>OY728125.1:1892466968-1893716968 GCA_963277665.1 Viscum album | reverse complement strand
GTATTTAACAAATACATGAATTATTGGGTCATAGATGGAGTATGGGTGATGAAATCCCACAATTTAGAAATATATTTCATTATCCTAATATATTTATTTATAATTATAAATCCATCTATAGTCTTGAGGGAAAATAATAAATTAATGACTAAAATAATGATAAAACACCCCTCTCCTCCAGTATAAATACCACGCCTCACCACCTCTTTTCCTTAAACCTCTAAAGACATTAAACTTGTCCAAATTATACACAAAAATCTTACCAAGTATCTTTACAATGTTTATGGAAATTTTCTATCAATAAAATATCAAACTCTTGTACCTCAAGGCGGTTGTTAGGCAGAAGAATTCAAGAGGTATAAACCCCTTTCCTTTTCTTTTAATTCCCTTCCAGTTTCTTTTTATTTCTTACTATCTCTTACAACCCCCTTTATAAAAGTATAATGTTAACTCCATTATCTCACATCTACTATCATTCTATTTTATTAATGGAATAAATCATCATCATTTATTTTCTCTCTCATTTTTTGTTCTAAAAAGAAAACAAAGTTTATGATGTGTTAATTTATCGCATTCAATGATGATGTGATTTCAATATCATTTACCACTTTATAAAAGGGAAATAAAACCATTTTATGGTAAAACACTATTATAATATATATATTAAATCTTATTTCATGTTCTGTGACTAGTATATATACATAATATTAAATATTAAAACAAAACTAGTTCTTAATGATCAAGAAACCACCAAATTCATCTAATCGATAATCATTAATTTTTTATCTAATGATTCACCCTAAAAACATATAAAAACTATCAATAATGCAAAAAAAACTTTTTAAAGGCAGTTAATAATATATAATTACATATTTTTAAACCTTTTTCATTCTATATGACCTTTCAAACACTTATAAAAAATGAACCGACCATGAAAACGAAGCAAAAGAATAATCCCAAACAATGAATTTGTATATTATAACTCTTAGAGAAAATTTCATAATTGATCTTAATAAAGTTATAATAAATAAAATAAATTTACAACAGTTTTATAATTATTTAATTAATTGATATAATTTGATTATAGATGATATTAAGGGCATGTGCAGAACACTTTCGGACATTAGGTAAGGGGTTCTCTCCAAACCCTCATTTTTCCTTTTGGTTACACCCTCTCTCTTTATCCCATTGTAAGTCTTATTTGTTTTTATATAATTCTCAAAAATTATTTTTATACGTTCCAAAATAATGTGTACAGGTCACTATAAAATTCTTTGATGAGTAAGCACCTGTTTTAAAAACGTTCTATACTCAATTATTTTCGATAACCAAGCCCGATTAAAGAAAAATTATTGATTTTTTACCCATTTTCAAGTACACTACACAATCTATTTTAAGCCACCAATATTTTTCTAAAATCACTCATTCTATCATGAAAAAAATTATCTAGGTTTATTTATGGATTTATAAAAACAATTAATCCTTTTCTTTATTAAAGAATCATTAAAAGTTTCATTAAACCACACAAAAAGGTTTTATATCAAATATTTCTTAAACACTCTTTTTAAATATTTTCACATTATTTTGACATCACATATCATGATGTATTCCTATTTTCCCTTTTAGATGACAATGTATGAATTAAATTTATTCTTTCAAACACATTATTATGATATTATCTTTCCATATTTCTTTTGTAATGATTATGATACACAATTATATCCACAAGTAACCCATATGTTTATTTCTTATTCCGTATGTATGATCCTTTTTGTGGCATGCATATTCATGAACTTGTTATGATTATTTAATCCATATATCAATCCAATGAATAGGGTAATTTTTTTTCATGAGACGTCATGTGCAATGGTCACGGTGGTCATGATAGACTCGTGATCTATGTGTAATGGTCTTCATGGTTAGCCTTGACTCGTACTCTATCTGAAATAGTCTTTGTGGTGAGCCTTTTCTCATGAATATCCTTGTTCAATTACGATTTTATCATTCTTATTTCTTGTATTATGTTAATAAATCATTAATATGATTCCATAATTACATGATCCCTTATTTTGTTTGTTATGATTACATATGTTTATTCATGTTCCATTCTTTTTTATGTCATCATGTTATGCCTTCTAACCCATTTTTTCCATTATTCTCATTTTTATTCCCTTAATATGATTTTTAACTCATCCATTTGTTCAGTTATTCCCCAGTTTATGCTATGAATATATAATGTCTCAATGGATGTTAGGATATCATTATGAAGATTTAATGAAATTATTATTATTTTGCTTTCATTATTTTTAATTATGTATCGTATCTTTCAAAGACACTATAATTTATGATCCTTGGTTTTTATTTGATAGTTAATTATGCTTAAAATCATGTAATAATATATATAAAAATTCTTGTCTCATTAGTTGGTATTAGAGTAAAAACTAGTTATTTTTGGATAATCGGACTAGAGCACTTTAGTAAGAACTCAATGGATAATTCTATCACCATGGATAACCTAGATTGAAACATAGTGTAACACAAGCTAATATATACTTTTCATTTACAATTTTATCCTATATGTTCAATTTTTTCTTTTTATATTCTTATTAGGTAATTATTCAAGCCCCATGATCATAAATTATTTTTTTATTTAATTGATGGAGATCGCAGAACACGTGCCAACATTCAATATGATTGGAAGTGTAACGATTTCCATAACTATATGACAAATATGATGGGAATGATTGATAAAAACATCAAGATAGTACTTCCTCAACTAGCTCCAGCTATAAATAATAAATTGAATCATGTGGAACTCCATCCTCTAAAGAAATAGTAAGTTGTGGTTGAATCTTTTATAAAGATTGGCCACCCATGTATAGTGGATCTTATGATCCCCTCCACACCAAGATGTTTATTAACTCTAATGAAAATATATTTTCTTTACCCCAAGTCTCATAAGAATAGAAATTTGTGATGGTAGTATATTATATTTATAGGGAAGCTGATTAGTGGTGGACACTAATCAAGAACATCAAGTCCAACGAGGAAATTGATTCCATGGAATGGGAAGACTTCAAGAAAATATTTTTCAAAAAATATTTTCCTCAAAAACTCCATATTAATAAAGAAATAGAGTTCCTTCGACTAAGGAAAATGAAATAAGATTATATTAGGGTGTACGAGGAAAATATTAGATGGCTTTCAAGATAAAACTTAGTCTTTTCCATGAACACTGAAATCAAGGTTGATCACTTATTTAATAGACTAAAGTTGAGTCATGGAAAAGTGTTGGGGATTCAGAACTTTGATAGTTGTGAATAGATTTTTCATTGTTCCTTTAAGATTGAAATAGAGAATAGAGACTCCCACTGATCTCATGGTGTTATCTATAAAAAGTAGAAAATATATTTTAATATGGACGGATTAATAGATAAATCCCATGATGGAAAGAAAAATAAACATTCCACTTGAAAAAATTGTGGGAATTAAAAACTTATGAACTATCTAAATGGAACCAAGAAATTATTCAAATGTTGAAGAATGGGTAATCTAGAAAATAACTACCATAAAGATATGAAAAATTGCACTAATATAGAAGAATATGGGAAGTTTCTGATCAACACTCAGCTGGTAGTGCAGGGTTTCAACTGCAAGGAACAAGGGAATTATGTGAATCGTTTCCCTAATCCATGTTTCTTTGCAGGAAATAAAAAACACAAACCTCCAAGGTAGTAAGGAAGGCAAAATTCTATCACTATTTATGAGGTAGATCACGACAATGATGAGGTGATAGGTATGGTGGACATTCATCTATGTATATAGAACATACTATTTGATTCTAGTTCTACTCAGTCTTTTATATCATGGAAGTTTAGTTCAACTATTTAAACACCAAAAAAATTTGGAGGATGGGTTATCTATGAGAACAAAAAATAGGTAAATTATTACATCCAAAGTATACAAATGCTCCTTGATTAATTATTTTGGACTAAAAATCCGAGGAAATAATTTTTTACCCCCTTTGGTAGATTTTGATACTATATTGGGAATGGATTGTATATATTTAAACAAACACAACGTTGAAGGTTGAGCAAGGGTGGTCACTCTTCACATCCTGAGGCATCCTCAAATTTTATACATGTGTAAAGAGGATGATGAATCTAAATTAGAGTCCTCATCAAAATTATGGATTTATTTCCTTATGATAAAGCATATCTAGATGAAATTATTGAGAAAAGGTAGAGAATCGTGCTCGAAGACATGCCCGTTGTGAGGGACTACAAAGATGTGTTCCCTAAAGAGTTTTTTAGTCTTCCTTGGGATTGAGAGGTTGAGTTATTAGTTGATATTATTCCTAGATATTTTCCTATAAAAAATACACCTTATAAAATGTCCATTATTGAGTTGGAAGAACTGAAGAAGCAGTTACTAGAGAATCTGGACGAGGGTTTTATAAGCTAGAGAACTTCACCATGGGGATCACTAACCACTTAATCAAGAAGAATGATGGATGAATGCACATCCTTACTAATTATCATAAGAATAATATAAACATGATAAAGAACATGTATTCCCTGCCACATATAGATGACTTGTTTGATCAACTATATGTATCCAAGTATTTCTCTAAGGTGCACCTTTAGTCTGGATATCACCAATTAAAGGTGAAGAAGGAATATTTTCCCAATAATAAATTTAGAACAAGGTATATACATTATGATTTCATATTGATGCCCTTAGGACTCACTAATGCTCCATGAATTTTCATGGATTTAATGAATAGAGTATTTATGTATAAACTCAACAAATTTTTGGTAGTCTTTATTGGTGATATACTGATATAATCCAAGAGAAATGAGGAACATGATGATCATTTGAATATTTTGTTAAATAATTTTCAAATGGAAAAACTATATAAAAATGATAGTAAATGTCAGTTCTAGATATAGGAAGCATCATTCCTTGGGCATTTAATCACCAATAAATGGATATATGTGGATCCTTCCAACACAAAGGAAAACAAAAAGTGGCCCAACAAAACATCTATAATGGAGATCCATAGTTTACATAGAATATCTTGGTAATACTAAAATTTTTTGAAGGACATTTCTTGACTAAAAAACTCACTAACCAATCTAAATCATAAAGAAGAAATGTTTTTCTATATCAGTGAATGTGAAGATAACTTCAAAGATTTGAAAAGAAGGCTTATCACTACACTAGTAATCCCACAACCTATAAGTATGGAACTCTTTATAGTGTATAGTGATGCTTCAAATAATGTATTAGGTTGTGAAATTCTAAAAAATTATAAATTTATAACCAATGCCTCAAGTCAGTTTAAATTCATGATAAAAAATATTCCACACTTGATCTAGAGTTGGCATTTGTGATATTTACATCAAAAAAATACTGGTATTATATCTATGGGGAGAAGTTTCGAATATATACTGATCATAAGAGCCTAAAGTATAGATACACAAATATGGGGATTAATACATGCCAAAAAAATTTGGTTAGATCTCATCAAGGATTATTAATGCTGAATCAACTACAAACCTAGTAATAAAAAATAATGTGGTTTATAATTTAATCATAAAGGATCTTATATCTTTATCAATAATGATAATTGATAAGGACCCAATAATCTTAAGCCATCAAAGGATGGACAGGATAATCTTTAAGGAAGGAAAATCATTAATCCTTTCTCAAAATATTTCTCAACAATACCTAATGGAAAAAATAAATGATGCTCAATAAAATGATGTGTAAATTCAGAAAAATGAGGAAGCAATAAAAAATGGGAAATCCACAAAGTTCCAAATTGATGAGGAAGGGGTCATGATATTTCGGTCCTGACTATGTGTGCCATCAAATCCAAAGGTAAATAAAGAACTTATGAATGACGTGAATAACACAACCTTCTTTATTCACCAAGGGACCACAATTATGTATCAAGATCTTAGAGAAAACTATTGGTGGGACAATATGAATAATAGATCACATAGTATACATCAATGTTTCTGTTATATGATCAATTGAAGGTTTAAAGGAAAAATTTTAAAGGGGTTATAAAACCGTTACCTATTCCAAAATGGATGTGGGAAAAATCACCATGGACATTGTCACCAGACTACCAAATACATCAAGAACAAACAATTATATATGGGTTATTATGGATCGTGTTATAATGATATCTTACTTTATCAACATTCGAGAGGACTTCTCACATGACCAACTTACATGAAAATACATCAGATAAGTGGTAAGGCTACCTGGAGTTCCACTATTGATTATATCCAATTGTGATATGCGATTCACCTCCATGTTCTAGAAAATTATTCAACATTCTCTAAACACTAATCTAAAGTTTGTATAGCCTATCATCCTCAAACTAATTCATAATCTGAGAGGACTACTCAGACATTGGAAGACATGTTGAGAGTGTGTTCGATAGAATTTAAGGGAGGATATGACCCATATCTACCTCTGGTCAAGTTCTCTTACAAAAATAGTTTCCAATCAATAATCCAAATGGATCCATATGATGTATTTTTATTGGAAAAGATGTAGAGAACCAGCATATTGGGATGAAGTCAATGAAGATAAGCTACTAGGACTTGAAATTGTCAATGAAATGGTCGATAAGGTGAACACCATTCAGGAGTAGATCTTGGAAACCCAAACTCAACATAATAGTTATAAAGAAAATCATTAAGGAGACTTTGAGTTTATGGTTTGAGACATGTTATTCCTCTATATATCTCTATGGAATGGTATCATGATATTTTGGAAGAAGGGAAGGTTATGTCTTATGTACATCACCCCCATAGTGATTCTTGATCATGTTGGATTTGTACCCTATCAACTAGAACTGCCACCAACCATATCTGAAGTACACGATGTATTCCATGCATCCCTCTTGATGAATTACATGTAGGATCCCTCACAAGCATTGAATTCCTAGGTGGTCTAGTTGGAGAATGATATCTTTTATGAGGAGCAGCTAGTGAATATCTTGGATAGTACATATAAAGTTCTTAAAAACAAGACAACTCACCTATTAAAAGTACTATGAAAAAACCATGAGTATATAGAGGCAACATGGGAATTAGAGGAGGTAATTATTTAGAAATACCCTCACCAGTTTTCCCCTCAGTATGTAAAATGAAATCTAAATAGTGAAATTTCATAAGGGGGGAAGAATGTAATGGCCTATAATTTTATCAAATGAAATTACCATATTATAATTATTAAATATAGTATAGATCACATAAAATCACATATATAACACTTTAAAACATTATAAATGAGGAATGAATGAAATAACAGTCTTTTTCATAAAATAAAGAACATATTCCAATGGAATAATAACTAGACCTTTGGAATAGTAATATAACCTGTATGAATAATAAGCTAGAAAATATATTAGTAAAATTACAAATGAATGTATAAATAAAACTTAGGAGTCTTATAAATGAAAATATGATATAATTATATCATAGTATAAGTAAATAAATGTTATGATAATGATAAATTTTGTATTGCTATTTTTTTTAAATTGAAAATATTTATTTATAATTTATTAATTAATATAATGATTTAAAAGAAAATTTATTGTCATAAAATAGAATCATAAATTGATATTATATTTTATTTTGGTTATAATATATTTTTATGAGACCTCAATTAATTTTTTTAAGTGTTAGAAAATTAGTTATAATTTAAAAATTGGTATTTTTTGTAAAAGATAATTTTAATTAAAAATTAAATTCCTCTAATTTAGAAAATTATTTTCACAAATAGATTTTATTTTTTAAGTATACGCATTTTAAAATATATATGGATATATTTTGGGATTTTTCTAAAATAGATGAATTTTTAGTGAATTGTGAAATACAATAATTTATAGTATTTAATAAATACATGAATTATTGAGTTATAGATGATGTATGGATAATTTAAACCCATAATATAAAATTATCTTTAATTATTTTCATATATATAGTGTTAATAATCAGAATATTCATATTAATGAGGAAAAATAATAAACTGATGAATAAAATAATGATAAAACACCCCACTCATCCACTATTAATACCACCCCTCACCACCACTTTTCCTCAAACCTCTAAAGCCTTGGATCTTATACATATTCATGAAAATACTCTTCTCATGTATCCTTCCCATGTCCTAGAGTCTTTGGTCTAAAAAAATACCAAACTCAAGGGCCTCAAGGAGGATCCTAAGGTGAAGAATTCAAGAGGTAAAAACATATTTAATTTTCGTTTAATTTCTTTCCAATTTCATTTCTTTTATTATTATCTAATAAAACCCTCTTATCTATGTGTAATTGTAACACAATTATCCCAAATATACATTAATTTTATTATGTTAACGGAATGATCCATAATAACTTCTTTCCCCTCCCCTTTTTGTTTTAATAATGAAAACATCATTCGTGTTGTGTTACTTTATCGCACTCAAGGATGGAAGGTTTTTAATTTCCCTTACCTCTGTCAACACTAGTCATAAAACCATTTTTTTATTAAATGATATTATAATATATGTTTTATATATTATTTAATTTTCTTTAACCATTATATATTCATAATATTTAATAGTTGAAATAAACTAGTTTGTGATGATCGAGAAATTGGAAAACTAATATAAATGATTATCATTAATGTTTTATCTAATGATTCGTCATCATACTATATAAAAATGATTTATATGAAAAAGATAATTGTTTTCTTTTAATTAATAACATATTATTACTATTTTGGAAATCTATTCCAATTCTACATAATCTTTCATACATATATATAAATGAACTAATCATTAAAACCAAGGAAAAAAACACTCCTAAATGATGAAATTATATCTTATAACTCATGAAAAAGAAAATAAATGAACATAAAAAATTTATTAAAAATAGAATAAATATATAAAAATTAATTAATTAATTAATTAATGGATTTAATTTTATGAAACAGTACATTAATTTCAAGTTCATAAGACTTTCAGAACTGTAGCAAGGGATTCTCTCTGAACCCTCGTTTATTCCTTCAGGTAATGATTTCTCTCTCTTTTCCCCAATTTAACTCTTATTTATTTTTATATAATTATTCCCAAAAATTATATTTTCCAAAATAATTAATCAACATCAGTAATCATTATTTGATTTGGAAATAAATGTTTTAAAAAGTTGCCCTTCTCAATTCATCCTAATAAGTAAGCCCGATTAAGGGGAACATCCAGATTTCTTACCCATTTTCAAGTTCACTCCATAATCATTTTTTGACAAACCATTATTTTTCTAAAAACACTAATTAAAAAAAAACTATCTTGGATAATTTTTATATTTAAACAAACCATTATGAAATTTTCATTTTAAGGATTCCTTATTATTTTTTTTAAACCACACTAAATGTTTTTATTTAAAATGTTTCCTAAACACACTTTTTATATGTTTTATTTTTATTTTGACATAAAATATCATAATATATCCCTATTTAGCATTATTAATGTATATTTGTGATTTAAATTCATTCTTTCAAGGAAACCATTATGATATTCTCTTTCGATATAACTTTTCTCATGATTATGATGCCCAATTCTTTCCACGGGTAAACCTTAGGTTTATGTTTGGTTTCTTTTCAATTATAATTTATATAGAACACATATTCATTTAAAAATTATGATGGGTGACCATATGTGTATCTCTAATACATTGGGTAATTTTTAGTTACGTGAGACATCATGTACAATGGTCTTGGGGGTTAGCCTTGACTCGTTCTCCATGTGCAACAGTCTTAGTGGTTATCCTTGACTCGTACTCCATGTGTAGCAGTCTTAGTTGCTATCCTTGAAACATGATTCTATTTGTTAAATGAGCCTTGACTCATGGTTATGTCATATTTTATGTCAATACCACATTACAATGATTCAATGATTTCATGATCCCATGTTTTGTATGTTATGTTTCCATATTTGTATTCATGTTCCATGCCTTTTTATGTCATCATTTTATGCCTTCATATCCATGTTCTATGTTTTATTCTCATCTTTATTCCATTACTGGGTGTTTTATCTCATCCATTTTTTTATGTGTTACCCGGGTTATCCTATTCTGATGTGAGGGATCAAAGGGTGTTATGAGATCATTATGAAGATTGAATAAAAGATGTTTTTAATTTGGTTTCATTCTTTATAATTATTTATCTAATATTAAAAATAAACTAGAAATTATGAACCTTGGTTTGTATTTGAAGGATAATTATGCTTAAAATAATGTAATTATATGTTTAAAAAGGAAGGTTATGTTATAAATAATGCACAAAATCATTACAAAGAAAAACAATTATGATTCAAGATAAAGTTGTAGAATTGATGAGAATTAGTGGAGACACTTCATCATATGATTCATTTGTAAATCCAAATTTAGTAGCTCATTTTAATGAGATTATTTGAGTGGAACATAAAACAAAATACAGAGAGAAAATATGTGATATTTGAATTGAGTATTTACATATTTTATAGAAATACTTTGACATAACTTTTCAGTATTTACCTAGAGATTTTCCAAAATGGGATGTTTATTTTTTGCATTGATTTAATCCATGATTCAAGACTTATATCAATGACTCCATAGAGAATGGCCAATATGGAATTAGGGGAGTTGAATAAAAAATATAATATTTTCATGAAAAAGGATTTATATACCCTAATGTTACATCTTGTTGTTCCCCTATTCCTCTCATTTGGAATACATATTGATCTATGAGTACTTGCATTGATTATATGTAAATCTATTCAATTTGAATAAATAACAAGTATCATTCTCCTCACACAGATGACTTATTCGACCAACTTCAGAGAGATCAATATTTTTCAAAGATTTAACTTCATTCTAGGTATCATAAATTATGAGAAAAGAATGAAGATATTCCAAATAGGTAAATTCATATGAGGTGTGGACATTATGAATTCACATTAATGTCATTTGGATTGACTAGTGAAATCTCCATTTTTATATATCTAATGAATATATTAATCAAGAAATATTAGGATAATTTCAATGAAGTATTTATTGATGAAATCATGGTATAATATAAAATATATGAGGCTCATGAGAAACTCTTTAAGTTAATTCATTAGAATCTTATATATAATAATTTATATTATAAATTTAAAAAGTGTGTAATGACCCAAAATTTAATAAATAAAACCCCATTTTGGAATGATTAAAAACCTTATCATGTAATTTAGTTATAGAAAAAACATGCTCTATTATTTTATTTTGGTACCGTTATATAATCTGTTTGATTTAAAATACCATTAATCATCATAACTGTTGATAATATAAATGTTATATAGTGACCATTCTGAATATTATATTAAGGGTTATGATAAATTCTAATTGACACAGGAAAAGGAAATGATAGCCTCGACCATTAGGTTCATAACCTATAAAGAACATTTATTATAGATTTTGGGGGAGATAACATCAGTTAGATATTCACTTAAAAAAGACCAAACCAACATTAAACAACTAAATCCTGAGGGAAATATTTAATGTAAAAATTTGACACTGATCGATATCAGATCCCACACCAATTTCTCCCAACCACCCCATGGACATATCACCACTGCACACATTACCCTTGTGGAATTAACTAGTAAAATAATGGGATTTACATCTCGATCCTAATAGTATGAATTTTTATATTTTCTTCCTAATAAAATAATCATTATATTTAACCCTTTTAAATATTACCATTATAATGATTAAATAATGAGTGTCATAAAATAATATTTTGATATGATGAAACAAAAATTATATATATTGAAAATATATTGTTTCAAATAAGAAAATCTTTTCGAATAATTTAATAAATTTTTTGTTAAATTTTATTTTATTAAAAAAATATTATTAAAAAATATTTTACAAAATATTAATGATAAAATTATTTTATGAAACAAAATTTAATTAGTATAATTGTCAAAAAAATGTTATCATAAAAAATAGTTTTTGTTATAACTATTAATCATTTATTTAAAAGTGTAAAATCTCATATTTAGAAAATTATTTGGATAAAATAAATATTAATTTTGAAATAATCATTTTGGTATTATGAAAATTTGTTTTTTTTTCGTAATTTTCTAAGGTAGTTGATTTTTTTAGAAAAAAAATAAATAAAGTATAATTATATGGCATGTATTTTGACAAAATAAAAGACCAAAAGTTATATAATAAAGACTATAAATAGTGTCAAAAACTAAAATTATGTTTTCCCTTTAAAATAATTTGTATATCATTATATTTTATTAATTTTATAAGTCCTTAATGAATCTGGAAAAATCAATATTATATATTTTGACTTCAAAATCAATTTTGTAATAATGTTACTCACATGCACATCACCAAGGGAATTGTTTTAATGAATTTGGTCATTAGACTTGTAAAATAATGAAAAACATTCTAGTTTTCCCTAAAACATGGTAATAAAAACAGTAATGTTCATGGAGTTTTTGTTATATTATCAAATAAGGTCTAAATCCATTGTTGGAATATTAAAGAATAATTATTTTCACTTTCCAATATAATCCCACCCATCCTCCTTTCCATATTCACTAAAAACTCTAGGATAATGAATATACTCTACATTTTCCTCCCTATATCCTTCCTAAGGTTCCAACAATACCTTATGAATATCCACCCAGTCTTTTATAAGATCCCTCTCAATTTAAGGGAAACTCTTCTTATCCTATTTATTCAATAACCTTCTTTATGAAATGCCTTTTTATTTACAATTTTTAAAGTTGGTATAGGTTTTTTCAAACATATTACTATAATTATGATTACAAAGTAATTATTCACCACTTTCTCTCCCATTTTCCCCCATATAACCTATTATGTTGACTACTTATACTATTAAAATTATCCTATGATTTTCAATGTCATCCATTTGTGTAGAGAATTATTCAATCCATTTCCACTATACGGTATTAACCTAAATATTAATACCCTTTATTGATTTCTAATTTAAATGTATTTTACCCACACTACATAATCTTGGAGTAAAAATTTATTAAAGACGTCCTTATGTTGTATGGTGTATGTAGCACACTTATGCATGTACATGATAAGAAAGTGATGGGTGGGTAAAAAATTATATAGCCCTCCAACACATTGGGTAATGTTTTTTCATAATGATATTCCATTTACGGTGATTGAGAGGCTATTCTGATAATTTTTTGTTACATTTCAACAAAACTTATCATTGAATTTTGTTTATTATGTCATACTTTATTTTATTTCCACATTCCTATATTTCCTTTATTTTGTCAAGTTTTATCATGCCTCATTATTAAATATTATTATTCCTGCCTTTATTATATTACTATAAAATTCCTATTAGATCACATGTACTTAATTACATTATGTTATTCTTTATTTATTCCCTTACTAATCTTTATGGATCACCCCTTTCATAAGTACATCCCTGGGATATCCCATGTCGTTTCCAAAAATCATAGGAATATAAGAGAAAATTTTAGATTTTTTAAATAATGATGGTATACCCATGATTCAATTTAATATTCTAGGTTTCTCATTTTCAAATTAAAATAGGACTCATGACCTTCTTCGGTTGTATTAAATGCATATTTACGAAATAAATAATGAATTAATATGTAACAAAATATGGGTTTTCATAGTTGGTATCAGAGAATATTCTTGTTTTTTTAGGATTTTGAAATGAAAACTCTAGTGAAGGAATTATGGACAGTAATAAACATAGGAAAACGTCACTAAATTATGATAATGTATAGAGTAAGTGGTTTTAAAGAAAATACCACCCTTTAAATATACTACAAGTGGATGTAGATTCAGAACAAATGTACATAGGGTGATAACCACTAAAGGGGACATCGAGTTAGACAATGATCGTCACATGGTGCATGAAAATGGGTCTTTCTACACAACTAATTTGAAACTCATATGGGATATTTTTTGAAAAATTCAAAATCCCTTTAGGAACCATTGTGAAGGGATCAATACTTCCCATAAGACTTTAGTTTCAAAACTATATTAGGGGTTACATATATGGAAACCAATAAATTAAAAGGGTAATATATATATGTCATTTAAGAGTTATCAATTTAAATTTCATATTTTCCAATTTATTTGTTTGACAGTATAAAAATACTCATCCATAAATTTTCACTTTATTCTAGCCAAGGGCCTGAAATAAGAGAAACCAAGTCAACAACCAGTGTAATGGTTAACGTAATGAATTGCCAAATGAGATGACCATTCTAAAGGGAGAAGGAATTGGGAACATAATTATAATAATTTCTTAGTTTAATTA
Source organism: Viscum album (assembly GCA_963277665.1). NCBI lineage: Eukaryota > Viridiplantae > Streptophyta > Magnoliopsida > Santalales > Viscaceae > Viscum > Viscum album. The sequence continues at coordinate 1,893,702,590 of OY728125.1, read as the reverse complement.
AGTTTTGAATCAAAACTCAAATTATGAGGAATATTCAAATTCATCTAAGAAATAGAATGTTCAAATCAGAAATTTATATGAAAAAGGCCTCTAATATTAAAGGGGTATTTAAATCCTTCAATCATGGAACAATGGATCAACACTATTAAAATGATATATTACAAACATAAATTATCTATGAAATAAAAGTTTGTGTTCATTGTTAATCATATTGATGTTGAAGCTGATAAATAATTGATTTTGGTCAAGAATATTAAACCTAAAGAATATATCGAAGGGATTGGTTGCAAAGAATTAAAGAAAATGTTTTCTGAAAAATATTTTCCACACACTTTTTTACTTAAAATTGATAGGTATTTCCTTATACTCAATAAAAATGATGATGAATCCATTGATGTGTGTGAAGAGAACTTCGAAATACATGCATGATACTCTTCTGGGTTTATCACTTACCCTAAAAGTAATGTTGACTTCTTCCTTGGTGGGGTAAATCTATGTCTACAAAAATCCTTATCCATTTGGAACTTTGGCAACTATGAGAAAATTTTCTAATGTTTCCTAAAATTCAAAACAGATATTAGTGAATTTCAATGGTCTCATGGGTTATGAAATAAGACACATAGAATGTTTTTTATTTATAGAAGGGTGATGAAGAAATATCATTAGGTAAGAAATTACAACCCCCCCCCCCCAGTTTTCAATATTGGGTAAAAATGTGTCCCATAAATTTCTTGAAGGGGGGAAGTAAATGATTCATGTGAGGGGAAAAGGTAACATAACTAGAGATAGAAGATGGGAGAAACCCTCCAATGTCATGGAATAATAGAATTATCAAGTTAACCCCAAGATTATTGTAAAGGTTTCAACTACAAGGAACAAGTAAACTAATATAATCAATTCCCAAAACCATGTATTGTTGAAGAAAATTGATTAAAACAACTTTTATAGCCTAGAGAATAAGTGATATCATATTCCATCACCACTACTGAGGTGTAACCCATAAATAAAGTGGAGACATGTATTCTAGTAATTTTTTCAATAGTAGAAAATAAACTATTTTATTCTTATTATATGTATTCTTTCATATCTCACTGGCTTAGTAGAACTATTCAAACAACTCCTCAATACTTGTAAGTGTAATTATTGATGAATATTAAAAATTGTCCAATTGTTACATTCTAAGAATACAGATCATCCCATAACCAAACTTGGGGGATAAATTTCTTAGGAAACCTTGTGATACTCCCCTTATAATAATTTGATTTTGTTATTAGCATGGATTATATATCCTTGTATAGAGCCAATGTAAATTATTGAGATTAGTAAATCACTCTATGTATCGAAAATCACCCTCGAATTCTATACAATTCCAATACGGAGGATTAATCATCTTAAGTACTAATATCTTAATCATGGATATTATTTACTTAAAAGAAATAGTATCTAGACCAAGTGATTATGACTAAATAAAATATCATCCTTGATGAAATACCCAGGGTAATGTAATTTGATGATTTGTTTACCATATAATTTTATGGTCTTCATCCAATCCATGTGACTGAGATCTAAATCGAGCTAACAACATGAGATTTGGAAATATTCAATACTCTCTATATAATGGTCATGTTTTAACTTGGGGGTCTGAATAATAAAATATATTATATTCTTGATAAAGGTTTTATATTCCAAAGTGATTTGGTATTTAATACACATGTACTATTTATTAAGAAGAAGGATGGGTCAATACACCTATGCATTGATTATCATGTTCTAAATAAGATAATAATAAAGAAGAAGTGTCCTCTTCCATGGATTGATGACTAGTTTGTTCATCTTCTTGGAGTATAATAATTATATATAGTGTATCTTTGGTTGTTATATTATTAATTATATATGATAAATGGGGATATCTGCAGAATTTCTTTTCATACAATGTAGAGCCACTATGAGTTCATAGTGATGTCATTTGTAATCACTAATGATACTTAAATATTCATAAATATGATAATGAGATTCTTTAGGGATTACCTCAAAAACATTTGAAGTCTTTATAGATTATATTCTTATCTCCACCAAAATAGAGGATGAACATGATGAGTATTTTAATATCATAATTAATTTTTTTTGAAATGAAACGTTTTTTTAATGTATAGTAAATGTGAGTTTTGGATTGAGAATGTAAAATTCCAATGTCATGTGATAACCATAAAAGGGATATCTATAGAAACTTATAAAATTGAGGCAATTGAAGGATGGCCAAAACAAACATTCGAGATAAAAATATAAAGTTTCCTTAGATTAGATAGGTATTATTTTTGATCTGTGAGAATATTTTCACAATTTTCATGACCACTAACCAAAATAACTCATTAGGGTTTCATGATTTTATAGACTGTTGAATGTGAAAAGACATTTAGAGAGTCTAAGAAGAGACTTATCACATAAACTGTTCTCACATTAACTACTAGTGGGTAAGGTTTTTGTAATCTATAGTGATTCATTCAAAAAGGTATTGGGTTATCTACCCATGAAAGATGAAAAATTCATAGTCTATCCCTCCCACCACCTAATGATACATGAGCATAACTAACCAATGCATGTTCAATAATATTTTGTTGTGATTTTTCATTAGTGATTTAATGAAATTATCTCTATAAGGAGAAGTGTGACATATATATAGGCCATAAAATCTTCAAGTATATTGTCACAAAAAAGGATCTAAATATGAACCAAAATAGATAGTTTGATTTTATAAAGGATTATGATTATTCAATCCACTACTACCTTGGGAAAACAAAAAAGTGGAAAATATTGTAAGAATAAATGATCTTGAAACTCTATCTTGATGAGGATTAAAAGGAATCCAATATTCTTGGACGTGAAAAGGATATAAATCATAATAATGAAAGGATTATTATCTTACCTTGATAAAATAACTAATCCACCATTTATTCTTGTAGGGATCAAAGAGGTATATAAATATGATAAGGTTATATAGAAAAAAGAAATGAATATTCTGGAGTTCAACTTTTCTAAATATGGAGTTATAATGATGGAAACCTGGGTATGTTTCACCTAAAAAAAATAACTAAAGAGGTAAATTTAGGGTAATGTTCATATCTCATCCTTCCCTATTCCCTATAGGAGCACTAAGATGTATTGAGATTGGAAGAAAAAAACCTTTTTGCAAAACATGTAATTAGAGATTTCATAGTATTTATATTGATGCTTGGTATACCATTAAGTCAATACCTAAAACAATAGGGATAATTGTATTATAAAACCATTGTGCATACCATTATTTAAATGGAAAAACATAACCATTTATTTCATAATAAGACTCCCCATGACAACTAAAAGAAATAATGCTATCTGGGTGGTAATTGAGTTCCTTACATAGTTTTCATATTTCACTGCTATAAAGGAATAATTATATCTTGACCAAATTACCAATATATATATATAATGGAAGCGGTGAAACTGCGTGTTGTTCCACTATCTATTGTATCTTATCAATATCTGAGGATTAATAAGTGGTTTATGATAAACCATCAACAATAATTGTATATATATCATTTCTTCAGCACTATCTATCAACCTCAAATGAATGGTAAGTATGATATAACCATTAAAACACTTGAGGATATGCTGATATCATTTTTGATGGATTTCAAAATATAGTGGGATTAGTAACTTCCACTAGTTTCATTCTCATATAACAATAATTTATATTATATCATTGAAAATGGAACCTTATGAAGATTTGTATGGGAGTATGTGTCATACTCCAACATGTTGGGATAACATTTTAGTGAAAAAGATGACGGGACTTGTTCTTATCCATGAAATTGTATAAACTTTTCTAACCATTCAGCATCATATAAAATATTGAAAAATTACAAGAAAAATTTGAAGAAAATTAACAACAATACCTAGTGTTTGGGGGTGGAGATAAAGTGTTCCTCCATATATCTCCAAGAAAACTAATGAGGTCTTGGGAGAATTTAACAATTATTCCTAGAAACATTAGTCCATTAAAGATTCTTGATCGCATCGGAAGAATGTTTTAATGGCTAGAAATCTCACTAAAACTATTTTAAGTACATAATGTAACACCCTGTGTTTTTTGGATTTTTTAAAATAAATTAAATTTATTTGATAACTTTTGTTACCTGAAACACCAATTTAAGATTTCATAATGCACAACATTATATTCAGTTTTATCAATACAGAACACTAGGTTAGAGTGTGTAACACATTGCACTGAGTTTTCACAAAATCATGATAAATTAAAAATATAGTTATTTTATCTCAACTATTATAAATTAGGCGTTAAACATATAAATATGAATATAAATAACTAATTTTTAAAATTAATAATAATTTTTTAACATAAATAAAGTATATTGTTAAAAAATTACTTGACTTTAGGTAAATTCTTTAGATAGTTCAAAAATAATAATTTCTCAACAAAAAATGTATTTTAGTGAAAAATAATATTATTAATTTTCCAAATTTTAGAAAATAAATTTTTAAAAATAAACTATATTCTTTATATAATAATGTAAAAATTATCATAGAGTGAATATTTTTTATTTTTCTAAAAAGGTTCATGTTTTGATGAATACAGAAAAACACTAAATTTTAATTGATAGCTATATTTTAGTATAATTTATTAACAATGTTAAATTATATTTTAAATTTTTAATGTAAAATTAGATCAATTATATATCAATTAATCCAATTTATGTCATTAAAATCAATTTCATTTTTAATTTAAATATAAAAACATAGTAAACATTTTATTATTTTATATTTTAAACCGATTTTTCTCATCCCATCTATGGGATAAAGTTTAAATTAAGTTTTTATATTTAAATTAATGTAATTTAGAAAACAAAGATTCTATATTTTGAATTATAATAATTCATATTTTCTAATAATTTCAAATTTATTTTTGACCAAAATGAATAGTAAAAATATTAAAAATTATTTACCATGGTTAAGGTAAAAACTGGTTTACTATGGAATTAAACTAAAATGATAAGGATTAAATATAACCCAAAACATATCCAAAAATAGTTATTTGGACACATTGACACCTTATATATTCTATTATAAATAAATTTCTATTATTGGATCCTTTTATAAGAATAAAACATGGGTGTAATTGTCTTTTTCAAAAAAATTTAAGTGTTTCACTCACCTCACTTATAAAAGGACACCTAGTATCCACTCTAATTATAAATTTAAAACCATTTGGGTTCATCCAAGACCTACCCAAATCAATGAAAACATACCTAATCTCATCCTATAATCATTATTTTTTATATAAATTGAGCCAAGAAGGATTTTGGATCAACCTGAAGGAGGAAACCTAAAGAATAGGTAATGCTCATCAACGAGCCTTTTTTATTTATTTCTCCACCCTCTTTAATTATTGTTATACCATTTTTATTTAGTAACATAATTATATTTTACATACTAAGATTTTTTTATTCTATGTTAATTAATTACAACCATCTTCACTTCTATTTAATGGATTACAAAAATCATCGTTCATTTGAATGGTGGTCTGCTGCCTCACGAACCGATGTCATTCATTTCTACATTACAACCTCTCAAGGCTGGAAATAATGATATATTTATTATTTATATAATATATTTTTGATATTGTTATAATTTTTTAATTATTATGTTAGATATAACTTCATAATCTCCATTTTTATGGAATATGATATTGTCGCTTGTCTGTACGATGAATTACTACCTTTCAACGTAATGTGACTCATTCATTCTTTACATGGATGGAAATAAAGATGTTTTTAATGAAAATATCTGATATATATGACATAAAAATGATTCATTAGTGAAAATATATCATTTAACTTTCTTCATTTTAATACAAAAAGAAGAGGAAAAAGCATTCATGTGTACGTACGACATAACGTCTCTAGGAAGAATATTACATTCTATATAAATAAATTTTATAGATTAATACAAATATATATACCCGTAATATATATGATATGTATATCCTAGTTATAATTATGGATATTTTGAAATCATGATCAAATTAATAGGAACAAAATTAAATCATCTATTATAAAAAAGTGGTTATTACTTGAAATGTAACTTTATCATTGGATTATAATTAAATTGGTAGTAAAATGTCAAAAGAAAAATTAATATATTATTAAATATATAAATATTTTCCGTATTATATGTGTATAATAAACTTATATTTATTATATAGAATTGTTTTATATGTATGATGGAATTTTAGACTTATGATAAGGGATTTTTGTCTCATTTTTCCATCTTTGAGGCACACATTATGTTATTCACATATATTATTTCCCAGGGTGTATATAAATCCCCATTTAAATTTAATATCATCAATTTTTTTATCATACTAATATTTTATGTTTCATTTTATATTATTCATTTATGGGGTTTATGATTAAAAGTTACAAAATTGGTAATGATTTTATATCAGAATCTCTTCATTTATCTAGATTTTTTAGGATTAGATTTCCTGTGATAAAATATTATGGTCCATATTTCAAGAAAATAGTGATATTTATAAACCTATGGTTATTAATGATATTTTCAATTAATATTATCATTTTTTCCTCTTTGGAAATTAAAATAATTGAAAATATTTTTTTTTATAAAATCTAACTTTATCTCTCTCTTCGATTAGATATCTGTTTTCTTCCAAAATAATCTCATATAAAAACGTTTTCTAAAATGTTTTATTATTATCCTATGAGTTTTTTAAAAAAATACTATTTTTTTAATTTTTTACAAAAAAAAATTAATGGAATCTTCATTATAATTTCTAAATAATTCCAATTAGTCTTTTACCAAAAAGGTGAACGAAATATTTTCTTTAACAAGTAAAGCATGAGAAAAAATTCTCTTCATCAAGACCATTAATTTCATTGAATATTCTTTTAAATTTTTTTAAATTTATTTTAAAAGAAAAAAATTTAAAAAAATTTATGTTTTAAATACTGATTTTCAAATTAGAAATAATATTTTCTTCATTAAATGTTTTAAATTATCAATAAAATCATTTTCCATCTAACATGACATTGGTTGATGTTAACAATACCTTACTGGGGATATAATCCAATGATACCACTATTATCTGATCTCTGAATATTTCATATCAATGATGGAAATATTCTTGTGAATGTTTTTTCTCTTTCAAAGGTTATACCAAGATAAAATTCTTATGAAACCCACTTCTTTTTCCACAGGATATGCTTGGATGAAATAATTTTGAAACCAGTCACCATTCTATAGGTTATGGTATGATGAAATGTTTATAAAACTCATTTCATTAAATGGTTTATGATATAATAATTTTTTTTTGATCTTTTTGTACACATAAATATGATTTTCATTATAATATGTGTGAGACCTACACCGTCCTCTAATTAATTAGGTAAATATTTATATCTGATGGGTTAGATAGGACTAGAATGGTGAGTAAACTCTTAACATTAAGTTAATGTTTTCACTATAATGGACACAGATATTAACCTTTACTACTATGAAGGTATAGGTAGTCAAATAATTCCACTCTGATAGCCTTGTAAATTATTTTTCACTGCTATGAAAATTACATTCTATGCTTATGTATATGCCCAAATCTATTTCTTATGCTAAATTTATGCTCTCATGACTCGTGTTCTTTTATTCCTTTATGATTCATATCTTATTAACATAAAATATTTATTCCAAAACTCAAGATTGTGTTGTTTTATATGAAAGGTATAGTTTTAAAATGTTACATTCATGTTCACATAAAATTATATTCATTTTATTCTTATATGTATCCCTTGTTTACCATTACTAAGCATCTGAGCTCACACTTTATTATGTTTATATTCCGCAGGTTATGAGGAAATTTATATGAATTATATGTCTAATAAGGGTTATATTTATGAATATCAAAGTGTGAGATGATGTATTTTACCTATGGACTAGTTTCTTATGTTTAAATTTTTCCAAATACACTAAACAATTATGGTCCTCATGTGTGTGTTTGTGGAATGTAATGAATATTCATAAAAATGATGTTATATTTATGCATGATAAACATGTATATATATACATAATATGTTTCATTTATCCATATAAATGAATACATATAAGAGTCCCCGAGATGTACTAAATCCAAAGGAAATACCATTTTGGAATGATCATTCATGTGAGGAAAAATTGGGGAAGATTTCATATCAAAGAACCAATATTCTACAAAAAAATATAATGCAACTTGTCAATGTTTTGTGATGGAACCATAAGTTTGAGATAGAAACATTGGAACCAAAAGTGGTTATGGAATCGAATTAACCTCATCTATTTTACTATATGAAATGGAAATTTATACTGTAAAATTTATATTGTGGGAAGAATGTAATGACCTAAATGTGTACAAATGAAACTCCCTTTTTAAATAAATAAATTTATTACCAAATAATTTTGTTATTGAAAACACCTGAAGTACATTGATTTTTTTAGGACCATTATAAAATCTTTCAAATATAAAATATAGTTATTTGCCATAATTTTTTCCTAATCTTTTTGTTTTAAAGTGGAAATTAATATTAATATATTAAGGGTTATGATAAATTCCAACTGAAAAAGGCAAAGGAAGAGATGGACGTGACTACTTGGATCGTACCCTATGAATACAATTTATTGGATCTTATGAGAGAGATATAATCAATGGATTTTTCCGTTTACCAATCCTAATTAGGGATTCAATAACAAAATTATGATTGAATTTTTTAATTGGGTATGTTCAATCTCTTCAACATTATGGCCCAAAACAGCTTTTTCAAACAACCCCATCAAAATATCCCTCTTCCACACCTTCACCTAAAGGAATTGACCGGTGAAATAATGAACTATATATTTAGACCCTAAATATATAAATTTTTATATTTTAATTTTAATAAAATAGTGATTACACTTATCCATTCATAATAATACTTTTTAAATGATGAAATAATAATTTTTATAAAAAAGAGATTTTAATACAATGAAACACATATTGTATTGTTTGGAAATAGTTATAGTATATCAAGAGGCTCATTTTAATGATTTTAAGAACATTTGACATATATTATATTTAAATAATAGATTGTTATTAAATAATATTTAATAAATTTAAATGATAATATAAATTTATTATGAGACATTTAATTGTTATAGGGGTAAAAATTGTTAGTGTCAAAAAAATTATTTTTCAATAAATGTGAATAATTTATTTAAAAGTGAGTATTTTCATATTTATAGAATTATTCTTATAAAATAAATATTATATTTTAATTTATAATTACAAAATTAACCAATGGTGAATCTTTCATAATTTTCAAAGACAATCAAATTTTTGGGTAAAAATTATATAGTGTAATTTAATGGAATATATTATATCATCATACAGTCCTAAAAGTGATAAAATAAATACTATAAAGAGTATAAACAACAAAAAATATGTTTCGTCTATAAAATAATGTGTTTTTTAATTTTTGGAACTAATTTTAGATACCCTTAATGAATCCTCCTAAACCTATAATATATTTTATGGTTCATAAATAATTTTTTTAAAAACATGACACACTTCCACATCACTAAGTTAATTATTTTATTGATATTGGTTGTTAGAATTATAAAATAATTAAAAAAAATAGATTTGGTATAAATCATGGGAAAAAAATATAGGGTGTTTTTTCTAACTTTATTATATAGAGACCAAAACATATGTTAGGAAATTAATAAAGATTTCTCCAACCTTCTACTATAAAAACCCACCCAACCCCATTTCTTTATTTACTAAAAACAATTATATCATGAAGTTATTGTACTATTACATCTATATATCCCGCACAGTGATTCTTCAATAACTTAAGCAGCTCCTACCATGCTTTTAGAAGTTCCCTCTCTAAGTAAGGGATCATCTCCTTCTCCACTTTTTCAAACATGTTCTTTATGTCGTATATTTTTATTTCCAAATAATTAAGATTTTATGTTCTTTTACACATCTTTATTACTATAATTATGTTTCCAAAGTAATTATAGAACCCTTTATCACTCATTCAAACCATCTATTAACCTATTTGTACACCTATTTTGAGCAAAAATTATCATATGATTTTCCATGCCAAACATTTGTGTAGTGAGTACCCATCTCCTTTTACACTCAAGGTTATTAACATAGTTGTAACTGCCATTAATTTATCTGGGATTTAAATGTGTGTAACCTCCACTACTGTATAATGGGATTAGAATTTATGTAATACATCCGTATTTTTTATAGTCTATGTTGGAAACTTATTCACATAAATGATATAAAGGTGACAGGTGGGCCTAGAATTATATGTCTCTCCAATGCTTTGGGTAATGATTTTATATCATGAGATTCTATATATGGTAAAAATGAGTTTATACTAAGAACACTATGTATTTCTTCTATGATGGTTAGAAATGACTTTTGTCTATGATGTCATGTTTTATGTTTTTCCCACAATCTTATGCTAACTATATATTATCATCCTATATAGCGCCTTATTGTTCAAGATTATGATTCTCACCCCTATTATGTTACCTTGATATGAATATTGGCTCACAGGAAATAATTTACCTTATACTACTAGTTTTTTATTCTCATATTGTTATTTTTATCTCACTTCTTCCTTATGTATATCCCCAGGTTATCCCATTTAGTTTTAGAGGATTTAAGGAATATAACGGAACATTTCAATGTTCCAAATTTTGATTTTGTACCCATGATTCATGTTAATATTCAATGTACCTAATATTAAAAATACATTATTCCTCACAATATTATGGCGTTTTATTAACAGTATCATTATATAATAAATCCTGAATTAAGATTTATTAAAATATAGTTTTTATAAAGTGTGAATTGTGGCTTCAAAAAGATTCTTTTCATAGACATATTAACTCCAAGGATATAATATCATTTGATCATATTAACACCAATATAATCAAATAATGGCCTATACACAAACCCATAACCGTGGAACATATTCTCATTGGTTTGGAATGTTAGTATTAAATTTATTCTAAAAAAATCTTAGTTGGCTAACCCATTAACCAAGCATACACATAAATGGTTTATGTATAGAAGGAAAAAAGTAATGTGAAGAATCTTTTGAAGATTTAATGATGAAATTGGTCAATACTCTAAATTTGACGCTTACATCAACAAATAATAGATTTGTGATATATAATTATACGTCATATAAGGGACTTGGTTGTGTCCTTATACATAATGATAATGTAATCTCATAAGTATCAAGCTAGTTTAATACTTATGAATAGAACTATCCAAATCATGATTTTGAGTAGGAACCTACAACATATTACTTGAATATATTGATACATTATCTCTATGGTGAAATGAATAGATATACACAGATCATAATAGTGTGAAATAAATATTTTTATATAAATACCTCAATATAAGGCATGGATTTTGGATTGATATACCCAAGGATTTTTCTTTCTCAGTACACTACCACCAAGGGATGTAATTTATGTTATCTAATGCAACGGGTAGGAAAGATCAAGGAGTGATAGCTAATATGAGGAATGATTGAGATCTAGTGTTCATGTATTTAGTAAATATGGATATTGGAATCGTTATGGAAATGGAAATATGAATCCTTTTTCAAATGATTTCCAAACTATATTTAATGGAAAAGAGAAAAAACAGTCAACCTTATGATGGAAATTTTATAAAGAAACGTAAAGTTGTGAATGATGGGAAACTGGTAGACTTAGTATATAAATATTGTGTTCTAAATTATAGAATGATTATATTTATTCTATATATACAAGAGTAGAAAATAGATATATTAGAAGAATATATTTTTGTGAATTTGTCTATACACTCTAGTAGTATCATGATGTATAGTTATTTTAAGGAACATTTTTTTATAAAATATGAAGCAAGTTAATTTATGATTATATGTGTAGTTTAATGGTTTTTAAATAAATGATGCTTGATATAAAACATTCTAGATGTTTCATAGAACCTATACATATTCCTATAGATAAATATGATGAAATTACTATGGAATTTATCACTAAATTACCAAAGACTCCTAGAAAGATTGATTTTATATGGTTATTTTCAGTCACCTTAAAAAGTATTCACCTTCTCATACTATAAGAGAATATTTAACTCTTAGTAACCTCAAAATCCTTTATATTAATGATGTTTTAAGACTTAATTTTTCACCCCATTCAATTATGTTTTATCATGATCCACAATTTACATTGAAATTCAAGAAAAGTATTCTGAGGGATTTCGATTCTGAAATTCAATTGGTAACTACCTATCACCCTCAAACTGATGGAAAGACAGACTATTATAATGTTATAATACATGTTTAGTTCATTCTCACAGTAATTTCGCACTCTGTGGAATTATTATTAACCTTTGTTGACGTTTGATTATAATAATTGTTTCTATTTATATATTCAAATTGGTCCTTATAAAGTATTATATGGAAAGAGATGTGGTACTCAAAATTGTTGGAAGAAATTGGATGAAGAAAAATTATGGCTACACGTATTTTTCATGAGACAATGGAATTGGTATAGGATATTCTGACTCATATTAAAGTATCTCAAAGTATTAATAAGATATTTAACGATAATTGGTGAAATGATTTGGAATTTAAAGTAGGAGATCACATTTTCTTGAATGTATCTCCATGGAAGGTTATTATATAGTCCAATAAGAAGGGAAAAATTAACCCCAGGTACATCAAACATTTTTAAAATTTTATATTGAATTTAATCGATGACTTGAAAATTAGAAATTACACCAAGCCTGTTTAAAGTAAATTTTGTTTTCCATGTCTGTTTGTTAAGAAAGTATATTCCATACCCAACGTATGTTCTCACCTATGATGATATATAAATGGAACCTAAATATTTAAACTATGAAGAGCCTATCAATGTTCTTGACACTAGAGAGTGTGTATTGAGGAATGAAATGATTTTTTTATAATTAATTTGTAGAAATCATAAAATATGTGGTGTAACATGGTAACTTGAGGATATTATCAATAAAAACTACCATGATATATTAAAATGGTAATATTCATGAAAATTTTAAGGATTAAATTTTTGTAAGAGGGAAGAATGTAATGTCCCTAGTTTTTTTAAAAAAATGTGTTTGATGGTGTATACAACATGAAATGAAATATTCATATATCAAATGATCAATTTGATTCATGAAAAAATTTCTTTATCATCAAAATATTCATATTGAGAAAAGAATAGAAAATATCTATATTATTTAAGTCAATAAAAAAACATTCAATATAAAACAAAATTTTTAAAAATGTTATACATTTTTTAAAAAAACAAGTCGATGATACAAATAATAAATACATTTATGGAAAATGCATTCTTTAATGATCATTAGGAATTTAATTTTTCAAAAAAAATTAAATAACCACAAAATTAAAAATATAACCTTGAATTCAAAAGAAAAACATATTTTGAAATAAATTAATTTATTTTGGAGAATAAAATAAAATATATGAGAAAAACATTTTCAAATGGTTTTATTTGTAATACCATTGAAATTATATAGTATAATTTAAAGAGTTTTAAATTATTATGATAGTGATAAGGTATGTTAATTTCATATAAGTTAAAGAAACAATCCTTTTGAAATTTTTTAAGGAAAGTTGAAAATGAATCCTTTCAAAAACTTTTTAGAAATATTATATTCATATAATATAAAAAGCCAAATATAACATAAAATATCCTTTGTAGATTAATTTTGTAAATAAAAAATATTTTCGAAAATGGTTTTGAAGAATATGGATATTGAAGAAAAATATACCTCATCAAGAAGAGAAATATGATTGAATTTTATTCTAAACATACTTAATGATGTAGTAACATTAATTTAATCATTAGTCATTATGAATAAATGGATATTAATTGAGAATTCCACAAATGGTTAGTTTATAAAAATCATAAAAATAAGTAGTTGAAAATACCAAATATATCTCAATGGAGTGGAAATATAAACGAAGTCTATTCCCTCATGTTTCCTCTTAGTTGATGATGATTTAACCTTGTGTATAATGGTTTTAAAAATGTTAATAATTTATACCTTAATTATATTAATATTTATAATATCACATAAGACCCTCTTAAAATATCTTATCACCTGTTTGTCAATAATAATTCATTAATATAATTGTTTTGGTTGTTAACTACTTCATTTTATCATGCTTGTTTTGCAATAGAAGTTCCAGTCTATGTACATTGATTATGATTCCATAATATATATAATTTTAATAATGATATATTTATATATCTAATAATTCTATCTGTATTACCTTCTGTGTAAAGAAGAAATGAAAAACAGAGTGCATAACTTCGTGGAGGTGGTAGTCTACACATATGCAAGAATGATGTTATTATTTACCAGTGGATTAAATGGTAAGAAATTTTGTATTATATTAAAATAATTGAAGAAATTTTTATAACATAAATATCATATAATTTCATTATTTCTATATTTATAACTATTCTAGTATGGTGGCGATGAAAAACTAATTACAATACTACATGGAGATGGTAAGTCGTATGTACGCTCGAAAGAATGTTTTTGGTTTTCCAAGGATAGAAAAGATTTAGAAAATGGTTTTAACATAATAAGAATATAATCTTAGTATTATTAAGATATTTTATTTATAATTTTTTATGGTTAAAATATATATATAGTAAGTTGAAAAAGAAACACATTTGAAAGGGTTGGTAAAGATGATTACCTCTTCTTTAAAAGATCTCATTTACATATTCTTTTAATGGACATGGGGTTTATATTTTAGGAAAAAAAGATCCTCTATAACATATATAAGAATATTTAAAATAGTAGTGGGAAGATTTTGGCTTAGTTATATGGTTCAATGTGTTTTCAATAATTGAGATAAGTAGTTCCCTTTTATAAGTGAGGGGTGGGGCATTCTTGAAATTTCTAAATGCATTAAATTACTATAAATTATTTTTATGTATAAAGAAATTTAAATTGATATAATTTAAATATTATATGATTATGATTATAAATACTATCATACAATGTAATTTAGATAATTTTTTGTTATATTTTCACCCTTATCTTTAAGTTTTAACCCCCTTTTATCACCTTCTAACAATTACAATACTATTAATGTTCTCTACACATTAAGGGTCAAGAATGTAACCATAAAATTAAAAATACCCACAAATAAACCATATATTATTTTAAACCGTATCCCATTCATTTCGATTGTTGTAAGGTTTTAATGAAGTTTTATTCATTTAAAAAATATCATTTTTTGTCTTTTTTTATACTATTTTTTTAATTTCACTTTATTAAATCTTCACAAAGAATAAATTCAAATATAATACCTTTAAAAATAAATAAATTTTTATATTTATCTATAAAAATCATTGATCAAAATTTTATTCTTAATTTTATTTCTTTTAATATTTTTTAAATCGTTTATTTAATTTTTCAATTAATTAAATAAATGTTTTGTAGACATTGCGCAAACATTTATTGTAATTATATCATCATTAAAATAATAATAATAACCTACCATGATAAAAAATAATTTATATTTCATATTAATTTTTATAATAAAACATAATTAGTATTTATCAATATCATAGAAAATTATAGATATTAAAAGTCGAGAAGTGGCATTTCTGTCAACATCTCTCACTTTAGTATTAAAAATATTGAAATCACAACCAATAGAAGAAAAAGGACATATTTGGATGATTACGCTTGAAATAGACTCATAAAAAGAAATTAAGGTATGGTTTGGGTTGTTTTTTAGTGCCTTGTCATGTTAGTTTTAACCTCAATTTCAGAATTCACCCTTACTACGGTGACAATTATTTATTGGGTTACTATCAATAATGACCCGAAATAAAAGGGGTCTATTTTCAAAATTTAGACCTCTTAATTAAAAATATTTAATCAATTTATCATGATTCAGTTTCAATGATAGGAAAAATTATTTTAATATTAAATCAAAAAAACGCAACAAAAAATATTTTTTCAAAAAGATGCATTTTATGTGTAAAATTTTTTTATACCAAATTTTTATATAAAATTCATTACATAAACCATAATTATTTTGTTAATACTATAATTGAACTAATATTTCTTTGAAAACATTTTAAAAAAATAAATTATTAAATGAATAAAACAAAATATAATCTTTAATAAAAAGAATTGTTTTTCATTATTCACTAGAAAATCAACATTTTCAGAAAATTCCCGAAAATTCATCATAAGATAATTTGTATTTGATGATTCCCAAAATGAAGTTAATTTCATTAAATAAATTTTATTAAATTTTAAAATATTATTTATATTATTTTCACATAAAAATCAATAAAAATTGTTTTTGAAGATAACATATTTTTTGTAAATAAAAAGAGTACTAACAATTGAGTGTTTATTTCATAAGAATTAATCATGTAATCTTTATTGACTATCACTATTATATATATTTAAAAATGTGTTTATCCCTATTCATAAACACTTATTAAATTTCAATGTTATTAAATTCCATGGTTCATTTAAACCCTATGTGGCATGTAGTATATGATATCAATCATAGTGTTCTTAAGACTCCCGATATTACACTCTTCCCTCACATAAAAATTTGACCATAAAAATTTTCATGAATATTACATTCTAAAAAAAGATTTAATTATTTTTTATAATATCCTCATCCTTACAAATTTTTCTAACACTTTTATGATTCTTATATGGTACCTTTAACAAAAGAGTCGTTTGATCCTCAAAACAATCTCTTCAGTGGCAAGAATATTGATTGATTATTCATCATATCATATATGTGGTTCCAAATTTATTTAATTAGAGTTGATTACATGAATTAGATCTAATATATACTTCATTAACATAATTATATAGAACATATAATATATATAATTTACAATCAATAAGAAACCCTCCAATTATTTCTATACTTTCAGAAGTTTTGGTGTACTAGGGTATTTCTTTTAACTTTTTACCAAACCTTATAAAACACTTCCATATAGATAATTTTAAGAAAATAGGATCTCTAACATGACATTAAAAATCATTCCTTTGGTCATGGACATGATTTTATTACATTATTTTGTATGTTTTAATAGGATTTTGATTAGGCTATATGTTTATTGTTGTCTCCTCAATAAGATATGGACCTGAAACTTCTCTTTCACAGAAGTCATCCTAATAAGTTGTATTATGACGTCTATCTCCTTATAATTCTTCATATGACACCATTTGAAAATTTGAAATTAAACTTTTATTATATGAAAACTCCACCTAGTTAAATACTGATATTATATACCTTGAAAGTCAAGTTATCATGATATCAATATATTTCATAATGTTTGAATAAAACTTTTTAACTACCAATCAGTTTGAGGGAAATAGGTAGTTCTCAAATGAAACTGAGTATCCTAGTCCTTCTAAGGACTTTTCTATAATTGGTTTAATCTTGGATAATAAATAGAAACAATTTAAATAGGTTCTTCATGATGTGTTAAAAAATAATTAATATAATTCTTTATGAGGTTCTTATAAGGTAAATCTTATATTATGGAGAGGAAATGTGAAGATTTGGTAATGCGATCAATAGAAACCCTTTTTAATTTTTTTTGAGTATTTAATAATATAGTTACAAATTCCTTAGTAATTTCATCCCATTTATACATATTAATATATATAAGATACATTAATCCTCTTAGATATTATATCTCAGACTTAACTACTTGAAAAATTGAGCATTTGGACACATAATCAACAATTTTGGGCTTCATATTTTCCAAAAAAATGTTCCATCAAGTACCTATGTCTCATGGTAAAACCAGGGTCTATGGAAAAATTAGATTAATGATAATCCTCTAATAATATAATTTTTAGCTCAATTATATATGTTAAACATATCCTCTTTCCAAATTGCATTTATACATCTTCATATACGATGTATTTCAATTTCCCATCATTCACACCTTTAATATTCTTTTAAAAATAATGTTTATCATGTTGAGATCATTTTACCTTTTTAGTAAACATGGTTTGGAAATAATTTGAAAATGTAGTTATTTTTTCCAATCTTTAATAATTCACATATATTTTTTTAGAAAATCCAAAAACATAGGATCTCTCTCAATATTTATTGTTTACATAACTCCATGATCTTCTCTGATAAATTCATCAACAACCTTGTTTTCTTAACTGGGTGGTAGTGTACTGAGTAATCATAATCCCTATGAAAATAGAGCCACTATATTTGTCTCATGATTATATATTTCTATTAAAATTCATATTCCATACTCTAACGATCTATGTAAATATCGCATATTTCATTATAGATATAATTTTTCTAATTCTTTAAGGAAAATATTATAGATTCCAAATCAATATCATGAGTTGTATAGTTCTATAAATGAGTCTCTAACAAACTTTATGCAGATGAAAAAAATTTATTATTCTCTATATGGAGGCATCCATGTCACTTATTGGATAAATTAATATATATCACAAATCCATTATTTCATAGTGGTATAGTGAAATTCATATCACAAACCATTCCCATTGTTTATTCGTCAAAACATTCCTCAAAATATATTTCCTATATGATATTAACCCATTTACATATAAACTAGTTTAAAGGGTTATAAAATGGAGAATGAAATTAACAAATAACTGATAGTAACCTGGAAAACCAACGAAACTATGTACCTCAGTTATATTCACTGGTGTATGTAATTCTTTGACTTCCATTTTCTTCAAAGGATCAAATGATATTTCATCTATTGTGATTATATGGATCAGAAAATAATAAATGTAACTCTAAAATTCACAATTTCTAAATTTCCCATATAACTCATTTTACCTAAGAGTCTCAATAATGATTAAAAGTGATTATCATTATCCTAAAAACTTTTAAATTATACTAATATAGAATGAATAAATACCGTAGAAAAATAATCTAGATAATCCTGGAATGCATAATTCATTATATCCATAAAAATAGAGCATGTATTTGTCAAAACTAATGGAATTACCAAAATTCCTCATGTCAATACCTTGGATGAAATTTCATTTTTAGAATATCTTCATTTATTACTCATAATTTATGATACCCTGAATGAAGGGTAATCTTTGAAAAATATTGAACTACGTGTAGTTGATAAAATAATTCATCAATGTGAGGAATAGGGTACTTATTCTTTATCAAAATTCAATTGATTCTCGTATAATAAATTAAATCCTCAAAGATCCATATTTATTCCAAACTAAAAGAATATTGGTTCCCAATGGTGAAGCGCTAGAGCATATAAAACCAATTTCACAACGATCATGTGGTATTTTATTCAAGTTTGATAATTATAAAGTGACCAATATATAGGGAGTCAAAGGTATAGTTATTTCATCATAGATAAAATCAATTGTAAAATCATCTCCATGTTCTATTATATGTCTATGTAATTATGAAGTAAATAAATCAATTTATTATTTTATAATATGTACATCCTCATTTCAAAGTCCAATTATTTCATCCATAGATCACGTATACTCTTCCTCCCTAAGAACCTCATTCAGTAGATCTAGTATAGGAGGATCCAGATATGACTCAGATGATGATGTCTCCCTCTAAATTAAGAATTTATATATCATCATAATGAATTATAATTCTCTTCTCTTTGAAATAAATTTTTTCATTCTATTTTGTATGCCAATCTATACAAAGGATTACATAAAAATAAACCATAGTAATTTTAATCATGTATGAAAATTATTGTGTTGTAAAGGGTATTGGAAGGTGTTCTAGAGTAGGTAAAATAAACCTAATTAAACATTATAATTAAATAAATAAGTCTCTTAGATTAATTATGAAAATTAATTAATTTAGTTTATTTGTAGTGGAATAAATGAAATAACATAAGAATGTTTTTTATATTATTTCAATCCAAAGAGGATATAGTCTACTCTCATTCCTCTCAACTCATAAAGAGATACATTTTTGAACAATCAAATATTTTAAGGGTAATTGTAACCATATTATAAAATCATTTTCTAAAAAGTGGAGGGAAAACCACACTAACATACTGAATTTTTTAAGTCGAGTCACAAAATAAAATACTAACTTTAAAACGTGGTAGTGACAACCTGAATGGTCCTAAATATATAATTCATCAGTAAAAACATGACTAAATACAATTAGAATGATTTTATCTGTAAAAAAATAACAATAAAAAATATTTTTTTCAATATGAAAATGTTTTTCCTCCAGAAATATTTTAAATTATTCTTAAATATTCCTTTATATGTTACTAATACTATTATTAAAATAAATAATTTTAAAAAAATCCCTATTTTAAAACATGACTTTTCAAATTAAAAAGTTTATTTTCCATAATAAAAGTATTAAATGATTCATAAATATTAATTTATATTTTTCAAAAGTCATCATAAAAGAAATGTATTTTGAAAAAAAATTGTTTTAAAATGTGTTTTTCAAGGTGGAAAGGATATTTTCATAATGAAATGTTCCATTTAATCCTTCAAACTAATTTTATATCTAAGATGAAATCCATTGATGTTGCATTTCATTTTATTGGTATATTATCCAAGGATACCATTCATATTATTTCTATCAATAGTTTATGTTTATGGTGAAAATATTTTTATAAAAACTATTTATCTTCCATGGGTTATATAATGATAAAATGATAATGATACCCGCTCATTTTTTCATGGGTTCCTCTATGATTAAATGATGAAAAGATTATGGAACCATTTTATTTTAAACAGGTAATGCTTTGATGAAATTTTTATGAAATAGATTTTTTTCTTGGGTTTTAATATGATGAATACATTATGGATCCCATTTCTTTTCAGGGATTCTGATATGATAAATGTGTCATGATCTTGGGGTAGATGTATGCATAGTTTTCATGATGGGAATGGTTAGACCAATATCTCTCTAAAATTAATTGGTTAATGATTGATATCAAATGAGATAAATAGAACTATAATGGATAGTTAACTCAGTTTAGTAAGGGACTTTTTCAATTATGATAGTCCTTGTAGTGAACCTTGACCACTATGATGGTTTAGGAAGTAAATCCATTCCACAATGATATCATTAGAAATGAAACTTTACAACATAGAAAATTATTTTTTATGATCATGTGTATAATACAATTCCATGACTTAGGCCAATGTTATGCACTTATAGATCTAGTTATTTGATTTCTTTATGATTAATTCCTTATAAAATACCAAGATTTATTCCAGGACTCATGTTTATGATATGTTATATGTAGGGTGCCGTTTTCAAGTATTAATATCATGTTCTCATTTCCTTATGACTGTTTTATGATTATATAATCAATGATATCTTCCTTATTTGCCGTTACAGATCATCCATACTCACCCGTTATTATTCTTATTTTCCCTAGGTTACGGAGAAACATTTTATATAGGGTGTGTATAATAAAAATACTACGTTTGAAGGTATTTATTATGGATTTTTAAGATCATTAAAGTAAAAAAAATATTGTGTATCTAGTCTCCAAATACATGAAAACTATTATAGTCAAAAAGGCATGTGTTTGTCCAATGTAATGAATATTCATCTAAAAGCTGTAATATATATGTATTTGAAGTTTAGATATTTATAGTTGGAATCAATGAAAATATTTAGTTATCCATTTGAAAAATAGGATAAGAATAATTCAGTAAGATCTTTGATGATATGTCAAAGGATGATTCAAAGTATATGAAAATGACATGGCATTTTGGTAAATGATAGAGTGAGTGGTTTCCATGAAACTAAATCCCTATTTGGATTCTACTAGTGGTGGTGGATATGGTACTAATGTGCCTATGATTAATAAATAAGAAAAGGGTGCATTGGATTGGGAAAGATTGTCACCTAGTACATAATAACAGGCCTTCTTTCAAACTAATTTTGACATTCCTAGGGGGATATACGATGGAAATTTAAAACTGTTTTACAAATCATCATACTGGATTTAAATAAGGACTATTAATGGTTTACCTTAATCCTATGGTTCCATATATTGTAATAAATCTGTCGTTATTTATACATATTATAAATGATTTTTCATTATTATGTGGTTCTCCACTATTACTAGTGTTTCTCACATTATGATTTCAGGTTTTAGTCAATGGCTAGAACCTATAGGAACCATTTTAATGTCCATTGTGACAGACAATGCAATGACTTATCTCCGAAGAATCCCAACATTATGAGATATGGAATTCAAATATCAAGGTTCTATGCTAAAGAAACCTTTTCATGCTATGAATCATGATAAACTTACAAAAAATAAAAGGGGGTAAAAAAAATTTTTTGAGTCCTTTATAGGGAAACATCCACCTTCTTTTAGTTTTAATATTTATACAATAGATTTTATTAAATTAGTTTTTACCACTAAATATAAAAAAATTCATCTCCAGTGTTTGGAGAATGAAAAATTTATTTTGGCTATTTATCATTTGGAAGGCGAAACTTATCAATAGTAGAATCTAATTAATATCATGAGGGAATATAAAGAAATTGAATCGGTATAATGGGAAGAGTTTTAAGGGATATTTTTTAGTAAGTACATCCCTCGTATTCTATGTATAAGGATAGAGAAGTAATTTCTTGAGTTAAATCGGAAGGACAATGAATCTATTGCTATATATGAAGATAATTTTATAATATTTTCATGGTATAGTTATAGTTTAATCATAATCCATAAAATAAAAAATTATTCATTAATTGGTATCCTAAAATAATGATTCTGAAAGTCATTAGAAATAAGAGACATCATAATCTATGAATATGTCATCTAATGTGCGCTGAAGGTAGAAATGGAAATTTGAGATTTCCATTATTCATATGGTTTTGATAAGAAGAAGAAGATAAAACCTCATAATAACTCAAATAAATCACATGGTGGAAATAAATTTTAGACACCTATATGTCTGGAATGTGTGAAGCAGCACTCAGATAAATTCATTAAAGGAACCATAGGGTTATATAAGTTTTGGAATACTAGACATTGAGAAAGGGAATGTAGAAGTTATGGTAATAATATTGTTAATAAAATTAATGGAGACAGATCTCAACAGAATGTACCACCCACACTCTAGTTTTTCAAATGAATTGATTTTTGATAATTATGCAAATAAATTGTCTAATCCAAGGTCTAATGAGGGTGATAATTTTTAACCAAATTTGAAGATAAATTAAAAATTGAATTCCTAATAAATTACCATAACTAATGTAAATAGTTATAAATATAGATATCCATATTGATTAATTTCATATTTTATTTTTAATTAATTACCTCTATGAAAATATTTTATACATACTTTAGTGTAATTTTTTGTTATTATCTCTCTCAAAATAGAAACAAGGGTAAGTAAATCAAATTTGATATTCTAAATCAACATATTATCACTTATTAGTGTAGGGATGAACCCAAGATTATAATGGAATTTTTTTTCGAAAATATAGGAACTTATTTAAGGAAAAAAAGTTTCATTCTATTTATGGAAGAAAATCTAGTTTTAGTGTGACTTTTGGTGGGGGTTAAGGTAAATACATTTTGGTATCAGAGTTTATGGGCGATTAATATTGTTGTTATGTTGATCATAGAAGTATATGGTATTAAATCATGATAATGTATGGGATTAAATTTTGGTCAGAATTTTTTTCAAGAATCCTTAAGGTTAACTATTTAGGGAATTAATTAAGTTAAAATTAAGATCTTATTGGATAATTTTCGTTGTTCATCCTAGATATTATAAATATTTAGTATTTAATGGAGTGACTTAGGGATCTTATGATGATTGTGGTGCTTTAGGAATGAAACATTAATATTGAATATTAATTACATAGGGTAATATATTAATTGGATTTTGATCGAAGAACAAATAATGGATTAAATTTTATTTATAATAAAAATGAATTTTTAGCACTAAATGTGATGCCACCAAAATCTAAAGTATGAACCTCATATTTGATAACGTGCATGACATGAGATGCCAAGCACACAAGATAATATAATATCAGGATAATTTATAATATATTTTCTTTTTAAAATATATTCTATATATTTCAATTCAATAAACTCTAAGTTATCTTGCATTACACACAAGAGAGACCTTCTTTTATCGCTTACATCGCATACAAGACCGAGTTTTACCAAACAATGAAATATTATTAATATATTATTATTTAATATATTAATATGCAAACAATCAATTATGGATAGTAATTTATATCTTATGAAAATTTATGGTATATATGAATATAATATGAATTTATTTTTACCAATTAATGATAAATGAAAATAAAAACCATTTTGATATAAAAAATATTATTATTATTATTATTAAGCTTCCAAAAGATTTTTTCATAATAAATATAATTAATTAAAATTATTTAATGATTTTATTTAAATATTTATTTTATATAATCAATAAAAAAATTTATATTCATCCATTAGGTTTTATAGGTATAAGATAAGAACAAACTCTATTTTACACATTAAAACCTTTATTTTTATAAAGGCAGTTTTACCAATTTGAAATAAAGAACTCATTTTAAATATGAATTTTTACACTTTAATAGACTTCATATGTAAAAATAAACTTGATAATTTAAATATAAACATAATAATTAGTTTATGATAAATTGTTTATATTTTTCTAAAACATTTCATTTTTAATGACAAGATAAAAATACTAAATTTTATCTCAAAACTTCATTTTCATCTAATTTATTTATAAGGTTAAGTTATAATTATAATTGGATATAAAGTTTAATTATATAATATTTTTATCAATTGAAACAATTTAATCCATTTTAAATAATTTATATTTGAAATTGATTATAAAAAACATGGCAACCATTATGATGTTTTAACATTAAAAATCGCCATTATCTCCCCCCTGTAGAATTAAATTTAAAACAAATTAATTATGATTCTATATTTGGAATTTAGAGAAATTTATTCCATATTTAGAATCAATATAATTTATAATATCTAATAATATCATCGTTTTTTACCAAAAATACTCATGAAAGTGATTAAAATAAATTAAAATTATTAAGGAAAAATTAAGCTTCATAAAGGACTATAACTTAAACTTAAGGACAAAGTGACCAGTCCACTTGTCCAACCCCAATTTTATAACCATAAATCTTCCATTAACCTCAAATTAATTATTTTTTTGGTTTTTTAATACTTTTTTATGTGAAAATGTTGAAACTTCAAACTTCATTTAAAAAATACCAAGTGTGTCTTTTTCCTCTCGAATAAACGGTCACCACCTCTCCCCCTTACTCACACATCTCAAAATACTTATGAATGGAAAATATCACCCCATAAATTTTCCCAAAATATCTAAACTAAACATTTATGACTCCAATTATGCATAAAACCTTTCAAGGATTCCCTTTGGTACAAACCAAAAGAAGTTACCTGATTAAGAGGTAATGTCTTCTTATAAGCTCTCTAGTGTCATTTACATTTTCCACCCCCTCAAATATATTTATTTAATTCTTATATAAATACACTATAATCGTTAATATACTTTTATTTTTTAATGTGAATTTTTCAACCCACAATTACAGACGCTTCTATTTAATGGGTAACGAACATGGTAATTCTGTGTACGATGAATTACTGCCTCCCAAAACAATGATTGTTCATTTTTTCTTTACCACATAACATGGTGGAAAATATGATATGTTATATATTTATATATTATATATATGATATTGATTATTTATTTATACTTATTCAATCCTTTTTTATACATACCTTTAATAATTTTTATTTTACCTTCATACGACAGCATTGTTTGAGAATGTGTGGACTACCGCCCCCTCAAAGAGAGGTGATTCGTGAACACTATACATGGAATGTATAAACGAATGTTTTAATTAAAAATATGTGGCTTTAAAATATATATATATTATATTAATTACAGAAATACTTTTCTATAAATATACTATATTTATCATTTTCTTTATTTACCTTTCACACACTTAAAAAGTGATAGCTTTGTACATGGATTCATGGACGACCACCACCTCAACATGATGTGATTGATTTTACATCATAATAAATATATATATATTTATTTATTTATTTATTTATTTATTTTATTAAATAAAATTTTATTTATGATATAATTATAATTATATAAATATATGATGTTACTCGCCTTTTTTCGTAACGATCATTGAAAAATAGAAATGTTACTAATGCGTACGTATGGCCTACCGTCTCCATGATAGTAAAATTGATTCATTTTTCATAATAATAGTTAATTAATGATTTTAAAAGTTTAATTGACTTATAAATATGATAATAATTTCATGATTTTTATTTTTGATATGTTATATAATGATATTATTGACCATAGTTTACCTACCAAATTCATTTTTGACACTAAACTAAACTTCATCAAAACACATGATGTTAACTTAATTGTTTACGTAGTTTTATACAACATGGTAATAAGTAAAATAAAATCAATTAAGAACATGAAAAAGGTTATAAAAAAGTGTGATATTGACATAATTTTATTACACATGAAGTTAAAGGGAATTTACTGGAAAGGAAACTCAAGGTAAGGGATTCGCATCTCAATTTTTACATTTGTGAGGCAAAAGTGATGTTCATCACTTACGTATTTTCTATGGTGTACCTACTACTCATTTTTATATTTTATATCATGATTTTTTTTTACGTAAAAGTTTTTAAGACTTTAATTTAATATTATTACTTTACGGGATTTAGGATTTAAAATGTTTCGAAGTGGTATCGGACACTTTGGAATGCTTAGTGATTATTTTCCTCAAAAATAAATTTCATCAACTTTCAAAGGTATTTCCATTCATGCAAATTATTTTACCATTATTAAATAAACCCTTTATTTTTCCTCTCATATGGTAATTAATTAACTTTTTCATGTATTATTTCCATTTTCCACTCTTTGGTTGTCAAAATAATTTTAAAATGTTTTTAACAAACCCTGACATCATTTTTCTATTTAGTTCAAAAAATTATTTTCTAATATAATATATGTTTTTTAAAAAAATTAAAAAAGTTTTTAAAATGATTCTTTAATGAAATTTTTACACCTTTTTTTACTAATGTTTCGTAGGAACCTTCACGTCACTTTCTGAACAAGGCATTTTTCTAACCCTTTACGTTGAAAAATGAGTGTTTCTTTTTACCTCTTATGATATGTACGGATATATCCACCAAAATTTCTCTAAGTATTCCCTGTAAATATTAAAAGGGTTATTTAAATGAAAATTTATTTAAATGTTTTTTTTAAAAGAATTTTATTTTTAAATGGTTTTTCAAAACAAAATGTTATTTTCCTCAAGAATGTTTTTGAAGTTTATATTCTTTTTACTCAATGAAAACAACACTATATTTTCACACCACTTGGGATGTGTTGTATTGATACCATCTTAATACATCCATAGGATGGTTTTTTATTGATTTGGCTATTGATACTATTAACATTCACTTCCTTGATCCCTTTTAGTCCACTGGAAATATTCTATTTCCTATAATCATTTGACATTGAATTTCCTCTAAGTATTTATATCATTCATCATGGATATGATAATTTCATAAAGAAAATACCATTTCCAATATGATGTTTATATTTAATGTTATTTAATTATTTTGGAAAATATTGATAAATTTGTGACTTTTATTTCATAACGATATTTGATAAGGATCATTTTTAAATTGATTATCTGATATGTGAGAAATGTTTTGGACTGGTATGACAAGGGTGGGGACCATTTATAGATATCCCCTTGATGCATCGTTACTCTCATGGGAAGATTCATATGTCTATCCACTATATATGGGTTTTTACCTCCTATTTTGTAAACCATATATTTAAATGTCATCACGGTAAATGTATCAGGTTCCTAGGAAACATGGCATCCAATAATCAATAATTTCCCTCATATGTGTTTTAGTTATTATTCATCCATTATATTTTGTGTTGATATATCTATAAATACATTTCATTTTTAGTTATTGAGATGGAATGGGTTTCAGTTTCATACCTTTCTATATTTATATTTCCTTATCTAGTTAAATAGATGGAATATATTTCCAGTTATTATATCGCATTATGTTTTATGCACTTCCATTTAGTTTATTGATTACATGGAAGCTATCTTCAGTTATTTACCTTTACATATTGCCTATTTTCATTTATTCTTTATTGTTTCCCCTATATTTTTCCCATACTAAACATTTTAGCTCAACCTATTTATGTTTCGTTCCACTGGAATCCATGAATCATACTATGAAATATATACATGGATTCACGAGATGGAATAACATTTCCCTTTAATATATTTATTTATAAAAAAGAAAAAATATATTGTAATTAGCGTATTCTTTTCTCATGTGTGTACTTGGTTTACAAATACTACAAAACTCTCGATCCTTCAAGATTTGATTCAATGTAAT
The DNA here is from genome assembly GCA_963277665.1 of Viscum album. Lineage (NCBI taxonomy): Eukaryota > Viridiplantae > Streptophyta > Magnoliopsida > Santalales > Viscaceae > Viscum > Viscum album. Next base: position 1,893,673,952 of record OY728125.1, on the reverse strand, counting down.
CATGAGTTTGTAATTGATAGTAGACCTTATCTCCAGCCTAACTAGGGTATGGTCTCTACAATAAATATATTTCTCCCTTTGAAATTCATGATCATATCGGGATAGTAGCTTATATATTAGCACTTCTACCATACCTCTCTCAAGTCCATGATGTGTTCCATGTATCTCTCCCAAAGGTACAAATTCCTGATAATTCACATGTATAAAACTAAAATGTCATACTAATAAAGCATGAAAATTTATATTTTGAATAATTGGTTGAGATTCTAGATCATATAAATCCATTTATAATAAGTAATACCACTCACCTATTCAAAGTATTATGGTGAATCCAATAATTTAAGGAAGTTATGTGGGAACCTGTGCACATAATAAGGTCAGGGTGTCCTCATTTTTTGTTTCATAACAATTAATTATTTGGTATAATTCATTTTAATGGGGATATAATGTAACACATTGAGGTTTTAGGAAAAATAATGAAATACATTTAATTCATTTGATAGCTGGTGCAACATGCAACACTGAGTTCTAATGAAACATGATATAACATTAAAATAATATAATTTAATATAATAGTTATCACTAAGTCATTGTAATTACAGATAGGAAATAGATTAAATAATTTATGAAAAATTTTAGTTTACACATGTTCATAAAATTAATTCTTTTTTTAAATTAATTATAAAAATAATCAAAAGCAATTTAAATTAAAGAAAATCTTTTTTAGAAATTTTTTTATTTACACACAAATATGTCTTACCTCAATATATTAAATAAATCACATTGGATAAATTATTTAAATAAAATTAAAATATTAAATATTAAATAAAACATTTAACATTCATTTTTTCATTCTTTAGTCATGATATATGAATAAATCCATTTTTTCTTAAAAATTATATTTTTCAAAAAAAAATATTTTTAACGCATTCCCCTTAATTTATTTCAAAAAAACATTTGAAAATTTTATAAAATGAATTCAAAAAATTAAAATTAATTGTTAAAATTATCATGAAAAAATAATCATAGGGTGATATTTTGAGGACTTTCTCAGAAGATAAATTTTTCAATTTATTTTATAAAATAATAGTTTTATTAAAGAATTCACACTTCCTTTAAAGCATTTAAAATCCTAAAAAAAAGTTGTAATATATATTTAAAAATAATATTAGTTAAATTTTATATCTATTAATCCAATTTTGGTCAATGTAATCAACTTCATATTTAATTTTAAGAAAAAAATAAACATTTAATGATTTCCCCTTTGAAAGAACCTTTTTTTGTTAAATATACGGGTTTAATTTGAAATTAATATTTTTCATTTATGATAATTTTATTTGGAAAAACTGTCTTCCATATTTTAAGTAATCATAATTTATATTTTTTAATATGTTCAAATTAACTTATGACCAAAAAATAGAAAAAATAGTAAAAATTAATTACCGTTATTATGGTAAAAATGGTTTATCAGCGGTTAAACAAAAAAATAAGGTGTAAATCACCTAAAAACTACTCAAAATCATATTTTATGGACATATTTTGACCTTATCATACATAAATTTATACAATAGCCCATTTTGGATCCGTGTGTAATGTGAAAAAAGTGTGTACACCATTCTCATTTCAAAAATCACAAATGTGCCACTCACCTCACTTATAAAAGGCCACCCACTATCCTCCCAACTTCACACTTACAAACACAATTTAATGGAAGATTAACTTCCCAAATTACTATATTAATTCTATCAAATCATCCCATAATCCATATTTTGTTCAAAAATCTATCCCAGGAAGGATTTTGGAGCAAACCAAAAAACGTTATATGAAGAAGAGGTAACGTCCCTATACGAGCATTTTATTTTACTTCTTAGTCCACCACCTTAAATTATTTTTATAAAATTATGATATAATAATATTATTATCTTACATACACTGATATTATAGTATATTATGTTCATGACCTACAACCATCTCCACTTCCAACAAATGGGAAACAAAATCCTTATTCGTGTGTACAGGTGACTACCACCCCAATAATGAATGTTATTAGTTTTCCTTAAAAACCTATCATGGAAGTATATAATGATGTATTAAATATTTATATATGATATTAATTATATTATTATACTTTTTTAATTATTATATCATATATAATTTCATTCATTCAATTTTGTGGGAATTTGATAATGTTGCCCTTGTTTACAGTGGACTACCACCTCACGAAGCGATGTGATTCATTTTTCATTAACACATTGAATATATGGTAATTATGGTAAATTAAATGAATATATTTGATATATATGAAATAAAAATGATTATTAAATTTTAATATATTATTTTCTTTTCTTTCATTTCATCCTCCGAGAAAATGGAAAGAATATTCTTGCGTAAATACGACTTACCATCTCCATGAACTGTGTGTTTCACATTCAATATCTAACTTTTATGGAAAACACTATAAAAATATATAATTAATATATGTGATATTTGTGTAATATTTAACATTATAGAGTTTATCTATCCAAGCTACAATTATGATGACCAAAAATACCCAGTCAAAACATATATGAAAAATAAAGTACTTGTTACACAAAACATGACTTTAACATTGAATTATTAACAAATAGGTAATAAAAGGTCATAAGTAAATAAAATATGTAGTTATATATATAAATATGGTTATTCAATATATATATATACAATTAACTTATATATATTATAAAGGGGCTTCGAAAGTGTATAAAGTAATTCCAGAATTAAAGTAATGGATTTTTATATCACTTCTTACTTTAGTGGGACTCATGCCATATTGGATACATATTTATTTTATGCAGTGTATATACATACCAATTATGTATTTTCTGATTTATTTTGAAAAAAAAAATATTTACATATAAATTTTAATATATCTCTTTTATGGTGCTAATGATATAATTTTACCATACTGGTAATGGTTTTATTATACAATATCAACATTTATTAGGATTTTTTGTTTCTTTTCTTCTAATGTTAAGATCTTATAATAAATCTCTCAAGAAACTAATTAATTGTTTTCTCCTCTAGTATTTTAATGAGAATACAAGTTTTTTTTTCATTTCCTTCTATTTATGTATAGAAGTGTTCAAATTAATGTATTTAAGAAAAAATTTCTTTCTTTCTTTCTTCATTTAAAAAAAATTCATTAAATAACCATTTTTTCAAAAGTTTTAAAAAATGATAATAACAATATCCAAATTAATTATTAAAGACATTTTTACCCATTTTTATAATTTTTTACTAAAATTTTTTAAATCATTATTCATGTCATTTTTAAAAAAATGCATGTTTGAACTTTATATAAATATGTGGATAGAATATTTATTTTAAAGTGTATGGAATGGATGGTATTTTATATCATCATTACTTCTTATTATATTTATTCATCTATTACAAGATTCTAAAGATATTTTCAAAGAAAAGGATTTTGAAAAAAACATGTGTTTTAAAAAAGGTTTCATAATGTGAAAAGGATATTTCCTCAAGAATGGTTTTAATTGGTTAATAAATCATCCTTTATAATTATCCAAGGTTATTTTCAAGAAAAGTATTTTCAAAATTTTTTATGGTTTAAGAAATAATTTCCACTGTGAAAATATTATCTTCCAAAAGAAAGTTTTTAAATAGTTTTTAGTGATTCCATTATTAGTATTGGTGGATATTTTAAAAAAATGTATTTGAACATATTTTTTGTTTTAAAAGGTGGTTTTCAAGGTAGATATTTAATTTTTATAAATCAATTATCCATGAAATCTGTAAAAATAATTTTCCTAATAAGATGACATTATTTGATATTATTTATACATTACAAGGGATATTATCCATGGATATAGTTCTTATTATTTCATGGAATGGTTTATGTTTATGCTGAAAAGATGATTATAAAAAATTTGTATATTCTAGAGGTTATACCATGATAAAATACTTGTGAAACCTATTTATTTTTTCAAGAGTTATGTTATGATAAAATGATTAAGAGATTATGAAACCTATTACTTTTCCACTAGTTATGTTATGATGAAATTTTTATGAAACCTGTTTCATTTCATGGTTTCTAACACGATTACTATTTTATGAATCCCATGTTTTCGTGGGTTTTGATATGATAAACCTTTTTTGATCATGCAGAACATGTATGTATGTTTCCTTTTGTGAAAGGTGATACCTATATCTATCTCTATTCCATTTGGTAAAGATTGATATCTCGTGAGATAAAAAGGACTAGAATAGTGAGTGAACCTAGTTCAATAATGGACATTATACACTATGATAGTCTTGGGAGTTAACCATGATTACTATGATAGTTTTGGGAGTGAAACCATTCCACAATGATAGCCTTGTAAATGAGAATTTTCTATAAAGAAATTATTTTTTATATCTATGTGTATACCACAATTTATGTCTTTTCTAATGTTATGCTCTCCCAGATCATATTCTTTGATTATTTTGTGATTCATATCTTATGAACTGTTAATATTTATTACACGACTCATTTTTTTGATCTATGGCATGCAGGGTATGGTTTAACAATGTTATTCTCTTTTTTATACACTTATGATCATGTTATGATTTTGTGATCATTGATATCTCCCTTCTTTGCCCTTACTTAGCATTTGATCTCACCCTTTCTTATATTTATTTTCTACAACTTAGGAAGAATGTTTTTAAATAGGGTATGTCTTAGAAGAATACTATGTGGGAATATCTTCACTGGATAAGTTGAATATAATTCATTAAATAAGAATATTATGTGTTTATTCTATAAAAACACTAAACTATTATGGTCCACATTCATGTGTTTTTGTAACATAATAAATATTATTCTAAAATATGTAATATCTATGTATGAGATGTTTGGTTATTTACATTAAAACTATGGTAACCTAATTTTAGTATCATTGGATTCCTTTAATCATAAGTTAAAATTTTTAATATAATTTTTATAAAGCATCTGTATATTTTTTAAATATCTTTATAATGTTTTATTATTACTTGTTTTTTATAATTTTTTTCCATAGTTCATGTATTTGTAATTTTTCATATGTTTTTTTAAATATTTTCTTAACTATTCATCTATAATGTGACAGCAGAAAAAAATCATATTGCTTTCCCTTAAGTTAGAAAAAAAATTACATTTTGTAACAAGAATAATTAAATCGTATTTTTTTATTTTATAAACTAAAACTCACCCCCCCCCCCTCATTTTTTGTAAATTTATTACTCTTTTGATTATATATTTGGTACCATATCTTGTTCAACTGCTATATTTTTCAGATTAAATTTTTAATAAACTACTACATTTTATATCAAAGTATATTTTTATTTGACATAAATTGTTTCACTAATGTGTATTATATAATAGAGTAATTTTTTATATAAGATGAACAATTTTTCCTTTATAACATTTGAAAATATGAATTCTATAAGACATCTGATTTTTATAGCTTTGAATTTGGTTATTAGAAATATTGAATGAAGTCTTTTGGGATTAGCACTATAGTTGAGAACTTTGTGATACGGACGGAAAATATGTTATTCTGTAAAAAAATTATTGACAATACTAAATATTATATTTATAAAATCAACTCAATTACGGAGTCACAAATAATTTTTAATTTTTGGTTAAGAGGAATTTCTATAAGAAAATTTCATCTTGTGAAGTATAAAATGGTATTTGAAAAAAGATAGAGATTACTCACTATGGAAAATTCAATTATATTAAAATAAGAAGATCTTTATTGAGCATTGATTATAGAACATTTGGTTTTTTAATTGGAGAATCTATTTCAAAGATGCGTCATAGATTAATGACAATTTTGAATAGTTTACAATCTTTTGGTGATAAATATTTAGCATGTGGACATTTTGTTAAAAAATTATTGATATTATTCATATCCAATGGGAATAGAAAAGAACATATATTGATGATACTAGGAATATTACAGATATTATATTAGATTATTTTATTGGTACTCTCTATTATTTTGAGGGAAGATTAAAAATGGATGTTGGAAAAGTTATAAAGAAAAATGATGGTGTATCTTTTAACTCTACATATATGACTATTAAGAAAGGTAAATTAGCTGAGTAAATATCTTTTTCATCTAAGAATAAGAAATTAAATTTCGAGATCAAAAATATTTTTTTGAGTAAAGTGAAAATGAGCTTTAAAATATTTTGAAAAGGTTGAAATAAATTGTAGGAAATAAATTTTTCCGATATAATAATAACAAATTTTCTAAATAAAAAATTAGTGGAAAGATTTTTTTGAGATGTTATGTTATTAATAAATGAATATAGAGAACTCATTACAATGTTTTTCTAGATTTAATAAGAAGGGCCATAAATAAATAATCTATAAGAAGTTATATAAGTAAAATAAATGAAAATTATGAATGATCCTAACATTTTCAGTGCAAGTAGAAGAGGTAGTTATTCATAATATTTTTCTAATAATATATATTGTTTTAAATAAGTCTTGGGCTTCTAGGAGGATATTCTAAAAACTAAATAATGATACATGAAAAAGGTATCGACTAAATGACTTAAATATTTGAAATTAAATGAAAATTTTCTTTATTCCAAGGATAAATGATATTATAATTATTTATAAGACAAATATATTTCATCTATTGATGATGATTTATTACATATCTATGAATAAAAATCTATATTTTAAAATTTTTTATGAAATAAAAATACTAAATTTTTTAGAAACTATGAAAACTATAATGTAGATATTACAAAAACAAATTCTAGAATTTAAAAAAAAATCCATAAATATTACTAATCTTACTTAATAATTATATACAAAGCATGGTTCTACATAAAATAATTATAATAATTATTTTGTTGTAAAACTAAATTCTAAATTTATTTTTTTGAAAAAACAACTATCAAGTTTTACTTCAGGGCATGAAACTTTTGATAATATTTACAAAAAAATAAATGTCATACAAGTTTCTATAGTATTGGTTATAAAAATTTAAAACCTAATTTTTATGAAAAATATTTTTTCCCATGAATACACATTTTTGAAAAAAAAAATTATACTTGGTGAATTAGAATAATTGATGATCTTTAAATAATGCACAATATTTTAGATTTCATAAAATTTATTTCTCTAAATATTTCATAGTTATACATCGTAATAATGTATGAATGATATGGATTGTTAAATTTTTATTTGATAAATATTTAGGACCAATGAATGTATGGGTTCCAAAAATATAATTTCTTATTTTATGGAAAATAATCAAGGTTTCAAGAGAAAAAATATTTGGTACCTAGATAGTGGGTTCTCCCATCACATGACTTGAAATAAGTAATTATTTCAAAATATTATAATGATTGAATGTGGAAAAGTCACTTTTGGTGTTAATTAACATGGATAAATCTTTTTTGTAGTTAATATTGGCCTTCTAAGAAAACATCTAATTTCAAATTTTTTGTTTGTTATATGACTTAAGAACAATCTAATTAATATTTTTCAATTATGTGATGAATGATACCTTCTTAAACTTTAGGAATGAAAAATATATATTTCAAACAACAAAATGTAAATATATTTTTCTATATAAAAACATGAGAATGTATACACACTAAACATATAATATATAGGAATCCAAGATCAACAATGCCTTGGTGCAATGGATGATAAATCGTAGTTATGGAATATTAGGTTGGTATATTGTAATGATAAAACATTATCCAAACTCTATATGAAAATACTTTTTAGAGAAATAGTGGGTCTTGGGATTAACATATCTAAAGTTTTTTATCCTTATCAATTTGGAAGGAAACATAAGTCATGTTTCACATCTATTAGTGAATGTTATACTTTTAGTGCTTTATAATTAGTACACATGGATGTTTTTCCATAAAAACTAAAATTATTAGTGGAAACCACTATATATGTTTTTTTATGAATACACATGGTATATATGAGTCTATTTTATATAAAAAAGTAAAAATAATTTTTATTTTCTAAGAACTATATCCCATGTTAAAAAGGTAAAAAATATTATATTGGTAAGTATTCTTAATGATCATGGTAGAGAATAAGTGAATTTGTAATTTGAAACTTTAAGTTAAAATTTTATAATACATATCTTCTCATCATATAGACAACCTCTTCAAAATTGTGTACATTAAGTAATAAATATATTTCTTCTAGAGTTTAATAGAACCATATTGATTGAATTCTCAATTGTTAATCATTTATGGACTGAAATGGTTACTAATAAATTTTATAAAGTATATTGATTATTGCAAAGACCGTTTATCGATAAAACTATTTAAGAGTACTAAGAAGGAAGAATTTTTAAACATTTTTAATTCATATATTTTGTATGTAAAGTATTCATTCTGAATAATAATGATAATTTTAATAACGTTTCCCCAAAATTTGATGAAGATTTTTTATAAAGTTATTATACCCCAAGTAAGATGTGTTATGTTTTTAATAAAAAAAATGCACTATTCTAGAAACAGTGCATGTTAAATTTCATTAAACTTACCCTTTTTTCAAAAAACCTGAAACAACAACTTGAGATATTTTAAAAAAATTGATTTTCAACCCATGTCAAATAATTATCCTCTTGATATAATAACTAAAGAATCTTTTTCTGAGTTTTCTACTCATGGTGAAATTCAACCTCCAATAGAAGAATAGATATTTATAAAACCATGGAGTTAAAAATCTTTTAGAATAATCAACAGGATAATATCATTGATAATATAGGGTAACAAGTGAAAACAAGATATCCCTCAAGAAATGAAATTGAACATTGTTCATTTTAATCACTATTTGATCCTAAGACACATGATAAGGATTTATGTGAAATATCTTTCATAAAAGGAATACAATATGATCTTAATGAATTTTATAGGAATTTGTTTTTCTTTAGTTGAATGTCCTACATAATCTACTGTTACTGGTGTAAAATAGGTTCTTCAAAAAAAATGTGATGAAAATGGAGGGGTTGTTAGAAATAAATATAGATATGTTTCAAAGTGTAATAACAAAAAAAAAATAGGAATAAAAATTTAATAATATTAGGCCCTAATATATAAACTAAAAATTATTTTTATACTTCTATCATATACAACATTTCTAAATTTCACTCTTTTTCAAATGGATTTGATTTTTTCTTTCCATAATAGAAGTTTTCATGAGGAAGCATATCTAGAATAACCACCTAGTTTTTAAAACGAAAAATATTGAGATCATGAGTTTTAGATTACTAAGTAAATATATATATTTCAACAAACCAAAAATAATCATATGATATATTTACAATATTTATCTTACAAATTAAATTTTTTAAAGGAGCTACATATCCAACAATTTTTATTTTATTTTTAAAAAAAATATTCCAAAATTTCTCAAATTTATTTCAACAACATTATATTTTGTTCAAATTAAAAATAAATTATAGATTCTTTTGAGAATATTATGAAATTAGAGTTTAAAATAAGCATGATGGATGAACTAACATTTTTCCATGGTTTTAAAGATCCACAAAAAACAAGAAGGAAATATTTTATTTTAAAATAATCATTAGTTTCATGGTCATCTCATCCAAAACATTCAGTATAACATTCAATTATAGAAGTTGAATATGTGGTAGTTGGAATTTTTTTGCTCTCTTGTTGTGGATGTAATCAACACTCACTAAATTTTGAAAGAGTTTTTCTAAAACATGAATTTTGGGTGATAACACAAGTTCAATAGAATTAACTACAAACACATAACATCCCTTACGAGATAAGATAATAGATATAAGACACCATTTACATATGTATCACACAAAAAAAGTTTATATCATTCAGTAATTAATCATAACAAAACATCATGTCATTGATATTTTTATAAAACCACTTAATTCTAGTAGATATTACTTAATTAAAAAGTTCATGGGAAGGTTATTAAAAAATGATCATTTATGTCTGTGTCTTTTTTAACAATCTCATTTCATTAAAAATCTCTATTAAAAATGCGGTTACACATTTACAATGTTTTTTAATAAATCACTTTTCCTAAAAACAAATTACGCTTTCAAATAATTTTTTGTTATAAATGTTTCAGAAAATATTTTTATTGAAGTGTTTCAAAGAAAATTTGTGTAGAAAATTTTCCAACAATATTTTTATATAAAAGTTTTAGAAAATTTTTTTATAATTTAATTAAACAATAATTTTTCTAAAATTACTTAAGACTATTTTTTTTCAAAAAAAAAGAAGATCGTGTTAAATATAAAACATTTAAAATGATGCTTATAAATTTTTCCTTTGAATGGGAGATTCTAAATATTTTTTTACTCTAATATTTTTTTTCAATATTTTTATATGATGATAACATTTCCTAAAAATTCGATTTAAATATTTCGTTTTCAAAATTTTAAATTTCATAGGGATTATTAATCTAATAAAATTTATACCTTTTCTTTTAAAAACTACAAGAGTTAAAAAAATAATACATATTTGAAGAATTAATATAAACCACTGATCATACTAAGGTTTTCTTTCAGAGTTTGTTGACATATATAATGTGAAGAGTCTCTCACCTTATGTATATTTAAAGGGGTGTGAGACACCACTCCTTCACTACCAAGAGTTTTTAGAGAAAATCCTTGGCTTTTTTAATGTCTCAGACTCAAATTCCACTCAATTGTTTCCCCATGATCGGTGGGCAATGCAGCCTCAAACATATCTCCCAAAATGCTAGAGGATTCCAACTAGCTATGAGAGCATGGTTTTGTATGTGGGAAGAATATTCCATCATTAAAAATGTGTAGTGCAACTAATGGATGTAAACATCGATAAATAGTAGAATTAATATAAGTATAAAGAATGCACAATGGAAAATAGAGACAAGATAAACAATAACTAAAACAAATGGAATAGCATTCAAAAATTAATGATATGTCATGTCACTAGAAAACTGGGAAATATGGGTAAAATATAGAATGAATAACATGTTGCACATATGTATAAAGGATACTAAGGACTATCACAAGCATCCTAAGCTCTGACTCGGTCATCTTCCAACAAGCTCCATACTAAACCGCAATAAATCAAGTGTTTGAAACTGTAAGCTTCCCTTTTTCAACAACATCAAACATGTAATCTACTTCGGGTACCAAAAGAATCCCGAAGGGGTTGTAATAAAAATCCCAATGTGCCACCACCAATAGTGTCAATAACATCTGACCCGTGTAATGGAAACGTAAAAATATGAAAGAATGCATATATAAAGTAAACCATTATAATATAAATTAAATACCAAGTACCTACTTCAGCCCTCATCTGGAGTTTGAAACATAACCAGTCCATTAATGTATTATTACCAGTTTATAAACAAGTCATATTTTAGAAATTTCAAAGGTTTCATGTTGTAATAAGGAAACCTATAATGATATTTCATAGTGAAGTACCAAGGTAATAACTATGGTGGTGTAGACCTCAAGGGTCTCCAACTCAGAAACAACTATATCCATGCTAAGGATAAGACTGTAATCCAAGGATAATATTCCAAGGCATTCTATAATCAAATTCCTACCAAATACAAGGTGATTGTCCAAAGCAAAATGAGTCAATGTAGAGACAGGGCCCAACAGGATATAACCATGGCACTAACATTTCATTCATGTATCTAAGAAGTGTATCCAAGGCATTATGTAATGATATTAAAGGGATACTATGGTGTGATAATGGGAATCCATGAAAAGATAAGGATCGGGATCATCTAGGTTCTCAACCTAAGCAATCCATATCCTTAAACTGGAATGGGGTTCTTGAGTGCTCGTGATATTATCCAATCAGAATCCAAGGAAAGCTCGAGTCAGGCCATTCCTATTTGATTATTAATTCTTGTAATATTTCATTTGGTTCAAGCCTTTCGTTTCATTGTTGTGATAAGGTCCATTAGCATAAAACCATTGGTTCAAGCCTTTCCTTTAATTAGTGTGATAAGTTCAATTAGCATTAAAAATGTTTAATTCCATCAAATAAATGATCAATATTTACGGTTGATTCTTCAACCTTCCATTAATGTGGAAACCAGTGCTACAGAAATGAAACCTATTAATCATTCACATGTCATCCAGTCAAGCATTATACATCGTATACTTTCCAATTTCCATTTCACATTTGATTATCAATATAAAGTACTTACCTTAGGTGGGTCAAGTGGTAAACATACATGGTAATTTTCTTTATGAAATTCATAATTTCAATCAAGCCATTTAATATAGAAAATCTTACCCTTAGAAAGTTTAAGCAAAGGAACACCTGAATGGTGTCTTAAACATGTCAAAACACTAAACAACAATTATGGCATAACCTTTGACATGGAAATTATGTAATTTTGGGTCTAAACACTAATAACTAATTTTATATTTGTAAAGATCATAATGATATAGTTCTAATGATTATAATCATGTCATGAAAATTATATTAAAGGAACCTGATGAAATCGGTGGGCCCCACCCCACAAATCTAATGTCAACTAACTTGAGGGATGAGTTATAGAACACCAATATTAGGCTTGTATGATTCTCCTCCTCCACTATTGGACCTTAATTTAGATCAGATCAGATTAGATCTAATAAAAATGGAAAAACTCTCATAGCCTGGTACCTTGGTCGAAAGTAATAGTGAAAGAGAAATGCTTAAACGGACTCGAGTACTTACAGTTACACATCCAACGTGATGAAAGAAAGATTTAATGGATCTTAGATGAAGGATATATCTTGATTCCTACCTTAGGTCTTAAAAACGCTCCAAAATTGGAGAAAAATAGGTTAGTCCTTCAAGTTATTTTATTATTGAAGAAGGAGGGATCTAATGAGATCATTAAAAGAAAATTAGACATTTTACCCTAAAAATGCATGTGCATGGTTTGTCTACAAGGTTACCTGGGAATAAGGGGAACAGGCATGATCTGGCCATATGGTCATGTTCCAACCATGCGAGGAGTATCTATCAATAAAAACACCATCTATACAGTTAGGCAAATTGTTCAACAACTATGCGACTAAGCCAGTTTCCCTAAGAAGATGTGTTTTGGGCTCCAATTAATCCCCAAACACCCATAAAAACCTTTGTTAACCCATTATAAATCCATATTAAGTAAAAAGTAAATATTTGGACTGAAATTTAACAGATCTATACCTGATTGAAAAATTCAGGTTCTTACAGTCTTCTCCCCTAAAAAAACTCATCCCCGATTTCACCTTCCTAAAGTGGAGAAACATTGTCTGAGAATAACTCTGGCTACTATGTATGTGTATCAACTTCCCTCTACCAAGTCTCATCATGTACCTAGTTGTGCTATCATATAACTCATAGTATATGGAAAGACTGACCTCAGAGAGCCTTCATGCTCCGGTGAACATTGCATACTGGATACTCCCCAAAGGTAGCATCGGCATATAACTCAACTTCCTTAGCATCAAAGGAATGATATGGATCTGCATGATACTAGAAAAGTTGTGAGATTTGAAAGCATTCATTCATGTCATGGTACCTTTATGGTAATAGCATTTGATACTCTAACATACTAAATCTCTCTAGATTTTCAAAAGGCCCTATATAATGAGGAGAAATCTTTCCATCCTTTTATGACTGTCAATCCCTTTCATGGGTGATACCTGAAGAAAACAGGATCCCAAACCATGAACTCAAGATTTCATCGACAATAATATTCATATGATTTCTATCCAAACTAGGTAGTATTCAAATGAGTTATGACCCTATAAACATGCTATGAAGTCTCTAGAATGAGATTAGGACCTAGTAGGTTTGCCTCACCTTCCACTAGCCAACATAAGGGTGAACAACATGACCTACCATATAATCCCTCAATAGGATCCATCTGAATTTTCGCTTAAAAAATTTAATTATAGGAGAACTCGATGAGAGTGATATGTTTTTCCCAAGAACTGCCTAAATCAAGGACACGTTCTCAGAGAATATTCTCTAGAATCTATATTTTATATTTCTATATTTCATCAGTATGAGGGTGAAAAGATTTTATTAGAATCACCTCTGTTCCCATGGACTTTTTCGATCTCTGCTAGAACTTTGATGTTAAACAATCATCCCTATTTGAAATAATAGTACGTGGAACCCCATGTAGTAATATGATCTCATGGACATATTGTCTTCAAATCTCATCAATTGAGAAAGTATCCTTAATAGAAATGATGTGGTATGATTTCACTAGTCATTCAATGACTACCCCTATTGCATCTCTACCCCTTAGTGGTCTAGGTAAGACAACTACAAAATCCATGGAAACATCTTCCCATTTCCATTCCAGGATTAGAAGTGGTTGTAACAAGCATGCTTGTATCAACTTCTCCCCGTTCACTTAATGATAGGTGGAACATCTAGTGATAAATAATACTACCTAATGTTTCATCCTAGGATACCAATACTCGCGTAGTATGTCTTCAAACATCTTTAAGATGCCTGGATTAACTACCCCCTGAGAAGTGTGGGTCTCTCACATCAACTCCTAAATCATATCTATAAGAACCTAGATATTTCCACATAAATGAAAGATGTCATCTATATCCATTGAATATTCCAGAGGCATATTATCATCTAATATACTCTCACAGATAACCATGGCTTTAGGATCTAAAAATTTTATACTCTTCACTTTCTTATAAAGGCAAGAGGTAATTGTCAAGGATGGGTGGTAAGACTACTGGTGACTATCATGGAACTCTTGATGCAGCTTAGAAAATATAGTCATTAACTTCCATTCAATGTTGGCTTCTCATATGGATTCTGTTTGTTTTTTCCAACTCAGTCCATCTACAACCACATTGTCCTTATCAGAAAAATAGTCAAGCTCAAATTCAAAGGATTGTAGATATTTGATCCATCTTTGTTGTCTAATGTTTAATTCAATGCTATGAAATGATATATTTGAGGATCTTGTGGTATGTGTACACCATAAAGTGTTCACCTAATATATAGTGTCTCCGGCAATGTAAGGCATGGAAAATTACTACTAGCTCATGGTCGTGCATCTGGTAATATCTCTTAGGAGACCTCATCTCTAGAGAACCATACACAGTGAATTTTTCCTCCTACATCAGCACTACTCCTTGGATGATTACGGATTCATCATAAAATATGGTATAACCTATACTTGGCTCTATAAGAGTCGGAATAGGTGTCCATACATTCCTCCCTTTCATCTCCTGAAAGGATTTCTCAAATTCTTCTGACCAGATGAACTGGACACCCTTATTTATAAAATCATCAAGAGGTGTAGAAATCCAGAAAAAAGTCTTGAATGAAATACAGATAATATCCAGCCATCCCCAAGATACTCTATATGTCAAACACATTCTTGGGATGATCCTAAGAAACAATAGCACTAACCTCTTCCAGTTCAACATATACTCTAGATTTTGATTTTATATGACCCAATAAGTGGACTTTGTCGATCCAAATGTGGAACATAGACGAATTGGAATAAAGTTGATTCTCTCTTAATGTACTCACAACAATATCAAGATGTTTGGCATGGTCTCAACAAGTGTTAGAATACACCAATATGTCATCTATAAATATCATGAAAAAAGACACCAAAAAATGGTGGAAAACCCAATTCATCATAACCCTGAAAACAATAGGTGCATTCGTAAAGATGAACAACATAAAAAGATACTCCTGCAAACCATATCTGCTATGAAAAGTTGTACGTGATATGTCTTATGGCCTAACTCACACCTGAGGATAACCAGATCACAGGTCAATCTTAGAGAATACCTTTTCTCCTAAGATTTGTTCAATGATATCAACTATTCAAGTAAGTGGATATTGGTTCTTAACTGTAAGTTGTTTCAATAGTATGTAATCCACACATTGATGTAAGGTTCCATCATTCTTCTTGAAGAAAATCACAAGCGAACTCCAAGAGGATGTACTGGGCTGTATAAAAACTTTGGCCTCTAAATATACAAATTTTTGCTTGATCTCTTGAATCTCTATCTGTGACATCCTGTATGAAGGAACGGACATTAGATTTGATCTTGGAATAATATCGATATTAAACTCTACCTCTCTCTTAGGAGGTAATCTAGACAATTATAGGGAAAGACATCCCAGAAATGATACACTACTTGAGGGAAATAAGCCTCAACTAAACCCTAATCATCCATGTAGATATTTTGGATCTGGTTGGTCACTCCACCTAGCCCACGATGCTCTGGTAATTCTCTACCATCCTAGAAATACCACTCCAACTTATTTAGATAATTGATTCCCTCTTGTGATGTAAACGATACCCTATAGTGATAGAAGTCTACAAAAGTATAATAGTAAAACAACCAATATATCTTGATTATGACATAGAAGCATGTCATCATTGGAACCAAGAGGTTCCATAAGAAAGGGTCACTGCCTACCTCAAGGGGACTGACCACGCACTAGTGTATGCCCTTTGTTCGTACCCATAATAGAATATCTAGGGTCAATACACCAAAGTAATATTGTATTTATATTGTGAGACTCTGAATGATAGATACAAAGATAAAAGATTTTGAACCACCTATATCAATTAATAAATATACAACAGTAGAGGCTACTAGAATAGTACCACGTACTATTTATGGTCCCACAGCATGATCCTCGAGTGTCAGTTGTAGTGAATTCAAATATCCCGATCTACATCAATCTGTAATATATGGTCTACCACAATCTTAACTACTCTTCTAAAACTGATGGGGATCAGGGGATTGGCTAAAATGGCCATGAACTCCTCCATGGATATACATATAGGTTTTATTCCAACTCCCCACCTATCGTGACATAAAATAACCCGCTCATGAAGGTGGATCTGGTAAAGATCCTTTTCCACTTGAAGTTGGTGGAACGGTCTTATAGAAAACTTGAAGATTCCCCATAAGGCCGCAATCCCAACACTCCAGTTGGTCTTTATCATAGTGAGGCATCGAATTCCCCTATCATCCACACTAATGAGACACTTTAGAGCTATAAAAATTAAATCTCTGGTTGACACTACCCTGACAAGAAACCATGAGAGAATGCTTCCTTCCACCGAAAGAACTACTAACCAGATGCGGCTCTGGTCCTCTATTCTCGGTATTATTCGTATCCCCCAAGTTGTGCTCATTGATAAGAGATTTATTGACTATTGAAGAAAATGTAGGTTGGTAAAACATATTATCCATTCTCAAATATTCTAGCACACGAAATCTCATCACCAGCTAGAAGTAGTAAAAATCATTGTAACTCCCAGAAACCTACTGAATATTCCATAACAAACATAGAATTCCACATGAGATGCATGAAATATTTGGATTTTTTAGCTCTCAACATCTGAGGAAATAACAGATCATTTAAGGTAGTCTAGGAATCAACCTATAACATTACCTGATAACGACCGGCCTGGGTAATCGCATCCCACCAATGCTTGGCCTAATCCCGAAGCATGTGTGTGGATAGATTTACACTCTACTTTGGAGGAATTTTGCAGATTCTCAAAGAATGATAGGATGGATTCTATCCAAGACTCATCAACCTAAGGACCACCATACCTTGAAAATGTAATAGGATGATGCTACTGGAACTCACGAGTCAGATCAGCCATCGTATGTGAAAGACACGGAGGATCATGCATTGACTGCATCAAATGTGGGAAACTATCATGAACTTTGGCATCTGTTCCCAGATCAAGTACAATAGGCAGTGTATCAAGTGTCACTCATGGATGTAATACTGGGGGATCACGGCCCACCACGTCTGAAGCATGGTCATCACCACCCTCCTAGTGTACGATATCAGGATTTAATGGAAGAATTGGTCTAAAAATGCAACTCACATACCTCAAAACAATCTTAAGAAAAAAAATAGCATCACTAGTGGAAGATAACCTTATGAAAACTCACTAACCAAGGAATACAACCCCAACTAATAGCTTAGATAGAGAGGTATCGTTATGTTCTCAAGTATAAGTTTTTTTTAAAATTTACATTTAATTACAAGGTTCACTCCTTTAGCTTGTATAAACATGAAAAGACAGGATAAGGATGTGTAACAATTTTACATTAGATTTCATGATTTAGTTTATAATGGATATCCATTTCTGATAAATCAGTTCCCAATCACCTATCCCCAAAAACGAAACCCATTTATTTATATCATAATGACTCAACAAGGTAAATAAGTTATCCCAACCCATGCGGGCCCACACACCTCATGAATAGTTATAGGTGATCACTTTGTCATATCCAAGAGTAATATAAGAATAATTTAACTATCACAACATCACTCGGAAATCTTAGGAATATAAAGCAATGCAAATTAGTAGAATTCACCTATATGGCATGGAAATATACATGACCTATGAAATCTAGTTGCCTAATCTGATGCATGTAATAATTCTCCTTTCCCTCATATAATCGGGACAAGGATGAGAGAAAATCCTCATACATAGTAACAATAAAAAAACACTACACAAAATGAATGTCCCCAAATGGTGAAATAATATCAACTATATTTGGAAAAAAAACAACATTAATTATAATTTGGGAAACTTGGTTTTTACCCTGAACATGTGTTCGTAACGCCCAAGAAAGGCTTATGACCAAGTCCCTAGCATTCCTTGTAACACCCCGACCCAAGATACCCAGAGTCGGTGCATTATTGCATAACATAAGAATGATCATAATAGATCATTCCTCAAAAGACTGATTAGTTTAATATCCATCGCAGTACTAGACACATACATAAGTTTTAACATTACATCATGAAATAAGAAAATAACATTGTGTCCCCTTTGAACACTATCATATCTCATAGCCTATCCCTATAGGTCAATCATAATATACTTCTTCACATCCTAGGAAAATTAAAACATAAGAAAGAGGTGTGCTCAGATTCTTAGTAAGGATAACAATATAGCGGAAACTATTATAAGAAAATATAAACATTTAAGGCAATGTATAAGACTAAAACACAAGACTTTTAAACTTAATGTTCTGCATAATATAGTGAAGATAAATCAAGTAATTTCATTTACTTATTCACATGTATATTATACTATTCTAATAAACACATGTAATATCAAAAGATAATTTCATAATGATGGAATGCATAATGTCTGACATCATTACCACATAGTCAAGGCCTCGTGCGAAAACTACAAATAACATTTTGTCAAGGCCTTGTTCCAAGACACTAGTTTGTTTAATAATACCTATTGATGATTCAAGAAGCTATATAGGGATCCACCCATAACTTACTAAGTCTAATGCATTCCTCCTATGAAAAGGTTGAAACATTCGTACTAAAACTAGCATATAAAATTTCAATATTTTAACCACAAACCATGAATGGTATAAAAATAGATCTTCCAATGTCAGAAATAACTCATTCAATACAATATTGAATTTTTTAATGTAATAAACAAACCTCAATCATGAATAATGAAGGATATTGACATAGATAAAAATAATCAGTAAAACTATTCGAGAGAAATATACATTTTTTCTTGAAAATTTTTAAACCTCTCAAAATTTATCAAGAAGATGTTTAAAAGATATTTTTTAATAAATGTGTCCCATACCAATTTGAAACATTTAAAATGAATTTTAATTTTAAAAAATTCATGTCCATATAAATAAATTCTTAAAACCGTTATGAAAACATAGACATTAATGAGAAAGATTTAAAAGAATAAATCATTAAAACATTTTAAATAATATTTTAGTTGGAGTTCCTAACCAAATGAAAGATGATTAAATACAAATAATTGGGGTAATAAAAACCATAAAATATCATTATAATAAAGATATTCAAAATATAATATGTCAATTTACAATATATACACCATGTAAAAGGGAATCGGCACATAACTATAAATAAGTCTCAATGGAAGGTAAATTGATATGAAATCCATTATAAATATTTTGTCTTTATGTTAAGGATAAATAAATGACATAATTTCGTGTAAGAAATATAAATACACTCAATATGATTTTTTATTTACTTTAAATCAATCAGAGTACATTCACACATATTCTTCTAAAAACAACACCAAAGACTTGGATGTTTAACTTCATGAATAGAAACTGAGTTAAGATTTATCATAAAAAGTTCATATCAAAGACTTGAGAATTTATCAATGGAGTGATTATGTCCATCTAAATTATATCCACAAAAAGGGGAGTTGACATGAATACATAAATAAATAAGTAGTGATTTCACACATTACCTTGGAGTAAAATAATCAATTAATTTTGAAAACAACCCAATGAGTTGAAATTAAATTCGAAGTTCCCTTATCGATTTGGTATCTCACGAAACATACACTCTATGAAAGAAGGATAATACTATGATGATGTAAATACCCACAAATTAAGGTATATTACACAAATAATACAACCAAGGGAAGTACATACACCACACAATATGAAATACTGTCAAATATAGCATGAATCTCACAGGAATTAAAACTGAGATGGAAACCCCTTACCTTGTACATTTTCTTAGTTGAGGGTATGTTAAAATCCAGTATAATGTTGAAATCGCAGTTATTAAACTATAAAATAACTACATACATAAATATTATTTCATATATGATCTTCTAATACTGCTTTGTTAATGATATTTTAGTAGTATCATTGTTTTGGGTATTAATTGATTTGTTTTCCTTTATATGTTTTGTTACGTAAGACATGTTTGTAATGGATTTGATTTATTTAATCCATATCCAGAATGATAGTAAGTTCTTAAAAATTATTTTTAATCGTAAAATGAAAATTATCCTGGAATGGTTATGATGGGGAATGAATCTCATCACGTTTGTGGAGATGGTAATACGTACATACACACGAGAAACAATACCATTCTATTGATGGTGAAATATTATATTTAATTGGATGGTTATATTACATATAAAGAATCATTAAAATGTTTTATTTATTTTTTACAACATTTATGATCATTTTCATACCCATCTAAATAATGGATGTGTTGAATAACAAACTACACCATGACGTGGAGATGGTAAGACATACCTACACACGTATGGTGACTTTGTAATTCATGGGATGGATAGAACAATGAATATGGATGTACCATATTTATAATAATATCATAGTATGTATAAGTTAATGGAGTTATTATTTTTGTCTCTAAACAAAAAATAAATAGGAAGTGGATGAAGAAAAGAACTTTGAATGAGGCGATGAAATTATTACCTCTTCTTCAGGTGCTTCTTTTTGATTTGATCAAAAGGGCTCCTTAGGATTGCTTTATGATCCCAGTAAGGCCTCTAGGTTTAATTGAGGGTATTTGGGAGGACATTTTAGCAGGGTTTTTCAGAGCTAAATGGCTTTGGAGGTGTGACTTTGAGAGAAGGGGGAGTACCCTTTTATAAGAGTGGTGATGGTCACTTTAAGAAAAGATTGAAATATCAATTTATTATATAATCATATTCGGTTTATAATTGCTCCAAAAGGATTTATTTCACGGATAAGGGGGATGGGTCAAAAATATCTCAAAAATTAGGTTTTAAACAGGTTTATATCACCATATTAATCTTATTTTTAAATTTAGCTCTTAGTTAAATAGTTTAACTTTTACCATGTATTCTTGTATTATTACAATAAATGGATGATAAACTTACTATCAAAATCCCATAGAACCCCAAGTGGTCTGCTAATGACTTATATAGAATTATTTTAGTCCTTTGGCAAAGCCTATGTTTTTTTGGAATATTATATCATTTATTAATATAGTATTTGTTTTAAAAATTCATTTATGTAATTTTATACACTATTTAGTATTTGGTTTTTGTGAAAGTCAAAAAAACTTGATTACTTAGAAAAAAATAAATGAAATCAATCCTAACATGTCATATTTACATAGAAAATTAGTTTAATTCATCAAAAGTCACAATTTACTTTTATTTGGATATTTATAATATCAACTATTTTAATCATTCATTAATAAGTTAATTACTACATCATCATTGTTTCATAAATAGATTTAATTATTTAATGTCTAAAAATTATAAATAAAATACCATTATATAGGAAATTATTTTAGCTTTCCAATAAATATTTATAGTCGAATTTTTCTTTTTTATAAACCAAAATTAAAATGTTTTAGTTATGAAAATTTGAATTTAACCATTTTAACTCTTCTTTAAATAAAATAATAATAAATGTTCTAATCTAATCCACGTGGATAAAAGATGATATCTTTTTTTTAAATAAGGTCTATTTTGGTCAAAAAAACATATAAAATAGAATTAGGACAAGTTTTATGTTAATTAAAATATAATTTTTACCTTTAATTACCCTATTTACTTTTAACCGTGGTAAATAAAATTCAAAAGTTAATATTCACCAAAAATTATTTTCATCCTATTGAACCAAATTTTTCATACTTATAACAACCATGTATATTTTATTATTGAAATTAAATTTATAGAAGCGATAAAATTATGTTTTACGCAAATTCTCAAATTTGCGTAGATGATGGGTAAAAGACGTTAAAATGTTCAATAAAATATTATACATCTATTTTTATTATAAAATGACACCAATGAATTAAATTGAACATATATAGATATTATGTATCTATGTTTTCCAAAAATAAATATAAATAAAATAAATAATTATTTAAATAAAAAGTAGGTTTTACATAATAACGGAGTGTTTTTCATTATTCATCGAAAATTGAATGTCTTCCGAATAATACCATTAATTCACCCTAATCTATTTTTGACCTCAAAAATTCAAAAATGATTTCTATTTTACAAAACTAAAAATATATATGTTATATTAATTAATTTAAAAAATATATTCTCGTTGTCACAACCAGAAAACGGGTTTTTGAGTAGTGAAAACAATCAAAAGATTAATATGTGTTTATGTACAATTTAGATGTAAAATTACTTCCAATTACCAACATTGTATTACATGAAAAATAATATAATATAATAATACTTCAAAACCATTAAAATGTATAATTTAACAATATAAATTTTTTTGATTAAAAAATTTGTTTTCAATTAAAATTTAGTATCTTTCACTATTCATCAAAATATGAAATTTATCAGAAAAAACCAAAAAATTATCCAAACTAAATTTTTATTTCCCACTTCTAGAGAAGAATTTAATTTTTTAAATTTAATATATAAAGGTTTCAAATATTGGATTTAAAAATCGTTCCCCATTAAAAGGTTGAAAAACTACATTTTTAGACAAATACTTCTTTTATCTGAATAAATGAATTTTTCATTATATTATGTCTAAAAAACATAAAAGATGAATGATAAAATTATATCGGATATATATAAAATTCATAATTTGGTTATTATTATTCATAACCTCTTTTTAAATGTCTATTTTGATAGGTCTTGAGGTGCTTGAACTCGGTGTTGTGTACTTCACACCCTATCACATTATTCAAAGAGAAACGTATTGTAGAAGTTTTGGGTGTTACATTATTCCATACATAAATAAATCGCATCCTCGAAATTGGAAATTTGTTCTTCAGAAATAAAAGGTTTTTAAATATAAAATACGTTTTTTGAAAACCTGCATTGGAAATAGGGTTAATAAAATTTAGTCTTAATAAGAGGAAAAGGGAAGTCTTAATAAGAGGGAAAGGGAAATGAGAAATTCTCCAAAAAATTAGGATTTCTAATAGGAGAACATTGGTGGTAATTATAATTGGAGGAAAAACATAAATATTTATAGGGAGTTATTGAGGTCATCAATCACAAACAAGTGAATGGAAAATTGAGGGTCTCAAATCCATAAATATATAATGATTTAAAATATAATCAGTTCAACAAAACATAAGGTATTAGGATAACACATTTTTGGTTTTAGGATTTTTCCCTAAAGTTTAAGAATTATTTTATTCATATAATAAGAAAAAGAATACTTGACAAGTAGAGTTCCCTCCATAAACTAACTTCTATAACAAACTCATCTTTTACTCCAAAAGATAAGTATTAAAGATGAATTGGTCACACCTGAAGTGTTAAAATCGACATCTTGAGAACCAAAAAAATCCACAAAAGTTGAACTATATATTTCCCTTATCTTTAGACATTAACCAAAACCAAAATAGTTAGTACAAGATCAGATGATCCTAAAAAGGGACAATCCTTTATAGAAAAAAAATACAACTCTTAATCTCCAAAATTAAACAAAAAATACCCAAAGATCAAAAAAGACCATTCAGAAAAACGATTTCCCTTAAAATTATTAAAAATAATGCAAACTAAGTTTAAAACCCAAAATTTATAAGGATTTGATCACATTGCCTTCTGTGACAAATCATAACATTTATCTCCAAATAACATATACTACTCTTAAAGTCACATACATAAAATTAATTTACCTAATATAATATTCTATATTATAGGATAATCAATTTTCATAAATAACCCATGTTTCTATAATTCCACAAAAAGCATACATTCTTCCAAAATAAAAATCCACCATTACTCCTCAAATTAGATCCCATAGTATTCTATTTTCCTTAGGCATATAGTGTTCCCAGAAGATCGAATGTCATCCAAAATAACTTTTATCACTTAATAACCAAATCATTTTCCTATATAAATGATAAATAATAAGTTCTAAAAATAGAAATATTCTTCATCAATAAAATCATTTAACTAAAAATAATTAGTCATATTAACTTGGGACATCGTGTAGTCCAGTGGTATGCAATAAATACCAGTCGCACTTTGGTTGTGTTTTCGATTCCCGTAGCATTGTCTGACGCGACAGGTAGTCACATAGTCTACATGTTGTCCTTTATTAAATACTATATAATTTTATAAAATTCAAAAAAATGAGATAAATTCCTCCAAAATAACCATAACATATTTATATCACAAATTTTTTCTCGTTCCTTTCATTTTCATCCCAAAAATTAATGACATGTAATTGAATCCAATTCAAGGATCATATAATCCCCAATGGTTCTTTAAAACTATAATCACAAATGAAAAGATGATTATTCCTCAAATAAAATTTTCACATAATAAACTATAAGGTTACACATAAAATAGAAAAGTCTTCCAAAGTAATTCCATCAAAAAAGAGCATTAACACTTTTAATCATTTTTCCATCCATTTTTTCCACATAGGTTCTTCCTTGACCTAGTGGTTATCTTATAAAATAGGGCATTGACTAGGGTAATTCCAAGGTCCCCTATATTTATGGAAAATGACTTAAATGAATTATTATGATTTTTTTTTCTTCCATTGTACTCTTTATTTTTTCCTTGGTAACTCTTTACATTATGTCCTTCTTTCCCACACATTAATCGTTTCTTTCTTCCACTGAGATGCTTTCATGGGCTTCTCCATCCACATTTCCAGTATGATGGAAATTGATATTTCTTTTCTCTATGGTCACAATTACTAGAAATCATATCATTCTCTGCATTTCCCTTCTTTCTTAAGATTGGGAGTTGGTTAATGTATATATTGTCGATCATATTTTTAGAAACATGCTTCGGAAAAAACACGATATCATTTACACCTATCAACATTCCATTTAGTTTCTCATTTTTTCCATCATGACCACATTTTACATCATGTTCAACATTACTCTAAGTTACTTGGAATCCATACATTGAATAAAACTAGAAAGCATAGTGTTAGTAACAATAGACATTAAATCATTTAGAGAATATCATGACACCTTATTTTCAAACTAAAACACCATAGAATTAACCAGGGGTATTTATTCTCATCTTATATTAAAATATTTCAAAATGGTTTGTAAAAAATGTGAATGTTCCAAAACATATCCCCCGGGAGTGTCGTAACCAAAAGTGCAGCAAGGCCCATTGTCGTGCACTAGTTCCTATTCGAGTCTTGCTCAAAGCAGTGTTTTTGTGGTTTTACACAAAGGTACATTTGTGTCAGATCAGCCTCTTCCTACTCGTATCTAGATAGGGATATATTTCTTGTAAAACCCAAATAATATTTAAATTACCAAACGTTTTGGATTTTCTTCTATACTAATCCTTAATGTGTATCATAGGGTAGTGTTTTATAATTAGAGCTTTCCTAAATCTAGCTTCCAAGGTTTGCTCTAAAGTTCTTCTCATACCAACTGTAACACCCTGAACCTAGTTACCCAAAGTCGGTGCATTATTAAATAACTTAGTCATGATCACAAGAGATCATGTCTCGAAAGACTGATTAGTTTAGTATCATTGGAAGTACTGGATATATACATAAGATTTTAAATTACATCATGATATAAAAAAACAACATTGTGTCCACTTTGAACACACTCATATCCCATAGCCTATCCCTACAGGTCAATCATAATATACTTCTTCACATCCTGGGAAAAATAAAACATAATAAATGGGTGAGCTCAGATTCTCAGTAAGGATAACAATATATTGGAAACAATCATAAGAAAACATAAACATTTAAGGCAATGTATAAGACTAAAATACAAGCCTTTTAAAATTGAACTTCAACATAATACGGTAAAGATAAATCAAATAATTCCATTAATTTATTCACAAAGATATTCTACTAGTTTAATAATCACATGTAATATAAATAGCTAATTTCATAATGATGGAACGCATAATGCTGGATAACATAACCACATCATCAAAACCTCGAGCCAAGACTAAAAATAAGATTCTCTCAAGGCCTTATACAAAGACACTAGTTTGTCTCATGAGACCTACCGATGCATCGAGGTGCTATAGCGGGATCCACTCGTCACTTAATATGTCCAATTCATTCCTCAAATGAAAAGGTTGAAACATTTGTATTAAAACAAGCATATGAAATGTCAATATTTTAACAA
Organism: Viscum album; assembly: GCA_963277665.1. Classification (NCBI taxonomy): domain Eukaryota; kingdom Viridiplantae; phylum Streptophyta; class Magnoliopsida; order Santalales; family Viscaceae; genus Viscum; species Viscum album. The sequence continues at coordinate 1,893,647,048 of OY728125.1, read as the reverse complement.
CAAACTCTGAATGGTATAAAAATAGAACATCCACTGTCAAACATAACTCATTAAATACAATATTTAAGATTGTATTATAATATATCAACCTCACTAAAGAATAATGAAGGATATTGACATAGATTAAAATAATTAGTAAAACTATTCGAGAGAAATATCATTTTTTCTATAAATTATTCAAAAGTATCACTATTTATCAAGAAGTTGTTTAAAAGAGACTTTTGAATCAAAGTGTCTCATAGCACTTTGAAACTTTTAATAGGAATTTTAATTTTAAAACATTCAACCTATATAAATATATCATTAAAACCATTTTTAAAACATGGATATTAATGAAAAAGATTTAGGAAAAAAATCTTTAAAACATTTAAAATGATATTTTAGTTAGAGTTCCAAACCAAATAAGAGATTCTTGAATATAAATAATTAAGGAAATTAAAATATCATAATATCACCAGAATAAATGGATTAATGATATGCTCTATCAGATTATACTATATACACCATATAAAAGTGAATTGACACCTAACAATAAAGAAGTCTCAAGGGAATGTAAATTGAGATGAAATCCCTTATAAAGACAGTATCCTTAAGTTAAGGGAAAATCAATGACCTAATTATATGTGAAAAATATAAATACACTCAATATGATTTTATATTCAGTGTAAATCAATCATAGTACATTCACACAAATTCTTATAAAAATAACACCAGTGACATCGATGTTCACCTCAATGAATAGAAATTGAGTTAAGATTACTCTTATCAAGTTCATATCGATGACTAGAGAAATTATCAATGGGGTAATTATATGTATCAAAAGTATATCCACACAAAGGGGAGTAGACATTAATACATAAATAAATAAAGAGGGATTTCACACATAATCTTGGAGTAAAATAATCAATGATATGTGTGTAAAACCCAATGGGTTGAAATTGAAATTAGAAGTTCCCTTACCAATTTGGTAAATTACGAAACATACACTCTATGAAAAAAGGATAATACAATGAATATGTATATACAAATAAATTAAGGTGTATTTCATAAATAATACAACCCTGGGTAGTACATACACAACACAAAAGGAAATAATGGAAAATATATCATGAATCTCACAGAGTAAAAAGTTATATGGAAACCCCTTACCATGTAATTTTCCTTAGTTGAGTTTACGTTAACCTCCTATATAATGGTGAAATCATTGTTATTAAATTATTCAAGAACCAAATTCATAAATATGATATCATATATGATTTCTAATATTTCTTTTTAATGATATTTCAGTAGTATCCTTGTTTTGGATGTTAACTGATTCGTTTTCCTTTATATGTTTTGTTACATAAGTCATCTTTTTTATGGATAGGATGTATTTGATTCATATACAAAATTATATTAATTTCGTTAAAATTGTTTTTAATCATAAAATGAAAATTATTCTTGAATGGTTATTGTGTGAAATTAATTTCATCACGTTCGTTGAGACGGTAATCCGTACTTACACATGAGCGACAATACCATTCTATTGATGGTGAAATATTATATAATTGGATGGAAGTATTATATATACATAATCATTAACATGTTATATTTACTATTTATGTAATTTATTCATATTATTATATACATATAAATAATGAAGTGTTGAATAAAAAACTACACCACAACGTGGAGACAGTAAGTCATACGTACGCATGTATGGTGACTCTGTCATTCATTAGATAGATAGAACAATGAATATGGTTGTAACATATTTATAATAACACAAACGTTTTTATAAGATTTTGTTTTTATTATTTTGGTATGAAAACAACAATGAAATAGGAAGTGGAAGAATAAAATAACTTTAAAATTGGTGATGAAATTATTACCTCTTCTTCAGGTGCTTCATTTTGATTCGATCAAAAGGGATCCTTAGGATGGATTTAGGGTCAAAGTAAGGACTCTAGGTTAAATTGAGGGTAGTTGGTAGGATATTTGATCAATTTTGGGTTATGACAAATGACTTTTGAGGTCTGATTTTGAGAGAATGGAAGTACATTTTTATAAGAGTGGTTAAGGTAAATTTAGGAAAAGCTTAAAATATAAATCCATTCTACAATCATATCTTTTTTATAATGGCTTAAAAAGAATTTATTCCAGGGGTAAGGTGGGTCTGGGTCGAGAACCTCTTAACCAATAAGTTTTATACTAGTTTATGTCACCATATTAACCTTATCTTTTAGATTTAACTCTTAGTTAAATAGTTTAAATTTTACCATGTACTCTTGTATTATTATAATAAATGGTTAATATACTTACTATAAAAAGTCAAGTGAACACCAAGTGGTTCATTAATGATATTTCTATAATTATATGAGTCCTTTGGTATAACTTTAGATTTTTAGGAATATTATATCATTTAATAATATAGTTTTTTTTTAAACTCATTTAGGAAAATTTTGACACTATTTAGTGTTTGGTTTTTGTGAAATTCAAAAAAAAAACTAGATTACTCTAAACAAAATAAAATAAATCAATAAAAATATGTCATATTATCCTATAAATTTAGTTTAATGCATCAAAAGAGTCAATTTAAATTAAATTGGATAATTATAATATCAATTATTTTAATCATTCATTGCTAATTTAATTACTGCATCATCATTGTGTCATAAATAAATTTAGTTTTTTAAAGTCAAAAAATTATAAATAAAATACCAATATCTAGAAAATATTTTTATATTTCTAAATAACATTTATAGTTTAATTTATTTTTTGTATAACCCTATATTAAAATTTTTCAAGTTATGTAAAATTGTATTCAACACTTTCAACTCTACTTTAATTAAAATAATAATAAATGGCCTAATATAATCCATGTGGATTGAAGAGGAACATATTTTATTTATAAGGTTGATTTCGGTCAAAAAAAACTTATCTAATTCAACTAGTACTTGTCTTGGGGTAATTATAATATCATTTTTTCCTTTAATTACCCTATTTATTTTTAACCATGGTAAATAAAATTCAAGAGTTACTATTCACCAAAAATTATTTTCATCATTTTGAACCATATTTTACTTACTTATATCAATTGTGTCACTTTGATTTTGGAAATTCAGTTCATAGAAGTGGTAAAATTACGTTTTATGCAAATTTTCCAATGTTCCTATAAGGTGGGTACAAGATGTTAAAATGTTAAATAAAATTTTATACATCTAATTTTATTATAAAATGACTCCAATGAATTCAATTGAACTTATATAGCTATTATGTATCTATGTGGACCCAAAAAAATTAAAATAAATAAAAAATTATTTAAATAAAAAGTAGGTTTTAAACAATAACATAGTGTTTTTCACTATTTATCAAAAATGGAATGTTTTCAGAAAAATAAAAAAACATCACTCTAAGATAATTTTGATATTACAAATTAAAAAAATGATGTCTATTTTGAAAACCTAAAAATAAATAAGTATTATTAATAAATTTATAAAATATTCCCATTGTCACAACCAGAAAGCGGGTTTTTGGGAAGTAAAAACTATAAGAAGATCTATATGTGTTTGTATCCAATTTAGATGTAAAATTACTTCTAATTAACAAAATTGGATTAAATGAAAAAAATGTAATATAATTATTCTTCAAAACCATTCAAATTCTTAATTTTACACTATAAATTATTTTGATTAAAAAATTTGTTTTCATTTAAAATTTATTATATTTTACTATTCATCAAAATATAAATGATATCAGAAAAACACCAAAACATTATCCAAACTAAATCATTATTTTCCAATTTTAAATAATAATTTAATTTCATCAAATTGAATATATAAAGGTGTTTAATATTGGATATAAAAATGGTTCCCCATTAAAAGGCATAAAACTGCATTTTTTTGAAAAAAACTTCTTTTATCTGAAAATTTAAATTTTTCCTTATTTTATGACTAAAAAACACAAAAGATGAATTTTAGAATTATATGGGATATATTTAAACGTAAAAATGTGGTTATTAATTTTCATATCCTCTTTTTAAATGGCTTCTTTGATAGGTCGTGAGGCACTTGAACTCAGTGTTGCATACTTCGCACACTATCGTATTATTCAAAGAGAAATGTACCGTTGATACAAGGGGTGTTACTTTCCTAATCACTAATTTATTGTCTCCAAATAGTAAAGTAATAATTAATACTCCTCTGATGCTATTTTTTAACGTTTTATACTCGGATTCCACTCAACGGATCTCCTGAGCCCGATGGGTCACATGCCCTCAACTGCATCACCCCAAATGCCAGAGGACATTGACAGCAGCGAGGGTCTATGTTGTGTTCATGGTTAAAATATTCCCTCATTTCCAAATTTTAGCATAGTGTATGGATGTAAAATCGTTAAATAGTAGAACTAATATAAGGAAACATTAGGCACAACAGAAAATGGAGACAACATTAGCAATAATTGAAACAACCGGAATATAATTCAAAAACATAGGATTTTTCATGTCACTAGAAAATGGGAAACATGGAAGTAATATAGGATTAATAAATTGTTCCACATAATTATAAAGAAAATAAAAGACTATCCCAATAATCTTGAGTTCCGACTCGGTAGTCTTCTAATAAGCTTCATGTTAAAGATTAAGCAATCAAGTGTTCGAAAATGTATGTTTCACTTTATGAACACCTATAACCATGTAATCTACTCTGGGTTCCAAATAGCGCCTGTAGAGGGTGGTAGATAAATCTTACAGGGACACCACTAATGGTTTCTGTTACATTTGGCTCGTGTAATGGAAATGTAACAATGTGCAAGCAAACATATATAAAGTAAAGTAGTAAAATGTAACTAAATACCCAAGTACCGACTTCATCCCTCAACTCGTGTCTAAAACATAAATAGTCCATTAATATATTATTACCTGTTTATAAATAAGTCACATTTTAGAAATTTATATGGTTCTAGACATATATGGTGCTTTCCCTTATAATATTCAAAATTTAAATCAATCCATTTAATATTGAAAAGATTTATATTATAAAGGTCATGCCAAGGCACATTCGAATGGTGGATCAAAAATGTCAAAATAGGAAACAACAATTATAGAATAACCTTTGACATGGAAATGGTTTAATTTTGGGTGTAACCACTAAAAAATAATCACATATTAGGAAATATCATAATGATACAATTATAATTATTATAACCATGGTATATAAATTCTATTAACGACACCCGATGAAACCGGTGGTCCCCACCTAACAAATCCAAAAACAACAAACATGAGGGATAAGTTATTTACCACCCTCCTTAGGCTTTTATGATTATCCCACTTTGTTATTGGCACTTTATTTGGATAATAATGAATTAGATCTATAAAAATGAGAAAAACACTTGTACCTCAATAACTAGGTTGATAAAAAGAGAGGAGAAAGGCTTAAAAGAACTCAAGTACTTACTTTTATGCATCCAATGGGTTGAACAGAAGCTCAAACAGATCTTGGATGAAGGATGACTCTTGATTCCTAACATAGGTCTTCAAAATTCTCCAAAATGTGATAGATATTGTTTAATACTACTGATTCTTGGATTAAGGAAGAAAGAGGGATCTAATTAGATCAATAATGGAAAATTAAACATTTTGACCAAAACAATGCATGTGCACGGTTTGAAAAACCATGAGGAAACCATGAATGGTTTCATGGGAAGAAGGGTAACTTGCACGGTTATTCCATACTAGTATGAACTAGCTGTGAAAGTTGGATCTATCTGGAAAACCACCATATGTGCGATTAGGAAAACAATGCAACAACCATGCACCAACTGTGCGACTTAGATAGCTTCCCAAAAAAGATGAATTTCGGGCTCCGAATAAGCCACATAAACCCCTATAAACTCGGTTAACCCATAAGGAATCAATATTAGGTAAAAATTAAAGATTAATACTGAATTTTAAAGGCTCTATTTCTAAGTTAAGAAATAGATTTCTTACATTTTTCGTCTGATTGTTTGGTGTTTCTCTGAAAGTGTCCATACATATATTTTGCAAACATGACTACTAAAATAGATTTCTGAAACAAAATTTATTTCAAAGAAATACTGATAGAAATATATTAGTTTAATAATTAATATTCTTTATTAAGATATATTATTTTTTTTATAATGTTTGGAACCTTTATATGTGGAAAAAGAATATTTTGGTCTCAATTGCCCTTAAACCATCAGATATTTCTATTCATCATTCAATTTTAATGAAAAATAGGATATATGTGTTCTTAATGTTACTATTTTGAGTGAGTTATATAAATTAAATAAAATTAAAGTTGTAGATTTAGTTGGAATACTTTTAAAAGGTGAAGCAAGATTAGTTACTCATAAGTGGTCTAATAATATCGCCATTTTTAAGAAGTCAAGAGTAGAAACTTGTGTATTTACATTGGATGAAAATTTTGGGAGTGTTCACCATCTTTCTTTATATTATAAAATTATTTAAAATTGGATGAATAACTATCTTATTCTGAGGAAATTGTTTAAAGATACGTTTAATGTACAACTATAGGAAATCATGAATTTCATGGTGGTTTATTAGCAGGTGTTTTCAAAGTAATAGCAAAATATTCCAGGAAAAATTATTTTGTGGCAGGTTTTTAATAGTTGTCTTTGAAACCAAAATTAAATTTATATATAATTTTTTTAAAAAAACTACATTTAGCATCTATTTTTAAAAACCAATCAATAATACATTGTTTTTAATTTTGTTAACAAAATAATTTATTTTTAGGGGTAGTTTTGCCAAACTGACAAGAAATTGCAGTTAGTTTTTTAAAACCCATTAGTAAATTAATTAAACACATATTACATATTACATATTTAGTTATGATTTATTATTAATATTTATCATTTATATTTATTAATTATTTAATTTTTATTATTTTAAATTTTAATAAATTAGAATGCGTCAATTATTAATCATTAATTATTTAAAAAATAAATTATTTAATGGATAAGTTGAAAATTTGGTTTTAGCATCAAATAAATATAACTTTTGATCTGGATATCCATTTTATCCCAACAACCTGACAAATCAAATCTTTTAAAATGATCTATAGTGTTAGTGAATAATAATTTGGTAATAATTAGTATAATAAAAAATATATTAGTTTTAAGAAAAGTTAAAAATCAAACTTGAACTTCAAATGACCATAACTTCTTTTATGTGTGTCTTTTTAGGCCTTTCCACATATCAAATTAAATCTTGTGATGAAGTTTATTTCATATTCCCCAAAAAACCACCAATCTATGTTTTTGGAGGTCAAAAAAAAGATTAAAATTCCTCTAAAATTGAATTTTTTGTTCTGACAACATGATTTTTGGACATTCGACAATATTTCAAATTTATTTAATAGTTTCTTCATATGCTTTATTGGCATGTCTATGATTTTATTTTATAAAGTTACATTCATATTGATTTGATGGTGTTATAATTATTGTAGTTTCCCCTCTTTGTGTGGTTTTTTATTATATATATATAAGGGTATTTCTATACATCTATGTATATTTATTTACGATATATATATTCAACAATATTTGTTCACAATTATAAATAAATATATATATGCATAGATATTTATATTTATTTATGAATAGTTATTTATATTTACATATATTTGTAAATATTTCTGTGTATTTATATTTATATGTCATTATATATTATATGGGTATCTATATATATGATTATATTTACTTGGGATAACATATATATACATATATATATAAAATTTTATATATGTATCTGTTGATATATATTAATGTGACAAAAATGTCTATTTATCTATATTTATGTAAATTTAGTTGAATGTATTTATATTTATATATATTTATATCCATTTATTGTTTAATACCTATTATTTATTATTTATTATTATTTTAATTCTTTATTTATAATTTTTATTCATTATATAATATATATTATTTATTTTTTATTTTTTATTTTTTCTATTTATTATTTAATATTTTTAATATTTATTATATATTTATTATAATTTTTATGTAATATTTAGAATTTATTATTAATCCATTATTTATTATTTATTTATTACTTATAAATTATTTATCAATGATTTTTTATTAATGATTATTTTTTATTTATTCGTTGTCTATTTACTACAAAATATTTTCATTTATTACTTATTTATTATACATGAATTAATGGTTTATAATTAAATTTTGATAAAATTATTTCTTAATATCTATTTAATATTTATAATAAATTATTTATAAATTATAATTACATTGTTAATTATTATTAAGTTATTATTCATTTATAATAGAGGTTTTAATTATAAACTCTATTGAGGGAGAAGGATTAATTTATTTGTGAAGAAACAATTAGAAAGAAGAGACGTTTTTTTGTTCCAAAATGAAAGAAATTTTTTTCCACGTCAGAAAAACCTACATCCAAAACAAATATCATAAGTTAAAAAAATGAGAAAAAATGGTGTGTGATATTTCCCCTCTATTACCAAATAAAAAGTAAAATACAATTACTGAAAAGGAATTTGTTTCCATTATAAAAAACAAAATAAAATATTAGTCTAATGATCTATCCTTGAAATTAAATTATTCCACATCCTTAGGTCTCAAATATTAGACTTATAAGAACCTTTTTGATGAATAGTGGAAGGATAAAAAGCAATAAAATTACAACCTAGCTAAGATGGCTAAAGAGTATTTAAAATGGATCGATCAAGTACATTAAAAAATTGAAATTTATACTCAATATATTATTAATTACATTGTTCCTTTATATATATTAAATATTCTCTTTGTTCAACTAGAATTTCAATAACCACAATCTCCATTACATTCTTCATCATTTTAAAATAGTAATGGAAAATATGTTGTTCGAAAAAATTTAATATGATAATTTTGAAAAAGAAGTTGAAAAAGTTATTGAAAATATATGGGAAATTATAAAGGAAATAGAATTTGAGATTACTATAGAATTGAAAATGGGTTTTGATATTGAGGAAATGTTAGATTCTTCTTCAACCTCCATATCATCTCAATATGAAAAAGATACTTATATAATAATGATAGAAAAATATAATTCTTAAAAAGAAAAAAACAATTCTCAAATTTAGTTTATCCAAAATAGAGGAATTAAAAAAAACAAACCAATAAAGAATAATTTTAACATCAAATAGTTAAATAATATGACGTTTTGGATGTTTCTACAGAAGAAATTCATGAATAATGAGAAGAATAAGCTAAATCTTTAAGACCCCCTCCTCTATTAATTTCATAAGTTTCTTTTCATTTGGCTCATTCTGATCATAGAAGAAGCCCTAAAAGAATACAAATAGGATTTCATTATTTTAACCAAGTTATAATAAATATGGAGTATTCTCTTCATTAGGTTACTAAAATTTTCATAATCTATAAATACATTCATGGAACGTTTGAATTTAGGAAAATTCAAATTCATAGAAATAGCCTATTAAAACTATGATTCAGAATGAGGAAGATTTCAAAAATTTCAATGGAAAATCAAAAGAAGTGTCATAAAAATTAAAGAAATTTATAAGGTGGAATAAACCTATATATAGTGATAAAAAGTTCAATGATTTGTAGATTCATGAAATGAAATCAAATATCCTTCTGTGGATAAATATCATTCCATATGTTTTTTGTATGAATATGTGTTTATATATATATAATTGTTTCGATGTTTTTTTATAATATTTTTCATTCTCTATAATTACAAGACCACTCTATATTGTGTTGTTTTAAAATCACATTAGAAATGAAAAGTAATAAAATACAAAATTCAAACAAAACATTAATAAAAAGTTTGTTCACGAAATGGGGAAAATGAAGAAATGATGAGAAATAAGGAAAGAAACATAAATGGTAAATTTTAGGAATATATAATTCATGGGGATTAAGTATTTTAAAATATCAGTTTTTATTTTTTAAAGTTTTTATTTTTTTTTCATTTCAAAATGTCAGATATTGATAAGTTGACAATTTCATTTTATCCATTTCCAACATTAGTTTTTATAATTACAAAACACTTACATAAATTCTTATTTTAATAAATTTTATACATACAAAGTTTTATAGTTTTTTATAGGAAATTAATTTTACCAGACATAGGAAAACATTTGAATTGGATAGATTCTTTCAGTAATCACATGCTCACATATTGGAAACATGATTACAAACATCATCGGATGAGGATTTATAAAATCCTTGATGTCGAAGTATAGTACTAACCATAGGATGACTTTTTATTGATAATATTGAATAAAATTCATTAGATGGAGGTAGACATTATTTCCGGATGAAAAACCAAAAAATCTATCTAAGGAAGAATTCCATTTTACCATATAAACAAAAGCTGTTTTATCAAAAAAACATAGTTATTTTTTCTAGATGGAATTCCAAATAATCGTAATGGTGTTATCAAGGATACCATCAGAAAAGTATATGAGGAACCTTTCAAGAGAATAATCATTTCATCCGAATTCATTGCGACTAAGTCTGAATAATTCAAAATATGACCATTATAGAAATACTTATAAAAATAAACACCATTCAGGGTGGGGATGCCTTTTCAACGTAATCCAACTAAAGATACATTGATGAGTTTGTAAAATCCTGTTATGAGTAGACCGTTCATTATAACTGTTAATGAGTTTTTAATTCAATAATATTCTTTGAATAATAGTATAAATTCTTTAAGTTTCTTTTTATTTTTCATTTTCATTTTCTCATCTAATATAATTGAGGATTTTCAAAGTTTAGAATGAAATTGATTCAGATCTTTCTAATCAGGGGTTCTTGATGGTTTGGAAATATTTATTCTTCTAATCCAAGTATTGAACAATTCTTTATTTAAGGAAGACATTCCTTTAAAGTTTATTTAAAACCTTGGATACCAAAAGTCAGGGTAATTTAACTCCTTTACACTAATGGTAAAAGTGTGGATATTATTTTTATAACGTTTTTCAATCTTTTCTTATGAATATTATAATGTTTTCTTATAACTTTTTTACAAGTATTTAGTTATCATGTGGATGTTTAAGGAATTTTTCATACATTTTTTATGAAAAATTTATTAACTCTAATTTCATAACGTAATTATAAAAAAGTATACCGTGTTATTTTCATGTAAATCAAAAAAATATTTTTTTCAAAACACCATTATAAACATGATAATTGAATTTCATATTTTTATTTTATAAACTATAATTCACCCCCTCTTGTAGTAAACTAATTACTCTTTTGACACTAGAATCATTATTTTAATTGAAATTTTGAGGCAATGTATTCCCTTTAGAAAAGAACAATTTAACAAAAAAAATATATGATCAATTAAACTATATAAAATTCTAAAATTAGGATTAAGATATATAATTTTGTTAATGGTTTCAAATTAATTAATCTTTTAACTAATATATATGGCGTAGTTATCTGATTTTAACAAATAAAAAATTAGATTATTCTGATTTGGGATTATAATCACAATTATATGTTTTGTGTTTCTAGAAATGATGGGCCAACTACATTATATACTAAATTTTGAATCTAATATGGTTCTATAAGAAAAATAATTGTAATTTTTACTGAATTTTGTTCAAGAAATTGAAATAAAAAGGGATAAATCATTTTTGAAATCCAACACAAGAATATGAACCCCAAAATTGTCCAATGTTTCATATCTTCTGATACCACACTTACTATATAGTCACTTAATTGTTCCTTATAAAAAAAATTGAATTTAAATGTGCAAATGATATCAACCCTTTAACGCCCTCAATATACATAGGATTTATACCAAATGAGTTTGTATTTATATGAAGATTTATCTAATCCTGATCTCATAGAAAAAAAACGATTATCCACATTATGAGTCAAATGTTTTTTGAAAAAATAAAAATAATTAGTTCATTATATAAAATGTATCACTAAGATTTTTTTTCATTAAATGATCATTTAGTCAATTTTTATTATATATTTCATAAAATATTATATATTAAATATTACAAAAAATTTATAAATTTTAAAATAAGAATATATAATAATTTTGATTTATTAAAAAAAATTATTAAGGTGCGGTACATTAATAAATTAATAATAAACTACACTAATTTATATTAATTTTTATTAATTTATACTTGATGGTGGTAATTTATACTAATTTATAAAATTTTATAATATTTTATGAGGAATTTATAATAACTTATACTAGTGTATAGTAAATTATACATATCTATAAATATTTTATTAATTTATACAAAATTAATATTAATTTATAATACTTTCTACTAAATTATATCATTTTTTTATAAATGATACAATTTCTGATAATTTTTACTAATTGAAAACAAATATGTATTAATTTATATTAATTTATATTAATTAATTATAATTTTTGAGAATTTAACACCAATTTAAAAATAATTCATTTAAATTATATCAATTTATAGTAAATTTTATTAATTTATACTAATTTTTGGGGCATTAATAGTAATTTATAATGATATATATTTTATTTTATAATAATTTATACTAATGTATAGTAATTTTTATTACTGTTCATAATTTTTTTAATTATACTAATTGATACTTATTTAATAAAATTTAAATTAATTAACACTACTTTTACAAAACATATACTACTTTTTATTAATTTATGGTAGTTTATTCCAATTTATATTAAATTACTTCAATTTATATTAAATTATAATAATGTATAATAATTCTTGAATAATTAATACTAATTTATAATAATATATATAGTAAATTATAATCATTTATACTAATGGAGGATATATTTTTTTAATTTCTATAAATATATATATATTCTAATTAATTTATACTAAAATATAATAATAATTATAAGTTATATCAATTTATAATTATTTGTATTAATTTATACTAATTTTATTAATTTATTTTAATTTTTATTTATATATACAAAATTATATCAATTTATACCACATTATGCTAATTTATATTAATTTGTAAGGAATTGAAGGTAATTTATAGTAATTTATATTAATTTATACGAATTTAGATTAATGCTAAACAATTTAAATATATTTAGATTAAATAATACTAATACAAAATAATTCATTGTAATTCATACTAAATTATAAAAATTTATACTAAACTATAAGAATTTATATTAAATATTTATATTTTTTAAATTTTACTCTAATACATAATATTTTTAAATAATTTATGTTATAAAATCTAACTTGTATTAATTTATAATAATTTTTTAAATTTATATTAAATTATATTAGTTTTTAGCAATGTTTATTAAACTTTACTAACATATATTAATTTATAATAATTTTCAAGTAACTAACACAAATTTAATGTAATTTATATTAATTCAATTCAACTTATACAAATTTGACTTAATTTCTATTAACTTATATAAATTTATAGTAAATTTTATCATTTTATAATAATTTAAAATTATTTATAAAAATTTTATTATTTCATGTCAAATTATATAAATTTATAACATTGAATATTACTGTATAAAAATTTATATAAAAATATAATAATTGAAATAAAGTTATAAAAAATTAGGTCAATTTTCACTAATTTATGAGTACATAATATTTTTTTATTAATTTTTATTTGTTTGTAATAATATATTTTAATTGGAAGGAATTTATACTAATTTTTAATAATTTATTAAAATTTATAATTAATTATCTATAATTGTAATATTTTGAATTAATGTATACTAATTTTTTATGAATTTAAACGAATTAATAATAATTAATCTAAATTTAAACTAAATTATATCAATTTATCGTAACTATCTAATAATGTTATATTCTTTTTTATTAATTTATATCAATTTATACCAATTGTTATTAATTTTTATCAATCTATACTTATTTCTATTCATTTATAACAATTCATATTACTTTTTATTAATTTATACTAATTTAATATTATTTTTTAAAAATTTGTTATTAATTATTGGAATTTATACTAAATTATACTTATTTATTCTAAATGTAATCCCAATTTAATAAATTAAAATAATTAACAAACTATATAAATTAAAAACAATTAAATATAAATAATTCATGACAATTAAAAATGAAGTTTAATAATAACATGAAATTTGAATTATTCCAATTATTTCTCAAAACTTGTCCAAAATATATTGAGTTGAACGCTAGATTTGAAATCGAGGTTTTTTTTTTGATATAAACAGAAAAGTTATAAGCTTATTAAAGGGATGGGAGGTGGTGTGCATATTTATATTCTTTTTTGCAACAAAATTATTAAAATGAAATTCATGTCACGAAACTCCATTACCTAGAATATTTATGATTATTATTTGAAACAAAATCCTTATTTTTTATGGATATTTTTTACGGACAACTTATCCGTCTGGAAAGAAAGCCACTGGAAAAAATAATTTTCCATGCCCAATGAAAAAGTAATTCCAACGGACAAGTCCATCGCAAATACACTAGCTAATATAGTATTTGCGACTAATTCATTACAAATTCCCATTATCATGAGAATTTTTTGCAAAGGATTTGTCACCAATATCCTTTATCGAAATGAGTTATTTGTGACTCACATACAAATCGGTGTCAAATTTCTATGAAAAAATAACTATTTTTGAAGGATTTTTTATTCCATCCAAATTAGTTTGTTCCCGCCACCACACACACATCCACTATAACAACCTAGAATTCTGTCAATGTAATTTCCCTTGTGATGTGTCATATTTATTAAATCATGTATACCACATGATGAATCCAACAACATTTTATCATTTTAATTTGAACATTTCATTTAGGAAATAAAAATGGTCATGAGAGATGATAACATTATAATTGGATAAAAATAGAAAATAAGATAACTAAAATATGAAAATTGGGATCGACTCAACCCATTAGAATAACTTCACTGCTCAAAAACACTATAGAATTGAAGCACAATATTAATAATGAAATATTCATCTTGAAATTAAAATTATATATTACATTGATAGAAAATAGAAGTGAATGAATAATGAGTGAAATATGTTGTATCCATATGAAGTAGGGACCAAATTTGGTTGTTACAAATCTTACCATTATAATATTAATCTATTTGTTGGAAAAGCAACCTAACAATTAGAATAATAATATGACAATTATAAATATTTTTCTAACTATTAGAATAGTATATCCACATATGAAAGTGTGAAATAATATTTAGGTATCTTTTAAAATGAAAATATAATATATTTATATCAAGGTACAAGAAAATAAATGTTTCTAAAATGGTAAATTAATTGTTTTTATTTTTGTAAAATATAAATTTTATAATTTTACTTTTTAAATAAATATAAAATTTTAAAAGAAATTTTATTTTCATAATAATATATTTTTACATTAATATTATGTTGTATTATAATCATTATATAATTTTATGAGACCATAAGTAATTTTTCAAATCATTAAAAAATAGATTGTACTATTAAATTTGATATTTTTTAAATAAATGGGGCTTTTATTTAAAAAAAAATTTATATTTATAAAATTGTTTTCATAAAATGTATTTCATTTTTTAAATCTAAATCTTGAAATATTGTTACTATTATTTTTTGATATTTTATTAAAATAGTTGATTTTTTGTGAATATAGAAATACTATAAAGATGATATTGAACATTATTATTTGAAAACATGAATTTCCGGGTGATTGATACACTAAATTTGTATATATATTTTAGATACATTTCATATATAGAAAATCATTCTTTACTTGACAATACACTTGGTTTTTGTTTGTTTTTTCTCGAACTAGGAATTCAACTTCAAGAGAGGAATGCCGGAAAAATGATAGAAATCATCCTTACACATCATGCTACTAAAGTACACAACATGTAATCCTCAAACTAACAACCTAGCAGGTGAATTTATAAGCCATTAATCCCAATTAAAAGGCATGAAACAAGTACACAGTGTGTATCCTGATTACACGACATGGAGGATTCAAACTCCAAAATTTGAATATTACATGGTGTGATCGCTTTAACAATGTGAGAAGTTCAAACCCTAGTTCCCAATGAAGATTCAAGATGAAAAATCAAAAAATATCCAAAATATTCATAGACTTTGGAAGAACTAAACTACAAGACATGATAACAAATTACATGTTGTGTATGTGTTGAATCAGAATCCACTTTTAGTGGTACATGATGTGAAAATTTTAAACGTCATGTATATTTCCGCCTCTTCAAATATTCTAGTTCCCTCAATGTGTAGGATGTTCTCAAACCCAAGAAAATAATATTATTTTGTTTCATCTATTCTTCTTCATTTTTTATTATTTTTCAGTTCCTTATTTCTCTATAACTTTCTTTTATTATTCTACACAATCTATTATTTTCATTTTCAATTTATAGATGTGTTTGTTGACCATTTTAGTTCCAACATTCTGTTTCAAATCATTTTTTACCTAAAACATTGATTTCCAATGTTTTCTTCGTTGGTTCTTCATCCGAAATATTATTTATTTTCTTTTTTATGATTTCAATTGTGAACTTCTTTTCTTTCTATTGTTTATTTTTTATGTGAATCATGTTGTGATCTATTTCCCCACTTTTATTCAAATATGATATGAACGACTAATATAATTAGGATTAGGGGTTAAAATTATGGGTGGTTGAACCTAATAAAATCTAAAAATAGAAACTGCATAACCTCATGGATAGTCAACAAGTTTTAAACAGTTTTCAATCTGATTATATTTCATTATCCTTGGCCATTGGAGGTTCATGTAAAATGACAATGAACTAGTTAGAGAAGATCAGGGTAGGACCCATAAGATTTAATTCCTTCTACCTATAATCCAATATTCCTATAATTAGGTTTTCAATTACCCTAGAACAAAGAGTATTTACTAGATTAGGTTGATCCAATTGGTTATACCAAGATCAATTGGTGTCTTTTTCACCTCTTTTCAACCGACATCATAGGTTTTTCCCTTATTAGATTGAGGATTACCCTTCTTCAGTACCCTGAAATTGACTCCAAACCGTTAATTTAATCTTTTTTAAGACCCAACATATATAGTTTTAGTGAAACCAAACAAAAGTAAGTAAACATGAGGAATCCCCCAAATGGTTCTGAGTGTTGGGTTTCTTGTCTAAACAAATTGTGTCTTTGAGTTCAACCCCAGAATTCCAATTACTATTCCTTAAAGGTTCAGTGTAGGTTTGTAAATAAATATTAAATTTGATAAAAACTCATAGGAATAAACATTCCCTTCTAGGTGCATCGAATTATGGAATCACTGCGAAGGAAAGTTTTTCTTCGACACAGTGACCTATGGAACTGACCTCAGATTAACTCACCCCCACATCTTCCTTTTCTTCCCAATTTTATTTATTTTACAATTTTTTCTCGGAGACTAGAACCTATGAAAGATTATGTTTAACTTAGTCCATTCTCTAGTGTGCTTTGAATCATTCAAGGATCCAGGACACCCAAGAACTGCTTATTTTAGATCCTAAGATTTATAAAACCTCAATACCATGACGAAGTTTCATAATAGATGAATAAAATGATATTTCACTACCACACCTTTAGAACCCCCATTATGTGCCTCCTAAGCATGAGGCTGAGTGACCATCCCCGTGGGAGTTCACCATAATTAATTATGGTTTTCTGTCCAATATTGGTGCTACCCCTAGCATTGTTCTTCCACATATTTAGGGTCACACATTAGAAATCAAACCATGACTCATTCATATGATGAAAAACATAAGGAAAGTTTCTGGGATTCATATAGAATACCCCCATGAGCACGTTTCAAATTTCATAAAGGTTATTGATTCCTTTCACAACCAAGATATTTCTGAAAATGAAATATTTCTAAGAATTTTCTTATTCTACATCTGTGGAAGATCCAAGGATTATGGTTCTACATCCATTATGACCTGTGATTAACGATCCAACAAATTTCTTGGTAAATACTTCTCTGTCGTCTGAACCTAGAAGCTGTGAAATGAAATTCAAAATTTTAACCAGGCGGGTGGAGAATCTTCCTAGGAAGCCTATGATAGACTCTTGTAGCTAACCTGCAGGTGCTCACTTTATAGATTATATATTTGTATTTAATTGAAAAAAATTACCAGGGTCTCCATATTATATCTCATACTATTTTGGACATCTTTGTTAAATGAAAACTCACTCTAATGAAAGCAAAATTATTTAGATCAATTTTTGATAAAGTTTCATACAATGCAAGCCTATGGAAAAGTGATAGAGGACTACCCTGGTGTATAATCCATAAAGTGGGAGAGACTACCCACCTAGTATCCTATGTTGAGTCCCTAACCAAGAATCTTGAGTCATTTTAGCTACCTCTAGCACCTTCACCCACTCTTTCTTCTATGATGGTGGTACAATCTTTTGATATTTTAAGTGGATCATACCCATACTAAGAATTCAAGGGGGTTATAGATGTCTCCTGATTCAAATATTGTAAATATGTCAATTATAATAAAAAAATCATTAGTATCAATATCCCCATCTATATCAATAAAAAACTATCAGCATAGAGCAGCTCAAGAGCCACTTCCATCGAAAAAAGGTTATTTTTAGTATAGCAGCAGACATGTTCCACCATAGAATCAAGGACCACTTGGGTACCCACTATAAGGTCCACCTCCTTTCCCATAATAACAATTTCATAAACTTGTTTATAAAACATTACAATTTATATCTACTTATAGTAGCTATATAAACCCTAATTGCATCCCTCCCTTCCCCAACATCTCTCAAATCTCTACGAATATAGATCTCCACAATGGATTTCCTCAGCTCGCAATATCGACCTCGGAATTCACTAATGCCTTAGATCATTTGTATCTCACCTTGGTGGCTTGTTTCACATTGTTAAGAACATCGGTGGTCACCTTCGACTGTTTCGCATCCGCTTGCTGGGGTCTCCATGAATGGTTGACAATTGGCCTGATTGATAGGCGGCACATCATGGTTCACTTCTCGCGTTTGGAATATTTCATCACTATCTGGTCAACCACTCTGCAATCCTACAACGGATGTGTATTCTTCCTTCTAAAATAGAATTTTTTTTCTTCACATGATCTAGGATTCTCCAATATCGGCTTTGTGGGTATGGTTTCTCAATTTTCCATTTCATTTTCATAACCCTACAATAATACATATGTTAGGAAATCTAGTGGTTTGTTATCTTTATTCGGATTCTAGAACCATGGTTGTCTGTTATCTGATATCCATACAGGTTTTTGTGGAAGTCAACATCTCAAAACCTCTAGTTGTGTGGGTTTGGATATCAATTTGGGAGTAATTTAGATATAAAAATATGGTAGTCTTCGAGCATTGGATGAACTTCTTCAATTCATATAAACATATGGGGAACTTATCTTCTTCATGTTGGTTAGGTAATAAGGATGGGTAGGGAGGTTATAAGTTGAATTTCTCTATATGTGTTGTACCTCCCCTGGTTAGCGAAGCCATCTCCAAAGTTGACCCTCAACAAAAGTGTTTGGGTTCGGTGTCAGTGGTTCTAAAGGTGGAAGACATCTTTGTAATATTGAAGTGGGATTTAGACATTCCCAGAACGTCATGTCAGGTCTAGGAAACCCTTGGATGATCCTCTCCAAGATCATATCCCTCCTTCATAGAGGAAGTTAAATAAGGGGATGTGGGAAGGAGGGTTGTGTCCAACAAGCAATCCACATTGCAATCCATTTCTGACAAGATTTCAGGCCTTCCTCTGCTAAGGTCTCCTAGTGAGCATGTTCCTTTACCATCAATATTGATTACCAACGATTTTAATCCATTGGTTAGGGATAAGAAGTAGAATGTTGATCCTGGAGGTTACAAAATAGAGGTTCCAAAGTGTAAAATGATATCTATTGGTACGTAGTCTCTTGAGGATTCAGAATTGAGTGGAAAAGAATCAGATTCACAGTCGCAGTCAGACATTGAGCAGGATGCCAAGGGGTTTATAAGCGGTGCGTCTATATCAAGGAAAGGTAATAGATTAATTCTTCTCTCAACAAATTAACTTATTAATAAATTGGATAAATCCAAGACTCGTAATGACTAAAAAAAAATTTCAAAATATTGACAATAAGGAATGTAGTAAAAAAACACATAGAGGGACAAAAAGATCATCTTAATCCCTAAGGGTTGTAACCATGTAGAAACCAAGAGAGCATTCATTGTCTACCAGTGTTGTATTGGTTCTTGTTATGGTGGGTGTAGTGGGAGTTTAGGTGTAGGATAGTTAACTAATGGAGTTAGGCTCTGGAAGGGAGGATGGGAATCTGAGAGAGGGGAGATGGAGGAAATTGCTCATATTTTCTCCTACTAATGAGGGAGTGGAGGGATATCCTGGTGTGTTAGAAGGAGAGGACATGATAATGAAATATTTATGGGAGATGGTCATACATTCTGAGGAAGATATGGTGGAGAGAGTTCTAACCATACATGCTTTTGTGGAGGATGCGGAAAGGATGAATGGAGGGCCAATTCAATTATACACAAATAAGGAGAAAAGATAGTGGATTCACAAACAACACCTAATAGTAGTCAGGTTCATCAATAAAAAGAAAACGTTTTTGGAGGGCTTATTGCAATAATGGGACAAGCTAGCCTCTCAATTTTAAGATATTTTAAATTATGTCCCCGACAAAAAGGTAACAACTCTATCATGGAAATTATTTAAAGGAATTGTGTCCAATAGTTCTAAGATGGTTTTTAAAAAATTTGTTACTTTCTATAGTGTGTGATGTCTTGGTTGGACTTAATGGATTCACAATTTTTCAACAAATATGTCTTTTGATATAAAATAATTTGTATGTTACAATGGTATAATTAATATTAATGTTATTTTTGTACTTATTATAAATATTTAAATGAAATTAAATGAATATAATTTGGATGAACTAATGTAATGAGAAAAACATGAGGAATACTTTTTTTAATAAAACATTGATACATTTCATTATTATATGGATAAATACTTTTACTATCCTAGAAAATATATTGCAATCCTGAGTAGTGCCACTGGATGACCTCCCAACATCACGATGAGACCAAGTGTGTGGAAGTTGTCCCTTGGACCCACCATGAGAAAAAAATAAAAAAGATAAAATTATAGAAAGAACCCTGAGTGTAAAAGGAATATACAAAACCATCCTGGAAGTAGGCGAAGGGACATCAGTGCTATTGTGTATTTAATACCCTTAAATATGGGTATTTATAGAATCCTTAATTTGACCATTATAAGAAAATATCCATTAATATTTAAATTTAATAGACTATCTATGTTTTAATAGTTCAGTTTTTTAGAATTCTAAAATCAATTTAAATTTATATTTGTGAATAAAAAAGTTAAAATCTAATGTTCTTATTAATTACATAACCATTTAAAATAACAATAATGGAAAAATAATTTTAATATAAAAATATAAGAATGTAAATAATTCAATTTTTCTGCTAAACAAATAATTATATGTATATTTTTTATTCTGTAATATTTATACATATAATTTATCATATTTAATAAATTTTAACCAAAAACATGGCTAAGCACCCAAAACTGAGAGCAGCCTTATAGGTTAAGCTGTAATGGTCTATTGGGCACTTAGTACAGGTACACTTGATTGTCACAGGAGATAACCTCATGCATAGTCTGAGCTAGGTCATGCATAGACTCATGTTTAGGGCCCTATTAGAGCATGTGTTGGGTTAGGCCATGGAATAGGCAGTAAGACCATGTGTAATCCCTACCTAGGGGTGTTTTTTGTGTCATCGAACCTATGCACCACACTTTTAGGGTTATACAACATCCAAAAAACCTGCATAGTTTCAATGTGCAAAACGCAAAAATTTTATGGAGTGTGCGATCTCGGCCGTTTGATCTCGCAGCGCGATATCCCAGCCATCTGCACCAATTCCCACATCGAGCCCCCATAGCCTCAGTTTATTTCTATATTTTTTATAACCTTCTGATATAACTTCACTTCATCTGGACTATTTTTTCATTTTAAAAACATGCAACCACCTCTAGTCATCTGATTCTACCCCACCTAATCCCAACCATTCGACCTTTTTAAAAAAAACACACTTCTGGCGGGTCTACTCTTGATCAGCTGATCTGATTAGATTAACTCTTGGTCATCCCTTATTTAACCACATGAATTACTCCTCTATTTTACAATAGGGTAAATCTTGACCCTTCTATCATATCATAATTGATCTAATTCATCCATCCCTTTCTTGATCGTTGACCCAAATCAAATCGCACCAGTCCATCATTCATGAGCCATATGTCGAAAAACCCTCTTCTTTCACTATTCTACATCATCCCATGATGCTCTCCATCTTAATCCATGGCCCCATACTTATTTCTCTTTCCACTAAATATCGACATGGTCAGTATAAATTTAATACTATATACATCAGCCTCTCAGTATGCTCTAAATATATATTTGGGTGTGTGTGTGTATTTCATGTCGATTCAGGTTTGATCTTATTTCAATTATTGGTATTATTTATATTGAAAATATCAATTACAGAAACAATTAGCAATATTTATAATTTTACACTTGGGTTGTATTATGTTTATATAAACCCCCTCTTTGCACTTGAAATCTACATGAAACCTTATATTGCCATGTTTTCTTCAAGATCATATTACCTCTCCTGACCTAAAATAGGTAAGGGAATTCTATCATTAATTTCAAACTTAGTTTGAAGAAGTTTTAAATTAATTTCTCAACCTATGATATATATATGCATATAATTATATTTTTTCAGTTTTATTTATATTCAGGTGTTATTAAATGTATAACCAATAAGATTATGTTTTTAAACCCATTTTTCAAACCCTTGTTTTGAAAAAATTGGATAAACTTTTCTCAACCAATTTTATATACATATGTGTGTGTGTGTGTTTTATATATATCTGATATATCTGTATAAACTCACTCAATTTTTAAAACCTGATATTTTTAGAATTTTTTAACTAAGGGTTGTGAACTAGACCAAGGATTTATAATCTTATTATAAAAGGGTTTATAATACTTAGTTTAAAACATGTATTTATAAATATATATATATATATACTTGTGTATATACATATATACATGTTCTGCCAAAATCTTTAGTTATCATAAAACATATTGTGAGTGAACGCATAGAATTAAGGTAACACGGTTCCACATGAGTTATGTATTGTGTCCAAATGTATGGTTTTTATTTATGGTCTTCCTGGTATTCGAGATACTCTTCCAGAAAAACTATTATTTTCAAAAGGGTAATTCCCATGTGACTTTACAAATATAATTATTTTATGAAATCTACATCTCATAAATTATATGGATTTTTCAATGAAATAAATTTAATATTTTCAAACCAAGGATTATTTCTAGTAATATATATTCTTTTTATGATTTTCATGAATGTTTTCAAAACCCATAACTAGGAATTTTATGCTCAACCTACATGTTATAAACACTTTTCTATGTTTAGAAAACTTCTGTGACAAATTTATTTTGTGAGTGTGGTGCGCTGAAGAATCGGTGTATACTAATTTTTGTTCTGTTTTTATAAATGTAAGTCATGTATCTAATTTCCATGACCTAGACCGGTAAAAGGCCCTCTATTGTAGTAAATGTTGTGTATTTGTCAATTTTCTCTCACTGAAAAAAAAATTACACAACATCTATAAGTTCTGAGTCTGGTATCTAGAGCTCGACACTTTATAATTGGTACTAGTGGAATGGTCTAGTTAATTTTGGAAATTTAGAATAAAACTACTTATTTAATTATGATTTCTTATATAAAATTAATATATTAAAATTTTCATATGGAAGGTGATAGATCACCAAAAAATATTTTGTCTCTTCCTACTGAGTTACATAAAACAATAATTGTCAAATCAAGTTCATAAACATATTTCCCTTATGCAAACATATGTTTATCCTGTAAACACTTTTACTGGGTGTTAAATAACCAAAATATCCTAAAATTCATCCAAGGACCAAGCCGTGTCTATCACATTATGGCATATGTGGAACTTGCATTTTATATTCATAAAGTGAAGTACTATTAACGTATTTTCATTTGATTCACTCTATTTAAGAATTATCTGGATTTAGGAAAATTCCAAGATCCAGTAGAGAAGGGTGACCTCTGTGCAGCATATATGTTTCTGGTCTTGAGCATTAGCAAGTATGGGAGACTTTAGGATTTTAGACATTTTAAAAACAAATTAGTTTGAAAGGTCTATAAAGACGAATTCCATTCAAATATCTCTAATCTCTACACCTTCCATGCCCCTCTCTGGAAACCGAGTTTTTTTATGCGTGAGTTTGATCTGAGCTGCTCGAGATGTATCTAGGATAAAGAAATTGAGGAACTAAATACTATCTTGGGAATTAATATGAATTCATCATAGGATTATCCCTGGTGGTGGACCTCATGAAGGTATAAATTAACTTCCATTGATATTTTTTTCATTGATAATAATGATGATGGTATTATAGGGACATCAAGAATGATGTCAGAAGGACTGTGTTAGTGGGAGCATGTGAATACAACCTAATTATGTGGGCACAATTCTGTTAATGGGGGCAGAATGTAACACCACCAACCTATGTTACAATGGTATAATTAATATTAATGTTATTTTTGTACTTATTATAATTATTCTAATGCATACAAATGAATAGAAATTGGATGAACAAATGCAATAAGAAAAACATGAGGAAAGTTTTATTTAATAAAACATTGATATGTTACATTATTATAAGGATAAATACTTTAAATATCCTAGAAAATTTATTGAAAGACAGTGCAGTGCCATAGGATGTACTCCCAACATCATGATGAGAATGAGTGTATAGACTTCATCCCTTGGACCCACCATAATAAAAAAAATGAAATAGTTATAAGTAAATAAAGAATGTTGAAGGTAAAAGGAATGTACAAAACAATCCTAGAAGAAGGCGAATAGACACATGTTTTATTGTGTCTTAGATACTCATAAATATGGTTATTTATAAAACCCTTAATTTTACCGTTGAAAAAAATATCCATTGAGTTTTAAATTTAAGTGATCATTTATGTTTTAATATTTTACTATTTTAAAAATATAAAAAGAATTTATATTTATATTTTTTAAGGAAGAAGTTAACATATAATTTTATTATTAATGATATAACCATAAAAAATAAAAATAATGGAAAACCAGTTTTATGATATACATATAAGAATTTAAATAATTTATTTTTCCTGTTAAACATATAAGTATATGTATATTTTATTATTTTATAACATATATACATATGATTTTATCATACATAATAAATTTTAACCAAAAATCTTCCAAAGCACCCAAAACATAGAGAAACCATATAGGCTGAGACCTCATGGTCTAGTGGGAACATAGAACAGGTACACCAGAGTAGCACAAGAGAAAACCTCATGAATAGTCTAGGATAAGTCAGGTAGGGACCTATGTTTAGGGCCCTAGTTGAGTGCGTGTATGGTTAGGTCGAGGCATGGGCGAGAAGGCTGTGTGTAATCCCTCCCTTTTTATGTGTTTCTATCATCAAACCTATGTGACACACCTTGAGGATTATAATAAATCCTCAACACATGTGTGGCTTTGATGTGGGATGAAAAATTTTCTATAGTGTGTGATCTTCACCACCTAATCTCACAACATGAGATCCTAGAAGTCTGTGCTGGTTCCTTGATTGAGCCCCCACAACCTTATTTTACTGTCATGTTTTTTTACCACCATTTGATCCCTCTTTTTTTGATCTGAACCATCCAACCCTTTTAAAAACATACGACCTCATCTAGATGACGGATCATGCCCCACCTAGTCCCAGTC
Organism: Viscum album; assembly: GCA_963277665.1. NCBI lineage: Eukaryota > Viridiplantae > Streptophyta > Magnoliopsida > Santalales > Viscaceae > Viscum > Viscum album. The sequence goes on along the minus strand of OY728125.1, from coordinate 1,893,621,126 downwards.
GTCTAGCCATTTCTAAAAAAATCACAACTGGTGTGTCAAGCCCTAGTTGTCTGATTAAATCAGATTAAATCCTGGTCATCCCTTTTTTATCACCATGAACCCCTCTGTTTCATGATAGGTTCAATCCTAACCCTTCAATCATATCATAACTTATCTGAGTCTTCCACCTCTTTCTCACTTGTTAATCCAATTTTCACCACACCAGTCCATCGTGTATGAGCCAGCCGCTAAAAAACCCTCTTCATGCACTATTTTACATCATCTCGTAATGCTCTCCATCACAATCCATGGCCCCATCTCTGCTTCTCTTTCCACTACATATCAATGTGGTCGGTATTAATTTAAGACTATCCTCATGAACTTCCCACTAATCATTGAATATATATGTTTGTGTGTGTGTGTGCATGTGTGTGTGTGTGTGTCTCTTTCATGTCAATTCAGGTTTGATCTTGTTTCAATTATATGTATTATTTATATTTCAAATTTCAATTCAGGAAACAATTAGCAATTTCGAAAATCTTACACTTTGGTTATTTTAAGTGTATATAAACTCCCTCTTTGCACCTAAAATCGACCCAAATCCATACATTTCAAAGAATAATTCAAGCTCAAATTACCGCTCTCAACCAAAAAGAGGTAATGGAATTTACTATATATTTTCAAACATATCTTGAAAAATTCTTAAATTAATTTCTTAACCTATGATATATATATACATAAGAATACACTTATATAAGTTTGGGGTTTTTTACAATCTAGTGTTAATAGATGTATGACCAAGAAGATTATGTTTTATAACCTTTTTTTCAAACCCATTTTTTGAAAAAGGTTAGCTCAAATTTTATCAACCAATTTTTTATATACACATGCATATATATATATATTAATCATATATATGAATATATGTGTATAAACTCCCTCAATTTTCAATACATGATATTTTTAGAAGTTATAAACTAAGGGTTTTGGACTAGATCAAGCCTTTATAACGTTTTTATAAAAGGGTTTACAATAATTTTTTTAACACATGTATTTATAAGTATGTATATATATATATATATTTGTGTATATACATATATATATGGTCTGACCAAATTTTTTGAAGTCAGAAAACATATTTCCATTCAACAATTAAATGTTTGGAAATTCTTCTAAATAATCACCTCCTATAGTCCCCCTTTTTATTAATTTTCATATGGAATTGTTATGATTCAAATATTATTCTATTATTTTATGTGTGATTCTGCTTCTTCATAGCTTGGCATGTCATTCACGGATAGATATGTCCATTATCTAGTTTATATGAGACATTCAATGCATTTTGAGACAATGCATGCACTTATTTTATTTTTAGTGCAATTATATCTTTTAAAATGAAATATTAATTCTTGTATGGGAATTTCCTCAAGTTGTTTTGGAAATATTTTTCATGTATGTATTATGACATGATATAAGTAAAATTATTTTCTTAGAAAGAAAATAATTATAAGTATGATATTTTTGAAATGTTTTGGGTTTGAAATGAGAATGGCAGAACCATGGTAAATTTTTTATTAAAACTGAAACTAGTTATGATGAATGATTTGATATGAGGAGTGAATCTATAAGATTAAGGTAACATGGTTACACATAAGTTATGTATAGTGTCCAAATATATGGTTTTTATTTAGGGTATACTGAGTATCTATAATAATCCACCATAAAAACTATTATTTTCAAAAGGGGAATTCCCAGGAGATTTTACAAATATAATTATTTTATGAAATATACTTCCCATAAATTATATGGATTCTTCGATGAAATGTATTTAATATTTTTCATAGAAAATATTATTTTATGTAATATATATTCTTTAAAAGATTTTCATGAATGTTTTCAAAACCCCTTTCTGGGTATTTTATGCCCACCATACGTGTTATAAACACTTTTACAGGTTAACAAACTTGTTGTGATGAATTTCTATTGTGATTGTGGTGCACTAAAGAATAATTTTTTACTAATTTTTGTTCTTTTTGATGAAATTTAAGTCATTTATCTAATTTTACATAACCTAAACCAGTAAAAGGTCCTCTTTTGTAATAAATGTTGTGTATTTTTTCATGTTTCTTTCATTGAAAAAAATTGAACAACAATTATAAGAGGTGAATTTGGTATCTTGTTCTCGTGTATTTATAGTGTAGATCTCTAAGACATTATTTGATCAACTACTAGCTACTTTTCATAGTAATACCGAATACCATCTAAGGCAGGAGGATAAAGATATAGATTTTAGGAGCTAAAAGATGTTGGACTTTCAGCAGTCTTATAGTGATGAGAAAAAATAGTTAAAGGAATTTGATAAAGTTGTTCAGGAGATAACTTAAGGGATAGAACTGACATAAATATTTCTTATACACTTCATCCCTAGAAAGTAAAATGTATACGTTCCACCTCCACCATATAATCCCCCTCTCACCTTTCCTAAAAGGATTAAACAAGCTTCAAAATAGGAATAATATAAACATTTTCTTGATATGTTTAAACAACTGCACTTCAACATTCCATTTGAAGAGGAAATTTCTAAAATTCCTTCTTATGAAAGATTCATTAAATAATTTCTATTAATTAAAATTAATGTGGAGAAATTAGGAGGCATCTCTATGAATGAATAATGTTATACATTTTTTCTAGTAGATGTGTTGACCACAAATGTGAGACCCTAGAAGTTTCTCAATTTCGTTCACCATAAGAATATACAATTTTGAGAGAAAATTTTATGATCTAGGTGCAAGTATAAATATCACATATATTATTATTGTCAACAATCAAGGGACTAGTAAACTAAACCCAACAAGGGTGACAATCAAACATTATGACCACACAGCTAAGAATCATCAATGATCGCTCGAGGATGTCTTAGAAAAAGTTGTAAAATTCATTTTCTCTTCTGATTTCCTCATCTAGGACAAGTAAGAAGAAGGATATATTCCCATAAATTTATGAAGACCATTTAGCTCTTATATATTGTGGTCAATTGATGTTAACCATGGGAGAGTGCTATTTAGAGTAGGATTAGAACAGGTTGTTTTTTATTTGCTGAAGGCCGCTATTAAAAGCAATAAGTCGTTGAATATTCAATCCCTATGAATTACTGATAATAAAGATGGTCATGTGACCAGTAAGGCTGAAAATTGTAAAATACCTCTTATTGGAAAGAGATAAAATTATCAAAAGAACGTGTATTATAATGTACTGCTTATGAGAAAGGTTATCCCACCATTGTTTCCCTCTATTTTCAAGAATTATTCTATAATGGGTGTTTCATCACATTTAAAATCAGTTGAATGGGATATTGTCGAGGACTATATAATAAATAAAAAACTAATTGGTCGGAAACACATGTTATGTTAGAGTATTGAGGAAATTTAATAAACCTGGAGGTTTTGAGGGTACTTTCAAAAGATTTTCAAATTTAAATTTTGATTTTTAAAATTATTTGATTAAAAAAACATCATGTAATAGAAATACATGATGTGAATGTGTTAGAGTTTGTGAAAATAAAATCTCATATATTACACATCATTTATTTAATACCAGACATGATTTCATTGGGACTATTTAAAAAACCATGATCCTAGGGTTCAGAACCGATGGAATGACCCCCCCCCCCCCTCAACTTCTTCTCCAGTATGAACCCCCACACCCGACCCTTGACCTCACCTCCTTCTTCAACCACAATGCTACCTCCTTCCATCCTCTCTTCTGATTCCATCTCACCCTTACTCATTCTCATCCCCTTCATTTACTTCATATATCAATTGAAAAAAATGGTCATCATGGGGAAATGATCCTTCACCACCCAAGCACCAGGCCATTCCAGCACCTCCACCACCCATAAAACTAACTCCCTCACCCTATGAATTTACTTCTATCACCCTGTTGATGTCAGAGGCATCCCAATCCACATCAATATCATCTAATGGTGATGAACCTTGCTCACACCTACATTTAGGCCTTCCTTTTTCCAACCCATGGTATCATATTTGGTTGGACCATCTCTATGCCATACTGATGAGGTCTAAAAAGACCTTGAACTTGGTCTTTCCAGAGAACATTCATTTCCACAAGGATGTTCTTAAGCTATTGTACCAAATAAACCTCTCCATCATCACAGATGACCAATATGGGACCTTTAGGGATCTCTACCTCAATTTTGTAGCCACACTATAGCTCAACATAACACCCACTACCTTTCACAAAGGTGGCGGGCCTTGGGAGATGACCCTTGAAAACTACGGCATCAAAATATATATCAACATAGAGGACTTATTCCCATCATCTACTTATCCATGAGACATAAACCAACAAATTATTGTATATTGGGATATAGGGTACTAATTTCCCAACACCCACAGAGCTTCCATAATCCTCAAACGGTGAAGAGCACCCATAATTAGGGGTGTCGACTTGTGAATTCTTCATCCAGATATCATGCATGCTTTGATTTCCATAGGATAATCTTGGGGATGAATCACCAAGATAGAGGTACTAATCCTCTCTCCCAGCCATGGGTGGACCATCCATCATTATGGACCTCTATTTTTTATTATTTTATGAGAACCAAGTATGGTGAGCTCGAGGTACTCTCATGGGAGTCAGTTTCATCATGCACCTTCTGTGTCATCTCAACACCTTCGATGATGCATGGTCTATTTCCTCCCGTTTTAAGATGGATCTCATCGACCTCCTCATGCTCCAAAAGATGGATCTATTGATTAAGTTAAATGGAAGGTACAAGTGGTGCCTTAATTACATGGAAATCCATACTCTAGCCTCTACCCTTGTTTTGGATCCTCCCAACCCCACTAATCCATCTTCCCCAGATTCCACACCCTCCCCTACTTCCACCTCTACTCTATCTGCCCCATATACCCCCTTCATTTGACCTACCCCTTCAACCTCCACCAATCCCCTTTCTATGATTACCCCTACCCCACCACTTTATACCAAATGCTTATCATTTATCATGACCATCCTAGAGAACTAGAAACAACTTTGTTACCATATGCATGTTCCATTTATCGACCCATCACACTTCATAACCCCCACACTACCAGTTTCCCCTTTTACTAACCATCAAACACATACTATGGCCCGCCCATCCCCATCCATTCCCACTCCACAAACCACTCCTATCAACCTTCCTCATGATCACACAGACCATGTGGAATAGTAAGTGTATCTTGTAGAGAAAGCCTAACGGGGAAAGGTCCCCACCCAACCATCATCATAGAGGTAACCCTAGATGATTCATCTTCCCAACCAATGACTAATGTATGAATCATCACCTCACCTCCTCCATCCTCATATAATCCTTCTTCCAAGGCTATGGCATCTAATATTCTAGTAGACCAACCGGACCTATAATCAATAGATGACAAAGATAGGGAAGGCTAGCTATAGGAACCTATTTTTCTAGAGGTCACTCCTCATGTGGATATTGGCGACATTGAATTTGCTATCTAGTTATGTACCAATACCCTCTCCCTATTCTACTCCATTTCATGTTGATAATCATAATACATGTATTCATTTGAGATATCGTTTTTTCTTACACTATTTATTTGATTATTTTCATTTGACTGTTGTAGTACTTTTTCCAAGCCTATCTCGGTTTCTTCTACTTTGATCACTGATGAACATGTTAATCCATCCTATAGAATCCCATTTGAGATTAATCTACATTTTACTGAAATATAGAGAGAGTTTGAGGATCTCTTTCTTGTGATTTATTCTCAGTAAGGGTCCACTCCTCAGCATTCATGGATTCTCCTCCTACCATATTGGATTTAGGCCTAATAAACTCTTAAGGTGGTCAACCCCTCCAAGAATCCGAGAAATCTCAATGAAACATCAATAAATTATTGTGGAAAGCAGTGGAACTCTAAATATATGGAAGACAATGAATAATTTTATCATCTGTCTATAGGGATAATGACATCATTTTTATATATTTATGGCAGGAAATCCATTTTTTTATTTCCTTTATTTCAACCTTTTTCTTAGGATCACTTTTTTCTTTTTAATGCATCTACTTTCCATCGTTCACCCTAAGATTTACTCTACTCTATTGTTTTATTTATTTGAGTTCATTTCTCCCAGTTTTGACTGTATGAACCCTATCTTTTTTCTACATCCAAATTGGTTTAATCATAGGAACTAATGGTTTTTCTATTGTATGTATTCAGTTTCTATAATTTTTACATGAGGATCACTTTTCAATCAACATCCAATAACTTTCTCCATTGTATGAATTTCAGGTATTCTTTCTGGATCTTTATTTTGATACACATGTATTATTTTCTGTCTTCATTGGTCTAGGGTTTATTTTTCATTATAATCATTCCATAAACTTGAAAACTCTTTTCACCCATTTAAAAAAAATACAAAGTTTGGATGGAGATTTGAGAAATCCATTTTTATTCTTGTTTGGATTTTTATAATGATTGTAGATTTTAGTACTTTAATTATTATTTTTTACTCTTGAAATTGATTTTGATTGAATTATTATTGGATATTGTTCCCTGCGTGATTTCTAGTTTTCTATATACTCATATTCCCTTGAGGATTCTAGAATTATAATTTCATATTCATTTCTAATCATATTTCATGTGAGATACTTGGGATATGTAGACCAATCAGAACTTGAATTGAGATCTTGTGGATGTTATGATTTAACAAATACACTGTTAAAATTATTGAGGCATTCTTTTATGGGATAGTTTTCTATGACTCGCATATACACCCTTCCTTATTTTGTTTTTGTAGTAATCTTGAATAACCTTGTTATAATGGATACATTTACTGCCTATTATCCCTTCCTACCAAGCTCTTGGTATGATGGATTATTTTCTATGGAATAAGTGTAGTGGAATTTTCACTACTGATGGACACGGGAAGTTAATACTAAGGAGATGTATAGTGGAAATTTCAAAACAAATTTGATGTAGTTAATGATTACTATTGTATTTTTTTATGACTACTCTATCCATTTGAATAAAGAAATAATATATATATATATATATATATATATATTGAGATGTGTATAAGAATGGTGAAAATTCACCATTACTATAATGGGAATCATATGATGGATCATATGTAGTTAGGTTATGGATGTGAGACTTTTTTTAGACATGTTTTTTGAAAAATAAATAAAAAGAAAAATAAAGGAACTTGTTAAATTTTAACACTATATTGAAATACTAATGGACCCACATTGAGATGTAGGACCGTGGAGACTTTTTTTTTCATGAAGAGTTACTCCATTGAATTGTTCACTATTTTTACAGATTGTAATTTAGATCTTACCCTCATTTTTAGATTGATTTTTATTTTCTACCCACCTTCCCTCAGCCTCAAATAAATTGGAACCATATTGTTGAGTACCTCATGATTGATTTTTTTTATTTGTCCTTAAGAAGTGGAGATGATAAAACCAATGAAATATTATTGTTAGGAACATGTATTATGGTTATACACATGAATCTAGTTTTATTTTACCATGATTTATGAGAGAAAATTTATTCTGTGGTAAATTCTAAAATGGGTATAGATTTTGAGGAACAGTTAAGAAATTTTAAATAAAAGAATAACAAATCTGAATATATATCTTAACTATGAGGCATGGCTCATTTTCACAATAGGATTGATTATGGAGGAGTTTAAATTTCCACTTGCACTTAGTTTTATTTACCTGGTTGTAATGCACATTTCATATTTAAAGGTTTTTCTATTTGGAATCCCTGTTGAGATGTTTTATTCTTGAGTACAAGTAATTTTTCAATTGTGGGGAATTTTAAATAACAAATTTGTGTACACATTTTGGATACATAATTTATGTTTAATCAGTATTTACTTTATAATTTCTTGGTTTTTAATGTGTTTTTATAGTAATTATGAATTTAAGCCTCACAAAAGGAATGCTGGAAAATGATAGAAATCATCCTTAAATGTTTCCCAAATGAATTACACGACATGTACTCCTCAAACACACCACCTTCTAGTTAAAATTACAATTCATGAAACCCAATTACAAAGCGTGAACGAAGTACATGATGTGCATCTTGAATACACTTAATAAAGGATTCTAATTCAAACATATAAATATTACCATGTGTGAACTCATTACACGATGTGAGAAGTTCAAAACCTTGATCCCACCAATGATTCAAGACAAAATATTCATGAATATCCAAAATATTTGGAGACGTAGAAGATCTAAACTGCACAACATGAAAAAAAATTACACATCATATATGTGTCGATGAAAAATAAACTAAAATAACTACATTATATGAACCATTTATATTTCATGTACATTTTGGGCTCAATAAATATTCAAGTGCCCTTGACGTGCAAGAATCACTTGAACCCAAGAACTCATCTTCTTCCTTTCTTTTTTTTTCTTCTTTATTATTTTTTTTGTTTTCAATTCTGATTATCTATATTACATTATTTTATTGTTATAAAAATTCCTTCATTTTTATTTTTAAATACGCAGTTCTTTTTTTTTTGATCATTTATATTCCAATGTTTCGATTCCAATCACATGTTCCCTGAAACATTAATTTCCATTGCATTATTTTATGTCTCTTTATCCAAGTTAGTATACAATTTAACTTTCATTATTTCAATTGTTAACTGATCTTATTTTTGTCTTTTTTATGCCAATTATATTGTGATCTATTTCCTTAATTTTTATTATATCATTAACAACTAATCTACTAAGGGTTATGGGTTGAAATTAGGGGTGGATGAACCTAATGAATATATAAAATAAAAAATAGCTTCTCTATGGCTAGTATCAAGGTTTAAAACAATTTTCAATGTCATTAAATTTCATTTTACCTTACTATCAGAGGTGAAAATTGAATGACCATGTCATAGTTGGAGGTGACCAGGGTAGAAACAATTGCCTATAATTTCTTTTACCTATAATCTAGGCTTCTTATTCTTAGGTTCTCAATTAATCTGGTCCAGGGAGTATTTTAAAGCTTAGGTTGATCCAATTTTTTGGATAATGATTAATTGGTTCCATTTTCACCACTTTGCAGCCTACACCATAGGGTTATCCATGGTTATATTGAGGATTACACTTTTTTTATACCATGAATTTGAACTCAAACCCTTACTTTAGTCTTTTTTAAGACCTATGCTAATTAGTTTTATTCATTCCAAAAAAAAGTGTAACTATGAGGAATACCCAATAAGGTCTTGACTGTTGGGTTACTTCTCTAAACAAGCTCTATTTTTTAGTTTGACCCTGTATGGCAACTTACTATGCCATAGTACATGAGTGCAGTTTGGTAAATAAATATTTACATTGATCAATTATCGAAGTAACCAACGATGCCTTTTGGGTGCATCTGTCATGGATGATGTAATAACCCATTATTTAAACCTCACATGCACTATATAATATATATAATCACAATTATAAATATTATTTGTAGTATAGAGGAAAAATATTAATCTAAAAAATATAATATAAAAAACCCATATCCTCCACTTATAAATACCACTCATCCCCCCTCCTCACAACTTATAATCCTCGGTGCATGCCTAATTTCTACCCAATTCCCTTCCCAGTCATCTCTCCCATGACCTGGGGCTAATGGTCTCACCAATACACCAATTCCATGTTTTTTAATGAGTATTTCAGAGAGTCAGCATTGAAGATGGAATATTCTCAATTTACATCTTCTAAATTCAATTACACATCTACCATATCCTCTCCCAAATCATCCCATATAGAGTAATAATTATAGTATCATATATATATGATAAATTTATTTTACTAAATGAATATTTACTATCCACACCTTTGTTAAATTATCTCATTCTAAAAATGAAGAAATTATCAGTATTATATTGGTTCACCACCTTCGTGAATGATGAGTTTTTGTTTCTGACTACCACCTTCATGAATGTTTTAAATTATATTATAATGTATTAAAATGATATAATTATTTATATTATAGATTGTTTCCAAATTATTTAATGAATGTATGTCCATAATATTAAATAAATAAAAACAAGGTCAAGATGGTTCATAAAACATCCTTAATGATCTAACCGCATAAAAATAACATTTTCATAAGTAAATCATCTTTATGAAAGAACACATATAGGTATTTGGGAAAATTAAAATTACTTGAAGTATATGAATACCATATTGTTTCACTCTTAGATTGATACCCCATTTTAAAATAACTCTGATAATTATCCATAGGTGATCCCAACATGGAACCCAGAAATAAATTCACTTGGAAAAGTGTAATTAAACTTTATTTCTTAATGAAATGGTTATAAATAAACCTAATAAAATTATAATAAATTAAATATAGATTGAAATTTTTCAAATTAATCAATTAATGAAGTTAATTTGATTATCTAGGATTATATGTAAAAGTAAATAATGATTTTAGAACCTAAGATAATGGATCTCTCAAAACCACCCTTTTTCATTGGTCTATGACCTTTCTCTCTCTGAAACACTTTCCATCTAAATTTAATGTTATGTAATGAGTCCAAATTCTATATATTCATCAGTTACATATATTATTATCTTATTCTTCCTTCAATAAATAGGATAACACATGTCTTATATTCATTTCCTTAATGCATTCTTCCTTAAATTTCCTTCGATTATGATATGAGGCAAGATTGTACAACCCATTTCTTTTTATGGGTAATTATCATGTTTTCAACTTGTAATTGATTTAATTTTTTGGAACACATAATCAGGTATATTTCATAATGGGTGTACCAAGACATATATTCAATGCATTGGGTAATGTTTTTGTCTTATAAGATTTTATCTATAGGATTACGGAGTGAACATAATCCATGATGGGACTCTGTCACCCATGTGATGTTCTCTTGGAAGTTAGTCTTAATATATTATTTTTTCAAGTAATAAATTTATATTAGATTTCTATGATTACATGATCTTATGATTCTATATTTTTTTTATTCTCTAATGTGAATATTTTTTAGAATTAGCTTTTATGATATCGTGTTATCCCATTTAACTCACATGTTACTCTTTAGTATCATGTTGATTACATTAGTACTATTTTTATCTCACAACATTTTTATGTATTTTCCCCATATTATCCTATGTAGTTTTAAGATATAATTGTTATATAGGAACCCATTATGGATGATTAAATTATTATTTTTTATTTTAGTTTCATTTCAATGTATTATTAACTTAGTTTTACAAACACCAAATCTTATGACTTTTTTGTTATGTTAATTGAATATTTATGTTTAAAATAAATTAATAATGTTTGTAATGTTTTGGGCCTCAATATGAATGAATAAACATTTTGAGATATACGATTTAATGAATCATAAAAACCCATTTTAGCCAACATATTTTTGATGTGTTTTATGTTTTTTGGAAATAAGTCGATCTCAAAGATAATTTCTAAGAAAATTATAATATGTCTCAAATAAAGTGTTTAAAAAATAAATTTTCATAAATACTTTGATGCGTAAAAGGGATCTAGTATGAATCAATGGTAGAGAAAATTTCATGGGTACCATAGAATAAGTCACTAATGTAGCTAATCTTTAAAGACACTTAAACATATATTCTTAGGATGGTGTAATTATATGTGTGATGTAATCATTAACTTATATAAATTATTTAAAATATTGATTGGTTTATGTTAAATTATTTCAAATCCAATGTTTAATTAATGTTATTTTTATCATAAAACTTTGGTGTGTGGGTCTAGGGTGCTGAATTTGGTATTAGATTAGGTTTTAGTTAATTTTGAGGATTATTTTAGTTAATTTTGGTGATTGGGTTAAGGGAACATTAGTGAAACCACTGGGAATAAGTCTCAATGATATGTTTAAATAGTTAACAACTTACTGAAATTTTAATAAATTTTTATAGGTATTTTTGTTACAAATTAATTCACAATCTATATAATTGTAGGTTGAAGAAATTAGGGCACAGATAAACCTATGGGTAATGCCCTAAACGTGTACTGTTTAGGATTTACTTGATCTTCAATTTGTTGCAAAATGAGTGGGCCTACGTCTGTACCCCCAATGAGACACTCCCAAGGGATATGCGTTGGTTAATAACAATCTATTTACGAACCAATATGAATGATTTAAATATACATAGGAATTAAGTGTTGATTATGACTATAGAACTTAATACTAAAATAATTATAGATAACCTAAGATAAATTTAAGGAGTGTTATGATGGTGCTATTATTTCATAATTGAACCGAAAGTATCAAAGGTCAAAATGAAGGTGTCATTATAGAAGACATATTAGGATTCATTATTTATATTCATATGAAAAAATACAAGAATTTAATGATACTTCTTCATAACATTTTCTATTTTAGTATTTGGTTGAAAGCAGGATCACCAAAATGAAGTTAATAATGGTATGTCTCTTTGAACACATAAAGAATTATATTTAGGATAAATAGTTTCACAGTTTTTCTAAGGATAAAAAGGTGGATATATTAGTAGAACGAATATAATGTTTCTCTTTTCATCACCATTACTATTTACTTTTTTGAATGAAAACTAAAAATAAGGGGATTCATTTTTTTAAGGGTGAGTGTGGGGGAAAATTTAACACCATGGGGTTTTGGATAGCATTTTATTCTCTAAATTAATATTTGGTTCAATAGAATTCTCCACACATAAGACCAAAATAAAATGATCTCTAATGTAATTATTATTAATAAAAATTAATTATAGTAAAATATATAGTTAATACACATAAATAAAATCATTTATCTATGAATAAAAAATATTTATAAGGACACCTAATGTTTCAAAAAGGCATATGTCAATAAAACATGTTTTTCTTTATAAACATTTAATTTTAATATAAATGATATATTTTCTAGTCAAATAATTTTAAAGTTAAAAAACTCTCCTTATTTTTTAATTCCACATACCAACAGTATCATAGATTAAAATCTTTATATTTTTATTAAATAATTTATTTTTTAAGTGAATGGTGAAAATTATAGTTTTTATAGACCATGTAAATTTTATAACATTATCAGCATATGAGAGGGACCTATATGATTATAAAACAATTAAATTGAATAAAACTTTATTTATTAGTTTAAAATATATAAATTAATGTATTATTTTGAAATTATAAAACCTAGGTTTACTTTTTAGAACATAATTGGAAATTCTAAAAAGGTTTAAAAATAGTTCTCAGTATTTTCATTTAATTAAAAATTTATATAGTTAAATTTGGTTTTGGATTTACTTTAATGCCAAAAAAAATATTTTTTATATTAAAAAAAATTTATTTCATGTAAGTTAATAAAATATATAATTGTTACCTACATAGAAATCGTTTTCTTAAAAACACACAATTTATAAAAACTTTTTATATAGATTATATGTATTTATTCTAAATTTAAATTTTGTAAACCATTGAAATTTTATACGAAAAAATGAATTTAAAATTTAAATTAAACATTTTAATATTATTAAATAAGTCAATTTTAAATTTTAGTTATTTAAATTAATTTCCTTGGTAAAAAATTTGTTATCGGGGTTTGTTTATATTATGATAAAAGTTAAAAAAGTGAAGAAGAAAACCCTTAAATCAATAAATGTTTTCTCTAAAAAATATTTGTTGACAATAAAAGGCATAAAAAAAATTTACACTATATATTTCCCACTTTTTATCCATTTACCCATGAATATTAACCTTAACATATGGAAAATTAATGAATACTCCCAAAATTACCCTTCGCTTCACTTATAAAAGGGGAATAATCACACTCATTCATAACAACCTTATTTGTTTTATTTTTTTCCTAAAAAATTCCATTTTACTCCTCCTAAATCCATATCTCATTTTCATAATTATCTAGTATCAATTATGCATCATAAGTCATCAATTTATGGGATATTTCTAAGAGAAATCTCAAGTTCCCAATAAGAGTCTTTCTTACTCCTTTGTCATTTCTTCATAAAATTACTCTTCTAAATGTATTAAAGACATATTAATAAAATTAACCTAATATCATTAAGATAATATAATTTTAATACAATAGTATATCTAAAATTATATAATTCTTTCCATTCTCTATGAATAACAAAACATCGATCATGAGAACTTGCAGACTACTTCCAATACAATGCGATGTAGTTTAGATTTCATCATCAGTTCTCATTTTTTGTAACCAAGAAATATTTAAGGTATTCATCTATTTAATTACTACAATTTTATATTCTAAAATGGTTATTTATCACATACTTTCATCCCATCCCATTCCTTGAGAAATTGAGTCATTAATCATGCTTACTTATAGACTATCTCATCCATGATTAAAAATTTTCACTTTTCATCAGCACCCCACATCTAGGGTTAATAGATTTAATTTAATGACATTAAATGTTATTTATGACATTTTAAGATTATATTAATCTTATATTAACAATATATAAACTTATTTCCTTTCCCATAAAATCAATATAACATGCTCTCATTTAGTACAATTATTACCACTTCTGTGAATAATGGTATAATGTTTAAACAATGAATGATTAAGGAATGTTATATAATCATAATATCATATAATAATGATTTAATTAGAAACAATTAAATTATTTTGGAAAAGAGTTATTAATATTTAATATATTTAAGAATACATAAACTTTCAATCATTAAACACATCATAACTAGTTCATCAAAATATCCTCTTTGACAAACTATTTCTTTGTCATTAACATAATAAAATGGGATACTAAGTATCATTGAATAATAGTAAATATTATCAAATGAATAATCTAGTAATTATAAACTTTTGTATATGAATTAAGAATAACATCACAATTATGAAACAAGTTCAAAATGATCAATATTACTCACCCCAATATAGAAAATAAATAATAACTACCTAATATACATATAGATAATAATTATAAATTATTTTTCTAAAAGTTTATAGATATAAATAATGTTACAATATTAGTTATAAATAAATTAATGTTTATTATATAGGATGTTAGATCATGTTTGAGTAATCTGGAATTTAAGGAAAATGTTTCTTTGTCTAATTTTTAATTCCATGAGATATATTTGATTTTGTGAAAATCATTTAATTTATGTGGTTTATTCAATACCGCATTGACTTAAATTATAATTAATATATTTCATTTAAGTATATTTTGATTTTCATATAATTTTAAACCTTTTGTTCATACATTAACATTGTCAAAAGGGTTTTTTGAAAACTCAATTCCAATTTATTGAATTTGGATTCTACTTCTTGAACTTATGTCATATAAGTTCAGCGCATTATTAAAACTTTTTTTAACATGTGTTATTTTATATTTTCTTAATTAGGGTTTTCATTTCTACCACACAAACAACCTTTGAAATATTTTTCAATTCAAGAATTATAAAATCCATAACAAATTTTTTTAACTCAAATTTTAATTTTTTGAGATAAATATTATTCCTTGAAATCCATGTTACATGTTTGATAAATCCATATAATTAATATTTTAAAATATATTTACTATTTTATCTGTGTGTAAAATGATATTTTTAACTCAAATTTTCCTTCCCGTGAATTTATTTAACATAAATGTGAAAAAATATTAAGAAAAAATGTCACCTCCATTACAGATAGTTTTTCCTGCATTTACATTTTAATTATTCAAAAATATGATTTCCTTTATTATTTTTAAATCCAAATATATGTTTACTCATTTAAACTTCATACATATTTCTTCTTATTTTAAAAATTCATTTTTTTAAATCTTTTTATGATGTAGGTTTTAAGAAAAATAATTTCAAAGTATTAAAATAGTTTTCCATCAATTCAAAATCAAATGTTTTATCTTCCAATACAATTTTATATTGATAATAATTATGTCACTTCAAGGATATATTATTTTTGTTTATTTTTGAAAAGTAAATTTTTTCCAATGGGTTAAATTTTCTTATTTGAAACCATCATTTCTATTTTAAACCATTAATTATTTTTAGGTCTTTGTTCCAAAAATTGATTGTGAACATGCAATAATGTTAATTTCTCATAGGTGATATTTCTAAAAATGACTTGTCAATGTGACTATTAATTCTTAATTTATGCCAAAGATAATATGGTTTTATAAAAACTGGTTTATGATTTCACTACCATTTAACTCATTATATCTAAATCATATATTTCCTTGGATATTATTTTTCATGAATCTAGATGTAAAAGAACTTATGAAATACTCTTTTTGTGTGATTTAATTGAGGTTATCAACCATTCACATTCTTGAAATAAATTTTGAATATACCATCCAAAAATTCTATAATGCTGTTTTTTCTTTCTATTAGTTTTTATTTATATAGAAAATGATTACATTCAGGAGAAAGACATATGTATGGATGAATGATGGGTAGTGTACTAGATCAAAAATCATTAAATTGGGAATGGTTATATCTCCTAAGGTAAAAATGTTACACAAAAGGATTATACTAAGGAAAAGGGTACACAATAGTATTATCCAAAGTAGATAGTCTGCAAGAGGGATATCTGAAGACAATGAGTATATGGGAGGATTGTCCCAAGAAAAAGGTTACATATGGGGGTTATCAAAAGCCCTAAATTGGAGGATTGTCCCAAGCCCATGGGTACATAACAAGATTATCCCAAGACCAAGAATGTATTTGAGTGATTATCCCAATCATACTATGTAATGAACGACTTGGTGGGTATCATTGGTATATGATTTTTATTCTTATGATTATTCCACTATATTATGTTAGAATATTATGCCTATGATAATGCTCATTGATGTATGTTTAATGTCTTGTGATTTTTTGTACTTATTCAATGGTATATGTTCATTTATTTGAGAGTACATAACCTTATATCATGATTTCTGAGTAACTCTTAGTATTAAATTTTATTTTTAATAAAATATTTCTCCCATGATCACCTTTGATTACACGCTAATAATTTAACTATTGATTAATTTTTGTTTATTTTTTTCATTATCTAGCATCTGGTTTCATCCCTTTTGTACATATTCATTCAATGGGTTAAGAATATAAGTATAAATTATGAGATGTATATAAGGGGGTACAGTATAGTTTGATTATGAATAAATATTCCCATGTATCTTAAAATAAGTTACTTATATAAATAATCCTTAAATATAGAAAACCATTAATTCTTGGGAATGTATGATTATTTATGCGATGAAATGATTTATATATATAAATAATGTAAAATAATGATAGTTTTCGCTCACTATATATCAAATCCAAGGTTTAATAAAAAAATCAGAAAAAAACTCAGGAGTGAGTGTTTGGGGTGCCCCACCACATATACACCCTAGGCTTAACATCATACTTATCAAAATTCCAGGGAACTAATCCTCACATGTAATCTATATAGAATATTATCCCTTGAGGATTATGATCTCATATATATATATATATATATAATGAAATCATCTAAGATTACTTGTATTGAGTAAACCATAGTCAAAATGTTCGGAAAAGTGGAATTATAATAAGATGCTAAATATGAAAACACCATATAATTATTTTCAGATATTTTACTTAACTGAATATGTTATCTCTCAAAACGAGTATCAATACCACTAAAAAGGGGGTACACTAATAATGATTCTAATTCCAATATCAACCTACTAAGGGTCATTATACATCCATTACATGTGGTTCTTCATATCTATCTAGGAGAATAGTTGCATAGATCTACATGAACATTCAATTGAGAAAATATATATTTCATTCCAACCAATGAGAGTTCCAACAAGATTTTATATAATAGAGAACCATATAAGTTTTAGTTAAAATTATAAATAAATGATAACATTATCATAATTGAAATAAATCACACCCAAGATGGTTTATATCATATGAATATTATATTCCAAGAATGATTCTTTTATACATTCCTCTTTCCAATAAAAAAAGATCTAGCACCATAAAAATCATTAATTTCAATACTCAAGTTTATTACAGTTGATGAAATCATACAACCATAAAATTTTAAACAAATAACAATAGTCACATGTATATGATAAAGTTGTCATACCTCAAGAGAAGGTGTTCAGGAAGCACTAGTCATAGGTCCATCACAAGCTTTGACACATTATTATATCCCATGTTTACCATATAAAAAATAGCAATACAAAATATTTTATCTTATACAACTATATATCATACTTCGTTGGTTCATGGATACTAAACAGTTCCAATATAATAGAATTCACTAATGGAACATCGACACACCTCCTTATTTGTTTGAGGTTGTCGACAAGTAGTGGATGTGTATGGTGGAAAAATATAGATAATTTACCCCTATATCTGAGTCAAGTTTTAATATATATATGAAAAAATTTCAACCAAAATATTAAATATTCAGAGTATAAAAAATAATAAATTAAATATTCTATAAAATGATATAATGAAGTAATAACTCATAAGAAGTCATGGTCCTGATCGCGTATTAATATTGATCACCCTCTCAGATTTTCACAACCCATCCAAGTGGGGAATGTGTCATGACTCCCCAAGCCCACCTCCAATAGGTTTGGGGCTGGTTACTAGCACTGAGAAGGCATATCACTGACATGGGATTCATTACATATGTACCTATATGTGCAGACACATCTCCATGACCACAAAATGATAAAATTAAAGAAACACTAAGTAAAACATTAGTGCATACAACTAAGATCACACAACAGAGTATTATAGTAAAATTACTAAAAAGTAAATAGGATCAAATACAAGTCCACCACAAAGAGTCTATAACACAAGTCCAATCTAGAAGTAAAGTTACTAGGACTGTTTTATGAATGATGTAGGAATACCTCAGTCTGTCTGGTCTCACTAAGCAATGTCTATTCATGGTCTACATAGGACTCTGTCAATGTGTCGATTTTTTGCACAGCACATGACACATATAGGAAAAGCCTGTGCAGGGGGTGAGTATAACAATACTTAGTATGACACCCGAAAACCACAAAGAAAAACCACAATGTAATACCACAATGGAATACTTAAATAGAATACCACAAAGTAATATTTTTAAGGAATACCACAAAGGAATACTATAAAGGAATATTATAAAGGAATATTATAAAGGAATACCACAAAATAATACTGTAACACCCCGAACCCAGTTACCTAGAGTCGGTGCATTATTACATAACATTGGAATGATCACAAGAAAGATCAAATCTCGAAAGACCGATTGGTTTAGTAACCTTGGAAACACTAGATATATTCATAACATTTTACATTACATCATAAAGTGAAAAACTACTACAAAAACATATTGTCTCCATAGTCCACACTATTATCCCCTCATAATATCCCTGCAGTTCATTCAAAATTTACTTCTTCACATCCTGGGAAAAATAAAACATAGAAAAGGGGTGAGCTCAAATGCCCAATAAGGATAACAATATAGCGGAAACTTTCATAAATAAGAATAAACATTTAAGGCAGTGTATAACTAAAACAAAAGCCTTTTAAACTTGAACTTCAACATAGTATGGAAAAAATAAAATGAAATAATTCCATTTACTTATTCACATGGATATTCTACTAATCGAATAATCACATGCAATATCAATAACCACTTTCATAATGATGGAATGCATAATGCGAGACTATCATAACCACATAGCTAAGGCCTTGTGCCAAGACTACGAATAAGATTTTTCCAAGGCCTTGTGCCAAGACACTAGTTTGTCTCATGAGACCTACCGGTGCATTGAGGAGCTATAGTGGGCTCCACCCTTCATATATTAAGTCCAATTCATTCCCATATGAAAAGGTTTAAACATAACAAAAACATTCGTATTAAAACTAGCATACGAAATGTCAATACTTTCACAATAAACCATGAATGGTATAAAAATAGCACAGCCATAGTCAAACATATCACAAAACCTTCAATACAATATAGAAGTTCTGTATCATAATAAATCAACTTCAAATAAGTGTAAAATCCATCAAAGGATGTTGACATAGATGAAATCAAAACTCTTTTTAGAGAAATATATCTTTCTATTTTGAAATCATTTAAGAGTCATAAATTTATAAAATCAAACATTTTCTTTGAAAATATTATTATAAGCTTGTAAGTGAAGCTTTGACGATTTTATAACGGCGGAAAATAGCCGCACCTGCCGCATAAGTTAAAATAACACTCTTACCTTAATTCTGTCGAAAAGGTTAAAAAGAACCTTGTTTGGAAAACGACGGAAAGATTCCTTTATAAAACTCTTATAAAAATTCAAACAAGGGTATAAATGACTTTAACCCATATTATTTTAAATAGTAAAAATGTTTTGAAATACATATTTAAGAAACATGGATGTGGATGATAAAGAGATCCCAGTAGATTATTACGTATAAACAACCTCGCATAATGAAGAGATTGTGAAATAACCCTTACCTTGAACATTTCCTTAGTTAGGGTAGGTTAACCTACTATATAATGGTGAATTAATTGTTATTAAATTATACAAGAATCATATACATTAATATTATATCATATATGATCTTTTAACGTTGATTTGTTAATAATATCTTAGTATTATCGTTGTTTCGGATGTTAACTTACTCGTTTTATTTTATATGTTTTGTTACGTAAGCTATGTTTCTAATGGATAGGTTGTATCTTAATCATATCCAGAATTATATCAAGTCCTTATATACTATTATTAATCATCAAATGAGAATTATACTTGAATGGATACGATGGAGAATGAATCTCATCGCGTTCGTGGAGACGGTAGTCTGTATGTACGCACGAGCGACAATATCGTTCTTTTGATATTAAAATAATATATAATTGGATGGTATATCATATATACAGAATAATTATCATGTTACATTAATTATTTACATGAATTACACATCATTATTATACCCATCCAAATAATAATTTATTGAATAACAATTACACCACGACGTGGAGACGGTAAGTCGTACATACGCACGTATGGTGACATGTTATTCAAAGGATGGATAGAATACTTAATATGGTTGTACCATATTTATAATAACATAATAGTATATATAATATACTGTAGTTATTATTTTAGAATGGTGAAAACAAAGAAAGAAGAAGTGGAATAAGAAGGGAACTGGAAAAAGGGTGATGAAATCATTACCTCTTCTTTGGGTTCTTCCTTTTGATTTAATCAAAAGGGCTCTTTAAGATGTCTTTCTGACTAAAGGAAGGCCTATAGGATGAAGTGAGCGAAGTTGAGAGAGTATTTGGTCAAAGTTTGACCGAACCAAAAGGCTTCAAATGTGTGAGTAAATGAGAAGGGGGAGTGCCCTTTTATAAGAGGGGTGAGGGGAACCTTTGGAAAAGCTAGAAATATTATTTTATAATAAATTCATATTCAGTTTCTAATGGCTCCAAAGTGGATTATTTAAATTTAATGTGGGGATAGGTCGAAAAACACTCATCCAATATAATTTAGACAGGTTTGGGTTACTATATTAGCCTTATCATTAAGTATTAACTCTTAGTTAATTAGTTTCACTTTTACAATGTCTCTTTGTATTTTTATATTATATGGTTAATAAACATACTATATACATCCAAGAGACCCCGAAGTTGTCCATTAATGATACACCTATCATGATATAAGTCTCTTGGATGAACCTTATATTTTTATGAATTTAATATCAATTAATAATATAATATTTCTTTTAAAAACTCTTTTATGTACATTTTAAGACTATTCAATAGTTGATTTTTGTAAAAATCATAACAGAATGATTACTTCTAAAAAAGTCAATTAAATCAATACTAATATGTCATATTATTCTAGAAAATTAGTATAATTCATTAAAAGTCTCAAATTATATTTATTTTGGTATTTATAATATCAATTATTTTAATTTTTCACTATTATTGTAATTACTGCATCATCATTGTGTCATAAATAAATTAAAATATTTAATTTCTAAAAATTATAAATAAAATATAATTATTTAGGAAAACTTTTTATATTTCTAATTAATATTTACAGTTGAAATTCCAACATATATAACCCTTTGTAAAAATTGTTTTTCTAAAAGATATATGCTTTTGTCATTTTTGTATTAATTTTAACTTAATTAAAATAAAGTGTCCCTATCACTTACAAGTGGCACCACGGGGTCCCAAAAATGACCCAAATATGCCCATGGTCGAAAATGTATCAACCAATAAGGTTAGGACACGTTTTAGGGTAATTTTTTATTATTATAAAATTTATAAAATTTCAAAAAATAGGTATTACTATACATAATGGCTAGTTTGATTGGTTGTGGTGTGTTAGAACTCGATGTTGCGTACAACACACGCTATCACATTATTCAAAGAGAAATGTACCGTAGAAGCTTGGTGTGTTACATTCTCCCATCCTTCAAATAATTTCTTCCTCGAAATTTATAGAATACTACCGCATGAAAAGACTCAGGTGGTTCATCATCATAGGTTCCTCGGGTTCCCACGTTGCCTCTTCCATTTTATGGTTTCTCCACAAAACTTTTACTAGACGCGTCGTCTGATTTCTTAGTACTTTTTCTCTCGTATCAAGAATCCTGACAGGCTCTTCGCAATAAGATAGATCAGGTTCCAGTTTTAATTCTTCCTAGGTGAGTACGTGCGTTGGGTCAGGCATGTATTTCCTCAATAGAGATACGTGGAACACATCGTGAACTTTGGCGAGACTTGGCAGCATTTCCAATCGGTAAGCTACAGCCCCAATTCGTTCTAGAATTTTGAAAGGTCCGATGTACCTGGGACTCAATTTACCTTTCTTACCAAAACGTATGACTCCCTTCCATTGAGATACCATCACAAAAACAAGATCCCCGACATGAAATTCCAAATCCATCCTTCGATTATCGGCATAGCTCTTCTGCCTACTTTGAGCTTCTTTGATGTGATTTTGGATTACCTTCACCTTTTCCATTGGTTCCTCCACCAGTTCTGGACCTACAAGTTTCTTTCACCAACGTCATCCCAACAGGTTCGTGTGCGACATCTCTTTCTGTATAACGCTTCATATGGTGCCATCTGAATACTCGAATGGAAGCTATTGTTATAGGAAAATTATACCAGAGGTAAATATTGATCCCACATACCCTGAAAGTCAAGTGAGCAAGATCTCAACATGTCTTCTAAGGTTTTAATAGTTCGTTCTGATTGTCCATCTGTCTGAGGGTGGTAGGCAGTGCTCAAATGAAGATCAGTATCCAGGGATTTCGGAAGACTGTTCCAGAATCTTGAAGTAAAACGAGGATCATGATCTAAAACAATTGATGGGGGTACTCCATGAATTCTCACAACATCATTAATATATAGTCTTTCCAGACGTTCCAGTGGTAGATCTTCTCTTATAGAAAGAAAATGTGCTGACTTGGTAAGACGATCAACAATAACCCATATTGCATCGTTCCTTCTAGGAGTCTTTGGTAGCCCCATGACAGAGTCCATCGTAATATTGTCCCATTTCCACTCCGGTATGGGAAGAGGTTTCATGACTCCTCCAGGATGTTTCCATCTAGATTTCACTTGTTGACAAACCAAACATCTTGACACAAAATCAGTAATCTCCCTCTTCATGTTTTCCCACCAAAAATGTTTCTTCAAATCTCTATACATTATGGTGCTCCCAGGTTGTATAGAGAAATTGGAACTATGAGCATCATCCAGCAATTCCCTTTTTAGATCAGGTATATCGGGAACACAAAGTCTCTTCCCAAATTTCAAAATTCCATCTTCATACACAAAGTCTCTCAATCTCCCATCATTTACAGCTTTAATCTTCTTTTGAAATTCTTTATCATCGGTCTGAGAACTCTTAATCCTTTCTAGTAAAGATGGTTCAGAAACCATTTGAAAAAGAATTGATGTTTCTCCTTACCTGGTTATTCTCATGTCCCTCTTCACTAGATCCATGAAAATTGGATCCCTTTCAATTCTCATATTGTTCAAAATTTTATGATCTTTTCTGATCAAAGCATCTTCCACCTTGTTTGCTTTCCCCGGGTGGTAGTGTATTGTAAAATCATAATCCTTGAGTAATTCAAGCCATCTCATTTTCCTCATGTTGAGTTCTTTTTTTTGAGAAAATATACTTCAAACTCTTGTGATCGGTATAAATCTCACATTTTTCACCATAGAGGTAGTGCCTCCATATATTCAAAGCAAAGATCACAACTGCTAACTCAAGATCATGAGTAGGATAGTTTTGCTAATGAATTTTCAACTGTCGTGATGCATAGGCAATAACCCTATCATTCTGCATATGGAGACAACCAAGTCCTCTCTTTGATGCATCACTATAAATAACAAACCCATCATTCCCCGATGGTAGAGTCAATATTGGAGCATTGATTAATCTTCTCTTTAGTTCTTCGAAACATTCTTCACACTCTTTTGTCCAAACAAATTTAACCCCTTTACGTGTGAGCTTCGTTAATGGGTTAGCCAATAGGGCAAAATTCTGGACAAAATGTTGATAATAACCTGCTAAACCAATAAAACTACGTACCTTAGTTATAATCGTAGGTGCTGGACATTCTTGAATTGCCTTGGTCATAGAAGGATCAACAGAGATTCCATATTTAGAGACAATATGGCCAAGAAAAAAAATCTCCTGAAACTAGAATTCACACTTACTAAACTTCCCATATAAATCATGTCTTTTCAGAGTCTTCAGGATAATGCGCAAGTGATTTTCATGATCTGCGTATCTTTTGGAGTATACCAAGATATCATCAATAAATACCACCAAAAATTCATTGAGATATTCCTTGAAAACTCTATTCATC
Source organism: Viscum album (assembly GCA_963277665.1). Lineage (NCBI taxonomy): Eukaryota > Viridiplantae > Streptophyta > Magnoliopsida > Santalales > Viscaceae > Viscum > Viscum album. Next base: position 1,893,596,236 of record OY728125.1, on the reverse strand, counting down.
ATATCCATGAATATAGAGGGTGCATTAGTCAATCCAAAAGGAATTACAGTAAACTCATAATGCTCGTACCTGGTTCGAAATGCTGTCTTCAAAATGTCTTCCTTCTTTACACACAACTGATGGTATCCAGATTAAAGGTAAATCTTTGAAAAGTATTGAGCTCCATGAAGTTGGTCAAATAAATCATCAATATGAGGTAGGGGATACTTGTTATTTATTTTTATAGCATTGATCTCCCTATAGGCGATACATAACCTCATAGATCCATCTTTCTTTTTAACAAAAAGAACAAGGGCTCCCCATAGAGAAACATCAGGGAAAATAAATCCTTTATTACTCAATTACTCTATTTTTTTCTTTAGTTTGACTAATTCTATAGTGGTCATTCTATAAGGGGTCTTTGATATAGGCCTTGATCCAGGAATTAAATCAATGGAAAACTCAACTTCTCGTTCTGGATGATATCTAGGTAAATCTTCCAGAAATACATCTACATATTCTTTCACAACAGGTACATCCTCTATTTGAACATTTCTTTCCTCACCCACAGTCATTTCATTATCTTCCTCCCCAATAATTGAATTTAGTTGAGATATTGGGGGTGGATCTAGATAAGAAATAGGTGGTGACGATTCTGCTCTAAAGATAAGGTGTTCCTTATCATCATCATCAAAAATTGTAACCTCCTTCTTCTTACAATAAATCTTCGCATCATAATCTGAAATCCAATCTGTACTGAGGATTATATCAAACTCAATCATAGGTATGACGATGAGGTCAGCAGATAAAGAACATTTATGTGCTCTAATGGGGACTGATTCACAAACTTTGTTGCAATGATACTTCCCTTAGGATTTTTAACTGAAAACTCCCTTGTTAAATAAAATTAGAAATATCTAATTTTCTTAGAAAACTGGGAAGATATGAAACAATGCGATGATCCAGAATCAAATAATGCATTTTCTAAACTTGAGGAAACCATTAAATTACCTGCCACCACGTCTTTTGGAACTTCTATCTCAGTAGTAGTGATAGAAAAATCTTGGCCTTGATCCCTTGTTCTTTTCTGAGGTAAGTTCCCCTGAAAATTAGGACATTTATTTGCATAATGTCCCATCTCCCTCCAATTGTAGCACTGAACATTGGTAGCTTCCTTCTTCCCTTTGCAATCATGAGCTTGGTGGCCTTTTTAACCACATTTGTAATAGACGCCCATTCCCTTCAAGAAAGTACCTGGGTGTTTCTTCCCATATTTACCACAGGATGGATATTCAACCTTTCCCTTCTTCCCCTTATTTCCATTCCCAGATTGATCAGCAGATCTCTTCTTCTCTGGCTTTGCTTTAAATTCATAAGACTTAGAGAATTCCTTTTCGGTCTTGATAGCACATGAGACAATGTCTTCGTACGATGAAAAGGATTGTGAGACTAATTCTCAATGGAGAAATGGTTTTAACCCATCAAATAAATGATCAACCTTACTTCTTGGGTTACGTATATAATCTCCATCATACCTTGCTAACCTTGTAAAGTTAGCCTCATACTTTGTGACATTCTCTTCCTCCTTTTGTCTCAGACTCTGAAATTGCCTTTCCATATCTTCTCGATGGTCACGAGGAAAGTATTTTTCTAAAAATAGATCATTGAACTCCCTCCATTCCATATTTGATACTTCATCATCTTCCTTCGTGTTTTGAATCAATGACCACCATTGATCAGCATCTACAGTGAGGCGGTAAACTACCATGATAACTTTTTCCCTTTCACTACTCCCCAAAGCCTGAAATATTTTCTCTAGGGAATTTATCCATTTCTCAGCTACTGAGGGATTTGTACTCCCATTGAATGTTGGTGGTTGTTTCCACATGAATCTATCTAACATTTATCCTCCATGCTGCGGATCAGGGTGCTCCATACGGGTAAGGTTATTATTCATAACCTGAGCGAGTTGTCCCAGTATGGAGATTAGCTGATCGGCACCAGTTGCATCACCAGCTCCACAATAATTGTCTTGAGCAGGAGGGAAATCCCTACATGGAGTGCCTTAATTGATATGGTTTCCATTTCTTCCACTAGGTGCCATTTCTAAACAATGGCATAAACTAGATTAGTTTATGAATAACAATACCTTATCCCAAACTTGTAAAACACATAACATAAATTAAATAGTTTATGGATATAATCCATAATCATAAAAATGTCGCCTTTGAGGAAGTATATACTCATAAACCCTTCATAATGATTTGTAAAGAAAATGAGAGTTATCCTAAGCATATCCCCCAGGAGTGTCGTAACCAAGAGTGCAGCAAGGCCCGTTGTCATGCACTAGTTCCCGTTTGAGTCTAGATCAAAGTGGTTTTTTCGGGTTTTAACCCTAGGTATATCTATGCCAGAGCTACCTCTACCTGCTCGTATCCAGACATGGATGTATTGCTCGGAAAACTCACAAAATCTCTAAAATACCAAAATTATAGGAAGTTCTTCTATACTAATCATCAAAGTCCATCTTAGGTCTATGTGCTATAATCAAGGTTTATCTAAATCTAGCTTCCAATGTTTGTACTAAACTTCCTCTAACACCAACTGTAATGCCCAACATTGGCATGATCACAAGAAATATCAAATCTCGAAAGACCTATTGGTTTAGTAGCCTTGGAAACACTAGATATATTCATAAAGTTTTACATTACATCATAAAGTGAAAAACTACTACAACAACATATTGTCTCCATAGTCCACACTGTTATCCCCTCATAATATCCCTGCAGGTCATTCATAATTTACTTCTTCACATCCTGGGAAAAATAAAACATAGAAAAGGGGTGAGCTCAAATGCCCAGTAAGGATAACAATATAGCGGAAACTTTCATAAATAAGAATAAATATTTAAGGTAGTGTATAACTAAAACAAAATCCATTTAAACTTTAACTTCAACATAATATGGAAAAAATATAATGAAATAATTCCATTTACTTATTCACATGGATATTCTACTAATCGAATAATCACATGCAATATCAATAACCACTTTCATAATGATGGAATGCATAATGCCATGATATCATAACCACATAGACAAGGCCTCGTGCCAAGACTACAAATAAGATTTTGTCAAGGCCTTGTACCAAGACCCTAGTTTGTCTCACGAGACCTACTGATGCATCGAGGAGCTATAGCGGGCTCCACTCGCCACATATTAATTCTAATGCATTCCCATATGAAAAGGTTTAAACATAACATAATCATTCGTATTAAAAATAGCAAACAAAACGTCAATACTTTCACCATAAACCATGAATGGTATAAAAATAGCACATCCATAGTCAAACACATCACAAAACCTTCAATACAATATAGAAGTTTTTTATCATAATAAATCAACTTCAAATGAGCGTAAAATCCATCAAAGGATGTTGACATAGATGAAATCAAAACTCTTTTTAGAGAAATATCTCTTTCTATTTTGAAATCATGTAAGAGTCATATATTTATAAAATCAAACATTTTATTTGAAAATATTCTTATAAACTTGCAAGGGAAGATTCGATGATTTTATACCAGTGGAAAATAGCCGCACCCGCCGTATAAGTTAAAAAAACATTCTTACCTTAATTCTGTCGAAAAGGTTAAAAAGCACCTTGTTTAGAAAACGACAGAAAGATTCCTTTATAAAACTCTTATAAAAAGTCAAACAAGGGTATAAATGACTTTAACCCATATTATTTTATGTAGTAAAAATGTTTTGAAATACATTTTTAAGAAACATGGATGTGGATGATAAAGAGATCCCAGTAGATTATTACGTATAAACAACCTCGGATAATGAAGAGATTGTGAAATAACCCTTACCTTGTACTTTTCCTTGGTTGGGGTAGGTTAACCTCTTGTATAATGGTGAAATAATTGTTATTAAATTATACAATAATCATATACATTAATATTATATCATATATGATCTTTTAACATTGATTTGTTAAAAATATCTTAGTATTATCGTTGTTTCGGGTGTTAACTTACTCGTTTGATTTTATATGTTTTGTTACGTAAGCTATGTTTTTCATGGATATGTTGTATCTTAATCATATCCAGAATGATATCAATTCCTTAGATACTATTATTAATCATCAAATGAGAATTATACTTGAATGGATACGATGGAGAATGAATCTCATCGCGTTCGTGGAGACGGTAGTCCGTACGTACGCACGAGCGACAATATCGTTCTTTTGATATTAAAATAATATATAATTGGATGGTATATCATATATAAAGAATCATTATCATGTTACATTAATTATTTACATGAATTACACATCATTATTATACCCATCCAAATAATAATTTATTGAATAACAATTACACCACGACGTGGAGACGGTAAGCCCTACGTATGCACGTGTGGTGACATGTTATTCAAAGGATGGATAGAATACTGAATATGGTTGTACAATATTTATAATAACTTATCATTATATATAAGATACTGGAGTTATTATTTTATAATGGTAAAAACAAAGAAAGAAGAAGTGGAAGAAGAAAGGAACTTGAAAAAGGGTGGTGAAATCATTACCTCTTCTTTGGGTTCTTCCTTTTGATTTAATCAAAAGGGCTCCTTAAGTTGGCTTTCTGACTAAAGGAAGGCCTCTAAGATGAAGTGGTTGAAGTTGAGAGAGTATTTGGGCAGAGTTTGGATGAATCAAAAGGCTTTTAATGTTTGAGTAAATGAGAAGGAGGAGTTCCCTTTTATAAGATGGGTGAGGGGCACCTTTGGAAAAGCTAGAAATATTATTCTATAATAAATTCATATTCGGTTTCTAATGGCACCAAAGTGGATTATTTAAATTTTAATGTGGGGATAGGTCGAAAAAAACTCAACCAATATATTTTATACAGGTTTGGGTTACTATATTAACCTTATCATTAAGTATTAACTCTTAGTTAATTAGTTTCACTTTTACAATGTCTCTTTGTATTTTTATATTATATGGTTAATAAACACACTATATACATCCAATAGACCCCCAAGTGGTACATTAATGAAACACCTATCATGATATAAGTCTCTTGGACGAGCCTTAGATTTTCAGGAATTTAATATCAATTAATAATATAATATTTGTTTAAAAAACACTTTTATGTCAATTTTGAGACTATTCAATAGTTGATTTTTGTAAAACTCATAACAGAATTATTACTTCTAAAAAAGTCAATTAAATAAATCCTAATATGTAATATTATCCTTGAAATTATTTTAATTCATTAAAAGTCTCAAATTATATTTATTTGGGTATTTATAATATTAATTATTTTAATTTTTCACTATTAGGTTAATTACTGCATCATCATTGTGTCATAAATAAATTAAACTATTTAATGTCTAAAAATTATAAATAAAATATCATTATGTAGGAAATCATTTTATCTTTCTAATAAATATTTATAGATTAAAATCCAACATACATATCCCATTGTAAAAAGTGTTTTTCTAAAAGATATATGCTTTTGTCATTTTTGTATTCATTTTAACTTAATTAAAATAAAGTGTCCCTATCACTTACAAGTGGCACCATGGAGTCCCAAAATCGACCCAAAGATGCCCACGGTCGAACATGTATCAACCAATAAGGTTAGGACACGTTTTAGGGTAATTTGTTTTTTATTATAATATTATTTTTTAACCCTTATTTCCCGGATTTACCCTTTAACCATGGTAAATAAAATATTTACCGAACTAATTATTCAAAATGTCTAAAAATAAAAGTTACCTATTTACAAAATTTGAATATCCTGATTCCAAATATGGAATACATTTTTCTAAATTCAAAACACATAAGTGGCAGAAATTAAATTTAAATTAATTCCCGCTGTCAAAACAAAAAGCGTGTTTTTAAGATATAATAACTATCAAAAGATTGATACTTGTTTATGTTCGGTTTAATTGTGAAATTATGTCCAATAACCAATATTGTATTAAATGGTAAAAATATATTCTAAATATACATTAAAACCACTCAAATTCATAATTTATCACTATTAATTATTTTGATTAAAAAACTTGTTTTTAATTAAAATTTAGTAATTTTCACTATTCATCAAAATATTAAAGTTATCCGAAAAGTACCAAAACTTCACCTTAGGCTAAATTCGATACTCCAAATCCAAAAATGAATTCCATTTTGAGAGATTAAATTTATAAAATTTCAAAAAGTAGGTATTACTATTCATAACGGCTAGTTTGATTGGTTGTGGTGTGTTAGAACTCGATGTTGCGTACAACACCAGCTATCGCATTATTCAAAGAGAAACGTACCATAGAAGTTTGGGGTGTCACAAATATCAAAAATAAATACCACAAAAAAATACCACGAAGGAATACCCCAAAGGAATACCACGAAGGAATACCGCAATGGAATACCACATAGAATTACCACAAAGGATTACCATAAAGGAATACCATGGAGTATTACGACAAAGGAATACCACAGAAGATTACCACAAAGTAATAATGCATAAGATTACCATGAAGGGATAACAAAAAGGATTACCACAAATTAATACCACGTAGGATTACCAAAAAATATTACCACAAAGGAAAACCACACAGGATTACCAGACATGATTACCATGATGGAATAACCCATAGGATTACCATGAAGGGATACCACAAAGGATTAACACAAAGGAATGACACACAGAATTACCACAAAGGAATAACACATTGGATTACCATACCGTATTACCACAATGGAATAACACAAAGTATTACCATACAATAATACCACACAGGATTACAACAAAGGATTACCATAAAAGAATACCACATATGATTACCACAAAAGAATACCACCCAAGCATTTAGAGTCAACTCTACACAAGTATATGTCTAAAGTACATATAAAATGGTTATCAAGATATACTAAATCCAAGACCCAAAGTCTTGAGGTAAGCCACAACCAATTACCAGCCACAGGATTCTGCTCGAAGCACTCCCATTCTAGGAGAACTCACTCCTCAGGCCATGATATCATCAGAGACACTCATGAAGAGTTACAGATCATTTGGTCCTCAGAAAAATAGAATGCATTGATCAATGAATACAATGATAAATTAAGAGGGGATCATAACTAGACACACTGGGGAATAACATGTACCCAATATAAATCAACATGAAATGTAGACGATCAAACCCAAACACACTAGGGAATACCAGTGACCCTACTGATGCAGCCCACTAGATAGAGGACCAATGCCCAAATCTCAGTGGCTTAAAGATTTCATAAAAATGAACTAGGGGTGCTTGAGGATCTCACTCTAGTCCCATCGAGGGATTCTATAATCTATCTGAGACTCTACATCTAGAGGGGATTACAATCCAGTGATGTAGACATAATAATTTTTTGAACCATTGAGGGTAGGACAAAGGAAAGACTCCTAATTGATGCTAATAGACAATAAAAACTCACCAACTTTCCTAAAATTACCACCTCAATGTCAAGGTCTCAATTCCACAGATGGATCATTGATTGGGTGATTTATTTAGGAGATTTGTTCTTTTTACCAAAACTTTCCAGATGCCTACATAGGCATGCAGAACCACTACCATGGTAGGTCCAAACTACCACCCCAGTTGGTTGACTGACCATGCTATCATTGCACCCACATTCAATCATCTCAATTGACCATCACTTCTGCCTCCATGCCCAATTCCCATAGTTAGCCACCATTGTCACGTCTCACTGCCATCGGGTTCCCACTATCGTCGTCATCTTCCACAACTGTCTCAGTCATCGATACCTCATAGTTTGTCCCTTACACTAACCATCGTGCCAGCTATAATTCCCAAAAAAACGAATGATTGAAGATCTGAGCTCGTTGAGTCATATCACTACCAGATCAAAATGGTTTGTCTTCTGATCTACCCACAAATAGATAAAATCTTCTTTCTTTGTTGTGTGTTGATTAATGATAAACAACATGAATTCGAGAATCATATTTCCTCTGAATGGATCTGTCTCTCTCCCCAAACCTCTATTATGTCAGGTCAATCCCATATCGACAATATCATATTGTTTCACCAATAATCAGTTTCACAACAATCAATCGATCGAGATGTGTCAAGTCATGGTCCAAATGAAGAACACCCACAACGAATGATGAATCAGGGGAGAAAATCCAAAGAACCGAAGAGAGGAAGGAACCTAAATTGATTTTTGTGTCGATATTGATCTGTCATCATCGCCTGAGAGAGAATCCCTAAAGCTCTCTCCAATTGTTCTCCAAGGTTTCTTGGGTTATGTGACAAAGCCTAGAAATTATTCATAAAACCATATTTAAATATTATCTGTTACTGCATCAATAAAATAATTTTTATTAAATTATTTTATTCTCATTACGTCTAACGACATATTTTTCCCAAATGACATGAGTCAACAGATGTTAAGTAGTTTCTCGGAAAAACACCATATTACAAACTCAACGGTGGTCTTGAATTTCTAATCTGAGTCACCGTTCATGAGTTATTTAGATTTAAAAATAAAATAATGTTATTTATTATTTTATTTTAGATGGATTACATGGTGACTATTTCTAGAGATGAACCACACTGATCAATATTAGGTCACGCTTAGCATAAATCAACCATTATAATTTCAACAGGGACCTAGTATTTCTGATCTGGACACCCATTCAATAGTTATTCTACATTTCTAGGTGAATCATGTGCACGTGCTATTAAAAAGTAAAATATTTTTCAAAACAAAATTTGGCAACATAAGGCCTTGGAATTGCATTCCATCTCAGTGTATAGTCATGAAATTAGTCTATATAATTTCTAAAAATAGTACATGGAAAATCTGGGATGTTACATTCTCTCCACCATGGGGATTTACATTCCTGAAAGCCAAAACAATGAATACTAAAATAGATGAGGGTACTAGGAACAAATCTTTGCCTCCCTCTCTCATGTTCTCTCTTGAAGATTCCTATACTGAAACTAGACATGCACTAAGGGAATCGATCACCCTATAAGGATCCTCTCCTACCGATCCTCAATCACCATCATGTACTCAACATAAGTCGCACCATCCATTATTTCAATCTCTCCCCAATCGATGACATGTGATGACTCACACACGTATCTCCTCGACTGCAACACATAGAAGACGTCGTGTAACAGATATAGTTGTGGTGGTAGAGCTAACTGGTATACCATCTTTCTAACTCTAAACAGAATCTGGAAAGGGTGAATAAATCTTAGAGATATCTAGAATGTGGGCTGACTTGGTGAGTTAGTCGATAATCACTCATATGGAATAATATCCCCTAGACGTATGTGGTAAAATCGTCACAAATTCCACTTATATCTCATCCCACTCCCATTTAGGCACCTTAATGGATTGAGATAAACCTACTAGAACATTGTGCTCATCCTTCCCCTATAGATAATTATTTCATTGACAGACAAACTATGCCCCTCCATTATTCATCTGTATCCACCAAAAATTTCGTCGTAGGTCCTGGTACATCTTCACCAAACCTAGATGTACCACCAAATGGAATTTATGAAACTTCCTCAGAACCACCTCCCACAATCTAGCAATAGTACTATGTGTCCTTTGAATATAAAAATATGCTTCCCACATTTTGAATCTCTATTAGGAACATGCCCTGTGGATATCTGAGCATGTAGGGTATCACAGTCTACATCCCCTAGTTGTGCCTCCCTAACTCGTTGTATGAGTGAAAGGGTGAAAAACATCAACTAGAGGTAAGCTCCTCCATCTCTATCCATAAAATATATCTGTAATGAGGAAAACTTCTCTGACATGTTTTTCAGAAACTACAAACTATATCTCATGTTGAGAGAATCTATCACCATGTTACCCCTCCAAATAGTATATAAAATCTCAAATTCATCATCCTTTAAGAACTATAGCCAACAGATCTATCTCAACGTTTTCTATATCCACCACAACTCTTCCACAACTATAGGAAACTAAGGACTCATAAAATCTACTACACTGAGTTTGAGTCTTTCCAATTAATGAGAAATCAGTTTCACCCTCCAATATAAGAGTCCATCTTGAGCTATTTGGATTTCATTTTCACCAAAAAGGAAAACCTCACTCCACCACTACAGGAACACCATACTCTTCACCTAAAATAGTTAATCTAAGATTGAAATTTGTGTAACCAGTACATACAAAGGATGATGTTGTAAGGCCAAGATTTCGATACCAGGTGATCCCAACTAAAACTCTCACCTCTAAGAGTTAAGTCACACTATCAACACCAGTGGGTGATCACTGTGTCTCCTCCAGTAAGATTCTCCAAGCCTGAGGGTCAAGTTAATGGTTCAACCAGAATATCTAAGTCTCAAACAAGATCCATGGAAAGAAAATAATGACTAGCACCAGTGTTTATCAATATGAAATCTAAAGTATAAAAGACACAGATTGTACCTCGAATCATTCCTTGAATCTCTGGGTCATATTCCTCAACTACTTACAGTTGTCTGCTCCCATATCCTCCATCTCCCTGAGCCAATTACAGAACAACTGGGGGTGGTAGTGGTAACATGTTAAAATGTCAACCACCTCCTACTTCTCTCCCATATCCTCTTCCATGTCTTATAACCAGTATATCTCTATGTTCCTACCACTTTCTCGACCTTGGTGGTCCATCTACAGTTCTCTATTAGTAGTAAGAGGGGTTGAAAAATCATGGGTGAGATGTCCTCTATCGTCACATGAATAGAACTCCCTCTCTCTACGATGAATGGACCCACTCATTAATCTATGAACTACATATTTTGGGAACTCCTCTTGAAAGGTTTCTCACATCCATGTCCCTGAGACTAACATCGACTCCCTACTATCGGGGTCTATCCTCATACTTTCCCACTACTAACAATCTCTAGTTGTATCTGCTTAGAAAATAAATATTTGACCACGAAATCATGATCAATCACCCTCAAATAAATAAGAATTATTAAAGGGATAAAATTGGATCAGATGTCCCAATATAGACCTCGCTTGAAGTTCTGAGCCCCAAAGTTCAGATCGTATATCATATCCATCAAGTACCTGGAGAGGTTCGTATGCCTTGATGAATACTCAAATAGCGACATGTCGTTCTACAAGATCTATAGAATCTCATGGATATGCATATCCCTTAGATTATATGGTGATAAATAATTTATTAAAAGGTTCTAAAACACTACCCATTGAAGAGTCACCTCATCATAAGATCGGGTAACCAAAACCCATTATTTCCCTACTGAGCCGTGTAGAAGGATCACTTCCAGGAAAAACATATGATATGTTAGTGTCCTCTATAGATGAAAAAATTATGTTGTCGCCTCACGATTGTCCCTAGCTACCTATGTTTTAGTATATCCTCAGAACATGAGGGGTCTTCGCTGCTGAAAATTATGTAGTATGCTCAGCCTGCACACCTCATCCACTGGTTTTGTGGGTACAATGTGATTCTCTACAGGTGGTGATATGGATGGTTCACCACCTATAGGTGTTATCTCTGGTAAAAATCCATGTTTTAATGCCTTGTCACCTAGCTGATCATCTTAGTGATCAGGCGGAGGAATCCTTGTTGGAGATCTATGTGGAGACATCTTGAAACAAAACAACTTGTACCATGGTCAACTGAGTATAATTGGAAAACATAATCAAGAAGGATGTGGCAGGCACAAACATTTATATATGATATATGAACAATTGTATTCCCTATAACATGTTTTCATAGGTATCAAGTTAAAAAGAAATTGATCAGAGTATTGGTGTATGGATGTGTCGGTTGTCGCACCAACACTGGAGTCCCTAAGCTGGAATCCGACCTCAAAACACTTAACAATGTTTCCCCAAACCAGTCTCACGAACTCATGTTCCAAATATAGAACCAGCCTCATATGATACCACTATTTCATTACACATACTAGTGGGGAGTGTGCCACGACTCTCCAGGCACACCTCCAATAGGCTAGGAGCTGGGGACAAGCACTGGGTTGGCATATCACTAACATAGGAGGGATTTTCTATGTACCTGTATGCACGAACACATATCCATGATAATAAAATTATGAAATGTAAAAACCACTAAGTAAACCATGAATTCATACCACTAATATTTCATAGTAGAGTATAACAGTTAAAGTACTGGAAAGTAAATAGGGCCAAATACAAACCCCTGACAAAGATTCTATAACATAAGTCCAACCTAGATGTAAAGGTACTGGGACTGCTATTTGAAATCCATAGGAACACCTCATTCTATCTGGTCTCACTAAGAATCATATAGTCCTGGTTCACCTAGGACTCTATCAAAGGTTCTATCATTTTCATATGACATGACACATGTGGGAAAATCCCATCCAGGGGTGAATATAACGATACTCATTAGGACATCCCAAAACCACAAAGAAAAACCACAAAGTAATACCACAAAATAATACCACAAATGAATTCGACAAAGTAATACCATGAAGGAATACCACAAAGTAATACCATGAAGGAATACCACAAAAGAATACCATAAAATTATACCACAAAAGAATACCATGAAGGAATAATGTAAAGGAATACCATAAAGGTATACTGTAAAGGAATACCACATAGAATTACTACAAAGTATTACCACAAAGAAATACCACACAGGATTACCATAGAGGAATACCACATTGGATTACCAAGAATTAATACCACATAGGATTACCATAAAGGATTACCCCAAAGAAATACCACATTGAATTACCACAAAGGATTACCACAATGAAATACCACACCGTATTACCACAAAGGAATACCACATAGGATTTCCATGAAGGAATGCCACACAAGATTACCATGAACGGATACTACAAAGGTTTGTTTCAAAGGAATGCCACACTGAATTACCAAAAAGGATTACCACAAAGGACTACAATAAAATATTACCACATAGTATTACCACAAAGGATTACCACAAAGGAATACCACAATGTATTACCACAAAGGATTACCACAAATAAATACCACATAGGATTACCACACAGGATTACCCAAAAGGAATACTGTAACACCCCGAGATTTTATTCTTTTGGATTTATTTGATGTCATGTGTTTTATGCTACACCATGATTATCTTGTGTTATACGCAACACTTTATTAGCTTGCAGTATACGCAACACAATTCTTGGATCGTGTTATACACAATTTCGAGTTCATTTGATAATAGTCATTCTACACAACATTGAGTGTGTATATATATATATATATATATATTCATTGTATAAATGAAATATGGTTGGATTTTGTTATATACAGCAACAAAGGAGTATTTCACAACATGCAACCCTAACTTGGCTTTCATTATACGCAATCGCGACTTCCTCAGTAGCGTGTGTAGTACGCAATACCGGGTTTCACTAAACAATGATATATGGTTATAATATTATTATAAACTAGACGTTATGAATATTATTAACTACATTTTGAATTTTATAACATTATTATTCATCTTACACATTTTCTAGAACATTGTATAAGAACAAAATAAATTTTTCGGCTAAAATAAGTATTTTTTTAAAAATGCAGTTTTGCCGCCTTTTGATGGAGCACCAACTTTAAATCTAGTTTTTGACATGTTTATAAGTTTAACTTTAAAAAATAAAATTATTCTTTGGAATCAGGATATAAAATTTTACCTTGGATAAATTTTTCATTTTATTCTGATAACTTTCATATTTTAATGAATAGTAAAAACCTGCTATATTTTAATTAAAAACAACTTTTTTCATCGTAATAACTTATGTGGTTAAATTATAATATTGAATGGTTTTAAAGTATAAATAGAATATATTTTTACCATTTAATATAATTTATGTCATTATCATTGATTTTACATTGAATTCGTAGGTTAAATCAATTCAATCTTTTGCAATGTTTTAAATAAAAACCCGTTTTCATTCGACAACGGGATTAATTTTAATTTAATTTCTGCAACTTCTGTGTATTGAATTTGAAAAAATGGACTCCATATTTGGAATCAGTGGGTCCAAATTATGTTAATAGGATACTTTTTATTTTTTGGAATTATGAATAGTAACTATGGTAAATTTTATTTACCATAGTTAAAGGTAAATCAGGTAATTAAGGGTATTATAAAATTACACTAACACATGCCAAAATTCTATTGGATGACTAAAAGTGGACCCATATCACCTAAGGGTCGGATTAGATTCATTTTATGGACTTTTGACCATGAAAATAATTTAATTATTATTAAAACCAAAGAAAGTGACAACATGTCACTCTCTTAAATCTTATAAGTATAATAATTTTAATTTAGTGATAAACATCATAAAACTTCAAACATGAATAGTCTCCAGAAATATAATAAAATTATATACATCATGATAATTTATTTAGATTTTTAGGGATTAAATAATTATAATTAATGGTGATACATTAATGATGCAGAAATTATTTATTAAGTGAAAAATCAGTAATATAGTTTTTATTGAAATAATAATACCCATTAAAAGGCCCACAAACCTGACCAAAACTTATTTTTAGTGTATATCTATACCATTATTATCTAAGGACCTAATATATAACCGTTTGGAGTCTTATAAAAGTAATTATGACACTTATATTATTTTATTTTAAATGATGCCAAATTTGTCACCTTCATAATTTAATAAATATAACAATTTAAATATTGTGATTTTAAGATGATACATTAGAGTAAAAGTATTATTGTGAAAGGTAATATATTTATCTTTATCATAGGAATTTAGTTTTAATTTTTATGCAACAAATAAGAATATTAAATTATTATACAAAAATGTTGTAGTAATTATTTTATTAAGAGATAAACCAAATAAATGGTTTTAAAAATAATAAAATAAATATTATATGAACTATTTAATATTCTCCAATAATTTTCTAGATACATATGGCCTTTTATGAATCTATGTAAGCTTATAGTTTGAACAAATATTCTGTATATATTTTATTTAAATTCATATAAATGAATAGTCTCAAAATTGACACTATTGTTATTTTATAAAAATAACATATTATAAAATTTCTTAAAAATAACAAAAATATTTAAAAATTATAAATTCAAATATATATGATCTAAAATGCTATAAAGTATGCAACTATGGACAATTAACAACAAATAAATATTTGTTTATTATAATTTAAAATTTATCATGTTATTACCACAAATAAAATTAAATTGATTAAGTAATGATAAATCAAGTTGATAATGTTTAAAATAATTTCCTAACATGTATAAATTTTATTGGTTGATGATATTACAACCCTATATCATCTTATATTAGAATATGAGTCATTTTTGGAGGATTTTAAGTGGGGTTATATTTTTTATAAATTAATATTTTCAAGATTTCCAAAGGTGCCCCTCTCCTCCCTTATAAAAGGGAATCCTCCTCCCTCTCATCCTCACACCAATTTGAGCCTTCACGCTCGTCCAATACCTGCACATTTCCCTTATAAACTTCCCTAGAAACATCCTAGAGGTCCTGGTCTTCTTCAAAGACCAATTTTAGTACCCTAAGAGGAGGATTCAAAGAGGCGTGTCAAAGAAGAGGTAATATCTCTTACCGATTCTTTCAATTTTATTTCTTCTTCAACTTCTTCTTCTTTAGTTTTTTCATTATGAAGTAATAACATAAGTATCAATCATATACTTATATGTTATTATAAGTATTAAACAAAAATATTTCACCATCTATCCATCCTATGGAAAATGAAATCACCGCGCGTGCGTACGTACGGAATACCGTCTCCATGTGGTGGTGTAATCTATTTTCCACCACCACCTTACATGGATGGGTATAATGGTGAAAGTAATGAATATATATGATTATTGTAAAGTGATATTTATTCTTTAATATTATACATACACTTTAATACAATTCGATGATCATGGGAATGATATCATCGCTCGTGCGTACGTACGGAATATCGTCTCCATGACGCGATGAGATTCACTCTCCATGATAACCATTCAAGAATGATTATAAAGTATATATAATAAGTAATCATAAAATATATGACATAATAATTCAAATGGATTTATGTATATATTTATTTATTTCATCTTCTTAATTTCATTCAATTCAATAAGGGAACGAAAACAGCGTTCATGCGTACGTACGGCCTACCGTCTCCATGAACGGTGTATTTCTTTCCATTTATCGATCTATTATATATATGTATATTATGAATAAATATTATATATAAATCCTTTTTTATATTCTGTAATTAAGTAATCATGATCTAATTAATCATATGAATAATTTCATGTCAAAACACGGACGACAAATGAAACGATTTTACCCAAAACACTCTTTAACATGGAATTTACAAAACAACGGGTAATATAAAGTCATAAGTGAACCATATATGATATAATAACAATTAAAATGATTTTTTAATAAGTCAATCACATTATTTAAATCATTATACAGGAGTTTTGGATACGTACAAATCATATCAGACCTAAGGTAAGGGATAATTTCGCAAATCTTATTTTTATCCGAGATTGCTTATTCATAAGTATTTACTGGGGTTATTGTTATCATCCATGTCCATGTTTTATAAAAGTTTTTTCATGTATGTTTAATGTCATTTTTACCCATTTTTGACTTTTACTACATGGTATGTATGAAATCTTTCTTTTACGAGGTACTTTTTGACTTTTTCGACAAAATTAAAAGAAAAATGTTATTTTTAACGTATACGGCATGAAAGGATTTTTACGGTTTTATAAAGCCTTATTTTCATGAATATTCCTCCAAAATATTTCATGACTATTTTAAAAAAAACTCTTTTCTTTTAAAATTTCATGAAATTTTGTGAAAAGAAAATGATTTTGAAGAAAAAATGATATTTTCCTCAAGAATTAATTTCAAGTGACTTATCAAAACCATTTTCATCTAAGATGACATTATTTCACATGTGTATGTTTCAAGTATCATGTCTCTATGATTTAAATGGTTTCAATTTTCTTATTATGAAATGATATCCATTTATTTTATATGGATTATGTGATGATGGGATGATTTTTATGAAACCCATTTTATTTGTTGGGTTATTATGAATTATGTATGTTTATTTTGTGGCACAAGTAAGAATGATTTCATTATGAGATGGGTGGGACCTATATCTCCCTTAAATGCATTGGGTAAAGATTTATATCTCATGAGATAGACATGGCTGGAACGGTAAGTTAATCCGGTTCAGTATTACAGGACTGAAACGAGGAGTGAACTCGATTCAGAAAGGGACTTTGTCCACTAAGATGGTCTTGGCAGTAATGCCTTGGCTACTATGGAAATCATAACATGTGCTTAATGGATGCCACAATTACATGTTTTATTCCCATGCTATGTTATCATGATTTATGTTCCATTATGATCTATGCCTTATGTACTTCCATGTTTTAAGTTATTGCTCAAGATTTTGATGGTTAAACATTATGTTCATGTTTTTAAGTTCAAATGTATATGGTATGTTTTATTTTATCCATGCTTACCCTTATTGAGCATTTGAGCTCACCCTTTTTATGTTTTCTTTTCCCCAGGATATAAAGAAAGGTTTTAGGTAAGAAAAAAAAGGGGGAAGATCTTTATGGGAGATTTTGAAGATCTTTCGCCACGATTAGAAGATTACGTTCCAAGTTTCCGAAGACACTAAACTATTATGGTCCTTGTGTGTCTGTTTTTTTTTAAGTATTAATTATTCCACAAAAGTAATGTAATGTCCATGTACGTCAAGCTTCAGGTCTCTACATTTGGTATCAGAGGAAAGGTTTAGTCAACCTCTAGAAACTAGGATGCGAAAACATTAGTGAGATCCCTAGAGATATTTCTAAGGTATGTCTAGGGATATCCCTAAGGATAAGTATACGTATAGGATATAGTCCTAGAACTATGGTAACGATCATATAATTTAACCTAATATGTTAGATATTGAGGGTACTTCCCCTTTACTATGTTGTTTTCCCTAGCATGATTTTTTCCTCTCACACTATTCTTTTTGGGTTTTAGAAAATGGGTGGAAACAGGAAGATTCACGATAATGGAGGATATGACGGACAATGGAATGTTATTCTTCATGAGAAACCAAATGAAATGGGATTTGGAAGTCCAAACATAATTATTATGCCTAATCAGAAATCTCATAATATGATCAATAATCTCAACTTTGGTATGTTTCCTGACATAGATAATAAGAGAAAGATGGAGTTTCATG
The DNA here is from genome assembly GCA_963277665.1 of Viscum album. Lineage (NCBI taxonomy): Eukaryota > Viridiplantae > Streptophyta > Magnoliopsida > Santalales > Viscaceae > Viscum > Viscum album. The sequence continues at coordinate 1,893,577,954 of OY728125.1, read as the reverse complement.
ATGATCATAAAGGAAAGAAAGTTAAATTTCCCTCATTTAAATCATGTGGGAAGAGGCATCAGGGAGATTGTTTCAAAGGAACTGTAAGATGCATTGGGAGTGGAAAACAAGGACACAAAGCTAGTAAGTGCAAAGGAAAAGGTTCAGTTAACACCATGGACAAGGATATTGGCATTGCTACGACATCAACAATGATTAGATGTTTTAAATGTGGAATGTATGGTCATTATGCAAACCAATGACCTAAGGGAAAATCTCATGAAGAGAATCTGCATGGTCATATGGGTAGTATTTATGTGGATGATAATGAAGAGGCTACAAATGAAATATGAGATGAAATAAATGATGAAGCTCAGCTAGTGGTTTAAGAAGTTAGTGGAATGATTGTATGTTTATAAAGAATAATGTATGGTACTATGGAATAAAGAATCATCTAAGGATTGTTATTATGTTTCCTAAAGTATATGAAAGTATATGTTGAATGGTACCGGTAACCATGGAAGGTTATTCAGATATTTTTGGAAAGTAGATGATATGTGCATAATGAAGGGATAAGAAGATAATGAGATGTTTGATTGTATTCATGATCTCATGACTGATATAAGGACTAAGTGATATTATGGTTTGATTATATATAAATTTTGAGGTCTTGGTATGTGAAAAGAGTTAACTTTTGAATGCACTCATGTTTTCACTAAGATTCAATGGGTGTTCATTTTTCAATAGAATACATGATTAAGGCCTTCGAATGTTTGGAATGTGACCAACAAGACATATCTCATGATATATGGGGATCAACGATGTTATTAACATGCTTGTTATATGACCTTTTTAGTAATCATTCTCTTTATACTATGAGTTTAGAAAGAAGTATTTTGGATAAGCCTAAAGATTGGAATGGATTGTGTTGGACAAAAGTTAGTATTGTTTAAGGATAGACCTTTTTCGATATTATGGATGGGATGTTATAGTAATAGAAAAAGGACAACCTACAGGACGGGCGACATCCCATCGCATCAGACAAGGCTGTGGGAATTGAACCCACAACCAAAGTGCGACTGGGCTTTATCGCCTACCACTAGCCTACAGGAAGTCCCTGGTTGTTATAAACTTGTTTTATTTTATTAAGGGGAATGATAGATGAAGTATAAGTCCATTTTTGAACGATATAAAATATATGGACTTATGTATATAACTATTGCAAACCTTTTGATTAAAACAGATGGAATGACCCATCATTCTATCACATGATCTGCTAATACTTCACAAATGAAAAATTCAACTTCATTTCTTTAAGAGATGAAGTGGAAATTGTTCAAGGCACAAACAACGGTGAGATTATATCGAAATAAAGTAAGTATTTCATCTAACTAAAATTCTTCAAATTTAGAGAAATGATCTTGAAAACCAAAAATGTTGTCCTACTGCTCCTATATCCGATGAATCAGATGGTACCTTAGATCATCGCAAACCTATGGCTTTGTGATTGTTGGCTATTTCATAGCCATGTTCTCTACCACTCTCCATCAGAACATGATGGTTATATTTCTCTTCCATATCCATATTTTCTTCTATGTTCTCCTACGTGGAACCCCAGTGATTGGTTAATTTGGGTAACCGTTACATTTCATACTTTAGTTTTTAAAGATAAGTTTTGGTATTCCTTTTTACGATGTGGGTTTCTATTAACGAAAATTTTGAATAGTAAACCATGCATAACCCCGACGAATTTCGAGGGAGAAATTCATTTTAAGGGGGGTAGAATGTAACACCCCGAGATTTTATTCTTTTTAATTTATTTGATGTCATTTATTTTATGCTACACCATGATTATCTTGTTCTATACGCAACACTATATTAGCTTGCAGTATACGCAACACAATTCTTGGATCGTGTTATACACAATTTCGAGTTCATTTGATAATAGTCATTCTACACAACATTGAGTGTATATATATATATATGTTCATTGTATAAATGAAATATGGTTGGATTTTGTTATACGCAGCAACAAAAGAGTCTTTCACAACACGCAACCCTAACTTGGCTTTCATTATACGCAATCGTGACCTTCCTCGGTAGCGTGTGTAGTACACAATACCGGGTTTCACTAAACAATGATATATGGTTATAATATTATTATAAACTAGCCGTTATGAATAGTATTAACTACATTTTGAATTTTATAACAATATTATTCATCTTACACATTTTCTAGAACATGGTATAAGAACAAAATAAATTTTTCGGCTAAAATAAGTATTTTTCAAAAAATGCAGCTTTGCCGCCTTTTGATGGTTCACACACTTTAAATCTAGTTTTTGACATGTTTATAAGTTCAATTTTACAAAATAAAATTATTCTTTGGAATCAGGATATAAAATTTTACCTTGGATAAATTTTTCATATTATTCTAATAACTTTCATATTTTAATGAATAGTAAAAACACGCTATATTTTAATTAAAAACAACTTTTTTCATCGTAATAACTTATGTGGTTAAATTATAATATTGATTGGTTTTAATGTATAAATAGAATATATTTTTACCATTTAATATAATGTATTTCATTATCATTGATTTTACATTTAATTCGTAGGTTAAATCAATTCAATCTTTTGCAATGTTTAAAAAACAAAAACCCGTTTTCATTCGACAACGGGATTAATTTTAATTTAATTTATGCAACTTCTGTGAATTGAATTTGAAAAAATGAATTCCGTATTTGGAATCAGTGGGTCCAAATTATGTTAATAGGCTACTTTTTATTTTTTTTGAATTGTGAATAGTAAGTACGGTAAATTTTATTTACCATAGTTAAAGGTAAATCGGGTAATTAAGGGTATTATAAAATTACCCTAACACATGCCAAAATTCTATTGGATGACTAAAAGTGGACCCATATCACCTAAGGGTAGGATTAGATTCATTTTATGGACTTTTGACCATGAAAATAATTTAATTATTATTAAACCAAAGAAAGTGACAATATGTCACTCTCTTAAATCTTATAAGTATAATAATTTTAATTTAGTGATAAACATCATAAAACTTAGAAAATGAATAGTATACAGAAATATAATAAAATTATCTACATCATGATAATTTATTTGGTGTTTTTAGGGATTAAATAATTATCATTAATGGTGATACATTAATGATGAAGAAATTATTTATCAAGTGAACAATCAGTAATATAGTTTTTATTGGAATAATAATACCCATTAAAAGGCCCAAAAACCTTACCAAAACTTATTTTTAGTGTATATATATACCATTATAATCTAAGGACGTAATATATAACCGTTTGGAGTCTTATAAAAGTTATTATGACACTTATATTATTTTATTTTAAATGATGCCAAAGTTGTCACCTTCATAATTTAATAAATTTAACAATTTAAATATTGTGATTTTAAGATGATAAATTCGAGTAAAAGTATTATTGTGAAAGGTAATAGATTTATCTTCATCATAGGATTTTAGTTTTAATTTTTATGCAACAAATAAGTATATTAAATAATTATACAAAAATGTTGTAGTAATTATTTTATTAAGAGATAAACCAAATAAATGGTTTTAAAAATAATAAAATAAATATTATATGAACTATTTAATGTGCTTAACTAATTTTATAGATACATATGGCCTTTTATGAATCTATTGAAGATTTTATTTCGAACATATATTCTGAATATATTTTATTTAAATTCATATAAATGAATAGTGTCAAAATTGACACTATTGTTATTTTATAAAAATAACATATAATAAAAGTGTGTAAAAATCACAAAAATATTTAAAAATTATAAATTTAAATATATATGGTCCAAAATGTTATAAATTATCCACTTATGGACAATTCACAACAAATAAATAATTTGTTGTTATAATTTAATATTTAGAATGTTATTACCAAAAATAAAATTAAATTGATTAAGTAAGGATAAATCAAGTTGATAATGTTTAAAATAATTTCCTAACACGTCTAAATTTTTTTGGTTGATTATATTACAACCTTATATCATCTTATATTCGAATATGAGTCATTTTTGGTGGTTTTTAGGTGGGGTTAGATTTATTATAAATTAATATTTTTAATATTTCCAAAGGTGCCCCTCTCCTCCTGTATAAAAGGGAACCTACTCCCTCTCCTCCTCACACCAATTTGAGACTTAAATCTCGGCCAATCCCTGGCCATATCCCTTATAAACTTCCCTAGAAACATCCTAGAGGTCCTGGTCTTCTTCAAAGACCAATGTTAGTACCCTAAGAGGAGGATTCAAAGAGGCGTGTCAAAGAAGAGGTAATATTCGTTACCGATTCTTTCAATTTTCTTTCATCTTCAACTTCTTCGTCTTTAGTTGTTTAATTATGAAGTAATAAAATCAGTATCAATAGTATACTGATATTTTATTATAAGTATGAAACAACCATATTTCACCATCTATCCATCCTATGGAAAATGAAATCACCGCGCGTGCGTACATACGGAATACCGTCTCCACACCGTGGTGTAATATATTTTCCACCACCACCTTAATTGGATGGGTATAATGGTGAAAGTAATGAATATATATGATTATTGTAAAGTGATATTGATTCTGTAATATTATACATACACTTTAATACAATTTGATGATCATGGGAATGATATCATCACTCGTGCGTACGTACGGAATACCGTCTCCACGGCGCGATGAGATTCACTCTCCATGATAATCATTCAAGAATGATTATAAAGTACATATAATAAGTAATCATAAAATATATGAAATAATAATGCTACTGGATTTATGTATATATATATTTATGTCATCGACTTAATTCCATTCAATTCAATAAGGGAACGAACACAGCGTTCATGCGTACGTACGGCCTACCGTCTCCATGAACGGTGTATATCTTTCCATTTATCGATATATTATATATATGTATATTATGAATATATATTATATATAAATCATGTTTTATATTCTGTAATTAAGTAATCATGATCTAAGTAATCATATGAATAATTTCCAGTCAAAACACGAACGACAAATGAAATGATTTTACCCAAAACACTCTTTAACATGGAATTTACAAAAGAATAGGTAATATAAAGTCATAAGTGAACCATATATGATATAATAACAATGAAAATGATTATTTAATAAGTCAATGACATTATTTAAATCATTATATAGGATTTTTGGATACATACGAAGCATATCAGACCTAAGGCAAGGCATAATTTTGCAAATCTCATTTTTATCCGAGATTGCTTATTCGTAAGTATTTACTGGGGTTATTGTTATCATCCATGTCCATGTTTTATAAAAGTTTTTTCATGTATTTTTAATGTACTATTTACCCATTTTTGACTTTTACTACATGTTATGTATGGAATCTTTCTTTTACAAGGTATTTTTTGACTTTTCCGACAAAAGTACAAGAAAAATGTTATTTTTAACGTCTACGGTATGAAAGGATTTTTACGGTTTTATAAAGCCTTATTTTCAGGAATCTTCCTCCAAAATATTTCATGACTATTTTCAACAGAACCCTTTTCTTTTAAAATTGCATGACATTTTGTGAAAAGAAAATTATTTTCAAGAAAAAAGGATATTTTCCTCAAGAATTCATTTCAAGTGTTTTATCAAAACCATTTTCATATAAGATGACATTATTTCACATGTGTATGTTTCAAGTATCATGTCTCTATGATTTACATGGTTTCAATTTTCTTATTATGAAATTATATCCATTTCATCTATATGGATTATGTGGTGATGGGATGATGTTTATGAAACCCATTTTATTTGTTGGGTTATTATGAATGATGTATGTTTATTGTGTTGCACAAGTAAGAATGATTTCATTATGAGATGGGTGGGACCTATATCTCCCTCCAATGCATTGGGTAAAGATTTATATCTCATGAGATAGACATGGCTGGAACGGTAAGTTAATCTGGTTCAGTATTACAGGACTGAAACGAGGAGTGAACTCGATTCAGAAAGGGACTTTGTCCACTAAGATGGTCTTGGAAGCAACGCCTTGGCTACTATGGAAATCATAACATGTGCTTAATGGATGCCATAATTACATGTTTTATTCCCATGCTATGTTATCATGATTTATGTTCCATTATGATCTATGCCTTATGTATTTCCATGTTTTAATTCGTTGCTCAAGATTTTGATGTTTAAACATTATGTTCTTGTTTTTAAGTTCAAATGTATATGGTATGTTTTATTTTATCCATGCTTACCCTTACTGATCATTTGAGCTCACCCTTTTTATGTTGTCTTTTCCCCATGATATAAAAAAAGGTTTTAGGTAAGAAAAAAAGGGGGAAGATTTTTATGGGAGATGTTGAAGATCTTTCACCATGACTAGAAGATTACGTTCCAAGTTTCCAAAGACACTAAACTATTACAGTCCTTGTGTGTCTGTTTTTGTTATGTATTAAGTATTATGAAAAAGTAATGTAATTTCCATGTACTTCAAGCTTCGGGTCTCTACAAATACCACATAGAAACTTATAGTTATCTCTACATAAGAATATATCTAAACCACATATAAATGGATATCCCGATATACTCAATCCAAGACACCAAGTCTAGTGGTAAGCCACAACCAATTACCAGCCACAATATTCTTCTTGAATCACGATCATTTTGGGAGAACCCACTCCTAGATCCATGATATTTTTAGAGATGCTCATAAAGATGTCCAGATCATTTAGGCCCCACCCTAATAAAATGAATTGGTCAAGGAAGGCTGTGATACATAGAGAGGGGATCCCACCCAGACACAATGGGGAATTCCATGTACCTAATATCGATCAACCCAAAATGTAGATGATCCTACCCAGACACATTGGGGAATACCACTAGCCCTACTAATGTGGCCGGATAGATGGAGGACCAAATCCCAACTCTCGGTAGTTGCATCAATTCCATAAAACACCACTATGGGTGAGAGAGGATCACACTCTAGTACAATAGAGGGATACCATAATCTATCTGGTACTTGGACTCTAGAAAAGATTACAATCTAGTGATGTGTATGTAATACCATACTGAACCCTGGATGGTAGGACAAAAGAAACACTCTCAATCGATAATATTCAAATCAAAAAACTCACCAATTATCCCAAAATGACCACCTCAACTCAGGGGTATCAACACCGTAGATAGATAATTTATTGGCCGCTCTATTTATGAGATATGATAGTTTGAGAAAAACTACATGCAATCCTACAAGGGCCTACAGTCCTACTGATGCGGTAGGTCCAACATACCGATGTGGTCAATTGACTGACAGCATGGTCAGACGCATGGTCAATGCACCTATGGTCGATCATCAAGGTTGGCATTCATGTCTTCCTCTGTCAGTGCCTCCGGGTCCACCACCTATCGCCACCGTTGCTTCCTGTCACTATCACATGACCTCCATCATATTAATCTCCCATTGCATCTGCAAGATGCACCCACCACACATGGATCTGCCACCATGCACCACTACCACTGCCAGGCACTAGTGCCACACCAGTTGTCCATTCCGCAGACCACCATGCCTCCTTTGATGCCTGAAATACTTAATGTTCATAGATCCAATCTTTTAATGTAATTTCATCAAAATATCAACATGTTTCATCTTCTGATCTACTCACAAAATATATTAAATATTTGTTCTTCCTTATGTGCCAAAGAACGCTGATCAATGCAAATTCAGGAATCAACCATTGCATGAATGCCACTATCTCCAACATCGCACCTTCATTGTGTCGTGTCGATCCTAGATCAACGATATTGGATGATTTAAACAGTAATAGAGTGATAAATGATTAATCAATTGAGATTTGTCGAGTCATGAGCCAAACAAAGAATGCTCAGGAAGAACGATGAATTGGGGGAGAAAAGCACAAAAATATAAGAGAGGAATAAACTTTGGTTGATGGTCATGTCGATCTTGATCTTTCTTCATCACCTAAGAGACAATCCTCAAATATCTCTCCAATGGTTCCCCAAGGTTTACAGGGTTATAAAACTAACCATACATATTCTTCTTAACAATATTTTTAAATATTTTCAACTACTGCATTAATAAAATAATTTTTATTTAATTATTTTATTCTTGTTACGTCTCATGAAATATTTTTAACAAACGACTAGTTCCAACTAAAGTAAATTAGTGTATAGGGAAAAGACCAAATTAGGAACTCAATAGTGGTCTCAGATTTCCAATCTAAGTCACCATTCATGAGCTATTCGGATTTAAAAATAAAATAATTTTATTAAATCTTTTTTATTTACGGTTTCTTCTTCTGTGACTTTTTCTACAGATGACTTGCGCCAACCAAAGTTAGGTTGTTCCTAAGGTAAATCCACCATTCTGAGCTCAATGGTGCCCTTAATTTCTAATTTGGGAACCCATTCAATATTTATTCAACTTTTTCAGGAAATCCATGTATGTATACTATTAAAATGTTGAATATTTTTCAAAAAATTACTCTAGGAACATCGAGTCTTAGAATCACACTTCTTCTGGGTTCCTAGTATGAAAATAAATCAATATAACATCTATATATAGTACATGGAAAATCAGAGACATTACAGGGATGATCAAGAATACATAATTAAATAAATTAAATGAAATTTACATGGAATGACTTCCATAACCATGGCATATCAAAATATGTGTTTCAATGTCCACCTGAGATATCCATCTACACCATTCTACATCGTGCCGCAACCCAATCTAAAAATTTTATCAGTAAATACTTTTCAGGTACAAAATTAGAAGTTATACCCAAGAAGGGTGTCATTACAACTCAGTAGGGCACCATGAATGAGGTCCTATAAGAACTAATAAACAAAAGTATATTTCTATGGTATGAACACATGAATATATAAATATAGTCGGGAGTCATATTTAAACTTCCATTATTGATCCTCAGGTCCTATAATGACACCAAGGATCAACCATACCTACTTTGACCAGTGCTAGAGTGTCTCTAAAAAAGTCACCTAACTATTCTAATGAAATAATAGACCCAAAACCCATTTATTAAAATGTAAAAACACTAAATTATAAGAGGTGAACCTACTAAATCAAGTAAAATCATTCCCACATAATATTCCTAAGAAGTAATTCTATAAAACCTAATGGCATGCATACTGTCGATTCCAAGGTTTATGTCCAAGGAAATCATATAGACCCAAAGTCTAAGTCACAACATTCTCGACATTTCATATATACATAAATATTTAATCCAATGGTATTTATCTTCGTATAATAAATCAATAGGCATCATCAAAAAATCTACGATGATTACATAAGGAATTGAAAAATTTCTTGTATCAGTATCTAGGTCTTAGGAAAACATCCTAGGAATCTAATAGACCAAATAGATAAATACTTGGTGACCAATAGGGAAGTGTTCTTAAATATTTTAGTGCATTGTGTGCCTCATTTAATATATCAACATAAAAATAATATCATTGGTTAATTAAATGACCAAACATGTCTCACATAATAGTGTTCAGACTCTAAAAAATATGACCAAACCAATGTCATTAACATTGTATCAGATTTGATAGTTCATTCAATTTCTAAGGTGACTCCCATAATAACAATTTTTCATTCATACATATTCCCTCTTAGTAGTTAATATATATTTGGGGAACTCATAGGGGTCCCTTATGTCACCTTAGAGGATAGAAACTGGTAAGGAATCTATTATCTTGTTCTCATCTCATGGCTCTACACCATTCATTTAGAGGGCATAAAATCCCTTAAAATTATTGTAACTATATCATGTCATCACTAGAATCATAAGGAAATAAATTTCAGTACCAAATTCTAGAAATTGATTAATGTCCATATCATATTCCATGTCCTAGGTAAATCTACTTGCAAAACCTATCGTCTAGTCCATCACATAGTACACCCACCTAGAAACTCACACTCAAAAGGGGGAGGTCCACTCACTCTCATTCCACCATTCTCAAATAGAATGGGCTCCAAAACATACAATTGAATCAATGAAAAAATATCATCAAATATACACACTAATAAATTGAGAAATTAAAGGCAGCGGTAGTATATTCCCTTAGATTGGTCATGATTGAGGAGGTAGATAAAAATAGGTGAGGTTTCTTATAACTCATAGTGGAAAATGTGCATTAAACCATTTTTTAATGTTCCCCTATCTCATCATTTTATTAATCACCATAATATGAATCATGTAATAATAATGCTCATAATTTACATTGACAAATACCAGATGAAACAGAACCATTGAAATGAATAGCTTCATAGTGTTATAGTGTGTTTCACCTCCTAGAGGTGACTTTTGAGCCCCCCAACACACTTGTTAAAATCTATAAGGGCCATACCCACTCATTTTTGTGGGAATGTATCTCCCCATTAGACCAAATTAATATCTATGTCATGGCAGAGATACCTTTCCAATTTTAGAAATCCCTAGACCAAATGTAAGGTGAAATATCAAATCTATATATTTATTCTATCCTACATAGCACATGTGGTGCCCCCTTATGCCCCACACATCAAAATACTAAGCCATGTAGTTTTTTCCTGACTATTTCAGATAAAAAAACAACCCCTTGGGATACAGTCCAAGTCCATGTACCATCCCTCAACATTAGTTTCTTCACTTTCCATGACAAGGAACTCTATTCTATAGTGCTCACAATTTCCCATTGAGAGAAGCCTAAGTGTTCCACATGCAAACCCAGACATTCACTCGAGCTCCCAAACACCTCCAAAGTCCCAATATTCTTGAAAAAAAAACTCTCTAAGAAACTCAAACAATTGAAATCTCAAATCCACCCCACTCTGGAGATCAAAAACTCAAATTCCAAAATAATTTCTTCACCTACATGAATATATGTATTTATAGTGAGATTGTAGGATACCCTATTGTGAATCAAGGATATAATCGCCTATTTTATCATGTCCAAGAGGTATTTAATACATTATTTTTCTATACATGTGAATCATGAATATTATTTTTCATTCAATATATTTACACATAACATTCTTGGGATCAATTTAAATGGGTTGGATTTACGAAAAATGAAGTAGAATATGATATGTTTTCATACATATATAAAATTATAAAACTAACTTATAATTGTATTTCAAATTACTACCATATATTTACCCTATGACTGGTGTTAATTGGCTTCAAAGTGGTATTTACACCCTACATAGACTCATTGGGTGTACGTATTCAAAGATTTATTTTATATTTGTAAACATAAGGGAGACACATCCTTTAGGTGGGGACCATGATTCATTCATTAAATATCATTTATGTGATGACTATATGGAGACCATGGGATACTATAAATGGTTCAGGTGTATTATTTTGTAGACTGTATTATAACCATTTTTTTGTGTAATACATGTTTCAACCAATTTTCAAAACATGCAACCAAATATTGGATAAATATCATTATGAAAACTATTGATGAATAAAACATATAGTAAAAAATATATTTTTAAACATTGTAAAAACATACAAAATAGGATTAATAACACCAAATATTTTAAGATATTTTTTAAATGAATGAATAATTTCTTTATATAATGTATTTTCATTTAAAATTTAAATCTTTAAATTTTTCATTTTTCATTTTTAAAAATTAACATCACATCTTAATCCTATTTTCTGAAGATAATCTAAAATTAAAATGGGAGGGGGTGAATTTCCTTTTAAAAATAAAAATAATAATTGAAAATTCAATATTCAAAACCAAACGATTGTTATAAAATGTATTATTAAAACTATAAATTCAATTCATGTTATAGAAGACAAAGTAAATGTTAAATAAGAAAGTAAGTATAGTGTGAAATGGGTGAATCAATTTTTTTTCTATTATACAAATCAATATTAGATGATGTAGTGATGAAATATAAATAGAGAGAAAATAGCATATGAAAATGGAGTTCATAAATACCTCTATGTGAGAACATATATTTCCACCCCTTGGGTTATGATGATTATTTAATTCATATCAATATTTTAATGATGATCAAGTAAAAAATCCCTACATTTATTTTTTAAAAAATTTAACAAGAACTCAAATTTCCTACTTCAAAGGTTATAAGACCCCATATTCCTTTATTTTTGTTAGTTATATCAATAGAATAATTATATAAGGGATGATGATAACATAAGTATTTTATTGGTGCCAACAAGCTTGTACCCAAGTGGTATAGGATCCTACTTGCCATCTAAAAGACCCAGGATCGAATTTGGGTAGGGAAAAAAATTAGGGCACTGTAACAGCGGTGAAACTGTAGAAAAAGAGGCACTATAGCAGGAACTATAGCGGTGGTCTTACTATATCTGGTACTGTAGTAGCCCGAGTATTGAAGGAGTACTATTCACCGAAGGGCCCTTTTGAAAAAAAATGGTCTTTCAAATCCTTGTATTCAGCCCACATGGCCTTGGGAATTTGAGATACATAATGGGTCTCCCTATACCAAAATAAAATATGTATATTATTTACTAATAAGATAATGAATTGGCCCCAACCATTTAAAAAAATAATAAATATTTTATTGGTGAAAATTCATTAAAAATACACTTTATTTTCTAGCTTTTAATTATTGATACAATTTTTATGAAAGCGATAGATACATAGAGATCATAACCATTAAGAATTGAGAAGGGAAAATTATCTCATTGATAGAACTATTCGAGATTACTAGATAATTCAAATTTAAATGGTATAGAGTATTATCGTAGGTTTTTTAATGATATCCAAGAACACTTATGACTCTATTTTGAGGTAGAAATCAATAAAAAGGGATTCTTAGATTGGTCTAGTAATTTAATGAGAATATTGAAAGCTATGTGTGACTATTATATGTTCCTTATAATGTTATGGATTAAATCTATCAGCTTTCCACTTGACACCACCGAAAAACCATTGATTTTTCTTGGGATTCATAGTACTCTTTTCTCACCTGATATTTAGGGTTCCTCCATCAACTGGATAATAGACTCTTAGGGAATGATGATACTAATGTATTCACCACCAACAGGTATGTGGAACTGTACAGATGATTATGTTCTACCTACTTCTATCCAAACACCATTATGGAAAACTAGCTTCATTCCATGCCTTCAATATATCCTTGAATATTACTTCAATGGATTAAACATAGCCAATAAGACTTCAACAAAATCTTTAACGACACTAAAAATTCTTCAACATGAACTTCTAACTTTAAAAAATTTTCATAATTTTTTTTTATAATTATCAATATATGGAAACATAACAACGTACCTATCATCCACATAAATGATACTCTTGGATTCATAATTAAGTGTTTGTGATCATGAAAACATAAAGAGTTAGATAGACTTAGGTACAACAATATCCTTCTTTTTATGATAGTAAAAATATAATATAACAATAAATATCAAAATTAAATCAAGAATGATACATGTATTCAAAGGTCATCGAAGTATTAAAGTTCAAGATATTAAAATTTCTCAAGATATAAATAAAACTCAGAATATTCAAAAACCACAATCCTTTTTTAATAAAAAATATTTCTCCATAATAACCAAAAACATGTCCCTGAAAACCAAAACATATATCCCCCTTTGAGATACACAAAAATAAAATAAGGAGATTAAAATAAAAGAGAAATTTTTGTTAGTAAGATAAAATAATAGTGACATGAAGTAATTTCTCCCCCAAAATGATTATCATGAATTCAAAAACTAAGCATAGTTAATAAGATGATTAAAAATATATAATTCATAAAATTGAAATAAGTAATAAATTTTAGATGAATTATAAATATAACATTTAAGATTATATCATGTGAAAAAAATCCAAAGAAAAATTTTAAAAATAATTTAAAATAAATTTTTTTAATGATTTTAAAGTTAAAGATAAAAAAGAAAAAATAATTTCTAATATTGAAAAATAGATATAATGATGAATTTTAAATAAATATAAGAGAGAAAAGAAATTATTTTCAAATAAAATTTAAGATTGAAAAAGATATGTGGTTCAAATAATAATTAAAAATTATAAATGAAGCCTCTATAATTTTACGAGCAGGAAGTAATAGACAACAAAGAGTGATAGGATTGATCTTGAAATTAATTTCATGAGGGAAATTAATATTATAGATATTGAAAATATAGTTCTTAATATGATCATCCCATAACATTTTTAGATAAGGATCCTCCTAAATTAGAGCATATAGTAAATATATCAAGAGGTAGTAATAGATCAATCATTTTAAGAGTCAATAAATCAATTTTATTAATAATCCACCATATATAATGATAATGATGTAAATTGGTGAAACCGAACAAAATTTTCAATGTAAGTTTATTTTGTTACCATTGTTAATTTGTGTCCAACCATATTATCTAACAAACATTGGGATTCAGAAACAATATTGGGCCAATAAAAATTTTATAATAAATGTTTAAGAACACAAAAATATCTAATATTACATTTTTAATGAGTTATAATAATTAAAATATGATTAATTTTTGGACATACAAATTTATAATTTTTTCAATTATACCCATATATTGAATTATTTGTTTTATGATAAAAAATAATAATAATTTAAAATTTTCCTTTTAAAAAAGTAGTACTTTTTGAAGAAGTAGAGTTATTTGAAAAACTAAACTAATGAAAATTGTCCTCAGATGTTGAGAACTAATAAATATTATATGATTATTATCCCCATGGGTTAATTGAGATAGATTATTTTAAGTATCTCTCATTTTGGCTTTTAAATTATCATTGTTTTTTTAGTTTTAATTTGAAAACCCAATCATATTTTTCATCAAAAAGAATATCATTTTCATTAATAAACATGAATAATTTTTTTGTTGAGATCAATGTTTTTTGAATTGATTTAATTTAAAAACTTATCAAATTCATTTTATTGAATAGAATATAAATAATATAATGATAAATTATAGAAATAAAAGGAAAGATAAGGATATTGAGAATTTATAGAACAAACCTCATCAAATTCCTCAATATGTGATAAAAGAAATTAAGGACCTCGGTTAATTGAGGAGGTTGAGTAAAGGGAGTCTTCACTTAAACTCTATATATAATATTTATATTCTTCCATACCATTAATATTTTTTATAACTTTCTTATATGGGTAATTCTAGTCTAATATGACCCATCTTGTTGAATTCAGATGAAGTTACTTCCATCATTTCAAATTGATCTTTATTTTTATAATAGTAGAATGTTTCATATTTTTTCAGTTTTTCCAATTTAATTGGTTGAACATTAAATATTGGATTCATTATTTTAATTATCTTCATAATTAATATTTTTAAAATCCATTGTTCTTATGGATTCATTTTCTTCATTTACTTCATTATATTATTTATTAGATTGAGGCATCATGATGATTTCATATGTCATGAGAGATCAAATAATATCTTCAAAATCCTTTTTAATTATGTCCTTCTATTCTTCTATAGTGGTTAATTTGAGAGACCATTTAAATGGAAATACCCATATTATATCATTAAATAATATTTATTTAAGTAAATCATCACCTAGAGACATTTGACTATTGAAAATGTCAATAAAAAACTTAAATATACTGGTAATGGATTCCTTTGTATGCCTAGAAAATATTTTACAATCTTGTATATGCATTTCATGTTATGTATCACTAAATTGATGTGGTTTTTTAATCAATTATGTACATAAATTTCTATATTATATTGGAAATAATCCAATTATATATTTGATTAAATTTATTTCATTTTTGCCTACAATGAATGGTGTTCATATCATTCTATTAAGCATGAAAAAATTAATATCATTATGAGACCACTAATATTATTCATATTTACTAAGTGTATATTTCTGTATAACCATTTTTCTAGAGAATGTAACTAATGATTCTATGCAAATATAACATTCTCTTTTTCTAATAGGAATAATTTGTTCCATATAAAATATAACCATGTGAATACGAATTAGATACCATCAGAAAAATAGTGAACATTGAAATCAATTTTGATTTTTAAAATTAGAAATTATTTTGAAAAATATGAGCAAAATAAAAAAACATGTTTTTGAATAAAAAAAGAAAAATGGCTCCATTGATTTCAAATGTTAGTTGGATATAATATGAAATTTGAATATGGTTTTATTTAAAAAATAAAATATAATTACAAAGGGAAAACTCAATAAAAACATTTTGGTACAATTAAATGATAAAATGATAAATTTGATCTGTGTTGAAAAAGATAATATCAATATTAATTAAGAGAATAAGAAAAATGAAAAATTGATGAATTAACATTAGGAAATTTTCTATATCAATATCAAATGATGAAATGCATAAATATAAATCAAGAGAAAACATAGTTTGATAAAGGACATTGGTTATAGATATGTTTTATGAAAGACATCTTTTATCCTTGAGTAGAGTGGTTTGTCTTATTAATCCCTTTATTTTAATAAATATCAATTAACCGTGACTGCCTGTTATATTTGATGAAATTATCAAGAAATTCATTTCTCTTATTTTAAAGGTAAAAAGAACTCGTCTACCTTTATTTTCATATTTTTTAGCATGAAACGCATTGTTGATGGTAGGATGAGAATATAAATATTTTATTAGCATAAATAAATTAAAAATATATGACATTATCTACCTATAAGTTTTGATACTTTTTATTTTGGAGATATAGAGAAACAAATAAGAGAGCCTTTAGGATATGAGAATAGTGAATTGGCTCTTTTAGTGAACACTTTGTGATCACTATAGTTTTAGGGATAAAATGATTATAGAATTGTTTAACAGGTTCTATGATGAGAACATAACACCCTCTGAATACTATTTATATCCTGCAAAGGAGTGGTACGGAGTATTTGGTTGAGTTGGGACATTAATGATGATATTAAAAGCTTTTTGACTATCATTATATTCTCATAGGAAAGCTCATGATCAGAACTACTGGCTTGACAACTAGGGTCACTAGATATTTGGTGAGATTTTTTTAGAATCCTAACTCTATATTATTAAATTAACTACCAAAATCTCCTCTACGGGTTGGCTGATGGACTTCTAGATCATGAGGATGCTTCTGTAACCATTTCTTCCTAATGAAATCTAAACACCAAAATAGAATTTTGGCTTAATTAAATGCCTCTAATTGATTATTAAATGTTATTTAAATGATTTCAACACATCTAATTATATTTTAACATGATTTACAAACAAACTTAAATGTCTTCAACATGAGCATACAACTTCAGTAATATTCTATCAATCACTTCTTTAAGATCAATACACAGAAACATAACAAGTAACAATCATCAAATGAAATGAAATTGTTAGATACATAATAGAGTGTTTATGACCCTGAAGCATCATGATATATGAATATATGAACAAAAAAATCAACATTTAAAAATTAGATATTGGTGAATTTTTCATATTTTTCTAAAATAAATAATTTTTAGAAGAATAGTGAAAATACAATTATAAAAAACTCATAGAATTTATGAAAATATCATTATATAATTATGAATTATTAAATTACAAAAAAAATTTAATGATAAAAAATATATTTAAATGGTGAGATTATGAATTTAAAAAATTCTATGTTGGAATTAGAAAACCCATTTTTAATATTTTTAAAATTACTCAATATTATCTAATAAAAATTATTTCAAATGTTTTCCATTAAATTATGTCATTATTAGGTGAAATAAATTTTTGGATTCACATTAAATCCACAAAATTATCCTTTATATACTAATAAATTAATTAATATCATTAAAATAATAATATTGATAATTTTTTTAAAAAAAAATCATTTATACTAAAAAATAATCTTTATCTACAAATGGGTTTTTACATTATACATTCTCTAATGATAAACTCGTTTTTCCATTAAAATATAAATTTTATTTTATAAATATGATTTCATATTATTAAATAAAAATTCTAAATTTAATAATAAGACACATCTTACTGTTATTCATTTAATGAAAATTAATTTACATGGAAAAACCATAAATTATATAAGTTAAAATCTAAGAGTAGAATACTTCAAAACATTTTCCCAACATCTTTTAAAATGAATTTTTGAGGGATGATATAACTTATCTAATCACCCAATCCATTATTTTTTCTCTTTTTCTTCACATTACAAGTTAATCATGTTCTCTCTTTAAATTAATTATTTAAATTAAAAAATGAAATTCCATTCACCTATAAAAGGAGATCAACACAACACCATTTTACCACCGATTTTGAAATTTAATGATTTGAAGAAAAAAAACCTACCATTTTCTCTCTTCCACTCTATCCCAAAATCTTAGAAGCCTTGGTCTTTCAAAAATGCATATCTAAGGTGAATTATGGTGTTACCTAAGGGAGAATATCCAAAGAGAGAGTTAATGTTATAAACTAAACATTATTAATTAATTTTCTCTTATACAACATCAATACTATTTTATCCATGAAATAATGAAAAATAACTATTATTAATATTTTTAAATTTTATTATAATAATATAATGTCATTTTTCTTTCATCCTCTAAAATGTTCAAAAACTGAAGACGAAAACATGTGTATGAGTGGACTACCGTGTCCATTAATTCAGTGCTTGATTTTTTATCACCGTATTACTTAAATGGTCCCAAAATAAAATTTCTAGGACTAATATTACATTTTTAACATTATTTATATTCAAAAATTACAATCCATTTTAAATCATCCACAAAATAAAGAAACAATTAATGTGTCAATTCTGCTTACATGTGGACTACAACCTCCATTAATGTGATGAACTTTGTTTTTCATTATAGTGTTTTCTTATTGATAAAATTATATTTTAACATGATTAATCACTTTAGGAACATATACATAATATTATTACTCTTCTATAATGATGAAATTATAATTTTATTAGCAATACTCCCCCCATAGACTATATCATGTTCTTGTTTCGATTGGTTTAACCACTAACATGATAAATGATAAAAATGTTTTTTATGAGTAACTAAGAAACATGAATACTGGATATAGTTAATAATAATTAAGTCTATGATGAACTTTTTTATTCTATATTGGTAATGGTAACATCTAACCCATTATTAATATCCCACCCCTGATTCGTGAAAATTTAAAAAAACAAGCTTGTAAATGACTTCATCATCTCAAATCCTAATTAAAATAATTATGAAAATAAATTATAACATTTTAAATAATATTAAGGTAGTTATTTTTTTATATATGAGGTTGGAAAACATTTTCAGTATGTTTTATAATAGATAAGGGTTTTGGGATGTCCATTTTTCTTTATTAAGATGTGATATGTATTCACCAGTTGTTTAAATTTTATGGTGTTTATATTGTTCATGTATTTATTTTATCATAATTTCTCATTAAATATAAGGTATATTCAAATCCATTTCATGTTCTACCTTTCATAAGTTTTTTAAATACACTGAATCCACTAGCCATATTCCAATGGTTACTTTATTACATTGTCACTCTATACAAAGAATCACATCCCGAATGATCAAATAGTTTAGTAGTTTTAGTAAAGTAGATACATACTTGAAATTAAAATTAAATTTTAACACATAAAATACAAATAGTTTTTTCTTTTATAACTCCATTATTCCTAGTGTATCACTGCAAATTAATCAAAAAACACTTCCGGGTGTCCTGGGTAAAATAAAACATAAGAAATGGGTGATCTCACTTGCTTAGTAAGGTTAAGTGTGCATTAGTGGATATCATGAATAAATAATAATAATCAATATGAAAAGTAAAATAATTTAAACACGTGTAATTAAATTTTAAACTCTATATAGTAGGGTATAAAAAAATTATTATCAAATAAATCCATATAAATAATCGTATAACCTTGAAACATATCCATGGACATTCTAACTAGTAGAATAATCACATTAAAATAAATAAATGATATAATATTATAGTTGTTGGACCCTTTATGCTATAGTTGTTTTCATAATCTAGAATAATGTCTAACTATAGATTCTACTCTTTCATTCCATTTAATATCTCTAAGTAAATCAATTATATCATACTGAATAGTATACTTTAATAAGGAAATAACATATATTTATAAATCCATATGTTTACAAGTGTATTTTTACTTATATTTTTGGAGGTCACGTAGTCGTATAATGTTATGTGTATGACAGACTCTTAAAAGGCTTTTTAGAGTTCCTGGAAATGAACCGATGTTCGACAAACCGATGTTCGACACATTGATGTTCGACACACCGATGTTCGACACACCGATGTTCGACACACCAATGTTCGACACACCGATGTTCGATACACCGATCTTCGACACAGCGATGTTCGACACAATTATGTTTGACACACCGATGTTGACACACCAAAGATGACACACTGAATTTTACACATCTAATTTGGCACACCAAAGTTGACACACCGAAGTTTACACACAAAAGTTGACACACCGAAGTTGAAACACCGAAGATGACACACCGAAGTTGACACACCGAAGCTAACGCACTGAATTTGAAACACTGAAGATGAAACTCCAAAGATGACACGCCAAAGATAATAGACTGATGCTAATAGACCGATACAAATGACTCACTGATTGTCATAAAAAACTGTTTCATTTTTATTAATTCAAATTTATTTCTAATGGTCATATTTTGGAAAATTAATGTTTCTATCATTATTTAATGTTTTCTGTAAGACTATTTGTAGATAGTACAAGGTACATGCACATGCAGAGATCTTCATGCCTACTGGACCTTGAAGTATAAAAGTATTAAAAGACCCACATAAAAAAATGAGATTTGATAAACCCACAAGAAAAACAAAAAAGGGTGGCTTTGGGAATATGCAAGAGATTTCAAATAGAAGAACTCGAAGCTTGAGTATACAAGAAGTTTAATATTATAGGTTGTGTCCTGTTGAAGCTCTCTAAACCCCCTAATATCAAATATTTGAACCTTCACACACCTAGAAGCTAGATTACAGAGACTAAAATACTCTGTTTTGGAGCCAACTTCCAAAATAGGACTTGAATTTCATTTTTCTACATCCATTGAGTCTAGAGATTTACTGCACAACCCACAGAGATTTCTAAACTCTTTTCTCATTTTATAAATCTATTGGGATATTATTTTTACTATTTGAGTAGTGTGTGTATCTATTTGTATCACACACACTCTCTCTTGAGCATAACCCGGGCATAAAAAACTATCCTCACTCTCAATCCCTTTTTTACTCTTGTATCCCATGTAAAACTGTGGAAGAGATCCTATGTGATCTGTTTATTAGTTTTTCCCATGAATAATTATGGTAGAGGTCAAGTGTGACCTATACATCCCTATGTACTATTGTGAACCCCAATCTAGGGTTTTGATCAAAAGATTATTAATATAAACTACTTGGTGGTAGGTGATCACAAAGTAAAGAGGACTAAGTCTCATCCTCAGACTAAACCTCTTCTTTTAATCGATGTGTTGTTTGTAATATATAGTTATATGTTATGTATTTCTCCCATTAAGATAAAATGAACATTGATAGTTATTTTATCAAGTGTTTATATCTATTTTGATTCATTATATTACCTTCAAATGTTTTTCTAAACTTAGATAGGTAAAACTAAGAACTAATCAATCTTTTGAGAAACTAATTTAACTTACACAACTTTTATAAATTCACTAAAAACTAACTATGATTTTATTTTAAAAGGTGATGTTTTTTTAAAGAAACTATCTTTATCTGAAATTTTAATAAATACTCAATTCACCCCACTCTTGAGTGATCTACTCCGACCAACATTTTGTATCAGAGTGATCTAAATGTTAAAGTAATTTTTTAAATCTTTCCAACTTTGATTATAGTTGTTTTTCAAATATCTCAAAATTTCTGTTATTTATAAATTTTTACCTCTTTGAAATTCATCTACAATATATATCATAGAAAATAGACTAGAAGGGGCTGCTACCAATTGGCCACCTTTCTTTAATGGAACTAATAATTCTCAGTGGACGCTTAAAATGAAAATACATCTAGAAAGCATGGGATTTGAAATCGAGACTACAATTGAAAGTAAATATAAAATTATTAAAACTGATATAAAAACATGGGATGAACCTACCAAGACTGGATATGAAAATAATTATTAATAAATAAATACTCTGTATTGTGCACTAGGATATGAAGATTTTAACCATATCTCGGCTCGTAAAACTGCACATGAAATTTGGGACACTATGTCTATTTCTCATGAGGGAACATCTAATGTTAAAGAAATTAAATTAAATACATATACTATTAAATATAAAAACTTTATAATGAGGCTTGATGAGTAAATTTCTGATATGTATCTCAGGTTCAATGAAATTTTGAATACCATGATTTCCTTAGTAAGAGAAGTAACAGCCAAAGAGTAGATCATTCAGATTCTGTGATGCTTAATAGAAAGATGCCATGGAATGTCTGTATCAATCAAAGAATCATGGGATATGGACAAGATGCTAGTGAAGGAATTGATTGGAAAATTAATGATGTATGAAGAGGAA
The DNA here is from genome assembly GCA_963277665.1 of Viscum album. Lineage (NCBI taxonomy): Eukaryota > Viridiplantae > Streptophyta > Magnoliopsida > Santalales > Viscaceae > Viscum > Viscum album. The sequence goes on along the minus strand of OY728125.1, from coordinate 1,893,555,343 downwards.
TTGAAGTTAAATCAAGAAGTTGATGAACCAAAATGAATGTCTATAGCCTTCAAGACAACTGCTTATAATATTAAATACAAGGAGAAAGTTCAAGCTGTTATTTAAAGCTAAAGTAGTGATGAAGTATCCTCGGATATTAATGATGAAATGGCCCAGTAGTATAGAAGATTCAATAAATTCTATAGGAAAAATAATAATTTCAAAAAACCCAATTGTAAAGGAATGTATGATAAAAAGGGAAATTTGAAAAAGGATTGGATGAAAAATAAAAAATTAGAAGATATCATTTGCTACGAATGTAAAAGGAAGGACATTTCAAGGATGACTGTCCAAAGATGAAATACAAAAAAATTTATGAAAATAAGGATAGAAGGTATAATAAATAAATGAAGCCCACCTAGAGTGCCTATGAGGACAGCTCAAGTGAATATGGCTCTTCTCAAAATGAGAAAGATGATATGGCTAATATGTGTTTTATAACAGACACCACTAAAGTAACATTATACTCTCCTTTACATAATTATTATTATTCAGAAATTGTTCTGAGAATATGAAAAATGATGAATTATTAGAATAATTCAATATGATATAAGAAACATGTAATGTATTGAAAGATAATTATAAATATTTAAAAAAATAGCATGCTCTTACTGTGATTGTTAACTCTAAACTTATAAATGAAAAAGCAAAAAATTCTCAACTGCTCAAGGGGGATAATGAGTTAAAAATTCCTAATGAGAAATTAAATAATTACTTAGAAAAGATTACTAATGGGAAAAAATATTACTCAAATTCTCGGTAAAAAAATAGCTCCTAAGTATACTTCTAGGATAAGATATCAACCAAGACAAAGGAATTTATCCAAATCACATTTTGTAACCTAATCTAGAAAATCTTATACCTTTTCAAAAACCAAAATGTTACAGTAAGTTCTAGTTCCAAAAATTCTTTTATTGTATCTAATTCTTTAGAACAAAACAGAGTTTATTTTTAAAACACTCTATATTATGTACATACGAAACCCATAAGATAGTTGTGGGTACCTAATGCTTATTTTAGTAATGCATGTGGACCCAGAGAAATATGGGTACCAAATTATTTTCTTGGTTAAACTATTTTATAGGTAAAATTCCTAAAGAGTTCCTGTAAAAATTTATGGTACTTGGATAGTGGGTGTTCAAAACATTTTAAAGGAGACTATTCACGCTTTAAAATTCATATCAATATTGATGGGGGACATATCACATTTGGTGACAATGGTAATGGAAAAATCATCTTCTTAGGTCAGATTAGTAACCCTAACTCTATTTCAATTTATAAAGTACACAATGATAATGTATTAAAGTATAAACTACTCATTATATCTCAATTTTGTTATGATAGATATAATTTCAAATTTAAAAATGATGCATGACATGTTTTTTATTCCATGAATATTTTAGTATTTATTGCATTTTGAAATTATAATGTATATGCTATAAATCTAGACACACTAGACTCACATAATTTCTATTGTCTAAATCCCTTTCATAAAGATTCTTGGCTCTGGCATAGAATACTAGGATATTGAAACATACACTCACTTAGAAAGTTAGCTATAAAAGGCCTAGTTAGAAACTTACCCAAATTAGAGTTTCCAGACAATAAGGTTTGAAATCCTTGTCAAAAAGGAAAGAAACATACAATCTATTTCAAACAAAAGAAATAATTACTACTTGTCAACCTCTCGATTTGGTTCACATAGACATGTTTAGACCATCTAGAGTTTTTGAGTCTCAATTGGAAGAACTTTGTTTATGTTCTTGTAGATGATTTCTCTAGGTACACCTCGACCTTTTTCTTATCTCATAAAAGTGAAATTTTTTCACATTTTATCAAGTATTATTGGTTTGTATAAAATCTTAGTGGTTTTAAGATTTATTCCTTAAGAACGGATCATGTTCATGAGTTTAAAAATCATGATTTGGAAGCTTTTTTCTCAAAAAATGGTTATAATTATAACTTCTCTCCTCCTATGTCACCTCAATAGAATGGTGTGGTAGAAAGAAGAAATAGAACATTACAAGAAATTACTTGGACTATGCTTAATGAATATGATCTACCCATTTATTTCTAGGCTGAAGCTGTTAATACAGCTTGTTACATAATAAAAAGAGTCTTAATTAGACCCATTCTTTAGAAAACTCCTTATGAGTTATGGAATAATAGGAATGCCAAAGTAGGTTACCATAAACTATTTGGATTTAAAGTTTATATTCTGGACACTATAGATAATTTAGATAAATTTTCTTCCAAAAATTGATGAGGGATTTTTTCTTGGATATTCTACATCAAGTAAACCTATGGTGTCCTTAATAAGAAAAGAAAATGTGTGCAGGAATCTTTGTACATAAAGTTTGATGAATAAAAATCACATTATCCCAAGACCTGACTAGAAAATATTTAAGAGGATATGTCCAATATAGACATTAATGATAAAACCTCAAATCATCATATGAAGGAATCTGTGAAAACATCCAGTTCTAGAAATTCTCTAAATCTTACCATAGTGAACCAGATCAACCCGACCGACTTGAAATATCTTTTCCTACTATCTCTAGAGAAACCAGGACCCTTAAGAATCATCCCTTAGATGTTGTTGTTCGAGATTTAGATAAAGGAATACAAACAAGAGCGTCCATGAAAAACCATGTTGAACATCAAGCTTTCATGTCACATCTTGAACCTAAAGATATCAATGATGCAATCAATGATGAATTTTGGGTAATGTCCATGAAAGAAGAACTTAATCAGTTTGAAAGAAATAAATTTTGGAAACTTTTAGATATACCGATGGATAATTTGACCATATGAACCAAATGGTTGTTTATAAATAAAGTAGATGAATCTAGAAATATAGTTAAAAATAAAACTAGGCTAGTTGCATAAGGATATAATCTAGAAGAGGGAATGTATTATGAAGAGACCTTTGCACCAGTATCTAGTCATGAATTAATTAGTATCTTACTTGCCTATGCAGCGCACACGGATTTTAAACTTTATCAAATGGATGTCAAAAGTGCATTCTTAAATGGTTATATAGTTGAGGATTTATTTGTTGAACAATCCCTAGGTTTTGTAAATCCACTTTTTCAAAATCATTTATTCAAATTATCGAAAGATTTATGTGGTTTGAAACAAGCTCCAAGAGCATGGTATGAAAGGTTGAGTAACTTTATTATTTCAAAAGTCTTTACCAAAGGACTCAAAGATCTACTTTATTTACAAAAATAATTTCAAAAGAAGTTTTAATAGCCCCAATATATGTAGATGATATTATATTTGGATCTTATAAAAACTATTTATGTAATTATATTTCAAACATAATGCAAAGTGATTTTGACATGTGTTTAATCGGTGAACTTAAATATTTTCTTAGATTTCAAAATTTTCAAAATAAAGAAGGTATTATTTTAAATAAAAGTAAGTACACTAAAGATCTTTTGAAAAGATATGGATTTGATAGCATTAGGAGTATTGAAACCCCTATGAGTTCTATATACAAGTTAGATCTTGATGAAAAAGGAAAATCGGTTGATCAGATTTCTTAGAGAGGAATGAGTGGTAGTTTGTTGTACTTAACTTCTAGTAGGCCAGATATTGTGTTCAGTGTGTGTATGTGTGCGAGATTTCATGAAAATCCAAAAGTGTCGCATTTAACTGCTGTTAAAATAATTTTCAAATACCTGAAATAGACAACTAACATAGGATTGTTCTATCCTAAAGGGAAACCTTTTGATTTAGTTATATTTTCAGATGCTGACTTTGGTGGATGTAAGTTAGATAGAAAAAGTACCTTCAGAACATGTCAATGTTTGGAAAAGTCAATAATATCATGGTGTAGTACAAAATCAAAATTTAGTTCCATTATCAATTGCTGAAGTAGAATACATTGCTGCTGGAATTTGCTGTGCACAAATTTTGTGGATGAAACACACCTTATTAGACTATGGATTTCAATTTAGACATATCCTCTTAAATTGTGACAACACAAGTGCTATTAACATTTCTGAGAATCCAATTTCTCATTCTATAAAAAATCATATTCATGTTATACATAACTTTTTGAGAGATCATTATCAAAAAGGTGACATAACTCTTGAATTTATTGGGACTGAACATCATCTTACTAATATATTCACTAAACCCTTTAATTCTCAGAGAATGAATTACATAAAACTTGAACTAGGAATGATGAACCTCTAAGATCATTGAAACTAATCTTGTCAAACCGATCCTTGAAACTGATCTTGTCAAATTTATCCTTGGAACTGATCTTATCAAACCGATTCCCTGAAACTGATTCCCTGAAATCGATCCTGTCAAATTGATTTCTTGAAACCAATCTCTTTAAACTGATCTCTTGAAACCGATCTCTTGAAACTGATCTCATGAAACCGATTTATTGACACCGATGTTTTTTAGGACTCTATTGTAATTCAGTTTGTTTTAAATAAAATGAAATTATTTTGTATTCTTTTTTCACGTTTAAATTTTATACTTTGCGATTTAAAGTCCCTAAATGATATACTATGTCCAATCCATCCAATCCTTTCACATTCCCACTACCATAAAGCTTTCTACCCTTTGTCACTCTACCTCTCGATAATCTTCCTCAACTATTTTGGAATCTGAAGCCTCGACATGGAAAGGACCAAGAACACTATTGAAGATCCAGGAAAATATCCTTCTACTAATCATTAGAATGGTGAGTCCAGTGGGATTGAAAAACTGAGATTAGAAATCCGAGTGGTTATGGATGAAAAATAAGTGTCTTTCGAGTGGCTTCTGACAAGGAAGATGTTTTTATTAAAATTCCTAGAATCTCAAGGGTGGATGAGTTAGTTTTCTAATAATTAAAGACATTATTGTCCCCAGATAGTGCATGAATTTTATCAACATTTGAAGATATATCTGGATGAAGATGAGGTAGAAAAAATGAAGTCAATAGTAAAGGGAAAGTAAGTAGCTTTTTCATCTAAGGAATGGGTTGAGTGCTTAGAGATGCCTCGTGATGGTGTCTATTATGATTATCTAGGTAATATTCCACCTTCTCAGATTTGTTCTCTTATAAAGATGCTCTAAAGGAGATAAATATAAATAGAGAATCTAGGAGCAAAATTCCAAGTGAGTTTGAAGGAGAAATAAGATTATTTCTTATGATTATACAACATAAAATCTTCCCAAGGGAGATTTCTCAGTTGTGAAGTATCAGGATGTATTTCTGATATATCTATTGAAACATGGGATAAAATTAATCCTATGTATGTATCTAATGGTTTATATCTTTGATTTGATAAATCCATCCAAGTACGCAACTTGTTTATACTATCTGAGGATGATATCTTCCATGTTAAAAAAGGTTAGGTTGGGTGGAAGATGGAGATGAGGTGATAAATACATGTAGTGATCACTCTCTTCAAAAAGATATTTGTAAAATGATGAAGATCTTCTAGAACCCATTGAAAAAATGTTGGGTAGGTGATGAGGAAATACTGTATGAGGATTCCAATCAAGTCGATCATCCTACCAGACCAAAGGATCATGTTGATCTAAGTCTCAAACTAGGTGAAGAACCTATTCATTATGATGAGGAAGTTGAGACTGAAGTGTCAAGGGAATAAGGATCTCCTTTTGATGATAGGAGTGATCCAAATATTTCTAAAAGTCCAAATTATATGCCTTATGGAACTGCTAATCCACCTTTAGAATTACCCTAAAGATAATCCTTGTTAGGATATGAGGATGTGGAAGAGACCGAGATTAGTGGAGTTGAAGTATATGTAAGTAAATCAGATGATGAGTCTGATGATGATGATGTTGATAATTATGATGGAGAAAATGATGATCATGTAAGTGATTCTTTAAAGGTGGTACAACAAGTGGTTGAAAAATCCAGTAAGGAATCTGTACACGAAGCTGGTGATGTTGCTGAGCATGTTGAACTATAGGATTTTGATCATAGAGATGCTAAACATGAGGACATATCACCATATCCTAATGATAAAAATCCATAAATAATTCAGTAATTGAATGAGATTACGGTTGGTGGCTCCTAGGAAAAAGCTGAGGATCAAGTTCCTCAAATTGAGGAAGTGCCTGGAGAGGTTGAAGTGGTTGGAGAACATGCAGTACCTAAAGTTCAATTGTTTCCTATACCCAGAAATGTTGTTATTGATAGAGGACGAAAAAAATAAGTTGATGAAGAAAATGTTATTCCTGAGCCTCAGGGAAGAAGGATCAGGATTTATATTGTTGAGCCAAGAGACTAGACATCTTCTAGAGAGTGGAATAATGATTCAGGATACATTCTTTTTATTTTGGAGTATGACTTAGATGCGTAGAGGGTTCCTCCTTCTTCTGTTCCACAAGTCCAAGATAAACCAGAACCTGTTGCACCTGTTCTACCTATTGCACCTGCAGCAATAGAGACAGTAGCACAGACCGTGCCCAGTGACTATGTCACTAAAGCTAATTTGGAAGAATTAAAAAATGATATATGTGAGTTAGTGAAATCCTCAGTTGGATCCTGAAGTGAAGCCTACACTTCAATAGGTATTTCAGATGCTGATGCAATGAATATTTCAAGAATACTGATCCCGGAGATTCAACTAAATCACATTACCACAGCAGAAACCATTATTAGGCACAATACTTTGCTGATATAAGAAGTAAGAAAGATGATGAATGAGTTAAATTCTCTAGCCTCTGACTTCAATACCGCCTTCAATGGTGTTCTGGAAGTTATAAAGAACCTTGTGATGTGTCTACTCGGTGTGGATTTGAATATGCTAAAATATGAGCATGGAAAATTGTTAACTAGTCCATCCAGTTCTAGAAGTGGGAAAGGTGTAGTTACTGATTTGGAGTCTCTCAAGGCGTTGATGAGAGAGGAACTCCAATGTCTCCAGAGTATTTCAGACAATTAATCTATTGAAAAGGTGCATCGACATACAGACCTCATTTACAATATGGTTAGGAAATGCACCAATGATGCCTCTGTTTCTTAGAAAGATATTAGAGAAAGGGTGGATAAATACTTTACTAAGATTTATACCAAGAATCACCTCATAAATAGCATCAATTTTCTAGGAGAGATTCTCATAATTTCTCCTATCACTGAATCCTTTAAGAAGCAAGTTACTCAATTGAATGAGTTTACCCCTTTGCTGAATGAATTCATCAAGAATAATGATGACTTCGAGAAATATATTATATATGGTGGTGAAATCATTAATGATTTCATCAATCCCTTTAAGCCATATCTGCATGTCCAAGATGAAGCCATTGTGGTCCCTCCTGCTGCTTCCATTGGTAATGCCTCTCAGCCTCCTACTCCAATGAATATCTCTCAGGCTCTTTCCCAGATTCGACTGGTTATTACAGAGAAAATTCTCAGTCACATTTTTTCAGAAACAAGCCATAGCCTTACAAAAATGGTACTTACTGGTGTTGTACGTCCTGGTGTTATCTTTAGACCACATTCATCTTCTACCACTCCCAAACCTTCTCTTCCTCCTTCAGATCCTTCATATAAAGGAAAATCCCCTCAGAACCCAGACCCTTAGTGACGGATTGTATCTTTGATAGGGATTTGTTCTTTTTCACTACCACAAAACTGGGCAAGGCAGGTGCCTGCCTTTTTCAGTTCTAACGGAAATGAGCTAATAAAGGGGTGGGACTTTATCAGCACTAAAAAAAGCACTGATAAAGGTGTACCCTTTATCAGCGCTTGTTTAGCACTGATAAACGGAAGATTTATCAGTGCTTTAAATATCCCTTTATCAGTGCTTTTCTTAGTGCTGATAAATGTTACATTTATCAGTACTTTGCTTAGTGCTGATAATATTTATTGTATACATTAAATAAAAAACACATGTTATAACTGTATATATATAATTAACTAATTATAAGATTAATAATAAATATATTTATTAAATTTATAAGATTTATTAGATTTATTAATTAATTATATATATATTAGATTTATTAATTCATTAGATTTATTAGATATATTAATTCATTATATATATTATATATATTTATTATATTTCATTATATTTAATGTATTTGTTTTATTTATAAATATATAATACGTTTTAATATATATTTATAATTAAAATTATTGAATATATATGTGTTTTCCAATGAATTGTGGTCAATGAATATATCATACATGCGTATATATATGTGTTTACCAATGAATTGGGGTCAATGAATATATCATAAATGCGTATATATATGTGCGTATTGAATAATGTTCATTTATAGATTATAATTCATTATGTTACCCATATAATATATATGTTATAAAAATGTACACTTATAATTAAAATTAAATTATATTTAAAAAATAATATATATTTGATTGTATTTTCAATGATATATATATAAATATACCTTTCAAATAATTTTATAAGTATAAATAGAGATATGTACATTTAGAGTTAAATAAATATATAATAATATAAAGAAATTCTTAAATTTATACATTTATCAGTGCTTTTATTAGTGCTGATAAACTACGTATTTATCAGCGCTACAAAAGCACTGATAAAGTCTAACCTTTATCAGCTCTATAAAATCACTGATAAAGGTGGTATTTATCAACGCTTTTCATTTTATCGCTGATAAATACCCCGTTTATTAGCGCTTTTTACTAGCGCTAATAAAGGTCCATGTGGGATTTATAAAATCCACTGATTTCTCCTTCTCCTCCCCACACCATGTCAAGCTTTTGGGGAAGCCCTCCTCTGTGCCACTACCTCCTCTCTGCCACTACCTCCTCTCTGTCGTTGCCTCCATCTCCTTCTTCTCCTCCTCCTCCGCGGTCGCTGCCTCCTCCTCCTCTTCTGATGCCTACTTCTCCTCCTCCTCCTCCTCCACTGCGGCCCCTCCCCTTCCTCCTCCTTCTGCGCCACGGCCTCCTCTCCTCCACTACTCCTCCTCCTCCTCCTCCACATACTCTGCTACCTCCTCTCCACCGCGGATCATCCTGCTCCTCCTCCTCCACCGCAGCCTCCTCCTCCTCCTCCTCCTCCCCTTTCTCCTCCTCCTCCTTCGCTTCCTTCACTACCTCCAAGCTGCCTCCTCTGCCTCCACGCTTCCTCAGCGTTGCCTCTGTGCGGCCTCTGCGCTACCTCTGCATTGCCTCTGCTGCCTCCAGTTTCTCCGTTGTCAATGCCTCCTTCTCCTCCACCATCGGGTCCTCCTCCTTAAGGTGAGTAAAATTGAATTTGCATGAATTAATTATGTTTGAATTTATTGTAAATATTGAGATTAATTATGATTTGGCGTGATTATTTTGTGTGATTCTTGTGTGTGTGACACACGTATATGTGGTTGGTTACTTGTTTGATCTTGATTAGCTCTCCCAACTTACGGTTGTCTTACTTGTGAATTGATCTTTTTGAGTGGGTTTTCGTGCCTTGTATTATTTGGTTCATTGTGTGAATCCTTGTGGTTAATTATAATTCCCCTTATGTTTATTTAATTAGAATTTTTTGTATAATTTTGGCCTCTATAAGTGAACTATTGGATTTAGGTATATTCATATGTGCACAGGGTGCAAATATGGATTAGAACACAAATGGTAATGGATTTATAAACTGATGCTCACTTTAAACCTTGGATTTTGAAACAATTTCCCTCCTTTCCTCCTTATTTTCCTTATCCCTCCTCCTTTCAAATGGTTCATATAAAACCCCAATGTTCCAAAAATGGATCCTTGGTTCCCAAATTTCAGATTTAGTTTCAAATGTGTTCCCTAAATATAGGTATGTTTGGATTCTTGAGGTGTGGTTTGGTTTCTTAATGGAATAAAGGCTCGTTTGGAATCTTCAGAGCTTACATGGTGTTTTCCCCTTGGTTTTGAAAATGGAATTTGATTTGTAAATTTTAAAGATATATTGGTATTTTGTAGTGTTTTGGAAATTGGTTTTGAAACTCATGTGATGTATAGGCCCGGTTGGTACTTGTGTGTGACTTGATATGTGATGGGAACCTCTATAGTTGTCCCTCTGTGGAGAGGTTTTCCACATAGTTGGGGTTGGATCTTGAGAAAGACATGCATAGAGTCATCTGTGTGTTATTGGTTTATACCGTGCATGTGATAGCCTCTTCATTCTCTGGTATACTACTATAATGGATCATCAATGTTGGTTGTTTACTATAGAGGTACACCATATGTCAGAAGGTGAGTCTGAACCTAGTAAGTCTAGGGATTTCTTCTAGGTATGTTTAGGTAATTCTAATGATTACCTATCTATATGTTCTTCTTTATTTTTCTACACTTTGGTTATCTACTTTTACAGTATTTTTCTACTTTTATTGTTTCAATTAATTTCATCATGGCTCTGTGATCACCTTGTTTGGATTCTTATATTTAATTTTGAATTCATTTTTTAAACTAGATATCTATTTTAAAAAGGGAAGTCATGATTTTTTTTAAAATGGATTTTCTAAAAAATATGTGTTTGTTCTTTAAATGATAAAAACCTATTTTATAAATGTATTTCAAACTAGTTTTTTGGTATTATTTCAGGAAAGGTAATGTATGGATTATATGGTGCTTACCTACTAAGTTGTTTTATCCTCACACCCTACTTGTGACACTCATCATCAGTAGACCCAAGTTATTTTTTGGTTTGGGTTTCTTGTTTAGGTTTCCTTTAAATCAGGTTGGTCTTATAGTTAGTGGTAACCCAAAAGTCATGAGGATATCTGGCCGGGTTCTGATTTAATCTATCTCTATTTTTAGTTTCTACTTTGTTTAGTTGACGTTGTAATTGAATCATGTTTATGTATTATTTATGTTCTATGCTTATGGGTCCTCATGGTTTTGGTGTGTGCTCTATTTGGTTTATATATATCCCCATTTCTATATCTCACATCATATTATCACACCATGACTCTTATATATCCTTAAGAGGGTTTTTATCATCATACGTAATATAGATTGTGTTACATTATGTTATTATCTATTCACTGCTACTTTTATGTGATCTAAATTAAATGTTAAACTAGTTCTGCACATAATGACTTCTGCACCTACTAATGCACCCAATCTCGAGACACTACAGGTCTCTCAACCTATTTCAGCTGGTCCCACTGCTGAGGTACAACGGGTCTCTCAACCTGTTGCAGCTGGTCCCACTGTTGAGGTACAATAGGTTTCTCAACTTGTTGCTGCTAGTCCTAGTGTCGATGCTAGAACTTCAGAGAAACATAATGATGATGAAAAAACCGAGGAAATGGTTGGTGATGAAACCCCGACGACAAAAAAATAAACAGGTGTGCTGTAGTTTGACAGTTTTAGCCAAAATCCTTAAGGCAAAATCAAAAGGCATAAAATATGAGGTGGGACGGAATAAACATGGTTAGCATGTAAACCCCAAAAAATCCAAGTTTAGTAGCCACATTGGAATCGTCACTCGAAAACGCATGCTGATTGATGTAGAGTCATGGAATCGTGTTGTTATCGGGCTGAAAACATTAATGTGGGAAGATATTACGGTAACATTATGATATCATTTTTTTAATTTATTAAAATAAAATAAAATAAAATACTGAAATATTGACTAACTCTTCATCATCTCTTGAAAAGTTCATTTATAGTAGATGTTTCTCACAAAGAATATGTATTAAGACATGAAGGAAGGGTTCATAGAGGATTTCTCACCATTTTAACAAAACATCATCTGAAATATTATGAAGGGAAAATCAAGTTGCACCCACCTCTTCTTTATTCACACTTGATATCCCAAGGAGCGTGGGATGAGTTTTACAATCATTGTGCAGAACAGACTTTTTAGGTACATTGTGATTGGTTACACGTTGTTTAACGTTGCTTTTATTTATCATGTTGTTTGACAGATTTTTATTTATGAAATAGAAACTGAGTGATCAAAATAAAGAACGGGCAGCAAAACCAGCGTACCCCTACCGTAAAGCAAGGCTGGGGTACGCTTCAACTGAAAAACAAATGGTACGTATTTTAAAAGTACTGTAATAATTTTATGTGACATAAAACAACATTGTAACCATATTTATTTATTTATATTAATATTGATGAATCAAAATCCCAAGACATTTCAATTCCATGCCATGTGCTATGGAAGTAGGCTAGTGTTAATAAAGAGGGGAAACTGGTAGATGAAAACACACAAAAAGTGTGGGAAACTTGTATAATTATGACATAATATAAACTTGTTTTGCTTCAAATCACTATTACATAATGATGATTACATATTATTCCATATTTTCTATTTGACATAGTCACAGGAATCAACAACACCCGCACCGGATGCAGACATACTTTCAACGGACTAGAAACTGCCAGAACAGTATGGCCGCGTCAGAGGTGTGGGTTTTGGGGTGACACCCCAAGCATATTTTCAGAAAAAAAAACAAGAGGATGAACAAAATAAAGAATTGCAAGTAATGAGAGATAGAGTGGCTACCCTTGAAGAAAAATTCCAAATTCATTTGATGGAGGAGAGGCGAAGAGAACAAACAACACAAGAACAACTCACGCGAGAAGATCCTGCCCCCCCCCCCCACCCCACCCCCACCAGCTTTGAGGTGATCCATTCCCCTCAAAGACCTGACTTAACAGAGGTAATCAATGTTCTAATATTCATTTCAGTGAAATGTGAATAACATAAACACTGATACCTTTCTTGTTATTATATTCTATATGGTGAAAATGACTGTGATTTATATCTATCAACTGCCACCCATCGCCTTTGTGTGAGGGATACGGTGTTCAATATGCAGAATGACAGGATACACTGCAGACAACTTCCAACCAGTCATGTCAAAGTTTCAATTAATGTAGATCATGAGTCGAGTGCTGAGATACCTATTCGAAATGACGATGACGACATTCATATGGTGGAAAAAGCTATTGGAACATTCATTTCATGGACATCGAATCTTGTAAAAAAACATGTCGACCAGGAGGTATTCATTTCCAATTCATTTTTCAAGCAGAACATTTAACATTAAATTATAAAATGGCTGAAGCGATGAATGTTATTACAGAAAGACAAAATGGAGGAGCTAAAACGAAAGAGTGGCTCAAAAGGATCAACCAACCGAGCAAAACAATCTACAGAGATTGTATTCAACCCGACTGTTCTATATCCACATTTAATATCATTGCAAGAACATTTGGATATGAAAATGATTGGTGGAAAGAGTCACACAATATTTTGTGACAAAGATATGTACGGAGAGGAAACATTAGATTTCGTTAGTGCCGACATTGTTGATGAAATCATCACATACGACTAGCTAGGTGCCTCAGTTATAAATGTATACATGAGGTATGTTTTCTGGATTTGATTTTACAGAAGCTGATATAAGATGATTATTATGGCTAAATATATTTCTTATTTTTCACAGGCGTATATATGAAAAACATTGAATGGATTTTCCCATGAATACAAATTTGGACTCGTTAGTCCTCACACTATTTCTACACAACGAGAAGAAGTAGATTCTATTTTTCAGGTTGAATTATTGTCAAATCTGCTCAAAACATTTCAAAGCAGAATTAGGACTAACAGACTCTTTTTAATACCAATGTTGTAGGGGTAAAACTCTACATTTTAATCATATCAATTATACTTTCATTTCTATCAGTACTTATTCCTTTTTCTGTTTTTAGGAAACATTTGATGCTCATTGCAGTCAATTTGGATACTCCAAAGATTCATTTTCTGTATTCATTGCACAGATATCCAATAAACCAACTACACATGATGGTGATTGTCAATTCTTAATACACTAGATCCAGCATTTTAGAACAAAATATCTAGTTGTATAATTTATATTGTCTTTTAATGAGGATTCTGTTATGATAGGGCGGTGTATGAATATCGTCTAAAGGATGTAATGAATCCAGGGCCTAAGGACGACAATGCACACACTATCTACAAATGGAGAAGTACTTGGGTATATATAATTATATTTCACTATCCAAATACATATCAAACAAAATTACTTATTTTTCTCAATGTTTCTCCAGTGTCTGAAACAAACAAACGACAAGGACTACGGTTATTATGTTTGTAAATTTATGAAAGAAACCATATTTCATGAACAAACTAGCATCCCAGAAGAGGTATTTTTGAAAATAATTACTACTTCATTTAAAATAATTATTAATCCTTTGTGTATTTATATTTTTTCAGTACTACTATGACTGTCGCAAAAACTCTTATTCATAAGATGATATAAATGTGTTTAGAAACAAATGAGCAACATACCTGATGGAAGAATTTAAACAAATAGAAGAATGAAGGTGAATTCTTAATACTTATGTTATATTTATATGTTCATTGATATCTCCCTTTTTTACACATATTGATCATCTATGATCACCCTTTATTATGTTTCATATCCTTAGATTAGTGAATTCCTACCACTCGGTTTGAAATTGACATAAACTTTAGAAAACAACACTACTGACATACGAAATACTGAGCAAACGCATTAGGATTTTTTTGATACTTTTGGACAATGATCCATGAGTCATTTTTGACGTTTAAGAATCAAACGCAACTCAATCTGACGCATGGTGTGACCGGTATTGCTAAAAGTGTCTGATATTAGTTTCAAATTGACATAAGCTTTAGAAAACAATACAAGTGACATACGAAAACCGAGAAAACACATTCAGATTGTTTTGATACTTTATGACAACGATCCATGAGTCATTTGTGACATGTACGAATCGACCACACCTCAATCCGATGCACGGTGTGACCAGTATGGCTAAAAGTGTCAGATGTCAGTTTTTTATTGATATCAACTTTAGAAAACAACACAAGTGACATACAGAAAACTGAGAAAACGCGTTCCGATTGTTTTTATAATTTAGGACAACGATCAATGAGTCATTTGTAATGTGTACAAATCATCCGCACCTCAATCCAACTTATGGTGTGACCGGAATGGCTAAAAGTGTCTGATATCAATCTGAAATTAACATTAACTTTAGAAAACAACACAAATAACATACAGAATACCAAGAAAATGTGTTCGGATATTTTTGATACTTTAGGAAAACGATCCATGAGTCATTTGTGACGTGTACGAATCGAACTCAACTCAATCTGACGCACGTTGTGACTGGTATGTCTAAAAGTGTCTGATATCAGATTGAAATTGACATAAACATTAGAAAACAAAACTACTGACATACAGAATACTAAGAAAATGTGTTAGGATTGTTTTGATACTTTAGGAAAATGATCCATGAGTCATTTGTAACGTGTACTAATTGAGCGAACCTCCATCCGATGCACGGTGTGACCGGTATGGATAAAAGTGTCTGATATCAGTTTCAAATTGACATAAACTTTAGAAAACAACACAAGTGACATATGTAAAACTGAGCAAACGCATTTGGATTATATTTATTCTTTAGGAAAACGATCCATGAGTGATTTTTGACATGTAAGAATTGATCTCACCTCAATCCGACACACGGTGAGACCAGTATGGCTAAAAGTGTCTGATATCAGTTTGAAATTAACATAAACTTTAGAAAAAACACTACTGAAATACAGAATACTGATCAAATTCATTCGGATTGTTTTCATACCTTACGAAAATGATCCATGAGTCATTTGTGACATGTAAGAATCGACCGCACCTAAATCTGATGCATGGTGTGACTGATATGGCTAAAAGTGTCTGATATCAGTTTGAAATTGACATAAACTTTAGAAAACTACACCACTGACATACTGAATACTAAGAAAATGTGTTCGGATTGTTTTGATACTTTAGAAAAACAATCCATGAGTCATTTTTGTCGTGTACGAATTGACCGTACCTCAATCTGACGCATGGTGTGACCGGTATGGATAAAAGTGTTTGATATTAGTTTCAAATTGACATAAACTTTAGAAAACAACACAAGTGACATACGGAAAACCAAGAAAACACATTCGGATTGTTTTTATACTTTAGAAAAATTATCCATGAGACATTTCTGACATGTACAAATTGACCTCACCTCAATCTGACTCATGTTGTGACCGGTATGGCTAAAAGTGTCTGATATCAGTTTCAAATTGACATAAACTATAGAAAAAGACACAATTGACATACAGAAAACCGAGAAAACGTATTCAGATTGTTTTGATACTTTATAAAAATGATCTATGAGTCATTTTCGATGTGTATGAATCAACCACACCTCAATATGATGCACGGTGTGGCCATCATGGCTAAAAGTGTCTGATGTCAGTTTGAAAGTCACATTAACTTTAGAAAACAACACAAATGACATAGGGAATACAGAGAAAACGCATTCAGATTGTTTTGATAATTTAGGAAAACGATCCATGAGTCATTTTTTATGTTTAAAAATTGAACTCACCTCAATCCGACACACGTTTTGACCGGTATGGCTAAAATTGACTGATATCATTTTGAAATTGACATAAACTTCAGAAAACAACACTACTGACATACGGAATACTGAGCAAATGCGTTCAGATTGTTTGGATACTTTAGGAAAAATATTCATGAGTCATTTTTGACGTGTATGAATCGACCACACCTCAATCCGACGCACGGTGTGACGGGTATGGCTAAAAGTGTCTGATATCAGTTTCAAATTGACATAAACTTTTGAAAACAACACAAGTGACATACGGAAAACTGAGAAAACGTGTTTGGATTGTTTTGAAACATTAGGAAAATGATCTATGAGTCATTTGTGATGTGTACGAATCGACCTCACCTCAATCTGATGCATGGTGTGACCAGTAAATATTTTCATTAGATAAAGAATCAGTATTTATTAAATGAGATAAATCATCCAAAAACATGTTGATTTTACATTATTCCCTTTCATTGTTATCAGAATGAAAACATTTGAGTTTAAAATTTCATATATTAGTTTCACATTTCCATATTAATGTATTCGTTCATATTAATGTTTTAATTTATTTCATTATTGTATTACTAACATAATATTTGTTTTCTTATATAGGTGAACTTTTTTTTCTTGATTTCGGATGCTTTGTTCGGCAACAAATACCGTGGACGATAATTTTGGAGAGCAGATCACAAATATCAAAAGATGAAACATGAATGTTTATAACTGTTTTTGGATATTTGTAATTTTAACCATGTAAAACAATGTTTTAAATGTATATAGAATTGTGTTCTTTTGTATTCATGATGTTAAGTAAATGTATATACCATTGTTTGTCAAAATATTGTGTGTGGGTCCTATTTTGTGCAGGTGTGCATGCTCTATTTTGTGTAGGTATTCTGGTTTGTGCAGGTGTGTAGGTGTGTAGGTTCTGTTTTTCAGGTGCAGTGGAAGGTGCCTTTATCAGCTCTTTTTGGAGCGCTGATAAAGGACACCTTCAACAGCTCTAAAAGAGTGGTGATAAAGGACCCCCTTTATCAGCACCCCTAAAATCGTTGAGATAGGATATCTTCATCAGCGCTAAAAAAGCACTGATAAAGGGGGTCCTTTATCTGCGCTTTTTTAGCGCTAATAAAGGGTCCCCCCCCCACCCCCCATATCTACATCGGCATTAACAGCGCTTTTCTAGCACTGTTAATGTCGGTTTTAGCGCTGATAAAAGGCCAAGTTGTAGTAGTGTTTATTTGGATTGTACTTTTCTGCATCTTAATGGAAATCTTTATGGTGTATTTATTTTATGATATTTCTCCTCTTATTTCCTGCTTCTCTTTTTTTCTAATACCAAAAGGGGGAGAAAATTCATAACGCATACATAAGGAATACATTATTAATCTAAGGTGGAGAAATTTTGGTCTAGGACACCTGGCATGTACTCGACATAATACATTTATTGATGGGGGGATTTTTTAAAAAAAAACTCATACAAGGGAAGGATTTAGTTATATTGAATAATCCAATTTAGTGAACATTATGATTAGTCTAGTTATTATTATTCCTTATATTTACATGTATTCCATAATTTTTGATTATCAAGAAGGGGGAGATTGTTCGACCCTCTTTGCTATAGTTGTTTTCAAAATCACAAATAATGTCTAACTTAAGATTCTACTATTTCATTCCATTTAGTATCTCTAAGTAAATCAATTATATCATACTGAATAGTATACTTTATTAAGGAAAAAACTTATATTTATATATCCATATGTTTAAAAGTGTATTTTTACATGTATTTTTTGATGTCACTTAGTCGAACAATATTATGTGTAAGACATACTCTTCATAAGCTTTTTAGAGTTCCTGGAAATGAACTGATGTTTGACACATCAATCTTTGACACACCGATGTTCAACACAACAAAGTTGGAACACCAAAGATGACCCACCGATCTTTACACACTGAAGTTTACACAACAAAGATGACACACCGAAGTTGACACACCGAATTTGACACACCGAATTTGACATATAGAAGTTGACACACCGAAGATGACACAGCAAAGTTGACACACCGAAGATGACACACCGAAGATGAAACACCAAAGATGACAGACCGATTCTAATAGACTGATGAAAATGACTCACCGATAGTAATAAATAACTGTTTCATTTTTAGTAATTCAAATTTATTTCTAACTATCATATTTAGACAAATTAATGTTTCTAATATTATTTAATGTTTTCTTTAGAACTATCTGTAGATAGTATAAGGTACATGCATGTGAAGTGATTTTCATGCCTACTATACCTTGAATTATAAAAGGATTACAAGATCTAACTAAAAAATGAGAGTTGCTAAACCCACTAGAGAAACAAGAAGGATAGATGTGGGAATATGCAATAGATTTCAAATAGAAGAACTTGAAGCATGAGTATACAAGAAGTTTAATATTATAGGCCGCATCCTTTTGAAGCTTGATGAACACCCTAACATCAAATACTTGAACCTTCACTCACCTAGAAGCTAGATTAAAAAGACTACAATACTCTGTTTCAGAGCCAACTTTCAAAATATGGCACGAAAATCATTTTCTCTACATCCATTGAGTCTAGATCATTACTGCACAACCCACAACGATTTCTAAACTTTTTTATTAATTTATAACTCTATTGGGATCTTGTTTTTACTATTTGAGCAGTGTGTATATCTGTTTGTATCATACACATTGTCTTCTAAGAATAACTGGAGGATACAAAAATACCCTCACTTTCAATCCCATTTTACTCTTGTATCCCATGTAGAACTGTGGAAGAGATCATGTGTGATCTGTTTATTAGATTTTCCCATGAATAACTATGCTATAGGTTAAGTGTGACCTGTATAGCCATGTGTGTTGTTGTGAACCCCGATCCAGGGTGTGTATCCAATGTTTATTAATATAAACTGTTTAGTGGTAGGTGATCACCAAGTGAAGAGGACTAAGTCTTAGCCTGAGACTGAACCACTTTTTTTAACTGATGTGTTGTTTGTCTTATATTTTTATCTATTATGTATTTATCACCTTAAGATAAACAGTACTTTGATAGTTATTTTATAGAGTGTTTATATATATTTTGATTCATTATATTATATTAAAAAAAATACTAATCTTAGATTGGTAAAACTGAGAACTAATCAATCTTTTGAGAATCTAATTGAACTTACACGACTTTTATAAATTCACTAAAAAATAAAATTGATTTTATTTTAATTGGTGATGTTATTTTAAATAACTTATCTTTAACATAAATTTTTATAGTTACTCAATTCAATCCCTTATTTAGTGATCTACTCCAACCAACATTTTGTATTAGAGGGTTCAAAATATTATTGTCAGTTTTCAAATCATGTAAACTATGATTATAGTTGTTTTTAAAAGATCTCAAAATTTCTGTTATTTCTAAATTTTAATCTCTTTGAAATTTATCTAAAATATATATCACGGAAAATAGACTAGAAGGGGCTGCTACCAATAGACCACCTTTCTTTAATGGAACTAATAATGCTTAGTGGAAGCTTAAAATGAAAATACATCTAGAAATCATGGGATTTGAAATATGGACTACTATTGCAAATAATTTTCAATTCTTGAAACTGATAGAAACACTTGGCATGAACCTACCAAGATCGGCTATAAAAATAATAGTAAAGAAATTAATGCTTTGTACTGTGCACTAGGAGATGAAGAGTTTAACCATATCTCGACTTGTAAACCTCACATGAAATTTGGGACACTATCTATTTCTCATGAGAGAACATCTAATGTTAAAGTAATGAGATTAAATACTTATACTATTAAATATGACAACTTCAGAATGAAGATTGATGGGTTAATTTTTTATATGTATCTCAGGTTCAATGAAATTGTGAATACCATGATTTCCTTAGGAAGAGAAGTAACAACCAAAGAGCAGATCCTACAGATTCCATGATGCTAACGAGAAATATGGCATGTAATTTCTATATAAATCAAATAATTGGGAAATATTTACAAGATTCTAGTGAAGGAATTGATTGGAATATTAATGATGTATGAAGAGTAATTGAAGTTAAATCAAGAGGAGGATGAAAAAAACAAATGTATGTAGCCTTCAAGACAACTGTTTCTAAAAGTAAAGACAAGGATAAAGTTTAAGCTGCTTTTGAAATATCAACCAGTGATGAAGTACCCTCGGATAGTGATGATGAAATGAACCAGTTGGCTAGAAGATTCAAGAAATTATATAGGAAAAGAATCATTTCAAAAAACATAATTATAATGGAAAGTATGATAAAAAGGGAAATTTGAAAAAGGATTGGAAGAAAAATGAAAAATCAGAAGAGATCATTTTCTATTAATGTAAAAGAAAAGGGAATTTCAAGGCTGACTGTCCAAATTTGAAATACAAGAAAATATATGAAAATAAGGATAGAAGGTATAAGAAAGAAATTAAGGCCACCTGGAGTGCCTCTGAGGACAGCTCAAGTGAATTTGGCTCTTCTCAAAATGAGAAAGATGATATGGCTAATATGTGTTTTATGATAGACACAACTAAGGTAACCTTAGACTCTCCTGTACATAATTCTTATTATTCAGAAAGTGAGTCTGAGAAAATGACAAATGATGAATTATTATAATATTTCAATATGATATAAGAAACATGTAATGAGTTTAAAGATAAGTATACATCTTTGAAAAAATATCATTCTATTACTGTGACTGTTAAATCTGAACTTATAACTGAAAAAGAGAAAAATGATTAACTTCTCAAGAAGAACAATGACATAAAAATTCATAATGATCAATTAAAGAAAGACTTATAAAAGTTTACCAATGTAAAAAATAATTTTAATCAGACTCTTAGTAAAAAAATAGCTCCAAAGTATACTTTTGGGATAGGATATCAACCAAGACAAAGGAATTTTTCCAAATCACATTTTGTAGCCAAATCTGGAAAATCCGCTTCCTTTTTAAAAACAAAAAATTTACAGCAAGTTCCACTTCCATAAATTCTTTAATTGTATCTAATTATTTAGGACCAAATATAGTATATTTTTCAAACACTCTATATTCTGCGTATTGGAAACCCATAATATAGTTGTGGGTACCTAATGCTTATTTTACTAATGCATGTGGACCCGGACAAATATGGGTACCAAAGTCATTTCTAGGTTAAACTGTTTTATAGGTAAACTGCCTAAAGAGATCCTGTAAAAAGATGTGGTAATCGGACTGTGGGTGTTCAATACATATAATAGGTGACTATTCACTCTTTAAAATTCTTATCAAGATTGATGGAGGATATGTCACATTTGGTGACAACGGTAAAGAAAAAATCATCTTCTTAGGCCAGATTGTTAACCCTAACTCTATTTAAATTTCTAAAGTACTGTATGTTGATGGATTAAAGTACAAACTACCCAGTATAACTCAATTGTGTGATGATGGATTTAATTTCAAATTTATAAATTATGAATTACATGTTTTTTATGCCAATAAAAATATAGTATTTACTTCTTTTAGAAATGATAATGTATATGCTATAAATCTAGGCACACTAGCCTCATAGAATTTCTCTTGTCTAAATGCATTCAAAATGATTCTTGGGTCCGGAATAGAAGCCTAGAACATTGAAAAATACACTCTCTTAGAAAGTTAACTAGAAAAGGCCTAGTTAGAGACTTACCCAAATTAGAGTTTCCAGACAATAAGGTTTGTAATCCTTGTCAACAATGAAAGCAACATAAAATATATTTCAAACCCAAGAAAGAAGTAACTACTTCTCAACCTCTTGATTTGGTTCACATGGACTTGATTGGATCATCTATAGTTTTGAGTCTCAATTCGAAGCACTATGTTTATATTCTAGTAGATGATTTCTCTAAGTACACCTGGACCTTTTTCCTATCTCATAAAAGTGAAATTTGTTCCCATTTTACGAAGTATGCTAGGTCAGTAGAAAATATCAGTGGTTTTAAGATTAAATCCTTAAGAAGTGTTCATGGTCATTATTTTGAAATCATGATTTTGAAGCTTTTTTCTCACAAAATGGTTATAATCATAACTTCGCTACTCCTAGGACACCTCAACGGAATTGTGTGGTAGAAAGAAGAAATGGAACCTTAAAAGAAATTTCTTGGACTATGCTTATTGAATATGATCTACCCATTTATTTCTGGGTTGAAGATGTTAATATAGCTTGTTACATAATAAATAGAGTCTTAATTAGACCCATTATTAAGAAAACTCCTTACGAGTTATGGAATAATAAGAAAGACAAAGTAAGTTCTTTTAATGTATTTGTTTGTAAATTTTATATTCTGAACACTAAAGTTAATTTAGATAAATTTTCTCCCAAAAGTGATGAGGGAATATTTCTTGGATATTCTACATCAAGTAAACCGATAGAGTCTCTAATAAGAAAACTAAATGTGTGGAGGAATATGTTCACATCAAGTTTTATGAAGCAGATTCACATTAGCCCAAGACCTCACTAGAAAATATTAAAGAGGATATGTCCAAGCTGAACATTAATGATAAAACCTCAAATCATCATATGAATGAATCTATGAAAACATCCAGTTCTAGAAATTCTCCAGATCCTAACCATAGTGAACCAGATCAACCTGACCAACTTGAAATATCAAGTCCTAGCTTCTCTAGAGAAATTAGGACCCTTAATAATCATCCCTTAGATGTTTCTGTTGGAGATTTAGATAAATGAACACAAACAAAAGATTCCTTGAGAAACCAGGTTAAACATCAAGATTTCTTGTCACATCTTGAACCTAAAGATATCGATGATGCAATCAATGATGAATTTTGGGCAATGTCCATGCAAGAAAAACTTAATCAGTTTTAAAGAAATAAAGTTTGTAAACTCGTAGATAAACCGAAGGATACTTTGACCATTAGAACCAAATGGGTGTTTAGAAATAAAGTATATGAAGCTGGAAATATAGTTAGCAATATAGTTAGTCTAGTTGCATAAGGATATAATCAAGAAGAGGGAATTGATTGTGAAGATACCTTTACACGAGTAACTAGACATGAAGCAATTAGGATCTTACTTGCCTATACAGCGCACTTTTATTTTAAACATTATCAAATGGATGTCAAAAGTGAATTATTAAATGGTTATATAATTGAGGATTTTTATGTTGAACAATCCCTAGGTTTTGTAAATGCACTTTTTCAAAATCATGTATTAAAATTATCGAAAGCTTTATGTGATTTAAAACATGCTCCAAGAGCTTGGTATAAATGGATGAGTAGCATTCTTATTTATAAAGGATTTACAAAAGGAATCGTAGAACTAATTTATTTATAAAAATAATTTCGAAAGAAGTTTTAATATCCCAAATATATGTAAATCATATTATATTTAGATCTTATAAAAACCCTTTTATGTAATTATTTTTCAAGCATAATGAAAAGTGAGTTTGAAATGAGTTTAATGGGTGAACTTAAATATTTTCTTGGATTTCAAAATTTTCAAAATAAAGAATGTATTATTTCAAATAAAAGTATGTTAACAAATGATATTTTGAAAATATTTGGATTTTATTGAATTAAGAGTAGTGAAACCCCTATGAGTTCTACATGTATGTTAGATCTTGATGAAAATGGAAAATCAGTTGATCAGACTGCTTACAAGGGAATGATTGGGAGTTTGTTGTACTTAACTTCTTGTATGCCAGATATTATGTTCAGTGTGTGTAATTGTGAGCTATTTCAAGAAAATTGAAAAGAGTCGCATTTAACTTATGTTAAAATAATTTTCAAATACCTCAAATATACAACTATCTTGGGACTGTTCTATCCTAGAGGGAAAACATTTGATTTAGTTAGCTATTCAGATGCTGACTTTGGTGGATGTATGTTAGATAGAAAGAGTACCTTTAGAACATGTCACTTTTTAAGAAAGTCACTTATATCATGGTGTAGTAAAAAAATCAGTTTCATTATTAACTGTTGAAGTAGAATACATTGCTACTGAAATTTGTTGTGCACAAATTTTGTTAATGAAACACACCTTATTAGTCTATGGATTTCAATTCAGACATATCCCCTTAAACTGTGACAACACAAGTTCTATTAACATTTCTAAGAATCCAATTTCTTATTCTGGAACAAATCATATTGATGTAGGACATCACTTTTTGAGAGATCATTATCAAAAAGGTGATATAACTCTGGAATTTATTGGGCTGAACATCAGTTTACTGATATATTCACTAAACCATTAAACTCTGAGAGAATGAATTACATCAGACATGAACTAGGAATGATGAATCTCTAAGATCAATGAAACTGATCTTGTCAAACCGATCTTATCAAACTGATCCTTGAAACTGATCTTATCAAACCGATCCTTGAAATCGATCTTGGAAAACTAATCCTTGGAAACGATCTTATCAAACCGATTTTCTGAAACTGATTTCTTGAAACCGGTCTCTTAAAATAGATCTCCTAAAATAGATATCCTGAAATAGATCTCCAGAAACCGATCTCTTGAAACTGATTCATTGACATTGATGTTTTTTAGGACTCTTTTGTAATTATGTTTATTTTAAATAAAATTAAATTGCTTTGTATTCTTTTTTCCATGTTTAAATTTTATAATTTATGTTATAAAGTCCCTAAATGATATACTAATTCCAATCCATCCCAACCTTTCACATTCCCACTGTCGTAATTCATTTTACCCTTTGTCACTCTACCTCTCGACAATCATCCTCAACTCTTTTGGAATCTGAAGCCTCAACATGGAAAGGACCAAGCACACTATTAAAGAGACAAGAAAATAACCTTCTGATAAGCATCAGAAATGTGAGTCCAATGGGATTGAAAAACCAAGATTAGAAATCTGAGTGGTTACGAATGAAAAAGAAGTGTCTGCCCAGTGGCCTCTGAAAAGAAAGACGTTTTTATTAAAAGTACTGGAATCTCAAGGGTGGATGAGCTGGTCATCTAACAATGAAAGACCTTATTATCCCCATATAGTGCATGAATTCTACCAAAACTTGAAGATATCTTTGGATGAAGCATAGGTAGCAAGAATGAAGTCAATAGTAAAGGTAAAGGAAGTATCATTGTCATCTAAGGAATGGGCTGAGTGCTTAGAGATGCCTCATGATGGTGTCTATGCTGATTATCCAGGTAATATTCCACCTTCCTCTGATTTTTTCTCTTATGAAGATGCTCTAAAAGAGAGAACTAGAAATGGATAATAAAGGAGGACAACTGCAAGTGAGTTTGAAGGAGAAATAAGATTATTTTTTATGTTTATACAACATCAAATCTTCCCAAGGAAGGGAGATTTCTCTTCTGTGAAGTATGAGGATGTATTTATGATCTATATATTGAAACATGGGATAAAATTAAACCAATATAGGTATCTAATGGTCCATGTATCTGATTTGATAAATCCATCCAAGAAGGCAACATGTTTATTCATTCTGAGAATGATATCTTCCATGTTAAAAAGGATCAGTTGTGTGGAAGATGAAGATGAATTTATAAATACATGTAGAGGTTACTGTATTCAAAAAGATATTTGTAAAATGATGAAGATATTCTGGAAACCATGGAAGAAATATTTGGTAGGTGATGAGGAAAGACTGTATGAGGATTTCAATCCAATTGACCATCATATTAGACCAAAGGATCAAGTCGATCCAGGTCTCAAACCAGGAGAAGAACATGTTTATTATGATGAGGAAGCAGAGCTTGAAGTGTCAAGGGAAGAAGGATCTCCTTTTGATGATAGGATTCATCCAGATATTTCTGAAATTCCAAAACATTTGTCTTGTGGAACTGCCCATCCACCATTAAACTTACCCCCTCAAGTCAATCCTTGTTAGGAGATAAGGATGAGGAAAAGACTGAGGTTAATGGAGTTGAAGTATATGAAAGTAAATCAGATGAGGAGACTAATGATAATGATGTTTATAATGATGAAGGAGAAAATGATGAGAATTTAAGTGATTCTTTAAAGGTGGTACAACAAGTGGTGGACAAATCCAGTGAGGAATCTGTACACGGAGCAGGTGATGGTCTTGAGCATGTTCAACAAGAGGCTATTGATCATAGAGATGCTAAACATGAGGATAGATCACCCCATCCTAATGATGAAAATCAAGAAATAATTTATGAATTGAATGAGCTTATATTTGGTGTCTCGTAGAAATAATCAAAGGATCAAGTGGCACAAATTGAGGAAGTGTCTGGAGAAGTATAAGTGACTGGAGATCATGCAGTACCTAAAGTTTAGTTGGTTGTTGTACCCAGAACTATTATTATGGAAAGAGGATTAGATGAATAAGTTGATGAAGAAAATGTTATTCCAGAGCCTTATGGAAGAAGGACCAGGATTGATAATATTGAGCCAAGAGACTGGACACGTGCTAGAGAGTGGAATAATGATCTATGATACATTCTTTTTGTTTTGGATTATGACTTAGATGAGGAGAGGGTTCCTCCTCCTCCTGTTCCACAAGTCTAAGCTGAACCAGAACCTGTTTGACTTGTTCCACCAGTAGCAACTGTAGTAATAGAGCTAGTAGCATAGACTGTGCCCAGTGCATATGTCATTAAGGCTTATTTAGAACAATTCAAAAATGATATATGTGAGTCAGTGAAAGCCTCAGTTGGATCCATAAGTGAAGCCTCCACTTCAATAGGTATTTATGATGTTTATGTAGTGAAGATTTAAAAAATAGTGATCTAGGAGATACAACATAATCTCATTACCATAGCAGAAACCATTATTAGGCACAATACTTTGCTGATTGAAGTAGTAAAATAGATAAGCAATGAGTTAAATTCTCTAACCTCTGACTTCAAGACCTTATTTAGTGTTGTTCTAGATGTTCTTAAGAACTTTGTGACTCATCTACTCAGTGTGGATCTGAAGAAGTTAAAAGATGATCATAGAAAAATGTTAAATAGTCCATCCAGTTCTAGAAGTGAGAAAGGTGTTGTTTCTGATTTGGAGTCTCTCAAGGCTGTGATGAGAGAGGAACTATAACGTCTATAGAGTGTTTTAGACAAATAATATCTTGAAAAGATGCATTGAAATACAGACCTCATTTACAATATGGTTTGGCAATGCACCAATGAAGCCTCTGTTGCATATAAAGAGATTAGAGAAAAGGTGGATAAGTACTTTACTAAGATTTATACCAAGTATGACCTCATAAATAGCTTCAAGTTTATACTATAGAATCTCACAATACCTCCTGTCGTCGAATCCTTTAAGAAGCAATTTACTAGATTAAAGTAGTTTACCCCTTTGCAGAATAAATTCAAAGAGAATAAGGATAAATTCAAAAAAGATATGATATATGGTGGTGAAATCATTAATGATTTCATCAATCTCCTTAAGTCATATCTGTATGTCCAGGCTGAAGCCATTGTGGTCCCTTCTACTACTTCCATTGGTACTACCTCTCAGCCACATGCTCCAATGACTATCTCTTAGGCTCTTTCCCAGATTCGACCGGTCATTACGGAGAAAACTTTTAGTAGCATTTTGTCAGAAAGATGTCCTAGCCTAGAAACAAATGTACCTACAAGTGTTTTTATGGCCTCGTGTTATCTTTAGACCACCTCTATCCTCTTCCACTCCCAAAAATTCTCCTCCTACTTCGGATCCTTCAGATAAAGGAAAATCCCATCAGACCCAAACCCTTAGTAATGGATTGTATCTTTGATAGGGAATTGTTCTTTTTTGTTTTGCCTGTACTTTTCTGCATCTTAATGGAAATATTTATGGTGTCTTTCTTTTATGATATTTCTCCTCTTATTTTCTGGCTCTCTTTTCTTGCTAATACCAAAAGGGGGAGAAAAGTCATAAGGAATACATTTTTAATCTAAGGGGGACAAATTTTTTCATAGGACACGTGGCATGTACTCGACATAATACATTTATTGAGGGGGAGCTTTGTTTTAAAAAAACTTATACAAGGGAAGGAATTAGTTGTATTGAATAATCAAATTTAGTGAATATAATAATAAGTCCATTTATTATTATTCCTTATATTTACATGTATGCCATAATTTCTGATTATCAAAAAGGGGGAGATTGTTGGACCCTCTTTGTTGTTATTGTATTCATAATCACAAATAATGTCTAACTACAGGTTCTACAATTTGATGCCATTTAGTATCTCTAAGTAAATAAATTATATCATACTGATCAGTATACTTTATTAAGGAAATAATTTATATTTATATATCCATATGTTTACAAGTGTATCTTTACATGTATTTTGGGATGTCACTAATTCATACAATGTTATGTGTAAGAGAGACTCTTTATAAGATTTTTAGAGTTCCTGGAAACAAACTGATGATCAACACATTAATGTTCAACACACCGATGTTCGACACATAGAAGTAGACCCGCCAAAGATGACACATCGAAGATGACATGCCGAAGATGACACACTGATATTGACACACCGAAGTTGACACACCGAATTTGACACACGGAAGTTGACACACTGAAGTTGACACACGGAAGATTACACACCGATGTTGACACGCCAAAGTTGACACACCGAAGATGACACACCAATGATGAAACACTGAAGATGACACACTGAAAATGATAGACCGATGCTCACAGATCGAAGAAGATAGACCGATGCAAATGACTCACCGATAATCATAAATAACTGTTTCATTTTTAATAATTCAAATTTATTTCTAATGGCCATATTTAGACAAATTAATGTTTATGACATTATTTAATTTTTTTCTATAGGACTATCCATATATATTATGAGGTACATGCACGTGCGGAGATCTTCATGCCTACTGTCCCTTGAAGTATTAAAGGACTACAAGCTCAACCTAGAAAATGAGAGTCTCTAAACCCGATAAAAAACAAAAAGGATGGTTGTGTGAATATGCAAGAGATTGAAAATAGAAGAACTCGAATCTTGAGTATACAATAAGTATAATATTACAAACTGCATCCTACTAAATCTCACTGAACATCCTGACATCTAAGAGCTAAACCTTCACACACCAGGAAGCTAGATTACAGAGACTATGATACTCTGTTTTGGATCCAACTTCCAGAACAGGACTCGAATATCATTTTCTCTATATCCATTGAGTCTAGAGCTTTACTGCACAACACACAAATATTTCTAATCTCTTTTCTTATTTTATAACTCTGTTGTGATCTTGTGTTTACTATTTGAGCAGTGTGTATATCTTTTTGTATCACACACACTGTCCCCTGAGCATAACTAGAGGATACCAAAATAACCTCACTCTCGATACCATTTTACTCTTTTATCCCACATAAAATTGTGAAAGATATCATGTGTGATCTGTTTATTTGTTTTTCTGATGAATAATTGTGGTATAGGTCAAATGTGACCTGGACAGCCCTGTGTGCTTTTCTGAACCCCGATCCAGGGTGTGGATCAAAATTTTATTAATATAAACTACTTGCCGGTAGGTGATCACCAATTGAAGAGGACTAAGTCTCAGCTTGATACTGAACCTCTTGTTTTAACTGCTGTGTTTTTTGTCATATATTTTTATCTTTTATATATTTCTCACATTAAGATAAACTGAACTTTGATAGTTATTTTAGAAAGTGTTTATATCTGTTTTGATTCAGTATATTAGCTTCAAAAGTTTTTTTAATATTAGATTGGTAAAACTGCTAACTAATCAATCCTTTGAGAAACTAATTGAACTTTCACAACTTTTATAAATTCACTACAAACTGACTAATTTTATTTAAATAGGGGATGTTATTTTAGAGAACCTATCTTTAGCATAAATTTTTATAGATACTCAATTCACCCCCATCTTGAGTGATATACTCTGGCCATCAAAGGTAATTCATAAGATTCTATATCATAGACATACTTTCAATCCCTTCCACAAGACATTTTAAATATATGGGTAGAATCCTATCTAATTTAGCAAAACGATTTGTCACATATGGTTGTTCAATGCTTCTAGGGGTTATCTGTAACTTAGAACCACCCATCAGTTACTAATTCCAATTAATTACCCATATGAAAGTGGTAAAATATAATAAATATAAACATTTTTATTGAAAAACTAACATATAAAATGTTAATCCTTACCCCAATAAAATAAACATAATCATAAACCATCCAGATTAATATGGTGAATGATAATAAAATTGTATATCCTTATTCAAACTGATCATAAACTATCCAAAGAAATAATAAGGATGGTATCAATAAAACATATTCCTATTGTATCATAATTAAAATATAGTATTTTTTTCATTGTTGAATATAAATACCATAAAAATGTAATTAAAAATATTTTTGAGGAATATAAACACTTCACCTTGAAAATATTTTTTAAACAAAATTTTTAAATATTTTTTGGAAAATAGATTTTTTATAACCTTTTAATATAAGTGAAATAATATTTTAAACATTAATTGGTCGTGACATTGCAAAATTTCATTCATGTTGTGCATATTAAAATAATTTTTCCTTTCCCATTTTAAATAAAAGGGAAATAGGCATTATTTGGGAAAATGAATAAAGATTAATTTCAAATCATTTGGTAAAAAAGTTAAAAATATGTAAAAATATCTTTAATAAATAATTTGGATAATATTAAGTAAATTGTAAACAATTTAAGAAAATAGGGATTTGGGCTAAAATGGGTTTTTGACCAAACAATGAAATGGTGTAAAATTTTATTAAAACATTTTATCTATCATTTTAAGTACCAAATAGTGGGAAAAAGATTATATTACTTGAAAATTTCATGAATAATTATATTATAATGAAATATATTTATTTTATAATATAAATATGAAATAATTTCCCAAAGGGAGACTTAAAAATAAATAATCTTGAATAATATTGAAATTGTGAAATGAACCCTTAACACTTTCGATACTTTTGAATCATAAGCCCCATAAAAGAAATAAAATCAATTGAAACATTAAATAACATGAATATAAATAAATTAATGATATAAAATATAAAAATTGGTATCATATATATTATATAAATAAATAATTGGTGAATATGTTGTATGTATCACGAAAGTAAAAGTGAGACGAGACACCCATACCAAAGGTTTGAATCCCTTTGTATGTGTATGAAAATACAATATAATAAATATAGGTTTTTTATAAATAAATTATATAACAATACTCACATATATATATATATATATATCTTACCATATATAATTTACTTTTAGTATTTTATCACTCTTTTATTTAAAATTATTTGTTAAAATCTCTATTTCGGTTGATAATTGCATCATTTTTCATGTATGTTTTAGTTTAGTAATTTTTTCCATTTAATTTTATCATGGTTACATAATATAAATATTTTTAAACATGATATAAATATCATATGTATTAATTATATATTTATTTATATTAATCTATTAAACAAAGAGATAAAAAAGGATTACACCATTCATGAGGATGGTTGGTCGTATGTACGTATGAACGTTGTTTCCATTTGTCTTAATAGAGGTAAAAAATGAAAATAAAAATTAATTAATAATTCCAAACTAATTATTATTCCATATATAGCATTTTTATCTACCAAATATATCCTTATTACCATCCATTTATAAATAAAATGAAAAACATTTCACATCACTACGTGTAGGCTATAGTCCACCAGTGCGCACAAATGACATTATTGTTTTTGAAAGGATTGGATGTTATGAAGTTATATGATATATTATATTACAATAAGTATTGATAAATAATAAATATCACTTATTTTCATAAAATTTAACCTTAAAACCTATTATGTAAATCTTAACAAAAAAACAAATTGCATCCCTTCTTGAGGCACTAGTCTTCCGTACAAATGAGCTACCTTATAGTATCATCCATCGAATGGAAAGTAAGATTGAATATGTGGTATAAAAATTATATAAGCATAATAATTTCAAAAATATCATATAAATATGTTAAATACATCACTTTATCAATCCTCTAAATTTTGTGATGGAAAATGAATTACATCAATTCACGACGAGGTAGTCTACCGTACACACGATCGATGGTTTCGTTTCCCATTTAATGAAAGTGGAGATGGGTATAGTTTATTCCATTAAAATAATAAAATATAATTATAAATTAGATAATATTTTTATTATTTTATTATATTGTAATATTATTTTAATTATTTAAAAGAATAAATAAAACTAACACACACATTTTAGAATTTAACCTCTTTTTCGGAGAGACTCTTAATTTGTATACCTAAAGCCTTACTATGAGGGATTACTAATCAAAAATAAGTCCTATGGGATCTTAATATATAACGACCCATACTTTACATACATTTTTAGTACTTCAAAATTTAATTACACTTATTACAACATATAACAAAACCATGAAAGGACCATATAGGTATAGTGTCTTTAGAAACTGGGAAACATAAACAACTGGTTCATAAAGTGTCTACATTGTCTCCCATTTATTTCATCATATCTATAGTCCCTTTTGGAATATCTTACTTAATAACCTTCTTCCTGACCTGGGTAAAGAAAACATACAAAAAGGTGAGCTCAAATGCTCAGTAAGGGTAAACAAAAGAAATATCAATCACATCATATTCATATGAACATAACATTTTGGAAATATTACCCTGCAAAAGAGATCATAATTTCATAACGTGGGATAAATCATGGTAGTGAAATGTAATCACAATAATCATAAATTAAAACATGAAACTTTGTGGCATACACACATAATCATAGAGATTCATTTCTTATTAGTCAAGACTCATTTCCAAGACTATCTTAGTGGACAAAGTCCATTTCTGAACCGAGTTCATTCCTCGTTTCAGTCCTGTTTCACTGAACCGGTTTAACCTGTTGTTCAAGCCATGTCTATCTCATGAGATATAAAATCTTTACCCAATGCATTGGAGGGAGATATAGGTCCCACCAATCTCATAATGATACCATTCTTATGTGTGCCACAAAATCATAAACCATACATCATAGCATAACCCATGTAATAAAAATGGGATTCTTAAACATCGTGACATCATAAAACAATTCATATAAGATAATGGAATTCATAAAAATAATTCCATCACAACATAATAAAATCAATGTAATAATAGGGATAGAAAAAGAACCCTTTATTATCATAGAGGGAAAATAATTTTGATAAAACACTTGAACTCCATTCTTGAGGAAAATATCCTTTCTACTTCAAAAAAACTTTTCCTTTCTTAACATGTCATAAAATTATAAACTAAAAGAAGTTGATTAAAAATAAACTTGAAAACTTGTAAAGGAAGCTTCTTGGAAATAATGTTTTAAAAATCCATTCATTCCATATAAGTTAAAAAAACATTCTTCTCGTACTTTTGTCGGAAAAGTCAAAAAGTACCTCGTACGAAAAATTACAAAAGATTCCTTTCATATCTTTTACTAAAAACTCACCAAAGGGTAAAATTGAATTTAAAAAATTTTAGGTGGATGGAAATAATATTACATATTGAGGAAACATGGATTTGGATGATAAAATACACCCTAGTAAATACCAAAGTATAAACAAACTCGGGAAAAAATGAGATTGTGATATTTTCCCTTACCTTAGGTCCGATTTGCTTCGTAAGTGTCTGAACCTCATGTATAATGATTTAAATAATGTCATTGACTTATTACAGAATCATACTAATTGTTATGATATCATATATGGTCATATTATTATCTTATTATTAGTAATATTTTATTGCTACTTGTTAGTCAGGTGTTTATTACTTTTTTTTCTTATGCGTGTTTTGTCGAATAAATTCTTATTCTTCTTTTTAGGTTATAGATACCTCATTTTCAGAATGGTATTAGTGTGATATATATCATATTTATTCACTCAATTCATTTATGTAATCATTATGCAATGAAAATCATGTATAATGAGTCGCATCACATCATGGAGACGGTATTCCGTACGTACGCACGAGTGATGATATTGTTCCCATGATCATGGAATTGCATTGGAGTGTATGTATACTATTTAAGAATAAATATAACTTTAAAATAATCATATATATTCATTATTTACACCATTATACCCATCCAAGTAAGGTGGTGGTGGAAAATAGATTACACCACGGCGTGGAGACGGTATTCCGTACGTACGCACGCGCGGTGATTTCGTTTTCCGTGGGATGGATAGATGGTGAAATAGGATTGTTTCATACTTATAATAACATATAATTATATTAGTAATACTGATGTTATTAATTAATAATGAAACATCTAAATAAGAAGAAGTGGAAGAAGAAATAAAGTTGAAAGAATCGGTAACGGACATTACCTCTTCTTTGAAGTGTTTCTTTGAGACCTCCTTTTAGGGCACTTAAATTGGTCTTTGAAGAAGACCAGGACCTCTAGGATGTTTATAGGGAAGTGGAGAGGAGAAATTGGCAGGGGTTGGACGACATTTAAGGCTCAAAGTGGTGTGAGGAAGAGAAGGAGGAGGTGCCCTTTTATAAGGGAGGAGAGGGGAACCTTTGGAAAAACTAAAAATATTATTTTATTATAAAGCCATATTCGGTTTTAAATAGCTCCAAATTGATTTATTTCGAAGCTGAGGTGGGGATGGTTCTAAATCCTCTCATCCAATAGAATTTGGACAAGTTTAGTTTACTATTTTAACCTTATCATTTAGAGTTAACATTAAGTTAGATAATTTTACTTTTACCATTTCTTTTTGTGTTCTTACAATATAAGGTTAATAAACTTACTATAACAAGCCAAACGAACCCCAAGTTGTTTATTATTAATATATATAACCTTATCTAAGTCATTTGTCTGAACAATAGATTTTTAGGAATAAAATAACAATTAATAATATAATAGTTTTTTAAAACCTATTTTATGTCAATTTTGACACAATTTAGTAATTGATTTTTGTGAAACTAATAACATAATGATTAGTTTGAACAGAGTTAATTAAATCAATACTGAGATGTCATATTAACCTAGAAAATTAGTGGAATTCAAAAAAAGTCTAAAATTTAATTTATTTAGCTATTTATAACATCAATTCTGACAATATTTCATTAATAAGATAATTACTGCATCATCTTTGTGTCATAAATAAATTAAATTATTTACTATCTAAAAATTACAAATAAAATACCATTATGTAGGAAATAATTTTAGATTTCTAATTAATATTTATAGTCCAATATATCTTATGTATAACCCTATATTAAAAATTATGTACTGATTAAACTTTGATTTCAACTATTTTAACCCTTCTTTAAATAAATTAATAATAAATGTCCTAATCTAATCCATGTGGGCCTAAATGGTCATATTTTATTCATAAGGTTGTTTTTGGTCGAATTACACTTATCCAATAGAATTAGGACATGTGTTAGGGTAATAATAATATCCTTTTTACCCTTAATTACCATATTTTCTTTTAACCGTGGTAAATAAAAGTAAACAGTTACTATTCACCAAAAATTATTTTCATCTCATTGAACCACATTTTACTTACTAACATCAACTGTGTCTCTTGGAATTTTGAAATTCCACTCATAGAAGCAGTAAAATTAAGTTTTATGTAAATTTTCAAATTCTCCTAGGAGGTGGGTAAAAGACGGTGAAAAGTTCAATAAAATTTTTATATATCTAAAATTATTATAAAATTACTCCAATTAATTACATTGAACTTATATAGGTATTATGTATCAATTTTGAACAAAATTAAATTTAAATAAAATAAATAATTATTTAAATAAAAAGTCAGTTTTTAAATAGTAACCCAGTGTTTTCACTATTCATCAAAAATTGAAAGTTTCCAGAAAAATACCAAAATTTCACCCTAGGCTAATTTCGATATTCTGAATCCAAAAATTATGTCCATTTGGAAAAATAAAAATTAAAAAATTTCAAAAAGTGGGTATTAATATTCATAACGGCTAGTTTTAATAATATTTTAATAGCATATCGTTTTTTAGTGAAACTCGTTATTGCGTACGACGCTAGCTATCAAGAAAGGTCGTGATTGCGTGTAAAGAAAGCCAACCTAGTGTTGTGTGTAGTTAAAGATTCCTTTGATGATCTATATAAAATAAAAACCAAATATTTCTTATAAAAGTCTCGGGTGTTACATTCTACCCCCCTTAAAATGAATTTCGCCCTCGAAATTTGTCACTTGTAACAAACAGATGAGGAAACCTCTCCCTCATCATATCCTCAAGCTCCCAGTTAGCTTCTTATAATTGGTGGTTCCTCCATAAAACTTTCACCAAGCGAGTGGTCTTGTTCCGTAGGAAATTTTCACTATGATCGAGAATCTCTATCGGCTGTTCTTCATAAGCAAGATCTTGTTCCAGCGGTACAGCTTCTGAGCTGAGTACATGTGAAGGATCAGGTATGTACTTTCTCAAGATAGATACATGGAACACATTGTGAACTTGAGAGAGATTTGTTGGAAGCGCCAATCGGTAAGCTACCTTCCCAACATGATCCAGTATTTCGAAAGGACCGATAAACCTAGGGCTCAGCTTTCCCTTCTTTCCAAATCTTATTACTCTCTTCCAAGGAGATATTCGTAAGAACACTTTATCACCCACTTCAAACTCTAGGTCTTTTATTCAATTGTTAGAATAAATTTTTTGTCGACTCTGAGCTTCTCTTATGTATTGCTGAATAGATCGGACTTTTTCTACCATCTCATCAACAAGATCAGGTCCTAATAGCTTTTTTTCCCCAACTTTATCACAGCAAGTAGGAGTCCTGCATTTCTTTCCATAGAGAGCTTCATAATAGGCCATATGAATACTGGAGTGAAAGCTATTAT
Source organism: Viscum album (assembly GCA_963277665.1). Classification (NCBI taxonomy): domain Eukaryota; kingdom Viridiplantae; phylum Streptophyta; class Magnoliopsida; order Santalales; family Viscaceae; genus Viscum; species Viscum album. Next base: position 1,893,518,056 of record OY728125.1, on the reverse strand, counting down.
TATAAGAAAATTCCACCAAAGGTAGGTGTTGATCCCAACCACCTTTGAAATCCATAGAGCAAGCTCTCAATATATCTTCTAGAGTTTGAATTGTCCTCTCAGACTAACCGTTTTTCTAAGGATGATAAGAAGTGCTGAAACTCAACTATGTATCCAGAGTATGCTGAAGACTTCTCCAGACCATTGAGGTAAACCTCGGATCCCGATCAGATATAACAGAAAGTGGTACTCCATGCAATCTTACCACTTCCTTTACATATATCCTGGAAAGCTGATCCAGAGAGAAATCCTCTCTAATATCAATGAAGTATACAGACTTTGTAAGACGATCAACTATGACCCAGATAGCATTATTGCCTTTGGATGTTTTAAGAAGTCTTGTGAAAAAGTCCATAGTGATGTTTTCCCATTTCCATTCGGGTATGGGTAATGGTTGTAACATCCCCTTAGACTTCTGTCTCTCAGCTTTAACTTGCTGACAAACCAAGCATCGAGAGACATATTCAGTAACATCTCTTTTCATGCCATCCCACCAGAAGTACTCTTTCAGGTCCCTATACATCTTCGTGCTTCCATGATGAATAGAGAATGAAGAACTATGAGCCTCATCCAGCAGCTCCTTCTTTAATTCAGGGATGGGAGGAACACAAACCCGATTCCTGAACTTTATTATCCCATCATAATCAAGGTTGAATTCAGGAACATTTCTCACCTTCTTTTGTAACTCTACATCTTTTTTATGTGCCTCTTTAATCTTAACATGTATATATGGTTGAACATTCATTTGATAAAGATACAATTTTTCCCCTTTCATTATCATTCCAAGATCCATCCTTTGTAAATCCATAAATATTGGATCTTTTGTGATCCTCATCATGGATAAACTGGCATGGTCTTGTCGACTTAATGCATCTGCCACCTTGTTTGCTTTCCCAGGGTGGTAATGAATTGAGCAGTCATAATCCTTAATTAGATCCAACCATCTTCTTTGGTGCATATTCAGATCCTTTTGTGTGAAAATATACTTTAAACTTTTATGATCAGTATAAATGGCACACCATTCTTCATAAAGATAATGCCTCTAAATATTTAATGCAAAGATTACCGCATCTAACACCAAATCATGAGTTGGGTAATTTTTCTCATGGATTTTCAATTGTCGTGAAGAATAAGCTATCACCATATCATTTTTCATAAGAACACACCCCAGTCCCTTCTTGGATGCATCACTATAGATCACAAACCTTTCTCCACTACAAGGCAGTGTGAGCACAGGTGCACTGGATAACCTTCTTTTCAACTCCTTAAAATTCTCTTCACATTCCTCCGTCCAAACAAACTTAACTCCTTTCCGAGTCAACCTGGTGAGTGGATTAGATAATCATGAAAAATATTTCACAAAACATCGATAATATCCAGCCAGACCAAGAAAACTTCAGATCTCAGTTATTGTTGTTGGTCTCGACCATCTTTCGAAAAAGTCTGTTTTTTATGGATCCACAGATATCCTTTCTTTTAAGATTATGTGACCCAAAAATGAAACTTTTTGAAGCCAAAATTCACAGTTGGTAAATTTGGCATAAAGCTTCTCCTTTATCAGGGTCTTAAATATAATTCTCAAGTGATCTTCATGTTCTTCCTTGCTCTTTGAATATACAAGAATATCATCTATAAAGACTACCACAAACTGATCAAGATAGTCTCTAAAGACTCTATTCATCAGATCCATGAAGATAGCAGAGGTATTAGTAAGACCAAATGGCATCACTATAAATTCATAGTGTCCATACCTTATATGGAAAGTCGTCTTTGGTATATCCTCCCTTTTGAACCTTAATTGTTGATACCCTGAATGAAGATCAATCTTGGAAAATTATTGAGCTCCGCGTAGTTGGTCAAATAAGTCATCAATGCATGGGAGAAGCTATTTTTTCTTGATAGTGATCTTGTTAAGTTATTGATAATCAATGCAGAGTCTCATTGATCCATCTTTCTTCTTAAAAAACAGAACAGGTGCTCCCCAAGGTGATGAACTAGGGCGTATGAACCCCTTATCAAGATTCTCTTGGAGTTGCTTCTTCAATTCCTGCAACTCAATTGGGGCCATTCTATAAGGTGTATTTGAAATAGGTAAATCACCTGGTACGAGCTGTATTGAAAACTCAACTTCACGATTTGGTGGAAGACCCAGAAATTCCTCTAGAAATACATCATCAAACTCTTGTACAATGGGAATATTCTTAATCATGAGTTTCTCACCAACCATTTTAGATAAATAACCTTCATTTAGTGGAATCAAGACCCATAAGATGGAAGAAATTTCCACTGGAAGGTTATGTTCATCCTTGAATCGATAGAAGATCAAAGATTGATCTGGAATATGAAATGTGACTTCCCTTCTTTGAAAATTAATATGAGATCCATATAGAGAAAACCAATCCATGCCAAGAATCACATCAAATTCCACTATAGGGAGGATCACAAGATTTGCATGAAGCACTTTCCCACAAACTTCAATCGGAGAAGAATTATAAACTTTTGATGCAACTGTTGTTCCATTAGGGGTTGTCACAGCTAACTCAACATCTAATTGCTGAGGTAATACGGTGATACCCTTAGAAAATTCTTCAGAAATAAAGGAGTGGGTGGATCCAGAATTAAATAAAACATTTTCTACTTTAGAGTGGATGGTAATTTTACCTTTCACCACTTCGTTATCGTACTCCACATCGCTGATAGAAATTGCATGTGACTTTACCTTGTATTTAGCCTTAAGAGTTTGTTGATGTCGATCATCATCAACAACCCTTGGATTAGGGCATTGATTGGCATAATTCCCCATTTCCTTTCACTTTTAACATTGAAGTGTAGGAGGTGCACTCTGTGTAGCCTTTTCATTGTTCACATCATTAGGCATCTTCTTCCCATCATTGCGGTATTCAAATGCCTGATGACCTTCCTTTCCACATTTGAAACATTTACTTGTCCCTTTAAGACAACTCCCTCCATGTTTCTTTTCACACTTTGAGCATAAGGGAAAACTCGTCTTCTTTGCAGTGTGCTCTTTATATTTTCCTTTCAATTCCATTTTCCTCTTCTCATCAAACCCATATGACTGATGGGTTACTCCGATCTCCATCTCAACTTTGAGAGCACATCGAACGATTTCTTTTTAGCTACTGAAGTCCCTTATGGCTAACGCCCTTCGAAGAATTGGTTTTAAGCCACTAAAGAATCGATCGATCTTACTCTCAGGTTGGATAATAATACCAGAAGCGTACCTTGCAAGTCTTGTAAAATTTACTTCATAGGTACCAACAGATTCATTATCCTTTTGCTTTAGTTCAAGAAACTCCTTCTCCATCTTTGTTTGGAGAATATGAGGGAAGTACTTATTGAAAAATAAGTTCTTGAACTCGTCCCATTCCATGGACTCAATTTCATCTCTTGGCCTCGTATTCTTGATAATATTCCAAAATTGATCAGCATCACCTTCCAAACGATACACTGCTATGATGACTTTATCATGTTTAGAACATTTAAGAACTGAAAATATCTTATCAGTAGTACTGATCCATTGTTCAGCAACTAATGGATCAGTAGACCCGCTGAATTATGGTAGACGTTGTCTCATGAAGGATTCAATAGAATGTTTCTCCTTCCTTTGCTCGTTTGGAAGTCCTACTTGATTCATAGCTTGAGAAAGTTGTGTGAGCATGGCTACAAGATTTTGTATTCCAGCTCCCATAACGTTTTGTTGCTCAGGGGGATAATCATTGCATTGCTCGTCAAATTCCGCATTAACACGGTTCCTTCGGGTTCCATCCATTGACTAAAACCAAGAAGAATAGTGTGAGCAACACTAATTATAATAGGAAAACCAAATAATCAAGAATAAAATTTTACACTTAAGGTCTTATAATATGCTGTTCATGGACATTTTTGAAACATTAAGATCGTGTTCTATGCTTAGACTTATCCTTAGGGTTCTTACTAAGGCTTTCACATCCTAGTTTCCAAAGGTTGACTATACCTTTCCTCTGATACCAACTATAGCGGTCTGGAATTACTTCTAGTGGACTATAATTGACACATATCAGGGCACTCCATGGGCGGCTACACCACCTGGGAGGGACACACCACCATCCCCAATGGCAGCAATTTCCTCATGAAGCCCTTGGGCGGAGATCCATGCTTCGTCCAACGCTCACATGTGATAGTTCCCAAGGATCGGATACATTCCAACCTCCTTTTCCTCTGATACCAACTATAACGACCCATACTTTACATACATTGTTAGTACTTCAAAATTTAAGTACACTTATTACAACATATAACAAAACCATGAAAGGACCATATAGGTATAGTGTCTTTAGAAACTGGGAAACATAAACAACTAGTTCATAAAACGTCTACACTGTCTCCCATTTATTTCATCATATCCATAGCCCCTTTTGGCATATCTTACTTAATAACCTTCTTCCTGACCTGGGGAAAGAAAACATACAAAAGGGTGAGCTCAAATTCTCAGTAAGGGTAAACAAAAGAAATATCAATCACATCATATTCATAAGAACATAACATTTTGGAAATCTTACCCTGCAAAAGAGATCATAATTTCATAACATTGGATAAATTATGGTAGTGAAATGTAATCATAATAATCATGACATAAAACATGAAACTTTGGGGCATACACACATAATCATAGAGAATCATTTCTTATTAGTCAGGACTCATTGCCAAGACTATCTCAGTGGACAAAGTCCATTTCTGAACCGAGTTCATTCCTCGTTTCAGTCCTGTTTCACTGAACCGGTTTAACCTGACGTTCAAGCCATGTCTATATCATGAGATATAAAATCATTACCCAATGCATTGGAGGGAGATATAGGTCCCAACCATCTCATAATTATACCATTCTTATGTGTGCCCCAAAATCATAAACCATACATCATAGCATAACCCATGTAATAAAAATGGGATTCTTAAACCTCTTGACATCATAAAACAATTCATATAAGATAAAGGAATTCATAAAAATAATTCCTTCACAACATAATCAAATCAATGTAATAATAGGGATAGAAACAGAACTCTTTATTATCTTAGATGTAAAATAATTTTGATAAAACACTTGAACTCCATTCTTGAGGAAAATATCCTTTCTACTTCAAAAACACTTTTCCTTTCTTAACATGTCATACAATTCTAAACTAAAAGAAGTTAATTAAAAATAAACTTGAAAACTTGTAAAGGAATCTTCCTGTAAATAATGTTTTAAAAATCCATTCATGTCGTATAAGTTAAAAAAAACATTCTTCTCGTACTTTTTTCAGAAAAGTCAAAAAGTACCTCGTACGAAAAACGACAAAAGATTCCTTTCATATATTTTACTAAAAACTCACCTAAGGGTAAAATTGGATTTAAAAAATTGTAGGTGGATGTAAATAATATTACATATTGAGGAAACATGGATGTGTATGACAAAATACACCCCAGTAAATACCAAAGTATAAACAATCTCTGATTAAAATGAGATTGTGATATTTTCCCTTACCTTAGGTCCGATTTGCTTCGTAAGTGTCTGAACCTACTGTATAATGATATAAATAATTTCATTGACTTATTCCAGAATCATACTCAATGTTATGATATCATATATGGTCATTTTATTTGCTTATTATTAGTAATATTTCATTGCTACTTGTTATTCGGGTGTTTATTACTTTTTGTTCTTATCAGTGTTTTGTCGAATAAATTATTATTCTTATTTTTAGGTTATAGATACCTCATTTACATAATGGTATTATTGTAATATATATCATATTTATTCACTCAATTCATTTATGTAATCATTATGTAATGAAAATCATTTAAAACGAGTCGCATCACATCGTGGAGGCGGTATTCCGTACGTACGTACGAGCGATGATATCGTTCCCATGATCGTGGAATTATATTGGAGTGTATGTATACTATTTCATAATCAATATAAATTTACAATAATCATATATATTCATTATTTACACCATTATACCCATCCAAGTAAGGTGGTGGTGGAAAATAGATTACATCATGCCATGGAGACGGTATTCCGTACGTACGCACGCGCGGTGATTTCGTTTTCTATAGGATGGATAGATGGTGAAATTGGGTTGTTTCATACATATAATAATATATCAGTATATTAGTGTTACTGATGTTATTAATTCATAATGAAACAACTAAAGAAGAATAAGTGGAATAAGAAATAAAGTTGAAAGAATCTGTAACGGATATTACCTCTTCTTTGAAGCGCTTCTTTGAGACCTCCTTTTAAGGCACTAAAATTTGTCTTTGAAGAAGACCAGGACCTCTAGGATGTTTATAGGGAAGTGGAGAGGATAAATTTTCAGGTTTTGGCCAATCTTGAAGGCTCAAATTGGTGTGAGGAAGAGAGGGAGGTGGTGCCTTTTTATAAGGGAGGAGAGGGGCACCTTTGGAAAAACTAAAAATATTATTTTATTATAAACCCATATTCGGTTTTAAATAGCTCAAAATTGATTTATTTCGAAGATGAGGTGGGGATTGGTCGAAATACTCTCATTCAATAGAATTTGGACAAGTTTATTTTACTATTTTAACCTTATCATTTAGATTTAACTTTAAGTTAGATAATTTTACTTTTACCGTGTCTTTTTGTGTTCTTACACTATAAGGTTAATAAAATAACTATAACAAGCCAAACGAACCCAAAGTTATTTTTTATTAATATATATACCTTATCTAAGTCATTTGTCCTAACCTTTGATTTTTAGGAATAAAATAACAATTAATAATATAATATTTGTTTTAAAACCTATTTTATATCAATTTGACACTATTTAGTAATTGATTTTTTTGAAAATCATAACAGAATGATTAGTTCAAAAAAAGTTCATTGAATCAATAATAACATGTCATATTAACCTGTAAAATTATTTTAATTCATAAAAAGTATCAAATTACATTTATTTTGGTATTTATAACATCAATTATGTCAATATTTCATTAATAAGATAATTACTGCATCATCTTTGTGTCATATATAAATTAAATTATTTAATGTCTAAAAATTAAACATCAAATACCATTATGTAGGAAATCTTTTTATCTTTCTAATTAATATTTATAGTCGAATATATCTTATGTATAACCCTATATTAAAAATTATTTACTTATTAAACTTTGATTTTAACTATTTTAACCCTTCTTTAAATAAATTAATAATAAATGTCCTAATCTAATCCAAGTGGGCCTAAATGGTCATATTGTATTCCTAATGTTGTTTTTGGTCGAATTACACTTATCCAATAGAATTAGGACATGTTTTAGGGTAATAATAATATAATTTTTACCCTTAATTACCCTATTTACTTTTAACCGTGGTAAATAAAAGTAAAAAGTTACTATTCACCAAAAATTATTTTCATCTCATTGAACCACATTTTACTTACTGAAATCAACCATGTCTCTCGGATTTTTGAAATTCCACTCACAGAAGTGGTAAAATTAAGTTTTATGTAAATTTACAAATTCTCCTAAGAGGTGGGTAAAAGACGGTGAAAAGTTCAATAAAATTTTTATATATCTAAAATTATTATAAACTTACTCCAATGAATTACATTGAACATATATAGGTATTATGTATCAATTTTGACCTAAAATAAATTTAAAAAAAATAAATAATTATTTAAATAAAAATTCGGTTTTTAAATAGTAACCCAGTGTTTTCACTATTCATCAAAAATTGAATGTTTCCAGAAAAAAACCAAAATTTCACCCTATTATAATTTCGATATTCCAAATCCAAAAATGAAGTCCGTTTTGAAAAATAAAAATTACAAAATTTCAAAAAGTGGGCATTACTATTCATAACGGCTAGTTTTAATAATATTTTAATAGCATATCGTTGTTTAGTGAAACTCGGTATTGCGTACAACGCAAGCTATCAAGGAAGGTCGTGATTGCGTGTAAAGCAAGCCGAGCTAGTGTTGTGTGTAGTGAAAGATTCCTTTGATGATTTATATAAAAAAAACAAAATATTTCTTATAAAAGTCTCGGGTGTTACATAATAGGTATCTAATTAATTTATTTGGATCATTATGCATCATAAAAATGGATTTGGAAGTGTCAAAAGGGAGGAGAGCTGTAGCCTTTTTAAGTAGGGGAGAGGATACACATGGAGGTTTTGAAAAAATAAAGTGATATCCATATTTTTATAAGGCCAAAAGCCTCCAAAATTAGTCATTATTGAACCTTATAGTTGATATGGTATAAATATGCAGATAAAATGTGTTTTTAATGGTTTTAAGTTATTTTTATTATTAATCTTCTTATTTTATCCTCAATAAACCAATTTTTTTACTTTTACCATAATAAATTATTTTTACCATTTTACTATTTATTATAGTAAAAAACTATGTTAAACTTATTATATAATATAAATTATTCTGATTCAAAATATTTAATACATTTTTCGAAATTATTTTCTCAAAATTTGAAGAATTCACATTAAAATTAAAATTTAAAAGCGATAAAAGAGTGGTTTTCAAAAGGGAAAATTAGCTTAAGAAAAGAATGTTTTAATATCAAAATTCAACAAAAAATTGATTAAAATGACCTAAATTAGTTAAATTTTAATATAATTAGACTAATTTCACTTTTAGGCCAATTTTAAAACTAAATTTAACTTTTTCAATAATTTAAATGAATATGAATTTTTCAACAAAAATCAATATTTTTCACTATTCATCAAAAATATATAATGTAAGAAAATTTTCAAAAATCACCCAAAGAAAAAATTTACTTTCATATTTCATAAATGATTTTTTTTTCTAAATAAATTTTCTATAAGTTATAAAAATTAATTTTAATTCAAATGTGCATAGTGTAACTACACAACCATTTTGAAAAATATAGTTTTTATAAAAATATTACATTTTATTTAAAATGGTTATATTTTATTTTTAATCAAAATAAACCCCCCAATATAACGGCTATGTTATAATGTTTATGTTTAAATACTAATATTTTAATAGAGTATCACATTTAATTCAAACTCGCTATTGTTTGCATTGAAAGCTGTCGAAAATATTGAATTTGTTTAAAAATAAATATATTATAAAGTCTCATAGTGATACATTCTTTTCTAAGATTGGTATTTTTTTGTCATATATTCTATTGAATATGATGTTTCTCTATCCAAATATATAGGTGTTACCTTCTACCCCATAAATATATTTCATCTCGGCACTTCAATCTTGATGTCAGTAATCAAGGGCTTTAAATTTGAAAATAAATTTCCCAAAATCCCACATTATGAGAAGGGTCAATAAAACATCCTATTGTTTAAAGAGAAAGGGAAGTCTGAAGGTAATCCAAAATAAAACATTTCTTGGATTCTAAGTAGGATATCATTGGTGGGAAATGGAAACATGGACATAGAAGATAATACTAACTCCCAAGGATTAATAGAGAGTGATAGAGAGTATGGTCATGAGAAATTTAACCACTAGAAAACAAAAAAACTATGATGAGTTAAATGAATATTAATTCAAAAAAATGAAATTAGCAAGAAAAAATATTTTTATATCAAGATCTCTTTCATAAAGTTTAGGTATTTTCTTACCATGGTGATAGTGAGCACCATAAAATATACTTACAATTTCACCATTTGGTTGTGCTTAGATCAATTTATACTTTATATATCACTCTAATAAATTAATATCCAATGGGAGTTTTTAAGTATGAAGAACTAAAATATATATTTATCATATCATTAGCTTAATAAAATAATGAAATTTCATTCCTCATGTCTCTAGATATTTTCCAAGGCCAAAATTATTCTCACAAGTTACCCAATAACACCAAAAGTTTAACATAATCAACTTCATAAATCATTAAACTTAAGACTCATCTAAAATTTGACTGACAAAATTCAGAGTCTAAAAATTTAGAAGGGTGGTCACTTAATCAATATAATATACCATTGAAAATATAAAGTGATTCATAATTTCACATTCCAAATATGTTAATCCCTTGATAACCATAAAACATTAAAGAAAATATACAAGATTCAAAAAATAAAATCACTGGTTGGAGAATATATTCAATAAATCCATACATATAATAAACTCTAACAAGGATAAAATAAACCATCAAATCACTAAAAAAATTTATGGTCACCAATAATATCCCATAAAAATATTTTAATCACTATTATCGTAAATTAGAGCACATTTTAAATGTTATCCTCCCTCAATATTGTGTTTTCTGAAAACATTAACATTCCACTAAAATAGTTTTCCTGTTTATCAGTATCATTCAACAAATTCTCTCAAATCATCAAAGAAAAGGTACTAAAATATAAACTTTATACATTTCATAATTCTTATAACAATATTTTCATTGTTAAAATACTTCTATAACATACTATTTTGAATCCAACTGCAATCTCCTTAATCATTCCACTTCATTTTTTTCAATAGCATGAGCTTGACCTTAATCCCTTGCCTTCTTGTAGAACTACCACAAAATGGGGAAAGGGAAGCACCTCGTTTTATCAATTCTAAGAAGAAAGAACTAATAAAGGGGGATGTTATCAACACTAGATAAAATCATTGATAAATTTTTTTAAAAATAATTTGTATGACATTATTATATTTATATTCAAAAATAATTTTTATTTATATACATTAACTAAACAATTCATGTTAATAATTAATATATTTTTTTTGTAATTCAAAAATATATATATAATGTTTTAAAACAAGTATTCCTAAGATTATAATTAAATATATATATTTATTTATTTAAATAATTATAAGATTGTAATAAATTTCATTAAAAATAAATATATTTATTAGTTTTATTATCATTATTATATTTATTATATTTATTATATTTATTATTTTTGTTAGATTTATTAGATTTAATTGATTTATTAGACTTATTATATTTACTAGATTTATTATATTTATTGGATTTATTGTAGATTTATTAGATTAATATTTATTATTATTATATTAATTAGATTTATTAGATTTATTATATCATTAGATTTATTATATTCATTATATTTTTTATATTTTTTATATTTAATATATTTAATATATTTCTATTATTTATAATTAATATATCGAAGGACCTTTTTAAATATTTATATATATATATATAAATTATTAAATTTTGATGGGTTTCTAATAAATTTGGTTAATAAATATATTGGTCATGCGTGCATATGTTATGTATCATAATGTTCATTTATACATTACACCCTTTATAATTATTCATGGTGTCCATTGATGGCTCGTTTTTTATTATGTATATTTACAATTAAAATGATTAATTCATGTTAACCATATATACTATTATTTTCTCAAAAATAATTATAAAATTACATTAAATATATTTCAATAATAAATATACTTGTTATATTTCTAATTATTAAATTTTAATTAAATATAAATACTTTTCAAATATATTTATTTCTAATTATAATTACTACTATATATATTTAAGTAATTGTAAAATTAAAATAAATAAATATATTATAATTTTTAATATATATATATATAATTATATACCAATATTTATAAATATATTTATTTATAATTATAATTATAACTATATATAACTATATATATGTTAATAGTTAAAAAATTATAATAAATATATTTATGATACTACTTATAAAGTTATAATATAATAAAATAAATATATTAATAAATATATACAAATATTTGTAAATATATACAAATATTTATAATTATAATTCATAAATTGATATAGATATATTTTAATAACTAAAAAATTATAATAAATATATTAATTATATATATTTATATACAAATATTTATAAATAAGTAAAAATACTTATAAATATAATTCTAAATAAATTTAGATATATTTAAATGACTAAAAAATTATAATAAATATATATTTATATATTTATAAAATTATAAATATATTTTTTATAATTTTATAATTATTTAAATATATATATTTATAATTACAACATTAAATAAATATTTATGTAGTATAATTTTTCATTACGAATATATATATATATATATTAGTTATAAATATAAATAATTATTTATTTATTTAGTTAATTATTAATTAATAAAAAATATATTTATTATTTTCATATATAATGTAATATATAATTAAATGAATTTATTTATTAATATATTTTTAAATATATAGAAATATTGATATATAATTATAAATATGTATATTTATAATTATAAATAAATACAGATATATTTAAATAATTATAAAATTATAATAAATATATTCAATTCATATATATTAGTAAAATTATAAAAAATTGAAATATTAATTTGTTATAATTTTATAATTATTTCAATATATATATATATATATATATATATTCATTCATAATTATAATTATAAATATATATATTCATATAAATAATTATAAAATTAGAAGAAATATAGTTGTATATATCTATAATCTTTTAAATATATATAATTAAGATATTTATTATATATATATATATTATAAGATTATAAATATAATAAGTATATTTCTTATAATTTTATAATTATTTAAATTATAATTTTATAAATATATATACTTTTTTATTAATTTATTTATTTTTCTAGTTATACATATATATATCATATATATAATTTTATAAATATATATTAATATAAATAAATTATTAATATAATATATTTATCAGCGCTTTTTTACAACTAATAAAGATTGGCCTTTATCAGCACAAAAAAACACCCATAAAGGTATGTTTTATCAGCACTTTCTATTTTAGAACTGATAAAAAATACCATTATTAGCGCTTTTTATCTAGTGCTGATAAAAGGTTCAACGAGTTCTATAAAAAAATCCTAACAGTCTTCTTCATTCTCGCACCCCTTAAGCTCTCGCGGAAGCTGACCCCTTTTCCATTGAACTACCCTCTGCCCCGACCCCAGCTCTGCCACTGTTGACCCCTCCTCCACCACAACTTCTTCTGCCATCGTGAACTCATCCTCTACCGTGAACCCGCCTCTACTGTGAACCCTTGTCTGTCGCTCTACCATCACTCCCCTTTCGCGAACCCACATTTTCTTGAAACCCTCATCTGCCGCTTCTTCGTCGTGAACCCCACCTCTTCTATGAATCACTATGTTTCCATTGCTACCTTCCCCAACTACGCTGTCACCAAACCATACTACTACCACTACAGTAGTATGATATCACTTTATTAAAAAAGTTTCATTATAATTTTATCACACTTACAAGGAAACGCCTGGGTTAGTTTTCTCTATAAGTGATTTCCCTTTTATAGGATGTGTATTGATTACAATTATTTGATGCTTGTATAATGTTATTGGTGGATATTTCTTTTGAGGGTACTGTAGGTGATATAATGTTTATTTCTTATGTTTTATTACCAATTTATAAATTGATTGTGTTAAATTATTTTTCTTATCTATGCTTTAACTATTCCTTAGTAACCCAAGGTAAATATGTTAATGATATTTTGTGTGTCATAATGATTGAACATGATTCCATTATTTATTTTCTCATATAGTTAATGACGTAATTCCCATGTTTCTTCACCAATAGAGTTAGGGGTGTGATATCATTATCTCTTTACCAATGGTGTTGGTATAGATGGGAACCCTTGGGTTGTTGATTCTACTGGTATATGTCAAATAGTTTTACATCCTAGGATCTAGTGATATTCCAATGGTGATATTTTATTTGAGGATATTAGTTTTTAGATCCCCACAACACACATTTTTTCATCACTTTTTACATTTCATGGACATGTTACAGCAATTTAATTTTGTTTTTTGTTATTAATGATAGTTCCACTACTTCTCTAATAATCACAATGGAATCATAATCAAAACATGTTGGACAAAACATCTTCTTCTTTTTCTTAGATGTTAAGAGTGGTGATAACACTAAATCCAAAAGACCTAGCTTATGTGGGATGAAAAACACTTGATATAAAATTATCAATCATTTGTCATCAGTGACAATTTAAGAATATTTAAGATGTTATCATTTGAAAATGAACCTTTCAATTCAATCAATTTCATTATAAATACCATTATTTCTATAATTATATATTATGAACTATGATATGTGTATACCTATTGGGTGGGGACTTGAATTTTTCCTAAGATTCCCTTTGAATGTTTTCAATAGGGTGATTACAATGTCTATTTCCTTTTCGAGTTTGAGTTCATTCAAGATGGACTAATGAAACTGATGTTTGCGATCAAAGAAATTTGACCAAAATTTGGCTGGTGATTAATGCCATACAAATTTTATAAAAAATATATGGTGATATACATCATAACGTAGTTTAGGAAAACATTTCATGATTTGAGAACCCAATACTAGTGTATAAATCATTTAAGAGAGGTTCACATAGTTTATGGTTATAGTTCTTGTTCTACAAATGGAGAGGTAGTTTATTTAATAGCAGGTTCAAGGTGATAACTCGGCATGAATGAGTAGTGGACTATATTACAATAAACAAACTCAAGAAGTGGTTATTATAGTTTATCTACGTTCACAAACCAATGTTAAAGTGTGTGATGTTACAACCAAAATGGGCCTCGAGATCTTGGAGCCCTCTAACACCTTTGAACAAGGAATGAGAACAATGAAAATCATAAATCATGTTATTTGAATTAGAATATAGTTTTAATTAAATATATTTAATCCATGATTAGTATCTATGATTTCAAGACCAGATGTGGATGAGATTACTATATTATAGGGAAGGGGTATGAATCTTATGAATTCATTTAATGGGTCTAATATTGGTGGTTGGGATGTTCGAACATATCCAATGGACCACTCTAATATGTTTAAAGGTAATCTAAAATGAACCATATTCTGTGCAGTTCAAATTTATTTGAAACAGAATTTTATTGAGTAAAATTTAATATCATATAATGAATAACTTTATAGAAATGGATTCTCATAGATCTAGATCATAAGAAATATGGCATAGTCTTGTCTTAGTGTCGATTTAGTGGAGAAAAACCTATATTATTTGATGATGTCTCATACACCATGTTTATGATTGAGTTTAATTTTAGTGAAATTGATGACTGGGTATAAAATAAGAAATCTAAAAGAGCATAAAATAAGTTTAATTAATGGGGAAAACCCTACATGAGTTGATGAAAGAGTATAAATTAATAAATCTAGATGTTGTTTAATTAGGGGATAAATTTATTAATAAGGGAAACATATCTTTTTTTAACTCTACCTATCCAAAGATAAATGATACACTTTCTAGACACCCTATGTCAAATAACCATAACAACACAATTAATGAACCCTTACACCCATAATCACTTTATGGGGAATCCCCTCAAAGGGACAAAAGATATAATTCAAGTGATTATAAAATCATATTTCATTTTTAGCATAATGTTTTATATAAATATATAAATCATTATTTTATTAAAACTTTAAAAAATCATATGAATGAATTATTAGCTATTGATATTCAATGTTATGAATTGGTCATGACAATTATGTTGATGCATTAATCAAAGGTATTAAACCTATATTTTCTTTATGAAATTTTATTTATAAGGTTATAGACTATTTTTGGGACATGATGTTGTTAACCTCATGAATAACTTTTGAAGAGGTAAAATTTTTCTTGATATTTATAATGATACTCTCAGCACTTTTATTCTATAGGTTACTGATATGAGTTCATTTAAAAATTTTATAATGAAAAATCTTTGTAAGGTCATTTATAAAGTCTTTTTGATGATTCTAAAAAAATAGACTATGGAAAATCATACCATCTATTAGTTTAGTACCATAGTTTTTTTCTTATTTTTAATTGAGACATGATGTACTTAAAAGGATTAGGAAATAAGCTTTTATTATTCTAGTGATTAGTGGCATGGGTATATCCTTTGTGTGAAAGGAAAGACACGTGATAAATTTTTGATTATATAATGGATTCATTCTTATAGATTTTATTAGGTGTATTTATAAAGGAAGGAACCAATAATACATCATGTGAGAGACATATACATTGTTCTTGGTGTGTAAAAACAATTTAGTTTGTGTGACCCAAGGATTATCGGGATAATTTAGTGTTTATAGTGAACTTAAACAGGAATATTTCATAGTGGCGAGTGTGGTCATTGACTATAGAACATATCTGTTGGGACTCCGATGTTGTGTTGAAGGATAATTGATATAACATGCCAATGGAAGCATGGATAAGGGATATCCAGTGGTGGGGGTAACAATATCAAATTATTTTCAATAATATTATTACTACACCTACCTTTGGAATAATGTGATGGAATCCTAAAACACTGATTGATTTGGGATGAATTGATGTGTGTTCTATGTATCTTTTAAAAATTGTATTTATTGGGATCTATGCCTTTTTGAAAATTCCTAAGTGTCTCTTTTAAAATGATTCAAGTTTTTTGAAATGTTTATTAGAGGGATGACACTCATTTTAAATGATTAAGATATTTGGGTCATGAGGTTGTCCCAAAGGCTTTAAAAAAGGAATTTTGGTTTTGTGAAAGAGTGTTTGGAACTAATTGATTTATTTTTAAAAGGGCATGTTATTTTAAAGAGGAATCTATGTAAATGGTTCGTTTTATTAATGGGATTTCAAGTGTGATTTTTGAAATAGTTTTCAAAGGAAATTTTAACTATTGTTTTTTCATAATCTTGTAAGTTTAGATTTTTATTGAATTAAGAAAACCATTACATTATATCATTAATTTTTGTATTTAATTTAATAAATACTAATATCACTAAATCAAATATGATAGATATGAATAAAAACTTGATGGATACTAATCGTTTGACAAGAGAGTATGGAGATGGAGTGAAATAGTTCATCAAGATTGAAAAAGATCATGCATATAACCCTTCTCAAATCCCTTTTCCATGTTTACACTATTGTTATTCATGAGAAGTTAGTCTAGAGGAGTTTGAAGAACACCTGATCTATCATAGAATAGAACGAAGTTATAAATGTTGGAATAAGTAGGGGGAAAAGGATAATGTAGCTAGTGGCTAGGATAACAGTGTGTTTTAGGGATCATCTGATATGATTACAAGTGTGGAAAATTAAGAAGACCATATCGAGGATGTGATTAAAGATGTGAATGATGATGAAGATCATATTGAGGAAATGAAAAGGACATTTGAATATGAACTTTAGGATTTCCAAAAATCATTTGAGCAATTAAATAGTTGTGCAAAGACACCTTTGAATGGAGGTTTTAGTAAATATACAACATTGTCAGCCATATTGAAGCTGTATAATTTGAAAGTAGGAAACAGATGGAGTTACTCCAATTTTATAGAATTACTTTCTCTCTTGAATGACATGATCATAGAAGATAATGAGCTCTCAAGATGAACATATGACACCAAATGAATTCTATGTTCGATGGGTATGATCTCTAAACTAATACACATATGCATGTATGATTGTATACGGTTTCACAAGGACAAAAATCGCATAGAGAATTCCCAATGTGTGGTGATTCTCGATAAAAGAAGGATGAATCTGGTCCAAAAAATGTCTATGGTACTTTCCAAACATTCTATGGTTTAGGAACATATATGGAAGTTAGGATACCATGGGGAAATTGATGTGGCATACAGACATAATAAATAAAGATAGGAAAATATGTCACCCGAAAGACTCTACTCAATGGAATACAATTGATCATGAGTGTCCTGATTTTGGAAACAATCCAAGAAACCCACATCTTGCATTACCTACAGATACACTGAAACCTTTTTTTAAAGAATCACTCATAGTACAGGGCCAGTTATGTTGTTAAATTATAACTTTCCACTATGATTATGCGTGAAACAAAAACACATCATGTTATCTATGCTTTTATCAAGACCGAAACAACCAGGTAATGATGTAGAAATTTATTGGGATCTATTGATTGATAATTTTAAATTATTATGGGATTTAGGTGTTGCGTTGTGTGATTCTTATAGAAATTTAGATTTCATATTGAGAGACATGTTTTATGGGATGATAAATGAATTTTTTTTCTTATGGTAATTTTTTAGGATATATCATTAAAGTAAGTCATGTTTGTCTCATCTATGAACAAGGTACACAGTCAATTAGGTTGAAAATTTCATCAAAAACTATGTTTCTAGGCTATTGTAGATTTCTACCCCAACGACATAAGTATTGATCTTGGATAAAATCATTCAATAGAAGTTCAAAAAAACATACAACACCATCTCCATTAACTAGTGATCAGCTATTTGAGAATATAAAAGATGTGGACATTGCTTTAGGTAAACCATTTTTGAAAAACCATATGAAAATCAGTTGGAAGAATAGATCAGTTTGTTTTGAATTACTATACTAGAGTTGTATGTATGTTAGAAACATTCTTCATGTTATTCATGTTGAAAAAAAATGTATGTGATAGTGTCATTGGCATGTTTCTAAATGCACCCGATAAAATAAGGGATGGAATCAAGGATAAGTTGTACATGGTTAACATGGGAATATGAGAATATTTGGTGCTAGTGAAGGGTGAAAAATTAAATTTTCTTCCTCCAGCTACTTACAGTCTTTCCAAGAAATAGAGATATCATTTTTTCAACTTCTTGAATGACATAAATGTTTTAAAGGGGTATTCATCGAAAAGTAAGAACATTGTGTCAATGAGAGATTTAAATTTAAAGGGTATGAAATCACATGACTTCCACATTTTGATACAAGATATAATTCATATTGCTTTACATTGCATTTTTTTCAGGAATGTCCATTATACATTAATTAATCTTTGTTTCTTATTCAAATCTATATACAGCAAAGTTATAGACCCATAGAAATTGTCGTGTTTGAAAATAGAATTTTTTATCACATTATTTGAATTGGAAATGTTCTTCCCATCAACATTCTTTGATATAATGGTTCATTTTATGGTTCACATGGTGAGAGAGATTTGACTATGTGGTCCTATACAATATAGATGTGTGTACCTCATTGAAAGGTATATGAAGATTTTGAAAGCGTATGTCAAAAATTGAAGCCATCCAGAAGTTTAAATTGTGGAGAGATATATTATTGAGGGAGCCATTGAATTTTGTACCGAATACCTATCCAGGGTCGAAATCATTGGTCTACCAAAATCTCGTCACACTAGCTGGCTTGTGGGTGAAGGAATTTCTAAAGGATAGGTTGTCACAATCAATATTATAGATCAAAAGCAGCCCCACCTTTATGTTTTACAAAATAGTTTGGAGGTTGACCCATATGTCAAAACCATCAAAGAAATTACAATGCATTCGAATCCATCAAGGGCTGAAAAATGGATATAAAATACACATAATGAAAAGTTTATAGGATGATTTCATGACCATATATTTTAAGAGTAAGATGAAAATATGTACTCTATTTTAGAATGAATTTGATGGCTAATCAGAGGACCTAGTGTGTGTGTGTGTATTATCTGATAATGGTTAGGTAATTAAGAGTTATACATTCTATACTAATGGACATGATGAAGACAACACCATACAGAATAGTTAAGTTACAATTGTGGCTAACGTAATGCATGTTTCTGGTGTTAATGACATAAATCCCTTTTATGTGAATATTTCATACTTTGGCATCATCAAAAAAATATGGGAGTTGTATTATATGATCTTCCAAGTATCGATTTGTCAATGTGATTGTGTTAATAACAGGAATGTTGTTAAAATAGATGAGTTGGGTTTCATGAAATTTGATTTCAATAAATAAGGGTACAAAGACGAACCATATATAATGGCATCACAGGTAGTACAAGTACTTTATGTTCCAGATCCTACAAACTAAAAATGGTCAATTGTTCTATTATCCACAAAAACTACAAAAGGTTCAGATGAAAATTCAATAGAGGATGACCCTTTAATTGGGATGTTGCAATCAGTTCACAGTGGTCCCAATGTAGATGGTGTTTGGTATGATAGTGGAGACCATAATGATGGGATTTGGATAGTCAATAGAGGAGTCAAATCCCTTAAGCCTTTAAAAATTGAGTTTAATAATCAGGTAATATGTTTTTTTGTAATATACATCATGTTACCTTATTTTATTATTATTTTCTCCACTACTTTTATGTAACCTAAATTAAATGTTAAACCACTTCATTAGATAATGACTTCTACATGTGACGATTCTCCCAATCCAGAGGCACAATAGGTTTCTCAACCTACTGCTGCTCACAGTGTAGAGGACCAATAGGTTTTTCAACCTCTTGTTTCTTCTTCTCCAGGTATACAGGTATAACAACCATATGCACATACTGATGTTAGTTCTCTTGGAGAACATATTGATGATGTTTAAACTGAGGAAATAGTAGGCAACAAAACACTGGTAGTGCAGATAAAACAGGAGAACCCTAGTATGAGAGTGTTATAAAAAATACTTAAGGTAAAAGTGAAATGCATCAAATAAAAGGTCGGATGGAATAAGAGGGGTCAACACGTTATCCCCAAAAAGGCCACATTTAGTAGTTACATTGGAATCACCACACAGAATCTTGTGTCGATTAATGTATAGTTGTGGAACAATATTTTCACTAGGAAAAAGACACTGATGTGGGGAGATGTTATGGTAACATTATAATATCATTTCATTAATTTACTAAAAAATAAAATAATGAAACACTAACTTTCTCTTCATCATCCCTTATAGAGTGTATTTATAATGTATGACTCACACCAATACTATATATTAATAGTTTATTGAAGTATTCACAGAGTCTTCTGCACAATTTTAATGAAATGTTATATTAAATATGTTGAAGGGAAAATGAACCCACACACACCTCCAATTTATGAACACATAATTACCCAAGGAGTATGGGATGAATTTATTAGTCATTATACGAACAATATTTTTTGGTACATTGTGTTTTGTAATATTTTATTTAATGATACATGTATTAATCACCTTGATTGATAGTTTTTTCTTTATGAAACATCAACTGAGTTCTGAAAATAAGGAATGAGTAGAAAAACCAGTGTACCCCTACCGTAAAGCAAAAATAGGGTATGCTTCACTTAAAAAAATTGGTACGTATTTTAAATCTACCATAATAATGTTATGTGACATAAAACTACACCATAACTGTTGTCCTATATTTTTATGTATAATGATGAATCAAAATCCAATCTCACTTTAATCCCACTCCATGTTCTATGGAAGGATACATTTGTAAATAAAGATGGGATACTAATAGATGAAAACACACAAAAAGTGTGGGAAACATGTGTATGTATGACATAATGAAGATTTTTTCTTTAAATTGATATTTTATAATAATGATTACTTATTTTCCTATATTTTTTATCTAAAATAGTCACAAAAATCAATAACACCCAAATAGGATGCGGACAAACATTCAGTGCCCTTGAAGAAGCCTGAAAAGTATGGTCATGTTTGAGGTGTGGGTTCTGGAGTGACAACCCAAACATTTTTTGAGAAAAAAAAAGATTGGGATAAAAGTGAAGAAATCAAAATGATAAGTGAAATAATAGTTATTCATGAAGAAAATATGTAATTGTAGATATAGTTCATGGAAAATATGATGGTGGAGGGAAAAAACAAGAAACAAATCAAGAACAACCAACGCGTGAAGATCCCACGCCACACCCCACTAGCATTGAGGTGAGCCATTTCCTTCAAAAACCTATCGTAGATGAGGTAATAAATTGTCTAATAATTTTTTATATAAATTTTGAATCAATATACACTATTACCTTTCCTTTAATGATATTGTACCAAGTGAAAATGACTTTTATTTATATCTATCAACACCCACTGATCACATTGTACCAAGGGCCATGGTGTTCAATATCCAGAAGGTCATGTTACACAACCGACCACTTCCAACAGATAATTTAAAATTGTTGATTAACGTAACCCATAATCCATGTACTGAGCTACCTCTTCCAATTTATGATAAAGATATTCATAAGGTTGAACAATCTCTTATACCATTCATCGCATGGCCCTTACAGCTTGTAGAAAACATGTCGAAAAGTTGGTATTCATTTATAATTTATTTTTCAAGATAAACCTTTAACATTTAAGCAAATAATCTATAAACCAATGAATGTTATTATAGACAGAAACAGGGAGAGGGTGAAAATAAATAATGACTCAAAACCATATCAAGTATCAACCAACCAATCGAAACAATCTTCTGAAACCACCTTTAACCCACCCCTTCTATATTTTCATTTATTATCAATGAAGGATCATGTGAATACAAAGTTGAAAGATGGTTTGGTTTACACAATTGTTTTTAATAAAAATATGTGTGGTGGAGAAGATCCAGATTTCATTAGTGTTGATAATGTAATTGAAATCCTATAGCAAGATTAGTTAGGCAGATCAGTTGTAAATTTATATATAAGAAATGTTTTCATGATTTGATTTTCCTAAAATGATATACTATGATAATTATGACTAAATAAATTTCATAATTTTCATAGGTGTATATATGAAAAACAATTGAAGGGATTTCCTCATGAAAAAAAATTGGACACGTTAGTCCTCAGGTCACCACTATAGAACAAACAAATATAGAATCCAATAAAGAGGGTTAAATAGGGGTAGGCCTACTCAAATCATTTAACATCAAAATTACGGATAACAGACTCTTCTTAATACCAACGATGCTGGGGTAAAACTCCAAAATTAATTCATGTCAAATATATTTTAATTTATTTCCTTACATATTCCTTTTTTAGTTTTTAGGTAGAATTGGATTCTCAATACTGTTAATTTGGATACTCCAAAAATTTATTTATTGGATTCAATGCATGGATATCCGATAAACCAACTAAAAATGATGGTGTTTTTCAATTTTTAATACACTGCATCCAAAATTTTAGAACTAGACATATAGTTATATAATTTATTTTATCATTAAATGAGGATTCAGTTATGAAAGGGAAGTGTGTCAATATCAGCTACATAATGGAATGAGTCCAGGGGAAAAAGGACCAGAAACATCACAAGTACTACAAATGGATACAAATTAGGGTATATATAATAATATTTCACTATCTAGACATGTATAGAAAAATTACTTATTTTTCCAATGTTTTGGAAATGTTCCAAACAAACAAACGATAAAGACTGTGGTTACTATGTTTGAAAATTTATGAAATATATTATATTCCATGAATAAACTTGAATCCATTAAGATGTATCTTCAAAGATAATTACTATTTCATTGAAAATATTTAGTAATCCTTTGTGAATTTATAATTTTTCTGTACTACCATGATTTTCAAAAATACTCATATTCAAAATATGAGATAGATTTTTTTAGAAACAAATGGGTAACATACATAAAGGAGAATGTACATAAATATCATGAAGATGTGACTGGTATGACTCAAAGTGTCTATTTTTATTTAAAATTGTCTGTATTTTTAATAAAAAGAACAAGTATCAAACTAAAAAAATAAAACAGATTAGGATTGTTTGATACTTTTATAGAATGATCCAGATGTCATTTATGATATGTAGGCATAAAGTGCACCTAAATTCGACACATGGTGTGACTGTTATGACATTAAGTGTGTATTTTTATAATAAATTAAAATTAAATTCAGCAAAAAGAAAATGATACATACTAAAAAATTGAGTAAAATCATTCGTATTGTTTTGATACCTTAGGACAATGATCCATCAGTCATTTTTGATTTATAGGAATCAAATAAACCTTAATCTGATGAACAGTGTGACTGATATGACTAAAAGTGTTCATTATCAGTTTATAATTTACATTTTACCTCAAAATGTTCCACTCATTGCAAACCAAAAAAAACTAACACTGATTGAATTCATAATTTTTGGAAATGATTCATAAGTTCTTTCTAATGTGTATGAAGCAGTTTCATGTCAAAATGATGCACAATGCAATTGATATGACTCAAAATGCGTGTTTTTAGTTTGAACTGATTTTTTAGTTAAAAACAAAACAAGCATACATAAAACTGAGAAAATGTATTTGGATTGTTTTAATACATTAGGAAAATGACTTATATGTCTTTTGTGATTTGTAGGAATCAACCACACATTAATATGATGAATTGTATGACCATTATAACTCAAAGTGTCTCTTTTTATTTAAAATTGAAATTAGTTTTAGTAAAAAAACACAATTGGCATACTGGAAACTGAGAAAATGCATTCATATTTTTTTTGATAAGTTATGAAAAAGATCTTTGAGTCATTTTTGGCTTGTAGGAATCAACCCCACCTTAATACAAAACATGATATGAGTAGTATAAATCCAAATGTGTCTTTTTATTTAAAATTGACATTAATTTAAGTAAAAAAGAACAATTGACATAATGAAAATCAAGAAAATGATTTTGGATTATTTTCATACTTTATGAAAATGATCCATCATTAATTTATGAAGTATAAGAATCAACAACATATATATCCACCAAACAGTGTGACTAATATGACTAATAATGTTTGTTATCAATTTAAAATTGACATTTTAACTCAAAACATGTCACCCACTAAAAACCAATAAAACTAACTTGGATTATCTTCATAATTTAGGAAATAGATTCATATGTTTTTTTTTGAATTTTATGAAGTATTATAATATCAAACTTATGTAGGATATGACAGGTATGACTCAAAATGTGTCTTTCCAATAGGAAATTATATTTTATTAAAATACACAACTGGTATACTAAAAACTGAGCAAACGCATTCGGGTTGTGTCGATACTTTATAAAAAATAATCTATAAATAATTTTTGATTTGTAAGAATCAATTGTACCTCAATATGACGCATGGTTTAACATTTATGACTCAAAGTGTCTTTTTTTATTTAAAATTGACATTAATTTTAGTTAAAAACACAAATAGCATAATGAAAACTGAGAACACGCATTCAAATTGATTTGATAATTTAGAAAAATGATTCATGAGTAATTTTTGACACGTAATAATCAACTCCACCTCAATAAAACACACTATGTGACTGTTATAAATCCAAATATGTCTTTCTATTTAAAATTGATACTAATTTAAGTAAAAAAGAACAACTAACATACTTAAAACCAAGATAACGCATTCAAATTTTTTTGATACTTTAGAAAAATGATCTATGAGTCATTGTTGATGTGTAGGAATCAACCACACCTTAATCTAATTAATGGTGTGAACAATATAATTAAAAGTGTCGGTTATGAGTTTAAAATAATCATTTTAGCTCAAAACGTGGCACTCACAAAAAACTGAGTAAACTCGCTCTAATTATCTTAATAACCTAGAAAAATGATTCATATGTAATTTTTTTTGTTTATAATGCATTATTATTTCAATCCAATGCATGATGTGATTAGTATGACTCAAAATTTATGTTTCCAGTTAGAAATTATATTTTAGAAAAAAAACACATTTGGAACACTAAAAACTGAGAAAATTAATTCAGATTGTTTTCATAAAATGATATATAAGTAATTTGTGAGATGTAGTAATTAATCAAACCTAAATTTGTTGCACGGTGCAATTGGTATGACTCAAAGTGTATCTTTTTATTTAAAATTGACATTAATATTACTAAAAAAATCCAAATGTCATACTGAAAACTGAGAAAATGCATTCATATTATTTTAATAATTTAGGAAAATGATCCATGAGTCATTTGTAACATTTAGGAATCAACCCCACCTCAATAAAATTCATTATGTGACCAATATTAATCCAAATGTGTCTTTTTATTTAAAATTGACATTAATTTAAGTAAAAAAGAAAAACTGACATATAGAAAACCAAGAAAGTGCATTCAGATTGTTTTAAACCGAAATGTTTCACTCACATAAAAACAAGAAACCACCCTCCAATTGTATTCATAATTTTGTAGAGTGATTCATAAGTCCTTTTTTACATGTATGAAGTAGTCTCACCTCACACTGATATACGATGTGACCAGTATGACTCAAAATGGGTGTTTCTGGTTTGAAATGATATTTTAGTAAAAACACAACTCGCCTACTGAAAACTAAGAAAACACATTCATATTTGTTTGATACATTATAAAAAAGATACATGGTAAATATTTGATGTGTATAAATCAACCACACCACAGTCTGACGCATGGTATGACCGGTATGACTCAAAGTGTATCTTTTTATATAAAATTGACATTAATTTTATTAAAAAAACAAAACTGGCATATTGAAAACCAAGAAAACACATTCATATTGTATTAATAATTTATTAAAATGATTCCTGGGTCATTTTTTATGGGTGGGAATCATCCTCGCTTCAATACAATGCATGATGTGACCGGTATAAATCCAAATGTCTCCTTTCATTTAAAATTGGCATCAATTTAAGTAAAAAAGAACAACAGACATAATGAAAACAAATAAAACACATTTGGATTATTTTGATACTTTATGAAAACAATATATGAGTCATTTTTTATATGTAGGAATCAACCATACCTCAATCTGATGAACATTGGGACTGATATGACTAAAAGTTTCTGTTGTCGGTTTAAAATTGGCATTCTAACTCAAAACATTGAACTCACTAGAAACCAAGAAAACACCCTATTTTTGTCTTTATAATTTAGTAGAGTGATTATTAAGTCATTGGTGGGGTGTATGAAGTTGTTTCACCTCAAACTGACGCATGATACGACTGGTATGACTCGAATGGGTGTTTCTAGTTTGAAATGATATTTAGTAAAAAAACACAAATAGCATACTGAAAACTGATAAAAACCATTCATATTGTTTTGATACATTATATAAAATATCCATAAGTCATTTTTGATGTGTAGGAATCAAAAAAACCTCAATCTGATGCATGGTGAAATCGGTATGACTAAAAGTGTCTCTTTTTATTTAAAATTGACATTAATTTTAGTAAAAAGCACAACTGGCATACTAAAAACCAAGAAAACACATTCAGATTGTTTTGATAATTTAGGAAAATGATCCATAGGTTATTTTTAATGTTTATGAATCAAACCCATCTCAATAAAATGCATGATGTGACCGTTATAAATCTAAATGTGTCTTTTCATTTAAAATTGACATTAATTTAGGTAAAAAGAACAACTGAGATATAGAAAACCAAGTAAACTTATTCAGATTTTTTTGATACTTTAATAAAATTATAAATTAGTAATTTTGGATGTGTAGTATTAATCCACACCTCAATACGATGAAGAGTGTGACTAATACAGCTAAAACTATCCATTATCAGTTTAATGTTAATATTTTAGATCAAAAAACATCACTCGCTAAAAACCAAACAAACTCACTCAAATTGTCTCCATAATTTACGATAATGATTCATAAGTTCTTTATGAAATGTATAAAGTAGTCTCATGTCAAACTGAAGAATGATGAGACCATTATGAAACAAAAAAATTCCATTTGGAAATGATATTTTATAAAAAAACACAACTAGCATACTAAAAGATGAGGAAACTCATTCAGATTCTCTTGATACTTTAGGAAAAGGATATATACCTCATTTTTTGATGTGTAGGAACCAACCTCACCTTGATCCGATGCACGGTGTGACCAGTATGAATCAACGTTTCTCTTTTTGTTTTAAATTGACATTAATTTTAGTAAAAAACACAACTAACATACTGAAAACTTAGAAAATGCTTTTGGATTGTTTTCATAATTTAGAAAAATGATCAATAGTCATTTGTGATGTGTATGAATCAACCCCACCCCAATAAAATTCACGATGTGACTGGAATAAATCCAAATTTGTTTTTTTATTTAAATTTGACATTAATTTAAGTAAAAAAGAACAACTGACATACTGGAAACTCAGAAAATACAATCATATTGTTTTGATACTTTAGGAAAATTATCCATAAGTCATTTGTGACATGTATGAATCAACCACACCTCAATCCTATGAATGGTGTGACCAATATGACTAAAAGTCTCTGTTATTAATTTAAAATTGACATTTTAGCACAAAATTTTTCACTAACTAAAAACCATGAAAATGCCCTCGGATTATTTTCCTAATTTGGGGGAGTGATTCCTAAGACCATTGTGATGCGTATAAAGTGGTCTTACCTCAAACTAATGCATTATGTGACATTTATGACTAAAAATGATTGTTTCTGGTTTGAAATGATATTTTGGAAAAAAAACACAATTTTCATACTGAAAACCAAGAAAACCAATTTGAATTATTTTGATACTTTAGAACAATGATCCATGAGTCATTTGTAACATTTAGGAATCAGCCAACCCTCAATTCAATGAACGATGTGACTAGTATAAATCCAAATATGTCCTTTAAATTTGATATTAATTTTAGAAAAAAAACAAGGGACATACTCAAAACCAAGCAAACCCATTTGGATTGTTTTGATATTTTGGGACAACGATCTGTAACTCATTTGGGACGTTTAAGAATCAATCCCACTTTAATATAATGCATGGTGTGACTTGTATAACTCCAAGTTTGTCTTTTTAATAAGAAATGATATTTTCTTAATGTATTCTTTCATATTAATGTTTAATTTATATTTTATAGTATTATTAACATAATATTTGTTTTCTTATACAGGTATAACCTTTTTCTTGAGTTAGGATGATTTTTTTGGAAACTAATACATTAGGAATACATTTTTTAGAGGGGGTCATGGATATTAAGGGGCGAAACATTAACTTTTTTACTGTATGTTGGATAATTATAAATGTAATTATATAGAACATTATTTGAAATGTATATATCATTGTTTTCAAATTCCTTGTGTGTGTTGATTTATTCTTGTGTGAACTTTTTTGTGCCCTAATTTGTTCTTGTGTGCACTATTAAGGTACTATTTTGTATAGGTTGTGTGTGTGTGTGTTGTGTAGGTGTTGTTGGTGGGTGTGCTATTTATATATATAGGTGCTTTTGGTGATTGTGTTGTTATATAAATAGCACATCACAAGAAGCTAAGCATTTATCAACACAATTTTGATCATTAATAATGGCAACATTTATCAATTCTACTTTAAGCACTAATAAAGGAACCCTTTATCAATGCTATTTCGAGCATTAATAAAGGCACCATTTATTAGTGCTAATTAAATCACTAATAAAGTGATCTTTTATCAGCACTCAAAATAGTGGTGATAAAGGTTGCCTTTATCAGCACAAAAATAGAGTGAAAAAGGGACATTTATTAGTGATTATTTTATCATGGATAAAGGACACCCTTTATCAGCGCTTTTTTAATGCTGTTAAAGGGCCCCTATCTTTATTGAGATTAACAGCACTTTTCTAGAACTGATAAACACACTATATATAGTAGTGTTGGTATATTCCCTTGATTCTTGGGAAATTATTTGGTATAGTTCCCCGTAACATTATATTTGAATCATTAAACATTGTATACTTCTTTATTGTGCTTGAAATCATGATCATTGTGAAATTTCACTCCAAAATTAAGGAAAACTCATATTCCCTTCTTGTAAGTTCCAAAATTATCATATGTAGAAAAATCCTTATTTTCCATCATCCCTATATCTATATTTTTCTCAGTCATCCTATTATCCCCTTACATTTGTTTTAATCCATAAGTTTTTCATAATTATTTGTCTATCTTGATATCACATGACACTATGTACTTATATGATCATAATGTGTGTGATACTAATTCTCTTTAACGTATTGGCTTTAGACCATCCAAGAAATAGTCAATATTACTTATTTTATTACATATATATTCTAAATAATTCATTGAAATCCTGGTAAGTTTAGATTCATATATAGTTACATTTTTATCTTCCTTTTCTAATAGACTGTGGAACTATCTATCCATATCCACTCATTTCTCTCGAGGAAAATACTTTTTCAATAAGAGTATCTTAAAATCATTACACTAATACTCATCTCTTGAGATTTGATCAACTTCTTTGATATCCTTCCCCATTTCATTACTTTCCAAAGTGAGAAAAATATTCTCTAACAAACTTATCCATTACTCAACTTCAAATGAATTTTTAGTTTCATTTATTTATGGGGGTTTTCATTCATAAAGTTATCTAACATTGTTACACCACATGGTGGATTTTAAGGATACTTCACATGGGATATGTTATTGGCCATAACCTAAGCCGGTTTCACCAATATGGTTAAAATTTCTTCAATTTCATTTATAGTTCCAACTCCAACTTCATTCTCTTTTCTAGGTGGAAAATTCTAACATTGGGTATGTGTATTGATATAGTTATCATTTCTTCAACTAGGCACCATTTATAAAAAATTAAATACGCTTTATTAGAAAATAGAATTATGAAACATAATGTATAATCCCTATTCTAACATAAATTGAAAATTTTATGCATGGATAATCTCATAATCATAATCATGATTTCTTAAGGAATGTATCCAAATCATAAAAATATTTTCAAATCCTTTATAATGGTTTGTAAGTAAAACATTAATTATCCAGGAATATCCCATAGGCGATGTCAAACTAGGTTCATAGTAATACCCATTCTCGTCTACCAGGTAATTCTCAAGTCATGCCAAACACACCTGTTTGGTATTTATTACCCCTGTGTATATTGGTTCCAAAACCATGTCCCCATGTAGTATCCAGGTAGAGATGTATTGGTAGAAAAAACTACAAAATATCCACCTTACCAATACTTTATAATGATTTTCTATACTTATTCTCATTTTCAATCATAGGGTTATGCTCGCTAAAATATGTTTTCCAAAATCTAGTTTCCAAGGTTTCTACAACAGTTCCTTTGATTCCAACAGTAAATACCCTAACTCTAGTATCTCGGAGCTATTGGTTACATTATTACATTGTCACTTCATACAAAAGAAAAGATCCTAATTGACCAAATAGTTTACTAGTTTTTGTAAACTATATTAATATTTAAAATACATATTGCATTTTAAATCATCAAATACACAAAGTGTTATCTTTGAGAACTCCATTATTCCTTATAGTGTATCCCTACATATCAACCGAAAAATGCTTCCTAGTATGTTGGGGAAAATAAAACTAAGAAGGGGTAATCTATGTTCTTGTAAAGAGTATGTGTACATTAGATTCTCTCAAGAATTAATAATAACAGTCAATATGGAAAGTAAAATAAATGAAACATCTGCATTTTAATCAATAAACTAAACGTGATATGACATAAATAAATAATGATCAAATAAATGTATGTAAATATTTACATAATCATGAAAATTATCCATAGATATTCTAACTAATTTAATAATCACATTGAAATAAATAACTAGTTGCATAGTTAGGGAATTATTAATGTGAGACATCTAAATCATACTATCAAGACCTTTCCCAAGATAGTTTAAATATGTGGGTAGAAACCCATCTAACTTGGCCAAATGATTTGTCTCGTGAGACTTCTCGATGTATCAACGAGATATCTATAATCAGGACCAACCTATCACTTACTAATTCCAATTAATTCCTTAAAAAGGCATGAAACATAATCAACATAAACATTCTTATTGAAAAACTAACATAAAAAAATTTAATAGTTACCTCAATCAAATAAACATGATCATAAACCATCCATAGAAATATGGTGAATGGAAATAAAATTGTACACCATCAATCAACCTAATTATAAATCATCCAAATAAATACTAAGGTCAGTATCAATATAATATATCCCCAAATGATCATTAGTGAAATATAGAGTTTAAGTCATTGATGAATATAAATACCATAAAAATTTAATTAAAAATGTATTTGAGGAAAATAACCTTTTCACTATGAAAATCCATTTAAAATGAAAAATTCAAAAAATATTTTAAAAACGTATTTATTTGAAATTTTGTCCATTCCATACTTTTAAAAATAAATATTTCTTTCACATCTTCGGTAATAGACAAATGGGTATTGTTTGGAAGATGACATGAATATTCCATTCAAAAAATTGTAAAAAATTCAAAAATTATTAAAAATATATTTAACAAATCATCTTTTTAATTTTAATAACATTTTCCAAAACATTTTTAGAAATAATCTTATGGAATAAAATATATTTTCAACTAAATAGAATAATGAGGTTGACTTTACATACAATTATGTTGTCAATAATTTTTTGTACCAAAGAGTGTAAAAATTATAATATCATGTGAAAATTTTTTGAATCTTCATTGGATAAGAAAATTAGTGAGTGTATAATATAAATATCATATAATTCACCCATGGTAAGCATATATATAAATAATCCTAAATAATGATGGGATTGTGAAACAAACCCTTAACACATTGGTAACTTTGGAATCATAAGCCACATGTAGTAAATAACATGAAATGAAAAATTAAATATAATTTATATAAATATATTAATCATATAAAATATCACAAGGGTCATTATATACCCTACACAACGGAATAAGTGGTGAATATAGTGATTTTCATACGAAAATAAAAGTGAGATGGGAATCCCTTAATTCTGGTTCAACTTCTTTTTTATGGGTAAAAATCTTATATAATGAATATAGGTTTATTATAAATATATTAAAATAAAATAATAAAATATACCATACCATATATGATTTAATTAAAGTGTTTTTTCACACGTTTATTAACAATTAATTACTAAAATCACTGTTTTGGGTGATAATCGCTTCATTTTTCATGGATGTTTTAGTTTAGTGATTTTGATCGTCTTAATTTGATAAGTGAAAAAAAAAATATATAATTTAAAAATTATATAAATACCATTTATATTAATTATATATATATTTTAACCTGTTAAATTTAGATATATAAAATGGATTACATCAATCATGGGGACAGTCAGACGTACGTACCCACGAACGTTGTTTTTATTTTACTCTATGGATGAAAAAAAAGAAAAAAAATATTAATTAAACTTAATTAAATTATTATTTTTACATATATATCATATATATTTATAAAATAAATCCATATTACCATCCAAGTGAAAATTAAATGAAAAAAATTTCACATCACAAGGTATAAGCAGTAGTCTACATGTGCGAACGAGCGATGTTGTTATTTTACAATGGATTGGAAGGTAAGAAGTTAGATGATTTATTTAATTTTTAGAATTATGTTTAAATCATTTATATCAAATATATTAATAAAATTAAACTATAATTTATTTCTATAATATCATAAGTGAAAACCCAATCTCATTGTTTTGTGAGGCGGTAGTTTGTCGTACAGACGAGGGACGTTATCAAGACACTCAAAAAATAGAAAGTAAGATGTTATATGTGATTTAATAATAAATAATGTATAATAATGTCAAAAATATCATAAAAATATGTTTAGCCCATCATTATATGAATCCTTTAAAGGTGGTTATTGAAAATGACTTACATCGATTCACGTGGCGGTTGTCTGTTGTATACACAATCAACGATTTCATTTCCCATTTGATTAAACTTGAGATTTATATTGGTTATTACATTAAAATAATAAAATATTATTATATTATAGATATGATTTTTATTATGTTATCATATTTTAATATGGTTTGATGGTGGTGGATGAAGAAATAAAACAAATACACATGTATAATAATTATATTATTCTTCGAAGAACCTCTTTTGGTTTACACATAAACCATTTCTAGGAGGAATTAATAATCAAAATAAAGACTATGTGATGTGAGGAGGTAATTAATTGAGGTATTTGTGTACTTATTTTCGGATAAAATATTTTTTGGAAGTGTGAAAAAAGGCAGAGTTGTGGTGGCCTTTTATAAGTGGGGGAGAGGACACAGGAAATTTTTTAATATATAAAGTGATACCTAAATTTTATCATCAAACAAATCCACCAAAATGGTTTATTTTAAAAAATTAGGGGTTTAAGGTCCCCATATGGCCATAAAATTTTTTTTGTACAAGTTTTAGGTCATTTGTAACACTTATCTTCTTAGATTAACCCCTAATAAACATATTTTTAACTTAACCATAGTAATACGTTTTTATTTTTTTCACTTTTAATTGTGAAAAAAAATTATGTTTAACTCATTAAATAATTTAAATTATTATATTTCCAAATATATAATACATAATTCCTATAAAATTAATATAATTGGAATAATTCAATTTAAAATTAATATGCAGACGTGATGAAAGAGCCGTTTTCTAAAGGGAAAATTATCATAAGTATAGAATGTTTTAATATCAAAATTCAATAATAAAATTAGTTAAATTAATTAAATGAGTTAAATTGTAATAATATTTAAAATTTTTTACCTTAATACTAATTTAAAATATAATTTATTAGTTTAATTAATTTAAATTAAAAGGCAGTATTTAATTAAAATGAGTATTTTTTACTAATTATCAAAAAATTATTCCTTTCATAAAATTATCAAAAATAAAATCAAATATAATTTTGATATATATATTTAGAAATTTAATTTTATTGTTCCAAAAATTTCTAAAATTGGTCAAATATAATTTTAAATTATATATAGAAAGAGCGACAAGACCACCTTTTAGAAAAATAAAATTTTTTCGAAAACATTTTCTTTTATTTCAAATGGTTATTATTTTATTTATAGTCAATATATAACCATTTAATTTATTTTATATAGTTTTAAAACATATAATTATCATAAGTTAGTTTTTAATATTCATAAGCTCTAACTTAACATCTATGTTACAATGGTCATGATTAAATAATAATAATATTTTAATATAGTCTTTCATTTCATTCAAAACCAGTGTTGTGTACCTTATAATATATAGAAGAGATATAATTCATTTGAAAATAAATATATCATAAAGTCTTGGGGTGTTACATTTTGTGATATCTCATTTCATATTCATATTTCCCTTTTCCACTTTTCAAAAGTATTTTTATTATTCCTTTTTATGATGTGATTTTTAATAAAGATATTGTAAATTATTAACATGGTTTTCCTTCTCTAATTGTTTGTTTTATCTTAAACTCTAAATTTAACTAGAATAAACCTTATATATTTTTCATGATCCAATATTGGGGTTTCATTTTGAAAATAATTTTTTTATAATTTTCCACTACATCATTGTCATAAACTAGGTCGGAGTGTCATCTAACCTAACACCCAACCTAGTCTAATGCATGACCTAAAGGGAATTCCTGATCCCCAAAGGCTGTAAACTAGCTCTCGGGTATCAACATTATGCTTTGGGAATGACTTCACTCATTTAGGAAAGCATAAATAACCAACAAAATATACATTACATATCGGAAAAAAATAACCAAACAAGTAAAATGATTTTCATATTTTAGGTTTTACAACTTCAATGGGAAAAAAATACGACATTAGAAATAAAACATCAAATAACTCAAAACAACCATGCAACATAAGAGGTGTCACCCTAAAGGCACCACTACCAGCACCAGTGACAAGTGGAACTCAAGCAACTCGATCGACCATTTCCACCACGACACATTTTTCCTTTACCTAAATCATACAAAACAAGATCTAAAAACACACAAAGGTGTATGTAGGGTGTAACCCAAATCCTAGTAGGATTCCACATAAAGAAAGTATTCCATGTTATAACATTAAAAGAAAACTTAACATTCTCCTTTATAAAAAAAATCTTTGAAACATTTTAATATAAAACCATTTTTTGTGGGAACACCTCTAAAGGTGACCTTTTCTTCAAGGAAACATTTTCAAAACAACACTTTTAAATGAAAAATTCAAAAAAGGTAAATTATATAAAGATAAACTTACTTTGAAATGGACTTCACAAATATACACACATGGTCCACCACATACAAATGGATGGAACCACATCATCGAGGCCACATGTCACAAGTGAGAACCATTGGTAAATCCTTATGGTTAATCAAACTCTAATGTAAAACTAGAACCTCGTACCTCAGTGAAGGGTGGTGTAGTAACCACAATCATAGCTTTGTGGTGTATGATCCACTTTGAGTGGACCCCCCATGGGCCGAGTCATCTCCAAAAATCATCATATTTTAGTTAGTGTTGTAAGCGTCAATTATGCTAAGTAAAATTGGGATAAGCCACTTATGAATCACTAGAGTACTAGATCTTGTCAGCTCACCTAGATACCTAGGACTCATGTGTGCTAAAATTCTCATTTCACATGTCACACAAAACACACTTTTTACATACACATATCAAACCTTTTAAACACACTGGCTAGTCACTATTTTCTATAAAAAAATCCACTTTACCCTTTTTCACACACCAAAACCATAGTCAAATACATTTACCAAAACTTATGAAATTAAAAAATCTCTATTGGAAAAATCATAAGAAAATAACATAATTTTACAACCAATCCCATGGGCCAATCCCTTTTCATATCCACACATAAACCAAGTTGATTTTTAAAACAAGTTTCCCATTATTAAAGCAATTTACAATTCATATCAAAAGTGTAAAACAAAATTTAATATGCCAATGTAGTCCATTTTCCATAAAAAAACCTAATTGTAAACTCATTCACACCTTAGGATCCTTTGAAAAAACATTCTAAACCCTTCATAAAATTCATAAAACACATTTAAGAAGCACCACCACAAGTAACACACAAAAACAGAACCATTTCACTATATAAGAATCCATTGTTATCACATAAGAATGTTAAACCCCTCAAAAACATTTCTCACACCACAAAAAAATAAATCATAGAGCATATATAATTAACCATAAAAGCATATCAAAGTCATCCAAAAATTTGAGTTCATGGTACAACCTACCATAATCTTAGAAGCATCTAAAAATTGGTGTGAAACCGCAACCCCACCACCAAAAGACCCTAAACAGAAAATATTGGACACTAAATATCATGATTGAATGTTTAAAAATAATATCTAACCATAAATGAAACTCATCCTAGTAGAGAAGTAAAACCCCAAAGAAAGAGTTAGAAATAACTAGAAGGGAGGGAGTAACCAAGAAATGAGGGGACTTACTTCAGAAATCTTACGGGAATTACACCAACTGAGAGGATATCCAAGGGATCCTAGGTTTTGGGGAGAGATGCCAAGGGTTAGGAATCCTAAATGAAGATGAGAGGGGTTGATTTGCAGTAAAAATATAAGATTGAATAACATTAAAAGACTGAATATTAATGACTTGGATGTCATACAATGTTATCCCACACAGTTTGTCAAACTATGTGGAAACCATAAACCCCTCTCTTCCTAAGAGGAACCTACCACATGATTTGCTTTCATGGAATAACTTACCATGTAGTATCTATACGGTATCTTTTTTCCAAAAAAAATTAATCTACCATAGGGTTACCTAGAGAAAGGCACACAGTTTTGAAAACCATGACCCAACCGTGCACATAAATATATCAACCCAAAAAACATTCATATTTCATGAAATATCAAGGGGGGGAACTCATGGAAAACCGGTGGACTGTAATTAAACAATGTAAATATCTCAAAATTAAAACCCATCACACTTGAAACTCAAGGGAGAAATCAAGACCCTAATTATAATCGGAATAGAGGATGAAGAAAAAACCCGAAGTGTCACAATTCTACCCACCATAATGCTTTCTGCCCCTAGAAATACACAACAAGGATTGATCCAAAAACTGAACTGATACTCCAACAGAGATCTAGGGGTTTCCCAAAAAACATCAACCATGATGGAAAAAAAAAAGAAAACCTTGAATAGAAAAATAGATTCACAAGTCTGAATTCAAGAGGTCAGAATGGACTCTCTACTATTTAGAATCTACCTTTGAAAATCTATGATGCCTCTAGTTGATAGATCAAAGAAATGTAATTCTCTTAATGCACAATCCAACCTCTCAAACCAATAACACTTTATATGTTACCAAAAAAAACTCATACCACTTACCTGTAATGAGAAAATAAACACAAACCACATCTCGTCGAATACATTCGCAATCTTACTTCAACAACACCAATGGGAACACTCCAACTCCAACATTTACTCAAAGAAGGAAATTGAATTTAGATATCTTCGAACAAGAATACCCACTACCAAGACTACAACAGAAACAAACTCGTATTACCAACACATGATGGCTCGAACGGAATCCCCGCTATTTGAATTGAACCAGCACTTCTCTACCCCAGAATAAATTCTTGGCAATACCTAAAATGGGTCTCCCAACCATACAATCCAACCAACTTAAAAAAAATTCATAGATTGAAATAGGAAACCCAACATGGGAAAATGTTGCAACTTTTCGCATGGACTAACAAAAATGAACAAATAAAACCCTTGACAAGGGATCTGATAAGAGAAACTATAATAAAATAGTGAACACTACACAATTCATAATCCCCCCATGGGATGAAACCATCCTCAAATGAGTACAGACCAAAACTGTAACTGCTTTAAAAGTCTAACCAAACAATAGAATCTACATGGATATTCACATACCAAAAGGGTACAACCACGACAGTTCAAGAAAATGAGACAACAATACCTCCTCATATTAAAGGAGGAACTCTTCCACCCACACGGGTCGCAAATAAGAGCGAGTCATTTATTCCATTTACCAGAGAACTAGACCTTTCCAAAAAGAAACGTTACCACATGGAAGCTTGGATTGTCCCCATTCAACACTGGATACCAAGCCAGACCAAAGTCCCTGGCACCCCTGAAGGTTTCTGACTATGTGTAGGCTTCACCCTGGGGCCTATGGATAAATCATAAATTCTTGATGAATCTAATTCCTCGTAGTCAAGATCTGAAAATACCCAGTAAAAAATTCTTCTTTCCACCTAAATAGTGATTCAGAAGACACACACTCATCACTCCCTTTCAATTTGAATGAAAAAAAGTATAAACAAAACACATGATAAGAACACACCCATTTCTAAAATATAATGATTCATAATTTTCTAAAATGAGAATGAAGTTCCATTAAAATAGAAGATCACAAGGGATCCACAACACCAAATTTTACAATTTATAGAGAAAACAATATAGCAAAACACCAATAGGCACAACCATTGCAAGTGACCTAAGCTTCCACAGACTTTGCAGTTCTTCTTAGAATTCAGACATGATGGATCATTATGACCAGTCTTATCACACTAACAGCACAACATGATCCTATTCCAGAATGAAGATAGTGAAATACCTAAAGGAAATTTTCATTCCATGACCTACACCAAGAGCTCCTTGCCCCTTTCCATCACTAAAATTCCCTTGACTATTTCTAGGCCATACTTTCAAGCTTAAAAGTGGGAAACTTCACCTTTGATGACATAGGTAGATATATAAATTATGGTTTATTTCAATTACATCAGTGTCCAATCTATAGATATGAGAGGATCTGATTAAAAAAATGATAGGTGGATTAAATTTCCAAAACTCAACAATAAAGTCTGTATGTTGATCAACTAGACATTCTGCCAATGGTGAATCAACTGTGGCCACACATTGAATATGCATCAAACCATATGGCGGTGTATAATAGCCAAGAAGGGAAACTGGGGACCTAATAAAACAAGTCCATCATCCCAAACGTACCAAAAACATACAGCAAGAACAAAAAGGGAACTAACTCAAAGGCTCCCCAAAACATTTCTAAAAATAACTCACTAAACATTATTTTCAAAACTAAACAATCGACAAGGAAAAAAAATTGAAACCCCATTTCAACAGGAAGATCTATCAAACTCAAAATTTATTGTGAGAAAAATTATTATATCATAGGGATACACACATCACATAAACACCTTTTATCAAAACATCATGTATTTCATTAAAATAAATTTTTAAAAGAAAATAGTTTTTTGGTTTTCACACTCACTATTAGTCTTGCATAGAGTCTTACAAATTCTTATTCTCATGCCAAAACAAGAACCCATAGTCTCATGTCAATGAGGGCACTCATCCACTCATTCCATTAACCATTTTTATTCCTATATGTATCTATGCATGTAGTCAATCATGGAAACAACAAAGGTAATAATAAAACCTTTCCACTTTTCAAGAAAAAACTGTTAACCACTGTTTTCAAATTCTCAATTTATTTCCTATTTATAAATTAATAAAACGTTTTCAAGATATCACTCACCATTAAGTCAGAAAAACATTTTCAAACTCTTTGGATCATACCACATCATTCTTCATCAAAATAATGTTTTGTATTTTCCCTCCAAAAATCCAACATCACTATTTAAAAATTTCAAAAAATATTCAAAAAGTTCAATGACCCCCAAATAAAAAAAATTGTCTTCAAAATACACACATTGTTCCATTTCATTCCTTCTAAAAATATTAATCACATGATTTTACATTCAAAAACTCCAACTCATCTCATTAAAATTTTCAGAAAATCTATTTTCAAATATATTCCTAATACGCACCTTGAGATAGTTCATCTTTTCCAAAAAAATATCAATTTTGATAAACAACAAGTTTTAATTATGAAAATCCAATTCTCATTGAACTCATCACCCCCCCCCCCATTTATTCCAAATTCATTTCACAAAAATACACTTTTCAAAATTATCCTTCAAAATTATTTTGAAAATGCATCTTCCATAATCCCAAGACAAAACCATTTCTACATTAAAATATAGTTTTTCATGATTCTAAAACAATGGGTTTCGAAAAAAAATCAGAACACATGAAGACACAAAACAATTTATAAGAGGAAACTAGTGTTGATGGGTGTCTTGATCATATGGTTGGCCTCTATATGCAAAATATCCCACCATACTAGAGAGTATTCTATGGAAATTTACCTACCTCCACATGGATATCTAGGCCTTATGAACTCACTCAGGCCATTATACCAACTCTCTTTTCATTTCCCAAATACAAAGCAATCGATAAAAACCAATGAAACAAAAGAAACATGGATTTCCATGGCGACTCAAGTACCATCATGAGGTTTGTTTCTTTGGAACCCAACTCATACTCATAACATCATGTCCAAAAAATCCTAACTCATGTATACCTAGACATTTCTCTAAATCACATGACCCAAAAAGAGTGTTACCTCCTCTGATACCATTTTTTCATGAACCGAGCCAGAGTTTCATCCAACCCAACACCCAACCTAATCTATGGAATGTACTAGAATAAATTGTTTATCCCCATGAGTAGGAAACCAGTTCCTGGTTATCAAAATTATTCTTTGGGAGTGAATTCTCCCATTTATATAATCATAAATAAAAACAATTAACCTGACATACCTGGAAAAAAATTGAACAATATACAACAATTTTTAGATTTAAGGTTTTAAAAAATTAATGAAGAAACTAAAATACCACAAGAGAAATAAAACATTAAATTACTCAAAACCTACAAGAATATTGAGGGGAATCACCCTAAATCTACCAAAACCAACACCTATTACAAGATTAACTCTATAAAATTGATAAACCATTACCACCATGTCACATTTTTCATTTACATTTTATCATAAAAAAATAACATTTATATACACCCAATGGTGTTTGTAGGGTGTGAGAAAAATCCCATTAGGATTCCACTCGATGAACGAATTCCATGATTTAATATTAAAAGACTAATTAACATTCTCATTCATACAAAAAATCATTAAAACATTTTTAAGATAAAATTTTATATGAAAACAATTTTTCATGGGAACAACTCCAAAGAGGACCTTTTATTCAAGGACACATTTTAAAAACAAAAATTTTAAAGGCAACATTCCAAAAAAAACATATACGAATGAAAAATTTATTTGAAATATATTACAAAAATACACACAGCAGGTCAGACGTATACAGAAATATGGAACCACATCATCTAAGCCACATGTCATGTGGGAGCACCTTATGTAAATCCTTATGGGTAATCTATCTCAAATGGGACACTCTAACATTGTA
This sequence comes from Viscum album, assembly GCA_963277665.1. Lineage (NCBI taxonomy): Eukaryota > Viridiplantae > Streptophyta > Magnoliopsida > Santalales > Viscaceae > Viscum > Viscum album. The sequence continues at coordinate 1,893,476,161 of OY728125.1, read as the reverse complement.
CCTTGATAAAGGGTGGTATATTAACTACAATCACAACTTTTTCATGCATGAGAAACTATAATGGGACACCCCATGGGCCAAGTGGTATCCAAACATCATCATTGTTTAGTTAATGTTGTAAGCATCTATCATGATTTGTGAAAATCAGGACAAGCCGCTTTTTCATCACTAGTATAATAGATCTAGTCATCCCACCTAGATACATAGGATTCTCATGTGATAAAATTATTATTTCACATGTCACAAAAAAAACCCTTTTTACATACACATGTCAAACATTATAAACACATTGGGTTGTCACCATTTTACAAAAAAAAATCAATTTCCCATTTTTCACACACTAAAAACATTTTCAAATATATTTACCATCACCTAAAAAATCATAAATTCCCATTGGGAAAATAAAAAAGAAAAAAATATAATTGGGACCAATCCCATGGTCCAAACCCCTTTCAATTCCACACAAAAACCAAGTTCATTTTTAAAACGTGATTCCCATTATTTAAACAATTTAAAATTCATATCAAAAGTGCACAAAAAAACAATATACAAATTAATAATTTTTTTCAATAACCCCACTTTCAAACACATTCTCAACTTACATTCCATTGAAAACACAATTCACACCATTCAAAAAAATCAAAACACTTTCAAGAAGCTCTACCATAAGAAACACACTACAACATAACCATTTCACTTTATAAAAATAAATTTCTAACACATAAAAATTTCAAACCCTTCCAAAAAATTTTATCTCCAAAAAATAATTCATAGATCATATATAATTAACCATGAAAGCATATAAAAATCATTCAACCACATTAGGTCATGGAACCACCTATCTCAAGATTAGAAGCATCTAGAAATTGGTGCAAAACCACAAACGCACTACCACAATACTCTATAAAGGAAAGATCAAACACTAAACGTCAATATCAAACCTAAAAAAATTATATCTAACCCTAAAAATGACACCCAACCCGCTGGAGAAGTGAAAACCCAAAGAAAGAGTGAGAAAACCTTATAATAGAGGTAGAAACCAAGAAAAGAGGGGACTTTAAAAATCATAGAGGAATCACAACAAAGACATCAGGGGAGTGGATATACAAGGGTTACAAGGGGATAGGGAGAGGAGCTTAGGGTTAGGAATCCTGAATGGGGAGAAGATGGGTGGATTTGGGGTAAAATGGAATAAAGAAAAATGGTAAAATACCAAATTTTAATGACCTGGACATCATGAACAGTTATCCTAAACAATTTATCAAAATATACGGTGACCATGCGCCCCTATCTTCTTTAGAGGAACCTACTACATGGTTATCCCGCATGGGATAACTTACCATGTTGAAGAAGTTCTGTAGGTTCTATCTAAAAATCGTAACCTACCACATGGTTGCCTAGAGAATAATACACGGTTTGGAAAACCATGCACAAACTGTGTGCATCAATATTCAAACCCAAAAACTTGTATTTTTCATGAAAACTCAAGGTAGGAACTCATGGAAAATTATTTGACTAAAAATAAACAAATAAATACCTCAAAAGTCAAACTCATCACAACCGAAACTTTTGGGAAAAACTAAGATCCATCTTTTAACCAAAATAAATGAAGAAAACAAAACCCAGGTGTGAGAACCATTTTGAAAATTACATGAAAATTATTCTATGAAAATGTTAAAAACAAATTTTATAAAAAAAAAATTTAATAAATCTTTTATTTTCTACTCTATCTCTAAAGGATATATTTCTTTGGAAATCATTTTTCATTAATTACCCACCAAATTTCCTTTTTTAGTTAAACTTATGGATCTACATTACTATCGTTTCTTACATAATAATAGACTTATAAATATGTTTTTCCTTCCAATTACTTTCCTCTGTAAAAACTCTATAATTACTTCCATTCATTGAACTGTGTTTATGTATATTTCATATATCGATTGATTGGGAAATTATTGGATAAATTTTATAACATTTATCTATACTGTGTAAATACCACATACCTTGTCATCTAAATTAAAGGTTATTTACCAATAATGAGACTTAATATATTTTGGATATACATTTATTTTCATTGGGAGTATCATATTATTATCATTGAGAGTTTTATGAATGTTTTTTGTATGGATCCATTTGAAAAGGACATGAAAATAATTTTATTTCCATGGGATCTTTATGTTATGATGAATGATTGATTTCAACTGAAAAAAGTTTATTTATATGATTCATGGGTGGGGTCTTATATCGCACTCCAATGTATTGGTTATAATATTAAAATTCATGTGACATGTATATACATGTGAAGTTATATTTTCGCAACATTAAAGTTTGTGACTAGTGACTCATATGGGTGTTAGTGTGAGTAGTGACTCCCAACCGTGATGATACCAAATGCTTGTGTCATTGAAAATTTCATTATTCTGACTTTTTATGACTTCATTCATTTATAGTAGCCTTTGATTATACCTATTTGTAATTTTTAATTATATAAAACTCTTAAAAATGTTTATATGTATTAATTTGAGATTTCATTTCCTTCTATACTGACTTATGCACAAGTCTTATTGTTCCATGTTCTTTTTAATAATATATTTCTCCCCTAAACATATTTTCTCATATTCATATTTTCTAACAATAAATAACATGTTTAAATGTTTTAATTTTATTTTAATTTTAGGTCACCACCTTTTTTATTTCCATTTGCTCATGTTATAAAGATGATTATAACTTATGATGATTATAAAAGGGATTTTGGTATGTTTTCATTGTATATAAATATTCACAGGTGTCAAAAAATAGTTATCTTTTATAGTTTATCATTAAATACATTAAACCTTTTCTGTTTGGGGGTTTTGTGAATATTACGAGATGTAATGTTTATCTTATGTAAATTATGCAAAAAAACATAGGTTTATCTAACTTTGTGTCATATCTAGTGTTTCAACAAGGCATTTTTAGCACCAGGCTTGGGAGTTTTAGTTTGGGGTGCCTCAATTGGTATATGAAAAAAATTATTTAGTTTTTATGATTATTTTAGTATATATTTTGGATTAATATTAGAAAACATTATTGAAAAACAAATAGATATTTTTATGTTTATAAAAACATCATGATGTTTTGTTAATGTTTTGATTGTTTGGTTTCTTAGAAATTGAATCCTAATCTGGATACTAGAAAGTGGATGTAGTAGTGTCATAGATTAACCTAAGGTAAATTTCCATGAAATAGGATATTTAAATATAAAATAAATCTTCACTTGGTGCATGATGATTCGGCTATTGATTTTACTCTTTGATAGACACTCTCATATGATAATAACTGGGGTTACACATTTTCTATGTGAATCCCAATAAAGGATTTTAATCAAATATGAGGATGTAAGATATAACTAAGTCGGTTAGAGAAACTAATATAAAGATTATTAGGGACAACAAATATTATAAAGAAACTATTATAGACTAATCTAATTATATCACAATTTAACAAAAAGTATGAAATATTGAAATGAATGTGCCATTGTAGAATGAATCTTAGTATTGATTTTTTCTATCCATATAACCATTTACCCTAATGTTTTTGATATTATCATAACCATTTGGGTTTCAGTATTGGGTTGGATATGAGATCATGAAAATTATACTACGAAATTTATGCCCCAAGAAAATTCTATAACAAACTATGGAATGAAATTTATTATAAATAGTTGAGATAATTTAATATATCAATAAATTCATATTCCACAGGAAATGATGAGTCTTATAGTATTTATGATTTTTCGATTGGTATCAAAGTATAAAATATATATTGGGTTTATTATGGATACCATAGATTTTTTATTTATTGAACAGAACTTAAAATTTTGTCGAAACAATTTATTTACTAGGGGAGAATGTAACACCCCATGATTTAGGAATGTATTTTTCTCCAAAATAATATTATGTTCAATAGATTTCCCCACATGAAACCCTGAAATAAAATTTTCAAAAAGTTATTAATTGATTTTTATTAAGAAAATTTAATTATAATAAGACCCATAGTAATTAAAAAAATTGTTATCAATTCAAAATTCATAAGAAATAGGTTTGAAGAAAAAATTATATTTTAAGGGCATTATTCTATAAATATTGTTTTTCATTATATATATTATATTATTGTTTAAAGAATAAAATTATAAATATTAGTATTTAAATATTTTAAAATGTACTAAACTTTATAATTCATTATATCAGAATTATTTTTTGGTGAATTTTTGGATTTTTTATAAATTATTGACTTTCCCATGAATAATGAAGAAAAATCACTAAAACAAAGATGTTTACCAATATATCAATATATAATTATGGAATAAAAACATATAAAACATTTTCATGATAAAAATATTTATGGAGTGAAATTATGCATTTAAATATACTATTATATATTTATAAAATTGATGCTTAACATTGTCAAAATTAACCAACTTGTTTCAAATAAATAATATTTATAGAATTTTTCTTTTTATAAAGTTATTACTTGGTGAAATTTGATTTTTTATTTATTTTAAAATAACATAAATATCCATTGTATAATGATAAATTAATTAATCTAATTATAATAAAAAAACATAGATAATTTTTATCTAAATATAACATTTATACAAAAACAATACTCTTTTTCTAAAAATATGATTTTATGAGTTACAAGTGATAATGTTCAATGTATTTTTCATTAAAATATAAATTTTATTTTAGAAAATATTTTTAACGTTTTAAAAAATTATTTCCAATTATATAACCTTCCCCATATTAATTTTTACCATAAAAATTTATTTACTTCTGAAAAAATAATTTACATTGTGAAAACCATATAAGATAAAAGTGAAAATATAATAGTAAAAGACTTAAAAATATGTGTGAAAATGGTTTTATGATATATGATAAAACTTATCTAATTTTATAATTTTTTTTTATTTTCTCCTTCTTCCATATAAAACATGTGTTCCTTTTATATTAATAAGTCATATTAATAAAAATATCATTCCCTTATCCTATAAAAGGAGGTCATATCCACATTATTTCTCCACCAATTGTAAATCATTTTCCAATAAATAAATATACCCTATACACTCATTCACTCTCCACCAATGTATTTTATTTTGTGGTCATTAAAAAAGACTAGGATAAATATCCTTAAGGTGTTACTCAAAGGGGTACATCTACTGAAATAGGTTATGTTCTCAAACAATATATCTTAATTATTTTCTTATTTTACATAAGTAAACATATCATATTCATGAAAGTATTATAAAATAATTTTTAATAATATTTTAAAATGTTATTATACTAATGTAATATATTATTTTATTCCTCCAAAACCATTTAAAAAATGAATACATTGTCATGTTCACTTGAAGACTATCGCCTCGATGAATGGTGTACTTGATTTTTCTTTGTCATATTACATTGATGGTTCTAAATTTTTTAAAGTATGAATATAATATTTATAAAATTAGTCCCAATATTCCTCTAAAACTATAGAAAACAAATGTGTCACTCTTGTGCACGTGCAGAGTACTACCACCATGAAAGTGACATATTTCATTTTTTCACTCTAGTATTTTCTTATTTGTATAAATCTATTATAACCTTATTATATAACTTAATAAAATATATTTAATATCCTTATTATTATTTTAAAATTATATATTCAATTTATTCACCATACTCACACATAGATTATATCTTGTTCTTAATTGGGTCAATTTGACCACCTTTATAAAAAATTCTATAAATTTAAATCATGGTTAAATAATGATATCGAAATACTAATGATATTTTATAATAATATGTACATGATGATTTTTTTATTCTATAATGGAAATGGAAATATATTACCTAAATTTATGATACCACCCCTTGTTCATGAAAATTACCAGAACAATCTCATCATTATCTTCTTTATTGTGAATCATTTCTAAAATTAAATGGAATTAATTAAAACATTAAAAATAATTATAAAACATATTTTATGGTACCTTTAATTATTACATAATGATGTACATTTAATCAAAAAACATTAATCAACACAACGATTAAGAAATATGTATTAAACGATCAATCAAATCTAATAATATATGATGATTAAAATAAAATATAACTAATTAATATTTTGGTAATAAATGATTATAGGTAAAGTTTATAAAAGGTTTTTAGAATGAATAAGGTTCTTAAATAAGTTATTAATATATATTTTTTATTTCATATGATTTTAAAATGTGTTTGGATAAGTAGGATTAAAGGTAATGTTTTTTTCAACTCAATTTTTATTCACTAATATAAGATGTGTATTAATTACTTGTTTCCATTTTTAGGGTTTATATATTTAGAATGGATTTATTTTATCATTAGTTTTCTTAAAATTTTATATATTTACAAATTTATCTCATTTTTTAAATTTCTTGTGCTTTCAATTAGAAAAATAATGATTATTTATGTGTTTTTTGTTAACTCAATCCTACCTAGTTTGACTTATAATGTTTTCTCCCCAAATTCTTAATTATATGCTAGGTTACTTCTACCACAATAGATTATAATGAACATACTATTTATATCTAGTGGAAATGAATATTTTTATTCAATTATTCATCCATAATGAATTTCATCCCCATAAATATATATCATTGCTAAAAATAATTCACATCCATCACATATGAGCTCATTGTCTTTCATATCAATGTTTTCTATTCCCACCAATATTTTCCTATATATTTTGAATCCTAATTATGTATTATATCTTTTGATCTTCACATTTACATTTTCCTATTAATAAAACAATTATTTAGCATCCCATCATTTGATATTGGTTTCAAAAACGATATTTCAAATTATTAACATTCATATTCCTTCCAAGATCATGTGGTTTGTCATCCACTCTAAATTTAATTGAAAAAACCTATATATCTTTTCAAGGATCTATTATTGAGGGATCTATTTCAAGTGAAAAATTATTCAAAAGTTTTCACTTCACCATTTTTAAAATGGACCACAACTTATTCTATGTCAATAATATAAATGGGGTATTAAAGAATATTTTATTATATCACTTCCGTTTCCTATTTATCTCAAAATTAATAATTTAAATGAAAATTATTTTTCCTAAATTACCCTCCAATTTCCCTCATTATATTTTTGGTAATTAAAATTTTGTAATTCCATCAATATCTTTTTCATTCTTAATCATTCACTATGTATAAATATGATTTAAATATCTATGAATTTACTTTATGAACAGTCTATATTTCTTTACTTTAATATATGGGTGTTCAACAAGATTCTATATGTTAATGTAAAGGGAAATTACTGATTAAACCATATACCTTTTATCTATCTAGTGTAAATATCCTATATCTCATTATCATAATTAAAGGTTGTTTACCTATAATGTTAATGAATATATTTGGATAACAATTTACCTTCCATTGGATTATCATGTAATGGTTCTTGATGAAATTATGAAATATTTTCTACGTGATTCAATTTGAGAAGGTTATAAACCCCATTTTATTTCCATAGGTTCTATATGTTATAATGAATGATTGATTTCAAGTGGAACACATATGTATTCATGATAAATTTTTTGGGATATCATATCACCCACCAATGTATTTTTTAGAATTTTATATCACATGAGACATGTATATGAGGTTGAAAAATTTTCCCCCTAAGAATATGTTGGATTAGTGACTGAGGAATCCATGAGTATGAGTAGTGACTAAGAAAGGTAATAATAGCCTATTTATATTATAGATCTATATGCTAGTTTAACATTAGTGGTTAATTAGTTGTTTCACTTTAAAAATTATATTTATTTTCAATTAAACCACATAAACGTTTTTGGGGTTTCGATACTCTCAATATAATCTCACAACTCACCCCATATGTAGTGCTAATAAATCAAATAGAAACAAACAGTATTTACATGGATTGGAATAAAGACATTTCTATTTCCCTTTTTTTTAATATATAAATCATGGATTACCCATTATAACATTATTTATGATTAAAAAGTAATAGGTAGAAACTTGTTAGACACCCCAATACATCATCCTCCAATTGAACCTAGTTATACACCTTATCCATAAACTCATCAACGATAGTTGGTTGTACACCAAATCTATTCTTCTCCTATTTGACTTGTTTTACTACATATCTAAAGCATCTTAAATAACTAGTTTAATAACCTAGTCACATGTTATTGTTTTTCTTCATTTTCAAATTATATATAGTAGCAGAATGACCACATTATTATATAAAGTATCTTTCTCCATGATCCTATTTTGTTGGGATTTCTCAGGTACACGTTCATGATCTTCAACATCATCCAAAACATTTTTGATGGTCTGGAAACTTCACTCTAGATATTGAGGGATCTTCATTTTCTCATCTTTCTCGAATACTTAGATATGACTAGTTCAAGTACTACTGTATTTGGATCATCTTTTTCTTTTCCTCAATACATGATGTATCAAAATATCAGAATGATCATTAAATATAAATAATATTTCTAAAATATTTTCTCAACTTCATCAGTTATATATTCCATTAATATTTAGAAAAATAATATAAATTATATTTTCCCCAAAATTATCATTGTAATTTTTTCATTAATATGGAAATAGCATGATCAATACTAGTAGGTAATTTATTATATTTTAATTTGGTCAATGAATCCTAAATTATCACCAAAATTATTTTCAATGTTATATGATGTTCAATATACCATAATAATACCACAATTAAATGTTACATGAATCAAGATTCATTTATCATGATATTATTTCATTGAACCATCAATATAATCCCAATATCTAATTAAAATATCCAAATTTTATGGGTCTCATTATGTCACACAATTATAAAAGTGATAGAAAAAACTCTTGCATTTAATTTATATGAACTAAAAACACATGGCCTCCCCTTGATTTATGCAGAGAATTCTAAATGAGTATTTCTCACACATCCTCTATTTACAATTCAGCAACATAATTTAATGAATTAGGTTTCATGAATATAGATTTGGCCTAAAAGATATTTTTCATTAACTTTACATGAATGGAAGTTTACCTCCATGCATATATCTCAAATCACATAAATCAATCTTATCTTATTCTTGGAATGACTATTTAATATGGATTATTCTTTCAAAAATTTGTGTGATAAACACTTTATCAAGTTTTTTATACCCTAAATTGACATCCCTATATTAATTATTTAAACAAAATGTATTCATTAATTCCAGTATGCACCATGTTTTTCTCAATATATGCTCATAGTGCCTCTTCTTTGATACTTATATAAAAATTTTCAACAAAGAACATTAAAGTCACAAGTATAGAAATAGAATCTACCTCATCTATACACTATCTCATTTTCAATACTCTATATTTTCATCATATTTTTATGTTTTTATTTCACATGGTTAATTGGGTTTCTCATGGTATGTTCATTATTGTACATGTGGAATCTCATATCATAGTTGATGGAGTACTTCGGACAGATGGTCCTCGCCATATTCATAGATGGTTCATGCCCACTATTCTTTATGAAAGGTCTATGAAAGTTATATTTTCATAAATTATCTATCATTATTATCCAATCTCACATAATATCACTTTCATATGAAATATACATGTGTAGTCATACTTTTTATGCAAGTTTTGTGTTATTTATCCATCATGGAGGCTTCTTTCTCATAGAATCTTCATGTATAGTCAAACCTCAAACTCATCAAATAATGGATATCATCTCATCCTATGCTTCAAATATTTAATATTATTAGGTGATGAGGTATTTTCTTGATTTGATTCATTGTGTGACTTGATTACTGAAGAATGAGTCTCGGTTATGGATATACTTACACAAATATTAATCCCTTAAAGAGATAAATCATGGAGACAACATGGGATTGAATTGAACTATCACAACCAAACCCAATGGTTCTTGAGATGTGGCCACTCCAAGCTCGTCTCTAATAGTCTAGGGGTAGCTTCTAGCACTGAGTAGGCATATTACACAAATGGGGGGCCTTAGACTATATTACCTATATGAACTCGCCCAAAATCATCTCCATTAAATAATGCAGTAATAGTAAATTTGAAAACAAATGCATGCATACATATATCTCATAACCAGAGTGTATCAGTTGTACTTAAAGTGTAAAAAGGGAACCACACCTCGTTATTTCCTTGTAGATGATGGAGTACTTTCTCCCAACCATCCGGAGAAACCTATGAAGTACATATAGGGAGAGTCCCTCATCGCATTTCATCAAGAGAGAACTAAATCCTAACCATGTATCATGCATAAAAATATTATGGGGTTCTCTTGATAACTACACTCCATAGATAAATGAGATTCAACTCCATTTGAAGAACCAATCACCAATTCCACTCAAAGATGGGGGATAAAACTCCATACATATGGGTCATTCACCCTAGAACAGTGGGGGAGTATGAATCCATAACTACAAGTATAACCGCTATGGGGGCTGAACCATGACTCGACAAGGGAGTACCAACCCCAAGCTAGAGTAATCGCACCCCGGTACTATAGGGGAGTACTGAATCTTCCTGAACATTATGTGTAGAGGAACCACACCCTGGAACGATATGGTAGTTCCAACTCCAAGGATATAGGACCCATGTCCTAGTATGATAGGGGAGCACCCACTTTATATATATAACACATATATATGACCTACACCTAGGTGTGATTGGGGAGTATCGAATATATGGATAGAGGACCCATGCCCTGATAGAATAGGGGAGTGAAAACTCTATCTGTCTAAAGTGTATGGAGATCCCTCACCATAGTATAAAAGGGGATATTTATATCCAAGTACAAAAATGATATGGGTGAACCATGCCCTGGTCTAAATAGGGGAGTGCAAACCATGGTAGAATAACTCTGTTGGTAGAGGACCCACACTGATGGTTTGAGGAGTTCCATCTCTACCAATCAGATAGGTAAGGGAAACCCACACCCTGATACTATAGTGGATTATTAGCCCTATTGTCTCTCTAAAATATCCATACTAATCTCCAATATTGATCAAGCGCCATTAAATGGAGTGTCATGCTCATCATAACTCACATTGCAACACTACCACATGTAGGGAACCGGATCCTAGTTACGATTGAGGATAAAATCTCAGCCATTCTAAATAGTCTCAGGGGACCCATATCCTGAGATGATAGGGAAGGGTACTGAACTCTACATCTACCTAGTGATCCACTCATATTAATACCCAACATCTACCACTACTACTAAATATTCATGCTAGGATCATGTTATATCATATCTTTATATCCACCATAAAGGAAATCGTCATGTTCTATGCAGAAAATAGCTTTAGATGTGATACTCGCATGAATGAATCATATCCCTGAATAAAGATATACATCTGGAAGAGTACCCTAGGAAAAGTGAACGGTGTGCATAGGGGTCCACATGGCGTGTGACCCCACCTGAACACCTGGTCATGTCCTTTACCACATGACTATGATTGCCATGTGATCTTTCATGGAATGTACAAGTAGTATATGTTGTGTCTCCCCTCACCCGGTCCCATGACTATGTTCCTCCCAACATGGCTCGACCATCGGTGTCTCACACACATCATGTACCCCTGGGTACATCAAGTGTCTTAGCTACCTGGTGTATTGGCCATGTCATCTTCTCGTGTCTCTATCTAACACCCCATGCACGTGTATTATGGTTATATACTTCCACATGACCATTTCCCATCACACAACTACACTTGACATATCCCCTAGCCACATAACCTAGGGTTACTACCAGACATGTAACCCTAGTAAACAACATGTAGACCCAAAAATAATATTCCTCAATAGGAATAACACATGGCCTATTACACTACACTACACATCATGTGATAGGTAATTCCTTATGATCAAATCAAATCACCCTAGTTTTCCTCAAATCCTATATATCAACCCCCAATGGATCTTTATCAATCATAATAGGGCTCTAAAACATTAATAATAAAAATAAAAATGGGATTAGTACATAAAACTCAAATAATCCTACCACATAGTGAAATGCCAAATATTTATGTGTAGATCCATGTTCTGAAGCTGCTACACCACAGTACAAGAGTGATTATTGTCAATATCGGGAATCAGCGGCACCTCTTCTCCTTGGATCTTCCATAGTTCTTCCATCACTCCAAAGGGAAAGGGATTTTTCACCTCTCTTCTTCCATGTGTTCACAAGGGGGGTCGGTTATTGTTTCTATTCCAATTAAACAAATAAACTTCCAATTAACACCATTCCAACTCACCTATGTCCTGGAACCTGACGTTGAAAAATTTAATATCATGCCTAGGGAAAACACCGTGTTTCGAAACCAACTACAACCTCAGATTTTCTATCTGAACTCTACATGTGATTTATTCCATGTTTCCAAAGGAACTATGTGTCTATTATATAATATATTTAATATTTCTAATGTCACCTCATCGAGGCTATTTGGGCCCCATAATCCCATGCTGACATAGCAACTAGCTTTGTAAATATTCCTATAAATATTCAAAAATCTTATAGGTCAAAACATAAGTAACTACATGAACTGTGTAGATCTGCTCAATCAGATGGTACATGTATTTTTAATTTTTTTTAATTGTTGATGAACAGTGCCTCTATTAATAATTCCTCTGTCATATTTTTATGCATCAAACATCTACTAATATATCTACGTAGAACAAAATTTCCCCAATTTTTAGTATTTTGTTCTACTTTGGTCTTCCTCTATCTCTAACATCTTACTTCCCCACATGGTGACACTCTAAAACTCCTATTTGTTTGATATTGACTCTTGTATGTTCATTATATCCCTCCTACCACCTTAGGTTGGATGTTAATACTAGAACCACAATGTGGTTCTCGTATCCCACTTGTGTGGGTTATATAGACCTTGGTCTTGCATCTGGATAGATGTTTTTTAAGAAAAATTTATAAAAATAGTTATTAAATTATATAAATTTTGTCAATTTCATCTAATCTTCTTAAATTTCATCATGAAAAATAAAATATTTTTTCATATCCATCTCGATAAATATTCTTCATGGAGAAGGAAATATTTTTCGTTCAAACACTTTTTTCACACTTTATTATACTTAATTAATAGTTCAAAAATCATCAAATATTGTTCGAGTTAGTCTAATACACTCTCAACATATTCTTCAAGGTTCCAGTATCAAAATCCATTTCTATTAACTAGGGAAGAACCTCAAAAATATTATGAACACACTTGGGTTTTTATTAAGTATGAAATCCAATGCCTTTTCTTCAATGCATATTGAAATCTTAATCAACATTGTGAAAGCCTTTATAATTGTAAACTAATGAAATGAAAAAATGAGAACTTCACTTATGTTTGTTCCAAAGTTATTTTTTTCTATCATACAATGACATGAATAATTTTTATATTAATATTATAATTCCCTTTGGCTCATGTTTACTATATCACATTCTTCTACAATGGAATATCATTTTTCATTTTAGATTAAAATTCCTTATATCATGACTTATTGAAAAATATTATTATTTCAAGATCCTTATAATAATATTTTTATCCCGTATCAGGTTTTCTCATATGATTGTGATTTATCCGTTGATGTCATGTTGATATTTGTTTCCCTTTTGTAACATTGGGGATCACCTCATTCTTTTGTTTTCTTTTCCCCGGGATATTTAGATGAGTATAACTTATGAGGACTCTAAAATGTAGTCTAGTATTCTTCAATTGTGATGAAATGTTCAAAAGTATTATAAAATATTGTTCTTATGTACCCTAACCCCAAATAAACAAAACCATTATGGTTGTTAAATTTTGTGATTATTATGAGATATAATATTTAATGTAATCAAATAATTTCAAATAAACATAGTTCTATCTCACATGGTATTGAAGAAAGTGTATAAAGAAAGTATTTTAACCACCATACCCAAAAGTTCAGGTTTGTAGAACCTCAAAAAATAATTTCTATCATTAATTGATTATAATTAATGAAGTAAATTTATATGGATCTCTAACATAAATAATAATTTATGTCATATATAAATAAAATCATATAAATTTTTCTTTATATCATGATTTTATAGAATTTTTATATTAAAAAACAAGAGTAGATATAAAATTTGATAAATAATGTGATGAAAATAGTGAGAATTTATTATTCCTAACATATATATTAGTATATGGGGTTTCAATACATAAAATACAATTTTTCAAATAAGATATGAAAAATTATATTGGGTTTATCTTGTAATTTGTTAAATCTATTCATTCGTATTGATACTTTTCATAACAAATGGATCATATTAATTCATATATATAACCTTATACATTGTATGTTAATAAAGAAATAATTTTCCTTTAGTACTATACTAATATATTGATTAAAAAAATCCAAAGATTGATATATATGTGTAATTTTAAAAAATTATAGTTATATTAAATCATTTCTAGAATTCTTGTGTTTCTATTTGTGATGCTTATTAGAATGAGTCATTGTAATTGTGTGATACACTTATATAGTCCACCAATTACTTTTCTAGTTATAAAATGAGGTTTAGTTTGAGTATAAAAGGTAAACTATCTTATCTAATGCATGAGAAATTATATATCATGGATAATGAAATATCAACAATGTATTAGAATCTTGATCAAATTTATTCCAATAAATGAGACATTAATAAAAATGAATGTTAATATTTTTATATTTATATTCAAGAATAGAAAATAACTTATATTATATTGAGAAAATAATTTTCTAAATAGCTAGAATGGATATTTTTCTTATTTTTTCATATTTGATAAAGAAAAGGAGTTATGTTGAGAATACCCGATTTGATAGGATAAAATAGAGTATTTTATATTATTTTCCATATCTAGAAAACTCTTTACTATATTATTATATTTATTTGATGCATATTTGAAAAAAATATATGAATTTTTACTTTAAATTGTACAGAATATCAAGTAAAAATTGAAGGATAACATAGAAACCCAATGAGACGTAGTAAGTTGTGGTATTAATGAAAAACTTATCTTAATATAATTGGTAAGAATAATTTATTTATTAATTTTAAATATTATATAATATGGAGTTTTGATATAGGAAATTTTGAAAGGGGAAATGGTTCACAAGTTTCTATATCTTCATTATTATAATATACCAAAATTAGTGAATAATAGAGAGGGGAAGTTTAAATCCTTTAAATGAAATTGTTATCACATATTCTTGTATGTGTTAGTTATGGTTAGCATACTTTATTGACTAAAAAAACAAGGAGCGATTTTATTCATTTTTCAAATATTTATCATCATTTTTTAAATGTTTTTTGGAAAATAGAGGTCTAAAAAAATATAAGTAGATAAATCAATCATTTATTAAAAAAATAAAAAAAAATATTATTCTATATATCCCCACATGTATGACACATCTTAATACACAACATCCAATATATGTTCATTTTATAATTCTGTATAATTTTCATTTAATGCATCCCACCTAAAAATTATTGATTTAAATAAATATTTCATAATAAAGAAGGACTATTGTGATAGATCCATTTTCTAAGGTTGTTTGGTTTAGCATTACATGGATTCATGTTTCCTCCATTTGGTTAACATTTATGTCAAATATAAACGAAGAAATTGAAATTTATTTTAGAAATATTTTCCAATTTAGACACAATTTCCTTTAGTTAAAACATTATATGTATTTCTAGGTTGGTATTCATTGACTAATTAGATCAATAATAAATGTGTTTTTATACATTATACTTAGCTTTTTGATTAAACATTCATTGATGAATACATTATATATTATAGTTTATAAATTATTTATTATTAATTTATTCTAGATGTCATTTATTAATTTAAAATCCCTAAATTTTTCAGGCTTCATAAGGTGATTATAAATATAAATCACTCTTATTTTTAGCATAGAAAGAGAGAAATGTTGAATATTCAAGAATTTCAAAGTTGTTTTGAATTTAATGTGGGTCTATAAAATTATTACATTTATAATTTAAAAGTATATTTATTACTAATTATCCTTAAAAATTTATATATTATGGATTTTGGTTTTACTAGCACAAAAAACTCTAGAGATCATGGCATTGGAATGTTAGTATAATGAAACATTATAAGATTGTGAATTAGTATTTTTGGAGTACAAGTTCTTTATAAATATTAATTTAAAAATAAATAAAAAATATAAATAAAATGTTATGTGTAGAAACAAAATATTATTTTATAGCTAATGATATACAACCACATTTCAATATTATATCATATTAATTAATGTTTGAGAAAATAATGATGTTAGATTATTACTATAATGTATTAATTATTCTAAGGAAATGAACATATTTTAATATATTAATTCAATTGGGAATTCATGCTGATAAATATAGATTTAAAGTATTAAACAATGGTCATTATATTGAAACTGATGTACATAATATGTCATTATCACATGTTAAAAATATTTTTTGTGTAGATAAACTATAAAATATTCATTTTAGTTAATTTTTTTAAAATTATATATTAATATATATTGAATTATGGTTTGGATGATATTTTACAATTTATTGTTTATGTACATGAGTACTCTATCCTTAGATGTGATAATGAAAACACTTTAATTGTCTGGGAAAAATATTAACCAAATGTTTTGTAATAATATTACTACCCTTCACAATAATGCCACATTAATTTTATTTTGTATTTTGTATTCAGTTATTATATGTTATGTTATATTATAATATATGTAATCAATTTTATTTAAATTATAATATTAAATTTCTAAAAAAAATTATTTTTATAATTAAATATTTAAATATTACTTTAATAACTAATTTAATTTTTTACATTCAATATAATTTTTGAATATGACAATGAAGAAATAATTAGAAGAAGGATTATTTAAAATGATATATAAATAAAATAGGTTATAATGAAACTCTTGGTCATCACTATGAAAATATATTCCATTTATTTATAATAAGTTTTAGAGTTTAAAATTTTACATCGCTTGATTACTATTTTTCCAAGGATCATAATCTCATAGAGGGGATTCATTAAATTCATAAACCCATGTTATTCCTCTCATTATAATTGATATTTCTCTATAATATATAATAATAACCCATATTCATCCATTTTTATAATTTGGATAATTTATAACTTTTATACTAGTGTGAAAATTTTTCCTATGATATTAATATATGTAACATCCACAAACCAAAAGATACTGAACACGTAACCTAAGTTGGGTCCTCACATGACCTCAAGCACACCTCCCCGTACGCCAGAGTTTTTCGACAAGTAGTGAGAATCTAAAAGTCACTTGGGGAGACTATACCATCTTTACCATAGTAATCCATAACAGAGAACATATATAATAGTAGTAATCACATAGAAAAATAAATGAATATGTATAGATTGAAATTTTCCAAAACTGGGTATAAACCATAACCATTAGTAAATATATCATGTAATTCTAGAGTTCAAAGTGAACAAAACCCAAAATAAATCCAAATAGCATAATCTCCAAAATGGACCAGACTCCATGTCAGTAACCTCATCCACGCACAACCCAAATATATCTCAATTCTAATGCATAGGGCCTTTTCCAATTTTTTGACCTGTAAGAATGAAATATGATTGAGTACCCAATGGCGGCATAAGTAGGGTGTGAATAAAACTTCATTGTACCCTGCTAATTTAAGAACTCGGACCGTCATTTCAGGATTGTTTTTCCTTTTTCTAGAGTTTTTGAGAAAAGAGGAGTTTCTGGAAATTTTTTATGTACACATCGTGTACTTTATGAGAACGCGTCGTGTAGTCCCTTACCACGTGAGGCCATGTGCTAGCCGTGTCCGAGACACACACATGGCCATGTAGGGGCGATGTGGAGGCCTCTTAAAGAAGAGTACAGAAAATCCTAGTACACGCCATATACTCCAAAAGTACACGTTGTGTACTTTCTTTTTTTTATTAAATAGACCGGGGTCACATCTAGTTGCCAGAACATGCTTCTTCTCGAGCTTCTTCGACCGAGAGCATCCTGTACGGCCACGAATCTCCTCGGAGCCACCGAGCCTCCGTCCGTCCTTCGAATCGACCATCGTCAATTGTGTTGGGACCGCAGCGGTAAGCGATTCTTTCTCCTAGAGCTTTATTTTCCAATTCCTCCTCTTTTTCAAGTTATCATGGGTTGAACGTTTTATATGTTTTCATAGATCTAAAATGTTCTATGGATATTAAATCCTCATGGTTCAAGTATATTGATCTCCTAACATCAAGGTATGTGGTTTATTCCTTTCCGTTCATAGTCATTGAATTTTATGTGCAATTTCCACCAATACCCTTGAACAGGGCATTGCGTGTTTACTATTTTGCCCATGTTGTTTTCCTGCCTTGATTGTATGTTTGGGTAGAGTTAATTTGGCTATGTATAAGGATAATTTCTATGCTTGGATGTTTTTCCCATTCCTTGTTCGGTTTAAGACCTTTTGGTCTTGTTCAGCCTTTGGCCATTATACCTGATTGTCATGCCTTGTGACCATAGGATGGAGTGTTGTTCCCTGACATACTTGTTATGCTATAGACTGGTTTTCCAAGTAGCTCTATAGGTTTAATTTGGCCTTATAGAATTATTATGCACTGACTGGCTTGGGGCTATGAGAACCTGGTGTTATAGACTATAAGGGGATAGACCGAGTGAGCTTCCTCATAGAGTCTTGGACATTATAGACTATAGGGGATAGACCGAGTGAGCTTTCCAGAGAGTCTTGGATATTATAGACTATATGAGGATGTACCGAGTGAGATTCCTCAGATATTATTGAGTTTTACATACTATATGGGGTTAGACCAAGTGAGCTTCCTCAGAGAGTCTATGTTTTTTTTAATTTCCTTAAACCATTCCAGGCTGTAGGAGAAATTTACTGAGTGAGCTTCCTCAAAGAGTATATGATCGACCTGAGGCTATAAGAGGAATTGACCGAGTGAGCTTCCTAAGAGAGTCTCTAGACCTTGGGACTATAAGAAGAATTAACTGTGTGATCTTCCTCAAAAATTCCCTGACTACCTTAGACTATAAGGGGAACTGACTGAGCGTGCTTCCTCAGAGAGTCTTATAATTTCGTATGACCAAACCAGATGGGTTAGGCTTAGTGTACTGCCCAAAGGGTTTTTGGTACTTCTTGGATAGGACTAGAGGGGATGGATATGAGTAATTCCCAAAGGGATTCCTAGTTTTGGTTAGTTGTTTGCTTCACTACTACTTGTTGATCTGTGGATTGTTAAATATTGTGTATCATCATGTTTACTGCTTACTGTTACTGCTTACTATATTATTACCTGCCATATACTCACTAACTATTAGGAACAGATCTTCGGGTGGTTTCCTACTTGTATTTTGTCTCACACCCTGTTTGGGTCATGCTTTTGGGCCCAAAAATATTATATTGTTGCAAGTATAGACAAGGGAAAGCGCTCTTATACTTGAGGTACTTGACTTGTATTGGAGCAGGAGAGCATCTGACCAAGCCGAGGCTTGCGATTCTGAGCAGTTTCTTATCTATTTTTCTTTTCTAATTTGGTTTAGTATTGTATTAATCATTTTTAATTGTTTGGATTATTTCCTAGACATATGTATCATGCATCATTTCTTATATATATGTGTGCTCCGGTTGTTTATTGTTTTAGTCTTCTGATGTTTACTATTTTTGGATATTTACTAATTTTTCTATTGTATGTGTTCTTTACTTCTACTGTGTACTCTTATAATGAGGGAATATTTTTTCCGCTAACACACCCAAGGCCCTCGCTTCAAGTCGGCATCCTCTGGCATTCGGGGAAATGTGCTTGAGTCCATGTGACCAACCGAGTATGGGGTGCCTCTGGGTGGCTTCCGGAACCGGGATGTTACAAAGTGGTATCGGAGGGTTTTTTTCTCTTGACTTGCTGTTTGGAGCCTATATCTCGGGATAGGATGGAATAGGTACTTGGTAATAAGTTGTGCCTGAGAGTTTCTAACTTGTGTACAAGGAAAAGTAAATCTACCTCGTTCATTACAATTTCTTCAGGTTTTGCAATTTTTTCAATTTATTTGATTTCACCTTGAGTGAATAACATGATTTATGTTGTTACTGTTGATATTATTGAGGTTCTATTTCTATTGAAACCCGATGAGATGAGGGTATGCCATCTCATGCATCATATTGTCACTTTCTAGAAATCACATGTCATGCATTTTTTCCATGTCATCTAGGATTCATTAGCGATTGCATATTCTTGTGATAGATTTTGTGTAAAATATGAATGTTGTTGTGATAGATGCATGACTGGTTTCCCTTGTTTATGACATATATGAGATGCCAATATTTGATTCGTGGGGAGTATGGGCCCTCACGGATCTGAATTTGGCACCTTAACTCTTGTTTTCTTTGTTTTCTGGGCTTCAGAGCAGTTTCTGAGCTACTGCCCAGAAAATCCAGGAATACACTGCAAGTAATTTATTAATACACGCTGTGTAGTTTTTAAACCTTGTCAATGACTATGTGGGCAGAAACACGGGGTTGTGAAAAATCTTCAGGAACACACCGTGTACGGTAAGTACATTCTGTGTCGTAGTGACCGTGTGTCTACCCATGTGACTAATTACATGGATGGATGAAACATCGACTATACACAATGTGTCCTGTTTTCACACGACGTGATGTGTAACCTAAGTACCCGGTCATGTCATGAACAACATGGGTAGGGGAAAACCTTCAAGTGCATGCAGTGTTCCCATGGAGCACGCCATATAGAGTGAACTGCGTAGCCGGCCATGTAACTAACAACACGAGTCGTCTAGATGTTGTCTAGTACACTCTGTGTCCTTCATG
This sequence comes from Viscum album, assembly GCA_963277665.1. Lineage (NCBI taxonomy): Eukaryota > Viridiplantae > Streptophyta > Magnoliopsida > Santalales > Viscaceae > Viscum > Viscum album. The sequence continues at coordinate 1,893,455,192 of OY728125.1, read as the reverse complement.
AACATGTCGTGTAGTCTAGGATTAAGAGGACTGTCTGGGTTAGCTATGTAAGGAGACATATGAAGGGGAATAGAGTTCAAGTACATGTCCTATGTAGGGACAAAATGCTGTGTGGTTGGGGCGTTACATGACCAATTGTGGCAAAAGTACACACCCATGTGAATGGATTAAAATAACACACCGTGTAGTTTGTATACACGCCATGTAGTCATGTTTTGTAAAACTTGAATGTTTCTTTCTCCTATTCCCCTCATGTACTCTTGTGTTCTTAGTCTTTGATAATCTTGATCTAAGGTGTGCTCTTGACCTTGGAGAATCATTCCACCGAGACGTCCTTCTGTTGTTCCAGTCTTGGCACCAACCGTCATTCCGAACACAGGTGCTGATGCACAGTTCCAAGAGAGTTTTTAAGGTTCATGTATACCTTCTGAGGAGAATAGAGTAGGCAGGATGCATCTTCCGGTAGCCAAGTGGTGTGCTACCAATGTGGTAGAATTGGTAATACGAGGTCATGTTTCCCAAGAAACCCAGTATAGTGTCGGTCTTGCATAAGATGGGTCATCTTCAGCATTTCTGTCAGTTCTCCTCACCTACAGTAGGTGGTAGGGGTTCTTCTATGACCCCAAATTTAGGAGATGCATCGCTAGTTTCTCACCAGTCTATGAACTAGAGTTCTTCTAGAAGTTTGGGCTGAGGTGGAGGTCACGATCACGGTGGTTAGTCACCAGGCTACCAGCGACAGCATAGTGGATTAGCTCAGATTGGTCAGGTAGGGTCACTGGGCCACGGTACTAGCTAGACTTTTTCATTGGAGCAAACCCATCAGGATCAGGATCCCATCCCCTCTACAGTTAGAGGTACGATCTTAGTAGCCTCAGTTTTATCTTCGGATCTATTCGATACAGGGGATTCACATAGTTTTATCTTTGTTGTTGTTGTGGAGAGCCTTGGGATCTACCTCTTCTCTTCTATAGATACTTTGACTCTAGAAACACCATTGGGGACTAGAGCGGTTAGCGTACATCAGTGAAGAGAGTGCCCTCTTGAAATTGCAGGGTATCAATTCTTATGGTACCTCTATGTCCTAGAGATCACAAGCTATGATGTCATTCTCGGAATAGACGGGTTAGTTCCCTTCCTGGTAGTCGTCGATTTCTATCGCCACAAGGTGATTTTCATATCACCAGAGGGTGAATCATTTCTTTATAGAGGCAAGTGGTATGTACGGGTGAGTCGGGCCGGAATCGAGCATCATCATCTAGGAGGGGTTACAGCCCAGATTGCTAGTCCATATCTGGATGACCAGGGGACTTCATAGTTAGACTTTCCTCTAGTGGTGGATCATTTTATAGATGTCTTTCCAAAGACTTTTTAGGTTTTCCTCTAGAGCGTGAGGTATACTTCTTGATGGAGCTCGTTCCAGGAGCGGAACTGGTGTCAATTACTCCTTATAGGATGGCTAAACCTAAGTTGCAAAAGCTCAAGAAGCAGTTGGAGGAGTTGCAGGAAAAGGGTTTCATCCAACCCAGTACTTCTCCTTGGGGTTCGCCTGTACTATTTGCAAAGAAGGAAGACAACACCCTCAGGATTTGTGTGGATTATCGGAAGCTAAACCAGTTGATGGTCAAGAACTAGTATCTCTTGCTGAGGATCGATGATCTCTTTGATCAGCTCCAAGGATCCCAAGTGTTCTAAAAGATTTAATTGATATCCAGTTATCATCAGTTGCACGTTAGACCATATGATATACATCTTACAGATTTCCGGAGTGGGTATGGTCTATAAGAGTATATGGTTATACCATTCCATCTCACGAATGCGCCTGCAGTTTTCATGGAACTGATGAACCGAGCGTTCCATCCATTCTTGGATTCACTCCTGGTGGTTTTCGTGTACGACATCTTGGTGTACTCTCACACTCGACACGACCATGTTACCCATCTTGAGATCGTTCTGAGTACACTGAGAGATAATTAGTTATATGCTAAGCTCTCTAAATGCCACTTTTGGATGGATTGGATTCAATTTTTGGGTCATGTTATCTCAGAGGCAGGAGTTTCATTAGACCTAGATAAATTGAGGGATTGGTTTCCTGGGAGTAGCTGAAGAACGTCTTTGAGGTACGAAGTTTCTTAAGTCTGGTTGAATACTATAGACGCTTCATACAGGACTGAAACTGTGGAGCAGGGAGTAGCTGAAGAACATCATTCAGGTGCATGAGGATATGCTCCGAGCTTACATTCTGGACATTGGAGGTTCTTGGGAGAAGCATATACCTCTTGTGTATTTTTCCTACAATAGCAGTTTTCAGGCAACTATTCAGATGGCACCTAACGAGGCTTTGTACGGTAGGCCATGTCGATCACCTTTGTGCTGGCTGGAGGTAGGAGAGGTAGATTTGCTAGGACCTCAACTTGTTCAGGATACCTCAGAGCAGATAGATTTGATTCAGAAGAGGATGGCTACGGTACAGTCTCAACAGAAGTCTTATGCTGATCAGCAGAGACAACCTCTAGAGTTAGAGGTCGGGGATCAGGTTTTCCTGTGTGTCGCACCGAGGTTGGGACACAAGAGGATTCAGAGATAGGGTAAGCTTTCACAATGGTACGTCAGGTTGTTTGAGGTGTTGGAGAGGGTTGGGCCGCTTGCTTATCGGTTTCTGTAACCTCAGAGGTACCGGGCTATGCACGACGTCTTCCACGTTTCTCATCTATGGTGTTACATTTTAGACCCGTCTCATGTCTTTCAACATGAGTAGGTTGAGATCGAAGTAGATTCATCATCTGTGGAGCATCATATCCGGATTGTCGATCATAGTACGAAGGTTCTCTGTGGCTGGTATGTTCCTCTAGTACGGGTGCCATGGAATCAGGGGCTACTACAGGAAGAGACTTGGGAGAGGGAGGCCGATGTATGATTGCAGTTGTTGGAGCTGTTCGGGGTTTCTTCTTCCACACCTCTCTAGGGAAATTAAGGGATGAATTTATTTAAGGGGGAAGTTTGTAAGAACCCAGACCTTCATTTCAGGTATGTTTTTCCTTTTTCTAGAGTTTTTGAGAAAATAAGAGTTTTTGGAAATTTTTGAAGTACACTCCATGTACTTTATGACTACACGTCGTGTACTCCCTTTCCATGTGAGGCCTTGTGCTAGCCGTGTCTGGGCCACACACATGGCCATGTAGGGGTGATGTGAAGGCCGCTTAAAGTGGAGTACGAAAAATCCTAGTACATTTCATGTACTCCAAAAGTACATGCAGTGTAATTTTTTTTCATCAAACGGACCGGGGTCATGTCTAATCGGAAGAACATTCTTCTTCTCCAGCTTCTTCGACCGAGGGCATCTCATACGGCCGTGAATCTCCTCTGATCCCCCGAGCCTCCATCCATCCTCCAAATCGACTACCTTCAATTGCATTGGGACCGCAGTGGTAATCTCTTCCTTCTCCTAGATCTTAGTTTTCCAATTCCTCCTCTTTTTAAAGTTATCGTGGGTTGAATTATATTGATCTCCTACCATCATGGTAGGTGGCTTGTTCGTTTCTGTTCAAAGTCATTGAGTTTTATTTGCAATTTCCACCAATACCCTTGAACGGGGTATTGTGTGTTTACTGTTTTTCCACTATTGTTTTCCTTCCTTTCTTGTATGCTTGGGTAGAGGTAATTTGGCTATGTATAAGGATAATTTCTATGATTTGATGTTTTTCCCATTCCGTTTTCTGTTTACGAACTTTTGGTCTTGTTCATCCTTTGGCCGTTATACCTACTTTCCATGACTTTTGACCATAGGATGGAGTGTTATTCCCTGACATGCTTATTATGTTGTGGACTAGTTAGCCAAGTAGATTTGTAGGTTTACTTTGGCCTTATAACATTATTATGCACTGACTGGCACAGGGTCGTGAGAACCTGGTGCTATAGACTATAAGGGGATACACCGAGTGAGCTTCCTCAGATAGTCTTGGACATTATAGACTATAGGGGAAAGACCGAGTGAGCTTCCCATAGAGTCTTCGATATTATAGACTACAGGAGGATGGACCTAGTGAGCTTCCTCAGAGAGTCTTTAGTTTTATAGAATATACGGGGGTATACCAAGTGAGCTTCCTCGGAGAGTCTGTGTTTTGTTTTAATTTCCTTAAACCATTCCAGGCTATAAGAGGAATTGATAGAGTGAGTTTCCTTAGAGATTATGTGATCAACCTGAGGCTATAAAAGGAATTTACCGAGTGAGATTCCTCAGAGAGTCTCTAGACCTTGGGGATATAAGGGTAATTGACCGCGTGATCTTCCTCATAGAGTCCATGCCTACCTTAGACTATAAGGGGAATTGACTGAGCATGCTTCCTCAGAGAGTCTTATAATTTTGTATGACCAAACCAAAGGGGTTAGACTGGGTGTACTTCCTAGAGGGTTGTTGGTACTTCTTAGATAGGACCAGAGGGGATGGTTGTGATTACTTCTCTGATGGATTCCTAGTTGTGGTTAGTTGTTTGCTTCACTACTTCTTGTTGATCTATGGATTGTTTAATGTTGTGTATCATCCTATTTACTACATACTGTTACTGCTTACTATACTATTACTTTCCATATACTCACTGACTATATGGCACAGATCTTTGAGTGGTTTCCTACTAAGATGTAGTCTCACAACCTGTTTGGGTCAAGCTTTTGGGCCATAACAGATTATATTTTTGCAGGTATAGACAAGGGAAGCTCACTTCTACTTCAGGTACTTGACTTGCATTGGAGCAGGAGTTCATGGGACCAAGCCAAGGCTTGCAATGCTGAGTAGTTCCTTATCTATTTTTCTTTTGTACTTTGGTTTAGTATTTTATTCATAATTTTGATTGTTTGGATTATTTCCTAGACATATGTATTATGCATCATTTCATATATATGTGTGTTCTCTAGTTGTTTATTGTTTTAGTCTTCCACTATTTACTGTTGTTGGGTATTTACTGCTTCCGTTATTTTATGTGTTGTTTACTTCCGCTGTGTACTCTGCCAATGAGGGTGTAGTTTTCCCACTAACACACCCAAGGCCCTTTCTTCTAGTCTGTAGCCTCTGGTGTTCGGGGAAATGCACTTGAGGCCATGTGACCAACCGGATATGGGGCGCCTCTAGGTGGATTCTGGAACTGGTACGTTACATCTAAAGGTGTATACAAAATATCTAGTATAAAAAGATAGTGCATGAAATTATTAAATAAATAATAATTACATAAAACAATGTTTGGGGGGAAGTAGATAACAACCATTACTTTACTATTACAACCCTTAGAACAATTCATTGTCAACATGTAATCCATGGGTTTGGAATTTATATGATTCACACAAAAGTTCTTTGCATTTATCATCCATTAAAAGGGAATAAGTAAGTCCCCTATCTCAATAGGGATAATAAATTACAACATCAGAATGTCCTCACCTCTAAGCCTCATTCCAGGTGTAATTCAAATTCTAGGGGAATAGAGCTCCATCTCATTCCCTAACATGTGCATTATAAGTGGGCTTCGAGAATTAGTCCAACTGGACCAATGTGATGAACATTAGTCCTTTATCGCACACCCCAAGCCATGTGAACATTCTTATTAATACATTCACCAAACACAAACCATATCACATACAAACACAACCAATACATATAACAATCTTACTCCATAACAATCAACATGGTAATTAATATTGTGTTAAAACCCATTATCACAGTTTCCACTTACATTACTAGCCCATTTAGTCAGAATTCTATTCTCATGCCTATATCACTAATCATGTTAAATAATGACCTTATATCAGCCCATTTTAAATACCATTACAAATTTAAGATATTCAATATTTTGTAAGAACTAATTCCCCTAGGCACTTCTAATATAATTCATAAGCCACAAGTCACAGTCTCAATTAACCTAATTAACTGGATTCTAAGCCATGCCAAACAACCCTTTATTCCGTTACCAAATCTAGAAACACTACCAATATTACCTTTTCCATTTACATTAAACATATCAAGATACTCAATCGGGGATCTACATTATCACACAATGACCTTACACTTACTTAACGAATTTCTAAGTCCAGGAATGTTGGCGCACCCCATGGGTGGCCCTAGATTAGTGAAATATTCCTTGATGCATCCCATGGGGACCATGAGGGTTTATATTCTTCATTTACACACCCATTTTACCAAACCTCCCCAAAGGGATCAAAATCACAATAAGAGGTTACCAATAATAAAACTATACAAGCAAAAATATACAACGAAACTATGTGATATAACTTATAGACCACCTACATAAAATCTATTAATGAACACACTCATAATCATTGTGTTATATCATAATTCAACCACCCTTTGAAACCTCAACCTAGATCTCACTAGAAAAAGGTGGTTTTAGATATTCATATGGGGATAAGATAAATATGCAAACCCTAAACCCAAATGAGAGGAAAGAGAAGGATTATACTTACATGGAGATTCGATCTACAACCAACAATGATCTAAATGGATCAGGATCAATGGAGAATTATATCTTGGAATATTGGGTCACTAGGGTTCATCGCTAGGGTTGCAGGAGGTGAAATATATGATAATCCAAAGTTAGAACATAAAAACATGAGATGTAAATTTTGTAATTTTTTCCAACATTACTAGGTTGCACAATTTACCAACATGATTTTATAAACAATGTGAAAATAGTATGTGATCCACTGTCTACTAGAAGTTGGGTTGAACAGTTACCTAGGAAGATCCACATGGCTTAAAAAATGTGCACCAACTGTGCAAGATTTCACTATCCAAAATTTCTCCCACCTTGCATGGTTTACTTAACCATGCGCCAGTTGTTCACCAATCATGTGTCTAGAATAGTTTGGTCTGAATTTACTTTATTTAATGTCCCAAACCCCTGTAATAATGCATAGGCCCATCATACACCGTGAAAACATTTCATTAACTGAAAAAAAAAGAGATTAAACCAAAATTTAAACAAATACATACCTCCACAACGTTCGGGATCATACAACCTCCCCACTGTATGATAGCTCATCCTTAATCCACTCTTCGTGAGTATTATCTAGATTCCAAAGAAAATAGATCATGCCCCTGGACCTACATTTATAATTATCATTCCCAAGTTTCTTCTTAAATGTTTCTATAACATCACATAACTTTCACCAGGGGAACAACCTTGCCTCGAAATCTTTCTCACTACGATACACAATACAAATAAATTCTCTTTAAAGGACACATCATCCTCAATCTCAAAATCTTCAACATGTGTCCTATGATATAGAATAGGTTGACGATTACAGTGTTTTGAAACATGAATAAAATCATACAATCCACTATACTGTTGTGAAAGAGCAAATTGGTAATCCATCAGTCCAATCCTCTCTACTATCTCAAATAGACCCACATACCTGGGTTCCAACATTTCCTATTTTGGAATTCTATGGTGACCTAACCATAGAAATACATGAAAAAACACATTATCACCCAACATAAACTCGATTGTTCAATGATTCAATTCTTTATATGACTTATGCCTACTCTGATTCATTTTCATATGCTTCTGAATCAATCGAACCATTTCTAACTTCTTCTGCAAGAGTCTCAGTCCTAATAGATCAGATTCCCCAACAACTAACCGACAAAATAGAGATCTACATGGTCTCCAATGGATTTCCATAAAAGGTTTCATCTTAATCGAATCCTAAAAAATTTTGTTGAAGGAAAATAGAACAAGTGACAAGTTATTTTCAAATGAACCACTAAAATATAGAACACAAGATCCTAATATATACTCTAATACCTGATTTCAATGTTTAGACTTTACATACCTCAATGGGTGATAGGCCATACTAAAAAATACCTAGGTATTGAGTGCCTTCTGTTACCCCTTCCATAATTTTGATGGGAAATGTGTATCATGTTTCAATACTATGGTTCTTCACACACCAAGAAATTTCATTATCTCACAAACTTATATTTCATCCAACTTATCAATCGTGAAGGTATCCTAGATTGGGATGAAATTTACCACCTTAGTAAATTGATCCACAGCTTCCCAAATTGTGTCATTATTTTGAGGCATACACTGAAGACCCACTACGAAATCCATCACTACATCATACCATTTCCACTCCAGAATAGAAGAAGGCTGTAAGAAACCACCTGGGCACTAGTGCTCGGCCTTCAAATTCTGATAGGTAATTCATCATATCACAAAACCCATGACCTGTTTCTTAATTCCCAACCACTAATACCACCTACATATATAACGATTCATATTGGTCAAACCAAGATGCACTTCCCACTTTTATTCCTAGAACTCGCACATCAACTCTTCCCACATACACACTGGTACAACTATGTGGCCACAAACAATGAAAATCCCATAATCACCAATATCCAAACTAGAATTTGACACCCCCCACCATTAAGAAATTAATTAATGTCCAAACACTTTGTATCCTCAAGATGGTTTTCCTTGACTCAACTCAAAAGTGTGGATTCAACTGCTACATATGAGAGAGTCATCTTTCCATTCTCATCATGCACCTCTAGGTGTATCTCATCAACCAAAACCATCATTGTCCACCTGGAATTGGATTTATGAACCACCTGGTTTTGATTCTTCTAGCTCATATCATCCACAATTTTATTCCCATTGTCTTGTGTGTGTGCCAACTAAAAATCAACAGACTTCACAAAATCAACCCACCTTCACAACCAAAGTTTAAAATCATACTAATAGAAGATGTACCTAAGACTTTTATGATTGATAAACACCATGAACCACTTTCCAAACAAGTAATGACTCTAACACTTTAGGGTATAAACCAAAGTAGCTAGCTCAGGATCAAGAGTAGGGTAATTTCTGTCATGTGGTATTAACTATTTTGACACATATGATACAACCTGATAAAAATGCATCAACACTACCCCAATTATGACATCGGATGCATAACATAACAAGGTGTACCTATTACCTGGTACAGGTAATATCAAAATCAGTTTGGTAGTCAACTGATTATTCAACACTTGAAAAGCATTCATTCATTCCTCTAACCACTGAAACTTAACCCCCTCTTTGGTTAAGATTGAGAGTGGCACCATCAAATGGGAGAAATATATAATGAACATTTGGTAATAACTTGATAAACCTATAAATCTCATTAGAAATGTTCTTAGGCTGCTCTAAAGACACAATAGCCTCCACTTTCTTTGGATCCACCGATACAGCTACCTTAGAGATTATGTGACAAAATAAAAACACTTTATCTATCCAAAATTGACATTTTGGTAGCTTGGAATAAATCATATTCTCTCTCAGTGTACCCAAGATGATGTCAAGATGTTCGGTATCATCATTATTATTTTTAGAGTACACCACAATGTCATCAACAAATACAAACATGAAATGATCTAGGTATGGGTGAAGTATTCAGTTCATTAAATTCATGAACATAGATGGTTCATTATTTACGCCTAACAGCATCACAAAAAAACTCATACAACTCGTACCTACTCTGGAAACATTTTTGTGATACATCATAAGATATCACCTTCAACTGATGGTATCCTGATCTCAAATCAATCTTATAGAACACCGAGGAACCACTTAGTTGGTAGACAGTTCATTAATTCTAGGAATATGGGTACCTATTCTTAACTATCATCTTATTAAACTTCCTATATTCAACACCTAACCTCAATGATTTATCTTCCTTCTTTAAAAACATCTTGGGTGATCCCTATAGAGACGTACAATGATGGATGGAAATATTTCATTCCAAGTCGTCCAACTAAACCTTATGCTAATGGATTTATGTTGGTCTATTCAATATGAAGTATTGGAAACTATTATTTTTTGAGATAGCAACACGGTCGCAAAATCAACATCCCTCATGGGTTTTGGCCCCCAAAAATCCTAAGGAAAAAATCTTGAAATTGAACTTAAATGAGAGGGATGTCTGGATGCTCACTTCCTTTTTCATCTAGCACAAGACAAGCCACTTGGGATAGGAGTTCTCCCAACTACTAAAACATTGGCCCTAAATGGTACGCACAATCATCCAACTCACCCAGAAGGACATAAGTGTCTCTATCTAGAGACATGAACATTACTCGATATTGGTAACGACCAATATGGTCCTGATACTATAAAATCCATTCCATACCAAAAAACAGGTTAAAACATGACTTCTCAAGGAAACAAATACCATATAAAATGACATCCATCAATCTTCAATGCACAACCCTTACATTTCCTGATATTCTCAACATACACCCCCAATGGGGTATCAATTGACATAAATCAGCATGCTCTTTCCATGGTTAGACCCAAAACTACTATGAACAGTGTAAAAATAAAAGAATTTGTATAACCTATATCAAATAAGGCAGTAGAGAGGGTTGAATCTAGAAGAACAATACCTTGAATAGTGGATGGTTTATCCCTGCCACCTCCAGGTGTAAACTGAACTATGTGAAGATGACCCGCCCCTCTACCCTAGGTTCTATCAGGAGTACCCTACACAGCACTACCCTACTAGTATGGATGATACCACCCTAGAGTTCCGCATCTAAAACCCCTAACTGTATAACACATGGAGCTCTAATTGCCTGCCCAATATAGGGTTACAGAACCCCTTCCTGCACTCAGTATCTGCCTTTAACCTCTATATCTACCCAGCTATCGAGGGTTCCTACATAACCTTTATATATGTCCCAAATTTCCACAGAACCAAAACATGGATGGTGGTTCGGGACACTGACCTAAAATGTTCCATTTATAGCCACATTGATAAAAAAACACCTAATCACTGCCCTGAGGGACTGTACCCCTATTTTGGATTTTCTATGCACTGTCACCCTATTGGAAATTCCTAAAAAATGGTTCGTTTCCTCAGAATGTGTGCCACCTATCCGCAAAACTGGCAACATAATTCTACCTCCTGAAGCTCCCTTCATGTTCTCATCTAATATAAGGGCATATTCCACTACCTATGAAAACCTCTTTAAATGAAAGATATTTACCTGGTTCCTTATCTCATACCAAATAAAATCTTATAACACTTCCCCATTGTCTCCTCCTCTTATGCCAACAACAGAACAAAGCGGTGCAGATCAGTTAAATGAATAGAATAATCTTTCATGGATTCAACCCCATATGAAAAACTCTTAAACTTCGTAGCCTTCCCCTACCTCAATGTCATTGGGTAGTAACGTTCTAGAAACATCTCATGAAAAAAATTCTACACCATTCCTTTAGACTTTTTAATCTAGACAATAATTTCCAACCAATACTTTTCCTATCCCCACAACATATAGGATGCTAACTTAACTTGATTCCCTAAAGGAGTATCCATATGATCCAAAATAGTCTGGATGGACTATATTCATAACACAACTACCTTTATCATGTCCTTTCTAATAATTGTTGGAGGGTGTTGCAGTTGCAACTTCGTAGTCATATCGAACATACTTGGTGCAACACTCCCTTGGTCTCATTCCATTATCTGCATAAAATGATCATAGTTATCCTGGAACTTCTCTTCCCTATCATCCTAAAAAACTGGATTTTATTTATCCACTACTAGGGGAGCATTCTTAGCAACATTTTCTTGTTTCCCAACAAGTACACATCTTCATGGTGGAAACAATCTACAATCCCAAACATGAGGTTTAGAACATAAACTATAAAGATCCCTCATAAGTTAAGGAAGGCTCACCACTAGCCATAAACAAGCTATTTCACATACATTACCTAAATGATCCTTAAAATACTTGAAGCACTACCCTCAACCATCCCTATCAAGGGCCATGTCTAACACAGGGTAACAAACTCACACGATTACAAGAATTACCTTCTACACTATTTCAAAACTACTCCCATATCACAACTCACTTCAAAAACATTTTAATCCACACTCAACTCCTTATTATGCACAATTATTTAGTCATGAATTTACACTTTTACTTAAATTACAACCCATTAACATCATTTTATTAGGCACAATTTTCATCACATTCATGAAATCAAGGGAATCCTGCACTTTATGTCCCACACACCCATCTTGTGTATCTTTTCCTACCATGATGCATGTCACTTATATACTTAGGTTCCTAAAATGATGCATGAATGAGAAACCTCCTATAATTCCATTCACGGTCTAAATACCATAAAACTGTCACATCACACAATAAGGGCATCACCCAATGGTAAAATATCATCAAATGTAACAACAAACAATAAGAACAACAATTCCCAACCCAGGTGACTTGGGATTTCCCTTGTACACGGGTTTGCTACTCCTAAGAAAAATCTCATTACCATGGAAAGACACCTTCCTGACCTCCTTTCTACCTTCCCCAAAAAGTAATTAATAGAAAATTCCTCCTTTTATAACACTTTTTAATGTTCCCAACATGGGATCTACTAAACTGATGCCCTAAGTCAGGTCATCACATAACCTCAAACTCACCTCCCTATGAATTAGATGTTTCCCACTAGTAGTAAGGGTTTAAAAGTTATATTGGGAGACTATACCTTCTTTACCAGAGTAATACATAGGAGATAACATATAAAATAGATGAAAAACCATAGCATAATAAATGACTATGCATAAATAACCATTTCCCAAAACTGGGTATAAACCACAAGCAACCGTAAATATGTTATGTCATGTTGCAGTGTCGAGTGAAAGAAACCCAAAAAAAAGATAAAAACGAAATCCCCAAAACAATACTGAAAACAATTCTGGATCCTCATCTACAGAAAACCCAAATCTAACTCAATTCCCAAGCATGGGACCTTTTCCATTTTACTGAACTACAAGCAGGAAATCTACTCAGGTACCCAACGACGACCTGAGTAGGGTGTGAGTACAACTTAATAGGTCACTACCAAGGGTGTCTAAAAAATATCTAGTATAAATAGTAGTGTATGAAATTATTAAATAAATGAGAAGTTTATTAAAAATTTTGGGGGAACAAGCTAAAAACCATTACATTACAATTAAACCCCTTAGAATAGTTCATTATTGTCTTGTAATCCTTGGGTTCGAAATTTATATCATTCACAAAACATTCCATGGAATTTATCATTTGTGTGAGGGTATAAGTTAAGTCCCTATCTCACTATGGATAATACATCATAACATCGCAATTGCTTTACCTAGAATCCCCATTCTAGGTGGAATGCAATTGTTAGGGGAATAGATATTTGTACCCTTCCCTGACCTGTGCATTATGGGTAGAGTTAGAGAATCAATCTAACTCAACCCATGGGATGAGAATCAGTCCTTTATCTCACACCCCAATACATGAGCACATTCTTATTCATCCATTCACAATAAACAAACCATATCTCAACCAAACACAACCAATATGTTTTTCAATCATACTCCATAAAAATAAACATTGGAATTAATATTATGCCACAACCCATTAACACAGTTTCTATTTACATTACTATCCCATTTATTCCAATTCCCAGCCCCATTCCTAGATCAATAAGAATATTCAATAATTCTATTATATCAACCCATTTTACATACCATTTCCAATTTGAAAAATTAACCATTTCATATTCAATAACTCTTTTTGGAATTTATAATATAATTTATAAGTCACAAGTCACCATCTTAATTAACCCATTTAACACGCTTTCATGCCATGAAAAATAAACCCTTATACCATTACCAAATCAAAACAAACAATCAATATTCCTTTTTTCATTTCTATTAAACATACTCAACAAGGGCTCTACAGTATCACACAACGGCCTTACACTTAACCAATTTCTTGGCTCGGGAATATTAGTACACCCCATAGATGGCCCGAAATCAGTAAAATAGTTCATGATGCATCCCATAGGGACCATGATGGTTTCTATTCATCATTTAGACAGCCATTTTACAAAACCTCTCCAAATGGTTCAATGTCACAATAATAGGTGACCAAGAACAAAACCAAACTTGCACAAATCAACAATGTAACTATGGGATATAGCTTGTAGACCACCTACCTTGAATCCATTAACAAACACACTCTCAATCATAGACTTAGATCCCAATTCAACCACCATTTGATGTATAAACCTATATCTCATTAGAAAAAACGGGGCTTTAGATCTTCTGATGGAGATAAGAGAAAGATGCAAACCCTAAAACTAAAACAAAAGAAATAGAGGGATTAGACATACTCGGATCTTCAATCTATAACAAACAACACTCCAAATAGCTCAAGATTGAAGGAGAATCACTTCATAGAATCTTGGGATGCTATGGTGAATCCCTAGGGTTAGAGGAGATGAAATTGATGGTAGTACTGAGTTAAAACATAAAAACCTGAGGACACCATTTTGTAATTTTCCCCAACTTTACTAGGTAGAACAGTTTACCCACATGGTTTAGAAAACCGTGTGCGAGCCACATTCCAAGGGAAGTTATAATTAATTATTACAGGGTAAGATTTGTATGGTTTACAAACTATGTGCCAACCATGTGAGATGCCACTGTCCAAAATTGATCCCACCTTGCACAGTTTACTTAACAGTGCGCCAGTCGTGTGCCTAGCACAGTTTGGATAAATTTTCTTTCCCTTCATGTCATGAACCCCTGTAACACCCTTGAGGCCCATCAAACAATTGTAAAAACATTTCATTAACCTAAAAAAGAGTATTTAACCAAAACATAACAAATACATACCTCCATGAAGTCTGGGATCTTATAATATATATTAAAACTCATTCTATGATTCCAGTTACACCCAATCATCTTCAATATATTCTTAGTTCATGTAATTTTATCCCATCTACCCTATATCATATTCTTTTTCTTATTTCTGTCATTTTTAAGGATTTTATGGGTTCTATATGAATTGTCTCCATTTTAGATACCAAGGAAATAAATGATATCATGGATTCTCATCCTCTTACCTTAGGATAACATTTTCAATTTTGTATATAAATATTAATATATTATTAGTGATATATAATTCATATAAAAATATATACTTTTTTTAAATGGTACTAATTAATCTTCTAGTAGATAATGTCTTAGTTCTGGTTGTATGTGTGACAATTGAAATTGAAAAACACATGTTTTTATTTGGTACATTAAAGATGCATAAATTATTAATAAATTGGAAAATGGATTACAGCACTTAAAAGTTTCACAGGTACGATATAGTTATATCTTGTTTCTGAATAAATTATCAAGTAAAAATACTTCATCATAGATCATAGAAATATCATGGGGTATGATTTATATAGAAATAATTATATAGTTTTTTATCTCATTATTATAAAATCTAATAAATAATTATTTATATAATCTATATAGTATATTAAAATTTTATGGAAGATGAAAATGAGAGATTAACTCACATAATAGATGTTAGTGATATTTGAACCTCATGAATATATAATCTATATCAATGAGGGTGTGATGGAATCAAACCCCAAAAGGTTTTTGCCTCATTCTATAATTATTTCACACTCAGTCTATAATATGTGATTCTTTCTTATATTTTTTTTCGTCCATTTCATGTATTGATTTTACTATTTTATGATTTGAGATTAATTTATTATTTATTAATATTATTTATTTTTATAAATAAAATGATAAAATTGAATTCATTAAAAGAAACTAAATAAAACAATTGATAAATGATAAAATTATTATAGTCTTGGGTCCACTTTTATGCCTAATCATAATAAATATTGTATAAATAATAATTTAATAGTTAATATTTTTATGTATATTTTCATATCAAGAAAATATAATTTAATAATTTTTAATTGTTTGAATTTATTTTATGTAAAAGGTAATTAATATTAATTTACATGTACCACATGTACATATTTTCATCTTGGATTAAAAAAATGATGATATTTTGATCAATGGTGCCACCTCAAAATCCACCTATATGATATGTGAGAGATAACTGAGAGGTTGGATGAAGTAGATACCATAATTATTTTATATTTTAATAAAGACTAAATTATTTCTTGTTAATGTGTGGTGATGTAATCTGTATTCACACAAACATGCACAACAACATTAGGGAAAAAATATATTTATGAGGTTCACCTCTCAATGTGAGGAGGTCAGTCCTTGGTGTGATATAGATTTCTCTACGATCATACTACCCAATATAATGGACAACTGAGTACCAAGAGTAGTGTATAACCTTGAAACATAGGTTTTAATTTCTACCAAATATACTTTGATTCATCTAATATACATGTAGATCCCATATTTTACGATATTCAGTATTTTTTGAAACAAAAATACATCATCTTCTTGGGGGTTATACCATGTTATTGGACGTGTTGCATCCTTTTATTTCTCTTCACATAACTATTCTAATCATATGCATTTCACTTAATATAAAAATATTCCTCCCCATTTATCTTCTTGTTATCTTTATTAACAACTCTCATGATCTCTCTTGATAAATTTATTTAATTCAATTTACACACACTCATTTTCTTTGTCACTAAAATATTATATTCAAAAATACATGAATAATAGTCCCTTTTGTTCAATTTAATTCATGAATAATATTATTCATAGTTTTGATAGGAATTAAAAATTAAATTCCATGAATAATTGGATCTTTTTAACCAAAAAAAACATCCACTAAAACACTTTATACCCAATCTAATAAGTGTAAATGAAAACTTTAAGCAATGACCACCACATAATAATTTCTTTCATTCACAATAAAACCATCAAAAATTTATTTCATTAATACCACAATGTTGGATGAATTTGGGATCAAAGAATATGCAAGAAATGATTCACATATTTATTGTGTCCTTCTTCTTCTCATTTTATAATAATTTTGATGCAATTTATACACATATATGAATATATGAAATATTATGATTTTGGCCTAACCCACACAAAAACTACTTATAATGTTGACAATGTAAAACTCATTCTTAGTATAGGATAATCCATAAATAAATATTTAATTTTATAACATCCCCTAAAATATTCAACTTGAGTTGACCCATGGAAATATTTTAAGACATCACAAATTTCCCATTGAAAGTGAAAAAAGTTGTGGTGTCGATCAATGTTTTGAATAGGGAATTCTCTATAACACCATGACATTCTCCATGATGTGTTGATCCCCATTTCAAACCATAAACAACGACATATTAGATATCTTATTCTCAAAACTATAACCATTGAGGAACCATGTCATGAGCTTTTACATTTTACTTCATTAGTTTTCAAGATCTAGGATTATCATATCATGATGTATATACATCACCTATAAACACTTCAGTTTGCATTGAATAGATTCATATCATGGAGTCAATATATTGAATATGGTCTATGTTGTCACATGATTTACCGTGAACCAATATCTATAATGAACATATAAAATCAACCATTTAAAGTCCATAATAACTCAACGTATCTTAAGAGACCTATTTTCACTCATATTACTATGTTAATCCCATGATCACTCAACCAACCATGAGAATCCCATAATTTCTATTCAAATAAACTTTAGCTTTATAATCATTGATTTACTCTTCAGACAGTTGTTCTAAGTTTTTAAGAATCATAATAAATATAACATGATTTATATATATTTGATGATCTCAGTACTATGAATCTTAATATTTACCCTTTACACATTTAATATTACATGTATGAAAACTCTAAATTACGTTTTCAAAACTCAAATTTATCATTTTGAAGCATAGAATCACCATTACATGATCTCTTAAATTTATGTGTAACCCATACTTGGAGTTTAGATAATCATTATGTAGATAGCATACCTTCATCATAACGATTACACAGTATGGGTATTACCTTTATATAAGTAATAAAATACTCTAGTTACTTTTATGCAGTTAGTGATATCTTCATGTAACCTTTACACAGATGATAGATTTTAATTTTACCTTTTTGAAACAAATGAATAGTCATCACCTGATCTATGTAAATTCAAGATAAACTTTACATATCACCAAGAATTACCTTATGAAGATTCCAAATACATGGATTTTCCTTTACTCAGATAAAGATTTTATCAATTTACCCTTATGCATGCAACTATTCCAACTCCAAAATATATTGTTCCTTCTAAATCAATTTTCAAAAACCTTCCAACAACCATGAAATATTATAGAAAATGTTCAAAAACATTTCATATTCTTTGAAAATCAACTCAACAATCATCACATTATTATAAAAATGATTTATTTATTGATATCAAAATACAATAAAATGTTCACTTCCACTCTAAAATTAACCATATTTTATTCTCTAGATAAAAAAACAAAACCTAGAGAAACATATTGAATCAACAATATCGGTTTCAAAAATATCCCCCTTTTCTTTTTATTGGTAACCATTGAACATAAATAATTTACAAAATTGTAATACATAGAAATTAATCATCATTAAATAATTCTAAGCCTGCATGGGTGAACCCAATGTAGTAAAAAGAATAATGAATGATAAAATAAGGTTTTCTATATTGAGAAAATGATTTATATTCCCAAATATTTAATATTCATCATCCTTAAACTACTCATAGAATCTATAATACAAAAAAAATCCTACACTTCAACAAAATTATTCAAAAGTTCACACATGAAACAAATGCATATTTCATAGAATACCCCTTTAAGAAACTTCCCATAACTATATTCTCCCTCTGAACATGTAAGTTATGTATTAGTGTATACACTAAATATAGTTTTATCACCCTTATCTTTTTATAGAATAAATATTATGTGATTTATGTTGTTATATTTCAACCACTTTGACAAAAATATCCAAAAGAATGAATAGAAAGGGGATATACCTTTATATCTTAGCCCTGAGATGGGTGTGGTTGAAATATCTGCATCAACCTCTATTCCTAATAATAATATTTGTAAAATATCTTGGTGAATACATATTCAATTTTTTTCCTTTATAGAAACATACTCCAAAATTAATTCATTTAATTTTGAAATTTCATTGAGAATGTGATATTAAATATCAATGTTTTCAATCCTTGAATGTTGTAATGAGTTTTAAAAAAATATAGAACTTTGATTACCACATCCATGAAAAATTTACACATCCACATCAACCATTAAATATTATCCCTCTAAAATCATCCACATTAACTAAGTTGTGGAATTAATTTCATCTATATAATTTTCCTATAAAATACATAATGCTACATAACTTTACTTCTTTGTGTTCCAAAAAACACTACTATCATCAAGGAAGAAAACACTACATGATGTTTATCTTCCATCATTTACACAACCAACCCAATCTACATCTACATAACCAAACTAGTTGAACTACCCTATGCTACTAAATATCAACCCAAAATCTATTATACCATTTATAATCATAAGAGTTGTTTTTCTTTCTAAAAAATCAAAATATTTAGGTTTATGTTAATGCCTATCATAAATAGAAATAACATATATTAAATATATTCTATATGTTATAAGGTTTATTATTCTTCCAACTAATTTATTTAACTGCAATGGATCTGCATCTTTTCCTTATTCATCATTAGATATCATTGTTCCCATAGAAACAAGTGTTAAAAATTAATTTTAACGATCTATGGAAAACATTTTATAAAGTTTCTTTGAATACTTTTCTAAAGAATGAAAAATTAATTCCTTCTCTTGATAGAAATTTATGCCAAGAAATTAAATGATTTCACCTAGCATGGACATTTCAAATAATTTCATCATCTGAATATAAATTTTTTCTCACATTTATTCCACATATATTGTAAATATGATATTATATATTTAAACAATAACAAGAAGAGATCCATATTTTCCTTATTTTATTGAGATATTGATGGCCACCCTTCCCATTATGAAATTCGTTGTTTATAAGTAAAAATACATTACAGAATACCATGATCTTCGATCTTGTTTCAGAACTTATAAATCATTATATAGCCTATAAACATAGATATCATCTTCTCCAAGGTAGAAAAAATATGGTTCCTCAATATAAACCTCCTATTATAACTCACCATTGAGGATGGAAATCTTATAATCCATTTTTAAAATCTTGTACTTCCTTAGTAAAAAAATTAAAAAAATATATTCTAATTATTTTAATCCTTTCACCCAATGTAAAACATTCATCAAAGTTTAATCATTCAAACTATGAATAACC
This sequence comes from Viscum album, assembly GCA_963277665.1. Classification (NCBI taxonomy): domain Eukaryota; kingdom Viridiplantae; phylum Streptophyta; class Magnoliopsida; order Santalales; family Viscaceae; genus Viscum; species Viscum album. The sequence continues at coordinate 1,893,435,002 of OY728125.1, read as the reverse complement.
TTTTCACCATAATATTTCTTTGTTTCCCAAATATTTATCCTTTTCATTTAACTTGTTTTTAACAACACACTTTGTTCCTGTCACATTTCTTTTATCGAGTTTGGGTGAATACTCCCATGTGTCTTTTATTTCGATTTTGTCTAATTATTCAATCATATCACCATGCCAATATTTATACTTTAAAGCTTCTGTAACAACTTTATATTTAACTTGTGTGAATAATTAATTATGATATTCTTTCTTTAGTTTTGTTTGATTTTTTACCTACTAATTTTGATCTATAAGGATATTTTAAAACAACACTTGTCTTGTTATCCTCATAAGAGTGTAATTTTATTATCCCTAGTCACTTGAAATGATTTAATATTATTCTTAAAACTATATAAATTTAATTTTTCTATCTCTATATAAACGTTTATATTATTTTTCAAAGAATTTTTCATCACTATTAATGATTTTATAACTTATACCATTATATGGGATTTTCATTATAAAATATTGCAGAATCTTTGCATCATTATTATAATTTTTTTATGTATTCTTTTCAAATCAATTATACTCCCTTCCATGTAAAGGATAATAATATAAAATCCAAGAATCTCCTATTAGGTAAAACTTACCTAAATTTTCCCTTTTACATGATTATACCATGACTGCAAAATATTTAAAGACACTTTAAACATAGAGATTTTTTTAAAAAATATTATAAGTGGATATAACAAATTTTTTCCTATGTAAATAATGATTTTTATTTCAAACAATTTTACAAACATATTTCATCCAAAGATATCTTTAAGAATGATTCTTGATATGTATTATTCAAGTTATTTCCATAAAACATCTGTTGTTTTGTTCAACCACCCCATTTTTCAGTCATGTTTATGGTTCACTAAGTTCACTCTAGATGTTATGACTCTCTCTATAATCTTAAAATATCCCATTTATTAACTCAGTTCCATTTTTAATTATTATCATCTTATGTGAAAAACTACACTCCTTTTTTCACCTCTTTGATAACTTCAAAACAGTTTTAAGGCCTCGAGGTTGTGTTTCATAAACATAGTTCTTGTAATATGAGTTAATTCAAAAAAAAATTCAATAAATTATTTATCTTGATTGTTTGATAATTTCATTTTAGACAAACACACATATGAATTAATCAGTTCAAAATTTTGGGAAAATTTAATCCCCTCCTTCTTACGAAAAGTGAAAATAATCTTCCTATTTTAGAATGTTTTGTACATATGCTCTGTTTTGATTTTAAATAAAAAAAACTTCATGAACATTCTCCACTTGTGTGGTCTTATTCATCTTATTTAGGATAAAATGGATAATAATTATCTAACATAATTTAATATAAACTTTCATGCTTAGTTGGTATGAATTTGTAACATTACATTCTTGGAATAAATTCCCATTGGTCTAATTTCCTCAAATCCCAATTGATCCATCCATAAGGTTCTAAACCAACAAACCATATTTCCTAAAAACCACTTTATTTCCATTATCTCAAAATTGTGATACACTCAATAGTTTTTGTTTCAATCCATAAACATAAATTGTATTTTCAAATTTTGGTATGTCATTCCCAAAAATGGTAAAATAAATCCTTTAACATTTAGTGACCAATAACTTCCAAATATCACTAATATTTTATTTAAATTATCTATACCTTTTAGTTATTTTAAATAAATTATCACATTATATGAGTATACAACATCCAATATCCATAGACTGTTATATTTTGATTCTATAAAACAACTAAGGATTTTACTTTATATTTTCCCTAATCTTCTAAGAATAGTAAGTGTCAAAACTCATATTTTATTGCACTAGTATAGGGTTGATACATTCATTTAGATTGTGTTAAGTTTTTTCACACCATCCACATACATCTTCTTGAATAAAAAATATGTTTAGAGTTTTCTTTCTAGAATAATTAAATTATTTCTGAATATAATTATTTTGATAAGGTTGAATCCCCCTCAACCCTTGTTTTCCAAGACTTCTATAAATTTTATGTTGTTAGATGTTGAAAAAAATATTTATTCAGCTTTTAAAAACCCTCTATAGTACTAGCAGTATCTATATAACCATTATTTCCCTTTAAAAAATATTATTTTCTATTTCTATTGTCTTTACTTCCATCCACCTTATGATCTGTAATTTTAGAAGCATTTTGAAAACCATGGTTTTTTTGAAGCCCTGAAATCTTATTATTACTATTAGAATTATTGTATACACTTTTGAATTCTCATATTCAAGTAGATATTGAATCAAAATTTTGATTCCCATATATTCCATATTTTTTAGACTCATTATATTATTCTAAAAATATGGTCCTTTTCAATTTATTCTTCTTATATGACTCTTTTTCAAACTATTAAATATTAAAATTATCCTATAAAGATTTTTTAATTATACATTATTCAAGTATTTATCAATTTAATACTATTTATATTATGGAATATAATTTTTAAAAATAATTCTATATAGATTCAACTCATCCAAAACATTCATCAGTTTGTTTTGAAGAAGGTCAATCTCCATCTCTATATCTGTAAACTTTTCTTCCAATGTGATATTAAAGATATTATAACTATTAGAAAAACTATTTATATTATTATTATCATTAATTATCTTATTATTTTCATATTTATAAATTGATTCCTTTTTTAATGATTTATCATATTTCTTTAACTTTTTATTTTCATTTTTAGAACTTGTGGCTTTGGGAGATATTATTTCAATTATCCCTTTGACATAAACTCTATCTAAGTTTCTACATATCCTCTTCCACAAATTTTTCCTTTATCACACATCTAATTTTCATCACTCACCTCTGTAATGATTTGTTTCTGTCAAACATCAATTTTAGTATCAACCTCTACTTCTACACTAATTCTTTCACCTTATTCAAATCAAGGTAGGCATTTAATATTTTTGTCACTGAAAAATTAAAACCTATTCTTATAAAAGATGTTTTTATACCTATTTTAAATCTCATTTAAAAATATTATTGATCTTTTAAGTTTTTCATCATGAGATTCATCTTCTATATATTTTTTATAGTATATTAGAAAATGTACAATAATCCCATAAATGAAATATTTTTTTGTAAAAACACTTTGAAATTTTAATTATATATTCTCACATTATTTTTTTTGATAAGAGAAATATTTTTGTCAAACCTTAAATTCATATCTGAATCTAAATTATAAAATGTTAATTCATCATCTTTAAAAATAATCTTATAACTTTTCATTCATTTTCTGGATTAAAATATAGTATCTTTATAATTATTTCTCTTTGTTTAATAGAATTATAGTTCCTCATTTTATATTAATTTAGAGTATTATGAAAACTATCAAGAGATATTTCACCTAGATCGTTTTTATCAAAAGTATATACATTAGAATCAGTTTTTTAGGTAAGATGTGCAAGGTATTTTCCAAAATTATGGAGTCTTCCAATATCTCACCATAACATCTAATGATGATAAAAAATCCTTAACCAACATAAATAAGATGTCAATAGTCTAATAATAATTCATCTTGGGATCCGTATATTTATTTCTTGAAAAATATATCATTTCTCATTCCACCTATTTTTCTCTTCATAGATATTATATAGTATGTTCCAGATAACATTATGTATTTTGATATATTTGATCTATATAGATTAACTATTTAAAAATAAGATAATAAATAACTTCTAGTATGACCATAATTCTCTATATTTTTTTTTATTTCAATTTGGGTATAACCTTTATCATTTAGGGGCAATACATTAGTTGTGGATTCCAAAAAATCAAATTTCTAAAGATAAAATAAGGAAAAATTTACTCATTCAAAACATTATAACCACTCTGATTAAATTTTCAAATCCCATATATGTTAAATTAATTATAATTATCCATAGTTTATTAGGTAAATTAATTATTTATTTTCCTTCCAAATAGAATCTTAAAAAAAATCCTTCAAAAAATCAATCAAAAATTAAGGAAATCAGTCTTTGATATAACTTGGAGCCTTTATGATGCATGAATTGTTACATATCAGATCACTCAATGATAACTTTTTTATCCATGGTAGGATTCATTTTCTTCCTTTGGAAACCATAAGGAATGAATTATTCACATTTCTATGGAACCAATTCAGGGAGAATCATCCTCATCCCATTAGGTTGTCCTTAAATATTTGAAGCCCTTGGTGAAGATCCATGCTTTAATATCTTTCACTTGGAAAAGTTATCAAGGATTATACATCACATTAATTTCTTTTATGACACTTCAGAATCTACCTATAGGATCTATGAAGGATCACAAAGAGGGAAGGCGAGGGTTGAATCAATGATCACAACTATTTTTACATTTCTTGTAAGAAATATCTATCAATTGTTAATATATAGTGACATAATCTTTATTCACAAATACATGAACACCAACATAAGGAAACATAATATATTTATAAATTTAACCTCTCAATGGGATAAGGAATGTTGACCGTTTGATGTGAATTCCTCTGGGATCACACTACTTACTAGAAAAATAATTTGGGTAAAACAACAAGGTATGGACTTGGAACTCATGTTTTCATGTCATTATATAATGTTTTGGTGCATTCAAAACATAACTACATCCCAAACTTTAAAATATTCATTATATTGAGAAGTAATTGATATTTATTACTTCATTATACATTTATCAAGTTTTCAGAATTAAGATTCATTAACATTCTATTCACTTTCAATGAAATTAAATTCCTCTTCTTCTTGTATACATATCACTACACACATCAATACTCCTCTCCTTTTTCTTCATGTGAACTTCATAACCAACTTGATTGATCAATATTAAGAAAGATATTCACAATAATCTAGTTTTCACACAATCTATTTCTTCATCACCAATATATATATATATATATATAGGTAAGTTAATAATTTCCCATATTATTCTACTTATTTTATATATATTAGTATTAAAAACAATTAAATATATTCAAATTTAAATTCCCAGAAGACTCAGATCATATTATTCCAAAACCCCTATGGCCTCTCTTTATAATTTATTTAATAATCATATGTAATAAATTCAAATAATAAATGAAACTTGATATTATCATTCTTACATATTAATCTCTTAAGAACTTAATTTTAATGAATCCATGATATTCAATGTGTTGATGATAACTATGTATGAAAGAAATAATGAATATATTTATCATGGTCTTATAATTCTTTATCAATAATAATTTTCATGAAATTACATCACATATATGCTTTCCTACAATATTTTGATCTATTATTTACCCCAGTGTAAATTATTTTATATAATATCCTTCATGTAAAGGTCATTTATAGCCTAAGAAAATTCAAAAACAATTATTCTTATTAATAACTACCACTTCATTATTCACCTAGTTTCAATCCACAGAAATAATAAAAAACCAAAAAACACACTAAAAAAATCCATGCCATGGTGTCACAGAGTGTTTAGAATAGGGACCTCTACAAAAACACCATGGAATTGTCCATGAAATGTTGATAACCATTTAAATATTCAAAAAACAACACACACGATATATTTTTTTCAAAATGGCCACCATTAACACCCCCAATTCATATCTAATGATGTTTTACTTCACTTATTTAAAATTTTCATGATAAAATTTTAATTATGTATATAAATCTCTAAAAAAAGCTCACTTTGAATAGAATGGATTCATATTATGTGGTCACTAGATCTACTATGCCTTATATGATAACTCGATTGACCATTATTCATAATCTTAATTGATCACGTTAAATGAACCATGTGATCCACATGGTGTCTCAACACATAGTACAACACCCATGTTTAATAAAACTACCACATGAAGCCCACAATTTCTCAACTAACCTTTTTAAACCAACGTTTTCTCTTCTAATAAACACAAGATTTGTTTCATCCCTAGTTTTCTCTTTATTCCATTCTTATTATTTTTTTCAAGGATGTTTATAATTGTATTGTTTTGTATAAAAAATTCAAGATATATTGAATATAAATCATTATATTTAACCTTTACACATAGAATATTACCTTCACACTACACTAAGGTTCATTTATGTAACTAAAATTTCCCATTACACAGCATCAACTCACATTTACATAGCATCTTAAATTTATTAGTTTCTCTTATTTAGAGACTCGACTACCCTTACACAGCTATTATTCCTTCAATTCATCCATTAAATAAAGTATATATTAACTTTATGTAGGTCATGATATCCTCTAGTTACCATTATAAAGTTTAATCAATCTTCAGGTAACCTTTACATAGTAGCTAGATTTTAATTTTACATTTACAAAATAATTGAATGTCCATAACATGAGCTCTATGAATTCAAGATAACCTAACTCTAATAATACCTATACACAGATTCAACACATAAAGAGTTACCGTCATATATATAATTAAATTTTCAATTGACTTTACACTAGTAATTAGTGCAAATCATAAACATATAGGACCTTTTAAAACACATATAAATCATGTTTCATCTTCTATATAATTTTTTAGAGAAATTTATATCACATGTAATATTATTTTAAGATTAGCTAAAACATAAAAAATTATTTGAACATGATTTATGAGTAGATATCAAAAGATAACAAAATATTCACATCCAATTTAACATACTCTATACTCTCTTGTATATAAAAAAAATCATATCCTAGTGAAACTTAATCAATTAATATATTTTTTATTAATACCACTAAAGAAAAATATAATAAATATTTTAAATATTTTATGGATAAAATAATTATTTTAAATATTTTATGGATAAAATATTTATTTACTTAATTTTTGAGTATATGATCATAATTTTTTAGTAGTTTTGTGAGGCTTATTTAGTGGCTCTTGAAGCCCGAGAGGAGAACCATTTACTTCCAGATTATCAATAGAGACATATTTTTTTAATTAGAGGCACCACATTGGGATTTTATGTGAACATATAAAGAAATATTTTTCATGATTTCATGAAATTATATCAATCATCAAAATTTGTTCCACCTCACACATTATATAGAAGTGGTTGAGTACATCTATAGTGGAGCATAGGAAATCTAAATAAGTTACACCAATAATGAAACAATTAATGGATCATATGAGTCAATAATGTTTTACTAAATTGAATTTTATAAATTATAAATTATATATAAAATGGTTTGATTTAATAATGAGTAAACTTCTTAGAAGAATAATGTTATCAATTTTTCATAAAACCTAGTTATTTACTATTCAAAACATTAAAATATTTTAAATTTTATTTTTGAGATGTTTTATATATCCTTCATGATGTTTTGTGCTTCATATAGCCTTATTAATAGTATATTGTAAAAAAAATATTTTTTTATAAATTCTATACACAAGTGTTATACATTTTTGTTGATTTTCGACTTGAAGAAAGATATGGATTGAAAATCCAATGGTGTGGCTGTATTTGGAACTTATTTGTTTACTTAGAAGTTTTGTAACCATTATTTTCATGGTTTTCCTCAATAATAAAATTTTTTGGTATAATTAATTAACTAAATTAATTTAAGGAATTAATTAATTAATTAAAATAAAAATTTCAATAAACAAAAATCCCATATTATAATTATCTCAAAACAATTACATTTTGATTATTCACCATAAATATTATCTTGGGAGAAGGATACTGTGAAAAGGAGTATATCCATTGATAATATTAATATATTTACCACAGATTTAAGGAGTGAGACTGAATCCCTAGAATCATTGATGAGTCAATCATATGGTATGTGGGGGGAATAATGGAATCAATAATATATTAAATATATGGTGACTATCCATCATGGAATTTTTATGAATATTTTTTCCTTTATTATTCGTGCTCATTTTAAAAAAAAATTGTTTACCTCTATTTTGGGTTATCAATCCTCATTCCATGAATTTTTAATATTGAAATATTATCCCTAAATTTATTGGGGTTTTTTGGGGTGTTTATAAGAAAGATATACAAATAGGTACATGGTGGCCCCTTTATAACACCCCGACCACAGTTACCCAGAGTCGGTGCATTATTACATACAATTATCCTGATCACAAAAGATCAAGTCTCAAAATACTGATTAGTTTAGTAGCCTTGGAAACACTAGATACATTCATAAGTCTTACATTACATAATAAAGTGAAAAACTACAACAACATACTCTCTATATTCCACACTCATATCCCCTCAGACTATCCCTTGAGGACAGTCATAAAATACTTCTTCACATCCTGGGAAAAATAAAACATAGGAAGGGGTGAGCTCAGATACTTAGTAAGGATAACAATATAGAAGAAACTTTCATAAATAATCATAAAAATTTAAGGCAATGTATAACTAAAACAAAAGACTTTTAAACTTTAAATTCAGCATAATATGGAAAAAATGAAATGAAATAATTACATTTACTTATTCACATGGATATTCTACTATTCGAATAATCACATGTAATATTAATAACCACATTCATAATGATGGAATGCATAATGCCAGACTATCATAACCACATAGTCAAGGCCTTGTGCCAAAACTAAAAATAATATTTTTTCCAGGTCTTGTGCCAAGACACTGGTTAGTATCATGAGACCTATCAATGCATCGAGGTGCTATAGCGGGCTCCACCTATCACTTACTATGTCCAATTCATTCCTCATATGAACAGGTTTAAACATAACATAAACATTCATATTAAAAGTAGCATACGAAATGTCAATACTTTCTCCATAAACCATGAATTGTATAAAAATAAAACATCCATAGTCAAACATATCACAAAACATTCAATACAATATGGATGATTTGTATCATAATAAATCAACTTCAAATAATCTTAAAATCCATCAAAGGATGTTGACATAGATGAAATCAAAAACAATTTGAGAGAAATATCTCTTTTTTTAAATCATTTAAAAGTCACATAATTATCAAATAAGCCATTTACTTTGAAAATATTCTTATAAGATTGTAAGGGAAGCTTTTAAGATTTTATAATGGCAGAAAATAGCCGCACCCTCCGTATAAGTTAAAAAAAAGACATTCTTACCTTAATTTTGTCGAAAAGGTTAAAAAGGACCTTGTTTGAAAAACGATGGAAAGATTGCTTTATAAAAATCTTATAAAAATTCAAACAATGGTAAAAGTGACTTTAACCCATATTCTATAAAACAGTAATAATTTTTTGAAATACATTTTTAAGAAATATGGATTTGGATGATAAAGAGGTCCCAGTAGATACTTACGTAAAAACAACCTCAGATAATAAAGAGATTGTAAAATTAAACATTACCTTGTACTTTTCCTTGGTCGATGGTAGGTTAAACTCCTGTATAATTTTTAAATAAATGTTAATAAATTATAAAATAATCATACACATTAATATGATATCATATATGATCGTTTAACATTGTTTTGTTAATAATATCTTAGTATTATCGTCGTTTAGGGTGTTAACGGATTCATTTTCCTTTATATTGTTTGTTATGTGGGTAATATTTGTTTTGGATGGGATGTATATTATTCATATACATAATTATATCAAGTCTTTAAAAATTATTTTTTATCATCTAATGAAAATTAGTCTTGAATGGATATGATGGGGAATGAATCTCATCGCGTTCGTGGAGACGGTAATCCGTACGTACGCACGAGCGACAATATCATTATTTTGATATTCAAATAATATATAATTGGATGGTATATCATATATACAGAATAATTATCATGTTATATTTATTATTTACATGAATTAAACATCATTATTATACCCATTCAAATAATAATGTATTGAATAATAATTACACCACGACGTGGAGACGGTAATTTGTACATACGCACGTATGGTGACATGTCATTAAAAGGATGGATATAATAATGAATATGGTTGTATCATATTTATAATAACATCAGAGTATATAGAATATACTGGAGTTATTATTTTATAATGGAAATAACAAATAAAGAAGAAGTGGAAGATGATAAGAACTTGAAAGAGGGTGGTGAAATTATTAGCTCTTCTTCGTGTTCTTCCTTTTGATTTGATCAAAAGAGATCCTTAAGTTGGATTTCCTACTAAAGGAAGGCCTCAAGGATGAATTGAGGGAATTTTAGAGGATATTTTGGTAGGTATTGGCCCATCCAAATAGCTTTGAAGGTGTTAATTAGAGAGAAGTGGGAGTGCCCTTTTATAAGAGGGGTGAGTGGCACCTTAGGAAAATCTAGAAATAAATTTTTATAATAAAATAATTTTCGGTTTATAATGGCTCAAAAATGTATTATTTAAAGGATAAGGTGGGGATGGGTCGGAAACCACCCAACCAATAGGTTTTATAGAGGTTTTGGTCACTATATTAAATTTATATTTTAGATTTAACTCTTAGCTAAATAGTTTTATATTTACCATGTCTCTTTGTATTTTTATATTATATGGTTAATAAAATTACTATATACTTCTAAGAGAACCCCAAGTGGTTAATTAATGATACACCTATCATTATATAAGTCCTTTGGTCGATCCTTAGATTTTTTAGGAATATAAAATCAATTAATTATATAATATTCGTTTTAAAAACTCTTTTTTGTCAATTTTGACACTATCTGGTATTTTGTTTTTGCTAACTTCATAAAAGAATTATTACATAGAAAACAATTTATCTAACCAACCTTAATATTTAATATTAACCTAGAAAATTATTTGAGTTCATAAAAAATCTCAAATTACATTTATTTGGATATTTAAAATAGCAATTATTTTAATATTTCAATAATTAGGTAATTACTGCATCACCATTGTGTCATGGATAAATTAAATTATTTACAGTCTAAAAAATATAAATAAGATACCATTATGTAGGAAATATTTTTATATTTCTAATTAATATTTATAATTGAATTTATTTTATGTATAACCCAATATTAAAAATGTTTTAGTTATTAAATTTTGATTTTAATTCTTTTAACTCTTCTTTGAATTAAATAATAATAAATGTCCTAATATAATCCAAGTGGAACAAAGAGGTTCATATTTTATTCCTAAGGTTGTTTTTGGTCAAACTATACTTATCCAATAGAATTAAGACATGTGTTATGGTAATAATAAAATCATTTTTACCCTTAATTAGCCTATTTTATTTTAACCGTGGTAAATAAAAGTAAAAAGTTACTATTCACCAAAAATTATTTTTATCTTATTGAACCACATTTTACTCCTTGATATTAACTGTGTCTCTCTTATTTTCAAAATTCCACTCACAGAAGTGATAAAATTAAGTTTTATGTTAATTTGCAAATTCTCCTAGCAGGTGGATAAAAGACGGTGAAAAGTTCAATAACATTTTTATATATCTAAAATTATTATAAACTGACTCCAATGAATTATAATGAACTTATATAGGAATTATGTATCTATTTTGACCTAAAATAAATTTAAATAAAATAAATACTTATTTAAATAAAAATTCGGTTTTAAATTATAACTCATTGTTTTTCACTATTCATTAAAAATTGAATGTTTTCAGAAAAATACCAAAAATTCACCCTAAGATAACTTCGATATTCTGAATCCAAAAATGAAGTCCATTTTTAAAGATAAAATTTATAAAATTTCAAAAAGTGGGTATTACAATTCATTACAGCTTGTTTGATTGGTTGTGGTGTGTGTTAGAACTCGAAGTTACGTACAACACAGGTTACTGTATTATTCAAAGAGAAGCGTACTATTGAATATTGAGGTGTTACACCCTTTCTCAAAAAAAATTATGTCTCCCTTAGTATGGTATGAAGCATAACACCATGGTCAGTTATGATATTAATGGGGATGGATTCTATAGCCACCACTCTTCACTTATCCATTCGTTTTCCTCTCTCACACATAGAAAGATGAAGGTTCTCAGTATTTAGTGGTGTCAATGGGTGGAGGGAGGTATAAATGGGTAATGGATCAGTGATCATGGATTTGATTTAGTAGTAGAGTGTGAAGTGGTAGACTTAGTGGTAGGTGAAGGTAGGTGATAGTTAGCTGATTGGACTAGGCGGCCAAAAACATTGAGTAGTTGGAAATAAATAGTGGTTACCTAAAGATCATGTGTTTGTATCTACTTCGGATACCATGATATGAGAATGAAGGATGAGGGTGTCTAGGGATCTATTCCTAACTATCTCTTCTATCCGTGAAAATATGGTTCTCGACCTTCTATGTGGTGAGAAGAGGTGCAACCATCTAACCTCCCATGGGTTGGATAGTTTGATAGACAAGACAACCAATTTGATCTAATACATGGTTCTTATGAATGGTGTCATTTGTGTAGACTATGATCTCATCTCAATCGGAAATGTTTCTTGATGATATGGTTGAGCACGCATTGATTCTTGGGTAGGGTCTATTCGACCCGACATATATGGTGTTGAAAACATTGTCTCCACAGTCCCATGTGTTTCCCATATATAGAGAATTATTTGACTAGTGGGTTTAAATCTATCCCTTCTTATTTCATCGAGTTATGTTCTTGGGAGATTCTAAAAGACTAACTTAAACCTCTATGGGGATTTTTTAGAACATATTTACCATGTTTTGGTTCTGAAAAAAAATAGTCTATCATTGGAATTTTTACACATAGATAATGATAGATATGTTATTTTGGTCATTAAAGTCTATTTATATGTTAGTAAAGAAAATTTTAGGATTTATCTTTCTCTGTCCATCAATTATGATGAAGCATGGTGATAATATCATTCATAGGATCAGGCAAAAATTTGTATGATGTGTGAAACTCGTTGAGATGTGGAACCCACATATTATTGGCAATGTTATGACCACCATCTCCTATAGTGTGTGATACAAGGTTTGGGTCCTTTATCTATGATCCTAGAAAAAATATTATTTTCTATATGCCACTTAGGGCTTTGGTTTTCTATCTATAAGGTTTGGGCTACCCACATTTGTTGTGTCCTAATTAGGGTGTGGGTCCTCTATTTATGTTGGTAGGTCTTCACACATCTATTTTATATCACTCAGTGAAGAGTAGGTACACCATTATATGTTATAATAGGCATAATAGTTTCCTTGACATGGTAGTTATGATAGTAGGGATTATATCCATTGGTTTATGATCTATTAATAGAAAAATTATGGTTCTCTATATGGGATTTCATAATGATTCCATGATATCAAGTTACTTTGATGTGAAGTACTCCCTTGGTCGATATGTATAACATAATAAGGATTGGGTTCCTTGTAAGTAGACTCTAATGGTGGTGTGGAAGAGGGTATGAGTAAACTAGATACTTCAATAAATGTGACCCCTCGAGAACCTCTAGGTTTCCATTGAGATATGATAAATAACTAGAAAATATACATTAGTTTTTTTGTACTTTTCAATGCTTTGAGAACACGTAGTTGTTCATGAGATGAACCTACAAATATTAGAGACTAGATGTAGGTACTTCTATATATCCTTGAGAAATTCTATGGTATAACTTATTAATATCCTTTCTAATCATCTTCTAACTCAGTTTCTTATATTTGGGGTTTTGAGATAGCTTATTTCTTTATCTTTCCTTGGTGGTTTTACTATGTCTTAGTGAATATTATTATACACATTACTTCATATGATTTTTCTCACTCCACTATTGTGTATATGTAATTGACACAAGGCTTTAGCATGGTTTAGGTGGATATGGGATCAGTGCTACTTATTTAGTTATAATTAATTATAATTATTAGTTATTGATGATTAATCATTGTGGTTCATGATGGTGGAGGTGATCATTGTGGCTTTAGATATATCTAGGAGTAAATTCTGAAAGGATTATTCTAGTGTCTTCTATAAGATAGTCCAGAAGTCTTATAGGATGTGTAGTTCCTTAAGTATCATCCAATGCAGTATTAAGATTGAATTTCAAGACTCAATCATGAATTTTATATAGTTATGATACTTATACATAGTTTTGTTATTGTTGGATACATTATGCAGTTCAGATATGTGTCTCGTCAAAGTTGATATATGATAAAGCCTCCCATATTTTGTTATATTATTTCCATGTTATAGTCAACATACCTTGGCCTACCAGAGGTGATATTTGTGTCTCACACTAAGCTTACTATTGGCTTGGGAAAGGCCCCAATGGGTTGCTTCATGTAAAAATGATATCAAAGTGATTGAGTCCAAAAGATGGAGTTTTTCAAATAATAGTCGTGTAAGGAAATTTTTAATACTTTTGTTATATAATTTTAAAGGGGTTTCAACACTTGTTATCATACCATATAAAACAACATAGTTGTGAAGACTGGTGTATCCACTCCCTCAGATTCTGATAACCTTTTAGTTGAAATGTAGCTATAATACACCAATGGAAATTGAAAAATCACAAACATAAATATTACATATTATTATATAAACTTTAATTATATATCATTAAGGTTCAAATTCGAACCATAAAGGTTTAGTATCTTTGAAAACATGGATACATAAACAACTAATACATAAAATATATTCATAATATAACACCATGTTATTCACAACTAACATCATTCTTAGACATATCATATATAATAGCATTCTTGGTAATCATAGAAAAGTAAACATAATAAATTGTGATCTTAGATGCTCATTAATGGTAAACATGGGACACATCACTCAATGGTCATATGTAACTATATCGAGATAATAAGGGTATGATAACATGATCTTAAAATGTTAAATTCATACCATTCAATTCATATATCATAATCATGACATAGGGATTTTGAAAATAATAAAACATATCTCGTAGTGGAATCGATGATCATGAACCATGAGATCATATCATACGTATAATAACATATCATATAAAGTGGGGGGAATGTTTTTTAAAATAAAATTCATAAAAATATTATTTCATGGCTACCCACCAACACATTTTTCACATGTTAGTCTTGGAATTACCACCCATGTATCCATTTTGTGCTTGAGATAACCTCATATATACTATCTTTTGGTCTTTGGAAAATCTACCATGTACCCTATTTTAGGCCTTAAATGACCTCACATGTACCCTTTGGGATCATAAAAAATTAATATTTTCCCAATTATTTGGTGTGATATAATGGATACACCCATAACATAATAATAATTCATTCATGTGTATTCCAGAAGATCAGGGAAACATTTATCATTTCATCATAACATTACCTTTAGAAAATAAGATAGGTTTCATAAATATTTCTTCGTCATAATTATAAAACATATTGAGAAATAATAAATATGGTTTCATTGTAACCTATCCCTAGGGAATCATAAGAAGCATCAATTGATGTTTCCATGGATGAAAATACCTTGAGAATATTACATAAACATTTTCTTTAGGCAAATAACCTTTTATTTTTTAAATCACTTATTTAAAATATAATAATTTAAAAAAAGAATAAGGAAAAAAATTCATTTACATTTTTCATGGAAAACAATATTGTAAGCTTCAAAGAAAAGATTAATCATGATTGTGGGATAATTCGTTCATGTCATAAATGTTATAACAAATATTCCTTTCATATTTTTAGTAAGATTTAAAAAGTAAATCAATTAGAAAATGAAAAGATTATTTATTTTATTCATTTTCATATAATTTAAAAAATGGTTAATAATTAATTTAAAATTCATTATATAATATTATAAACATTCTTGAAACGTTTTAAAGAAATATGAACAAGAATTAAAAATATTCTAAAACAAATAAAAAAACAATTTTAGTTTTTCTTACAAACATTATATCAATCTTTTTAGTATATAAGGAGATTAAAATAAAATGAAAATATGTAATTTCCAATAATAATTAGAGGAGAATAAATTGCATAATATTTGTGAGAGATTTATCATATAATTTCATCATCCAAAATTTAAACATAAACAGTCCCAGAAAAAATGATATTGTAACATAAATTTTGAGTCCTAACCTCCATTATAGAAATAAAGTAAAATAAAACCTAAAATAACATGTATATAAAGCTTCTCATGATATAAAATATCAATGTTAAAGTAGATAAAACTCATAAAAGAAATTAGTTTTATAACATAGCATATATCCGAAAAAATAAAATTTAAGATGATAAAACCTTACCACATTGGAAACATTCAAATAAAAATACATTGGATGGAAAAATTTTCATTATAACCCCAAATAAAATGAATTAGTAAGTATACATGATATAAAATATAAAATGGGAAATATATACACCCCATAAACATAAATAGGATCATAACACCCAACTTGTCTGGCTGAAATAATATTAAGTTAAAGAAACCTTATAATATTGGTATCTTTTGAATCAAAGGACCTATAAATTAAGAACAAACTATTTCTCCTCAAACCACATTAATTTAAATAAAATTTTCAAATAAATTAATTTTTTAGTTATCACACCACATAATTAAAATGATTGTGTGCAATAAGAAAATTGTCCAATGAATTGTAGAATGAGACAAAGAAACTCATACCTTATGTCATAATTGATTATAAATCGCTCTAAACTCATATGTAATAAATTTAAATTTATTATAACTGTATAATATAAAAAGTTAAACAATAATAATAACATATATTAAATTTTATAACATCACAACACCCATTTATTAATAAATCCTCATTTCTGGTTAAAAACAATTTTGTTTTTCATGTATGTTGTGATTCTCTAATTGGGGTCTTTGAACATTAATCATATTTCCATAATCTATTGAATATTAATCATGTCCTTAATAATATATTTAATCGTTATATATACTTTAATTACTATTTCTATAAATCATCTTTCAAAAAAAATTTACTTCACTTTGTGGTGATGGTAGTCTGTATGTATGCACTAGTCATGTTTCTTCTCCTGGATGGAAAGAAAGAAATAATGTTAAATAATAATTCACTATCTTAGAAACATTATTATATAATATATATTTAATAAATATACCCTTATTAATTTCTATGTAAATAGTAAATGAAAAATAATTCACATCGCTTCATAGAGGTGGTATTCCACACGTAGGCATGACTGAAATTATTATTTCCCAACAGATAACATGGTAAGAAGGTATAAAATATATTATAATTAAATAATCATAAATATTTAATATATATAATATTTAAACATTAAATCCATCATAATAAAAAACCATTTAATATTTTGAAGGAAAATGATTCATCTATATACGTTGAGGTGGTAGTCCACACATATGTATGAAAAATAAATTTATTTATCATTGACTAGAGAAGAGGACAAAAATAGAAATGAAATCATTATAAAAATATCTTAGTATATTTTTGATACTTTATTATTCATGTTATGATTTATAAAACATGTTAATGGGATATATAATATGAACTAAACTTGAAAGTTCTCAGATAATATTTATACCAATTTTGAGGGACCTTCTTTGGCTTACATCTTAAGCCTACTTAGGATGACCAAAGGGGAAGACCCTAAGCTATAAGATGATGTTAAGTGATCTATGAGTTCTTTTAGCATGTATTGGATGATATATAATGATAAAATTTTGTCAATAATGTAGGGGAATGGGTTCCCTTTTATAACCAAGTAGAGACTTAAAAGATCTCAATAATATATGGTCACTGAATATGAAAGTGGATCAAAATGTACCCAAATTAAATATTAGCATAATATAAGGTCTAAATGTCTTTTAAAATTATTATTATACATATTTATGTTGAATTAAAACCCTTATAAATTAATGTAATCCCCCCCCCCCCGATAAACCCATTTTAACCATATCTGTAGTAACCAAATTTTACTCTTTTTATTATTAATTATGAAAAAAATTAAGATAAACATATTAAATGATATAATTTATTATAGTTCAAAATAACAAATCCATTTTAAAATATTCAAATTTTTTAGGGAAAATAAATCCATTTTCAAATAATTATTCAAAACACAATGACAATTGTTTTAAAAAATACAATTTAAACATAAAACTGAATTTTCCTTCATTTATTCCATAATAAAAACTATTAGAAGAATATTAAAATATTAAATTTAATATATATTCAATTATTTTCTTTAAAATAAAAAATAAATAGTGATTTTTTTAATTAATTAAGATAAAAACATATTATATACATAAAATAAAATATTTACAAATTCATTTTTGTGTTCAAAAATGAACTTATTGAAAAATGATGTATAACTATTATTCAATTAGAATTAATTAGATTATTTTTTTAATTAAATAATTCATATTTTAATATAATATAATATTTAAATCATAATGGGATTTTCAAATTTCATTATTTAATAAAAAGAAATGAAAGTTTCATAAAAAAACAGTATCTTTCACTATTCATTGAAACAAAAATATTTTTAGAAAAATCCCAAAACATAACCCAAAGAAAATATTTAACTCTTTATTTCTTTTAAAAAACAATTAATTTCAATAGAAAAAATTTAAAAAATGGTAAAAATTAATTGTTACATTCACAAAAAAATGCAATGCAAATATTTTTTGAAGAAAACATATTTTTGAATCATAAAATGGTCTTAATAAATATTGAGTATATATTTACTATACATTTTAAATATATACTTTCAATATATAAAACCATTATACATATTTTTCTTAATTTTTTTAATCCTATTCATGTATCAGAATTATTTTCTTGGGTATAATGGTCACATTTAAAAAATCTTTTTATAGTGTACCACATTTTTCTTAACGTTCGGTCTTGCATGGCAAGCAATATTTCAAGAAAAATAGTTTTTTAAAACTAAATTTTTGGCGTATTAAATTTTCCCCTTATAAATAAATAGAATCATTTTAATTTTTTTATCAGTAATCAAGTTTTAATTATTTAAAAATACCATTTTTGAAAACTTGTAATGTATAGTGAGATCATATGTCATCCTTTGAAAATAGAAATTGGGAAACATAATGGTTACCTGAAATAACCCATAATTAGGCTCCCAGGAAATTAAAACCTTAGTGAAAAGAGAAAATATGGATATGTATGTGAAAAATTACGTCTAAATAATAATAATTATTGATGGAAATCATAGTCAAGAAAAATTTGATGACCATGAAACTATAAATCAATGTGGGGTGAGAAAGACCATCAATTTATCAAAATGAAGGTAAATTCATAAAAATAATATTTCAATATCATTTAAATTAAGTAAAGGGATTCCTTTCCTATCGTGACAGGGAACATGAAAAAATATACTGACTTTATTTATTTATATTTTATAACTATAATTTCACCAGTTGTTATGTATCAATTAATTTCCATTTCTATCTCATCTCTTACTCAATGAAATAAATAGTAAAAATTAATTATTCCAGCCAAAAGAACTAAATTTATAGTTTAAAGGATCATAATAACTATAAAACAATAAAAATTCATGAAATATGTCACCATATATTTACCACACACAAAATGGTTAGAACTAGTTATCCAATACGGATAAATCCTCATATAATGAAATAATTCTCTTAAACCTCAACAATAACACCCAAATTTGAAATTAAACTATTAAATAAATAGTTAACCTTAAAAATATTCTAAGTCATATCTAAACAAATTCAAAACCCAAAAAATTGAAATATTTAATCACATATTTATTTATATTCAGAATTAACATATATCCCTAAAAAACATAAAGTATAATATAATGTCACACACTAAACACAAAAATACCATTATCATATATTCTCTTAAAACATTATAATCCTTTCCCAAAATAACCTAAATCACTATAAAACCATAATGGAAACATTAATTCTTCTAAAAATTATCTCTATCCTTATTCCTTAAATAAAATCATAGACGATCAAATATATTACATAAATGAAATAATACTACAAAATCCATCAAAAATAACACAAATAACGTTTTCATCAAATAATAATCAATTACAAAGTCACCAATACTATCTAATTTAATTTATCAACATCAATCATCTCTTTATCCAAACTAAACATTAATATCATAATATCAGGCACATATTAAGGGTTGTCTTTCCCTCAGTCATGTATTTTCCAAAAAAATATCACCTTACCACTAAATTTATTTTATTTGTTATATATACAAGTCAATATATTCTAGAAATTACTTAATTAAAAACTAATTCAGAATAATACTTAAATGTTTCATGATTCATATAAATAGAATATAATTAATAAAATATTTTAACAACATAATTCTCAATTCCCAATACAAAAATACTTTAATCATTTCACTTTAATTATTTTCATAGCCTAATCCCTTCATTTTTCTAGGAGTTAGAATTTCTATTAGTGTATTGACTTAGAAAAATACTAATTATCCCACACATAATACATTAAACTATAAATGGAACTTAGGATGTATATTATTTTCCTCCATTAGACTCATTAATTTTAACCAAAAATT
Source organism: Viscum album (assembly GCA_963277665.1). Classification (NCBI taxonomy): domain Eukaryota; kingdom Viridiplantae; phylum Streptophyta; class Magnoliopsida; order Santalales; family Viscaceae; genus Viscum; species Viscum album. The sequence continues at coordinate 1,893,414,563 of OY728125.1, read as the reverse complement.
ACTTTCTCTATATCCTTTTTTCACACATAAAACATCTTCATGTTCCTTTAAGATATTTTCATGGGTTATTTTTCTAACATTCTCAACATATAAAGAGAAGAATCTTTTTTCCTTTATGGTCTTTATAAATCTCCAATTTTATCTTATTTGGTTCACTCAAAAACTCAAATATGTTAAGTTTATTAATTATATATAGAGATAACTAGTTAGACATAATCACAATATTTTAATTCTATTAATCATTTCATTTTTTTCTCATATAGATCCACATAACATTTTCTATTAGATTCATCATTAACACAATTCCAAATTATTCCAACTATTAACTTAAACCAACAAACATATTATGATAAATAATTATGATTATTTATATAATACTAGAATTTAATTCATTGTATGTCTATATAATAAAAAAATATTTTCAATATTTGAAACCTTAGGTTTATCATAGGTTATACATAGTCATAATCTATTAAAATAAACTAGAATGGTTCAATAAGAAAATGTGAATTAACCAATGAATATCCCCCATGTGTTTCTATCCAAGTGTATAGATATGGTCACACTCCTCTTGTAGCAGTAAATATTGAGTTAATACTCAATCATGAACATCCATATTCATTACCCTAAAGTCTATCTATGCCACAACTACTTCCCCTTGATAGTATCCAGATATAGATTTTTTTCTAGGAATACCACACTTTTTTTTATCAATACATAGGATTTTCCCTAATACATAAGATTATCATAAGAGTTATCACTATTATGTTCTTGTACTAGTTTCTAAAATAACTAAAACATGATCTGTTACAAATTGTGGCAACCCAAATATTACATATATAAACATTTCATCTTATGGGATGAATATTCATTACAAATCATTATGATCCATACCAAACTCATAAAGATTTAGTGTATTTGGAAAAATTGATACATAAACCACTAGAACCTAAAATATCTCGATTATGTCTCACAATTTTATGCACAACTAACACCCTTCTTATAAATATCATAAAAACCCATTCATTATAACCTAGTGAAAAGGAAGTATAATAAAGTGTGAGAATGGATTCTTAGTAAAGGTATACATGGGAGGTATCAACCAATGATAATAGGTAATCATGTCAAGAGAGTAATGGTATGATAACATGAGCCTAATATTTTAAATTCATACCCAATAATTCATAGATCCTAATCAGGACAGATGGATTTTGTAGTTATTAAGATAAGAATAATAGAAGAATCAAAGATCTTGATCTTTGAAATCATATCATAAGACTATGAAAACATCATAGAGAGTGGAAAAAAGTGTGGAATAATAAGAATCATAGAAATATTTTACTATGGTTTCTTATGAAGGCATTTATCACATGATCAGCTTTTGATGACCCCACATGTATATACTTCAGGAATGAGATAACCTCATTTATACCCACTTTTGGGCTTAGGATATCATCTCATATAGACTCTTATATTATTGAGATAACTTCCTATATAACCTTTTATCTTATAAAATATTGACCATTAACTAACTCATTAGATATTAATAACTAATGCACATATCACATAATCATTATCCATTCATATGTATGGAAAATTTTCTTGAAAACATTAATCATTTCATTAAAAACTAAACCATGGAAAATAAAATAGGCCTCAATAATATTTCATCATTTAAATAATAAATCATCTAAGGGAATAATAAATATGGTATAGTTTTATTATATACCCAGTGAATCATATGTAACATTAGTGAATTTCCTCCGAGATGAAAATCATGTTAAAAGATCACTAGAATATTTTCATTGGGAAATTTTCCTTTTAATTTTGAATTCACTTATTTAAAATCAAATAACTTCCAAAATATTAGGGAAATAATTTTTATTGAATATATATAAAGAAACTAATAATGGAATCTTAGAATGAATACCCATTCACTAAAATAATTTTAATTTTAGTTTAAAATATGATAACTAAATAAGGATCCATGATATAACATGTTGATTTATTAGTATATATACCTCATTATCATAAATTGGTGCACAACTTCAAACATGTTTCAAAGGAACAATATTGAGATGAAAAATCATTATATCTTTAGTATATTTTGAATCAAAGGCCATGTAAATAAAGAATATGGTATGGATATTTAAACCCCATGAATTTCATAAATATATTAAATTAATTTATTTTTTAGAAATCAAACCTCATAAAAAATAATATGGTGGACAACATCAAACATGTCTCGTGAATTTGAAAATGAGTAAGTGAAAACCTTACCTTATGTCTGATTTGATTCATATATAGACTAACCTCTTTTATAATAAATATAGATCTATTGTTGTTTTATAAAAAATAGTTTCACAGGTATAATAACATATATGACTTACATATAACATTATAACACTTTTTTATTGATAAATCTTTATAAAAATCAACATTTATGGGTGATAACTATTTTTGTTTTCCATTTTTGTTTTGGTTCATAAGTTATGATACACGAACCTTGATCGTGGTTCCATCATATCCAAAATCATAAACATTTCATAAGTTTCATATTTTTTTTATTATATACACTTTTATAACCATTTATATAATGTAGTGAGGAAAAATAAATTACATCAATTTATGGAGATGATAGGTTATATGCACACATGGGTGATGTTCCAAATTTTAGATGAATTGAATGAAAGAAATTAAAATAATAAATAAACATTATAAAATCATTTTTTAGCTATATATATTATATATTCGTTAAATATATCCTTTTTACCAACCTTGATAGTGGAAATGAAAAATAAATTACATTACTTCATTGAGGTGGTAGTCTTCAGGAATGCATGAGTGTGTAATATTTTTTTAATATATAGGAATGAATGAAGTTAAATATGATATAATAATAATTATTATTATTATTATTTCAAAAATAAAATATATAAGCATTAACTTTTCCATTAAAAAATGAATGGTAGTGATGGAAAATAAATAATATCTCTACGTGGTGGCGGTAGTCGACACGTATACACATGCGATACTTATATTTCCCATTTTATGGAGAATATGTGAAACATGATAGTGCCATTTTATAACACATCCTTTCCTTGAGGTATGTATCCTTTAAATTCTAGTTTAATTCAATAGTTTTTACCTAATATGAATACCTAAATAGGTCACGGGGGAAAAGAGGATGTATGGGGATTTTTTGGAGCCAGGATCCCCAGATGGAGGAATAAATCTCAGTATGTAAGCCCCAATGCGTGGCATGATGTATAAATACCTAATATGAGAGTGGCTTCCATGGGTCCAGTCCCAAGGGTGTGAACAAACTATGATAAATCATATTCCTACTATAACCACGATACGTAGGACATATCCTCGAGACTCAAGCTCAAATATTTGGTTCCTAAGTGACCAAACACATGTCCTTTACATTTGACGTTAAACATCATGGGTTTAAATAACTATATGGGTTTTTATTCCTACAATAAATACCATATGTAGGACACCTTATAATAGCTCAATCCACTCATCATAATATTAACTGTCTCCATGCATGACAACAAATTCCAAAGTGGTTGTTTATGTGGCTTTGTATATAAGAAGCTATTTATTACCGGGAAATGGAAGAAAAACCATAGATATATATAGATGGATTAAATAATGAGGTTCCCTTCTTATTCTTTATATAAAGGTAGTTAACTTCTGATCATTTTGTTAGGGAAACCTTTCTTATATCAAGATTATGAACATATTATCTAAGATGTATTAAATCTATAAGATAGTCTTAAATTAGGAAATAACCCCCCCCCCCCAATAGGGTGTGATGAGTCTGACTTGTCATCCTCTCAACCAATGTGATTTACTTAGTGTCATAGGGTTTAAAGACCAAATTTACCACCAACCTTTTAATAGAAGGTTTGTACCTAGATATGGATGTGGGAACTGTTGGGATATTCTGCTAAGAACAATAATGGTAATTTGATATAAATGATAGTGCATCACATTTAACCCCCTTTACTCATAATAAATGTTTGGACCCAACCAAATGCATCTAGTAGTTTTCTATTTTCTGACAAAAAAATGGTGAACCCAAAGTGAATCTCTCAAAAAACAAAATCATTGGGTTATTATCCATCAGGCCATTTTTTGTGTTCTCTGTGAAAACAAAAATGGTGAACCCGATGTGAATATCTCAAATAAAAAAAATTTAAGATATTATCCATCATGCCATTTTTTCATGATATATGAAAACAAAAAATGGTTAACTCGATTTTAATCTCTCAAATAATAGAATGATCAATTAATCATGAATCAGGCCACATTTTTTTTAATATCCTATAAAAACAAAGTGGATAAACCTAGAATAAATCTTATATCTGATCCTATATAACTGGGGTTACCATGAAATAATTCAATCCTCACTTTGACAAGTCAATATGAGTAGAATGGCCAGATCAATAATAAAATGACAATTATGTTAACCATGAAATCTTATTGAGCACACATCATACCCGTGATATTTCACCAATTAGTGACCTTGTTTCTTATAATATGAATGACATCACATACTTCTCTCATCAATATCATCCTTATCTGAGATAATGTCATCATCCAATGACCATTCCTGTAATTATGTTGTAGATTCATCCCCTACGGGCCGCAAAATTATCTCAACTTCCAAAAAATGTCAAGGTCAAGTGACAAATACAATTGTTTGAGAGTACCATCAATGTGGTAAAATCCCAACACTCAATGATTCCCATGAGGGTATTAGAGTACTAAAGTATATGATTCCTCATCATCCAGGGAATGTTTTGGCTAATCTAGTGGGACTCACTACCATAGATAAACACTTTGAGAGATTATCCTCAGAACATGCCAATCAACACCTTCAATATATAATGAAGGTGAATGAAGCATTCAAATATGGCTCCCTCCCAGTTCAGGTGTCATTAGGGATGGCTCCTATCAATAGCCATCTCCAACACCATCCCGCTAGTACCCACCAGTCGCTTGATGAGAGTACAACCAAACACACTACCACCTCTGACTCCCATGCACAAGAAATAAGGAAGACAGGCCGTGTGAGGAATACATTGGATATCCAAAAGTGATATCATATCTACATTCCCACAAATTATTTATTTTGGAATATTCTGAAAGTAATTATCAAGCATGCTCTTATCTCTACTAACTCGGAATAAGTTTGTGGGCATATCTATATTACTGGCATGGGGGAGGAGCATCTCCCTACCCTAATTTATGAATTTGATAAATATATTTTGGTGGAACAAGGAGGAAACAAGTGGTATCATATCCATACATCAATCAAATATACCAGCCAAAAAATATTAGAGATGAAGAATAGGCAGGCTTATGTCCCTATGCGTACTTTTCTAAAATTCCAATACATTATAGAAACAGCTGAAGAACATCACCTGCATATTCTATAACTGGTACAAAAATAGGTACAGGTGCATATTCGTATCCCTACAACCAGGTAAGCTCAACAATTTGATCATTATGAACAAGTGGTTTCTCTAGAGTAAGTTCACATTATTTCTCCCATCTAGGAGGATTGTCATCATATTCTGGTAAAGGATAAGGCATCAGATAAAGCACATATTCCCATTCCAACCAAGGATCTCCATGTTAGAGTAGAACATGCCTCAAGATAGTGGAATATTCCTATCAAAAAATCTGGATTCATATTATAAAGGCAAAGGATCAGGCTCATATCCTTGTTCTAGCTAGGGCTTGCCAAGTGAGAGGGGAATTTTCCTCAAGACAGGCTTATATTACTATCAAATAAGACTAGTGGCATACTCCAAAGACATAGTATTATTATCATTCCCCTATTTTTTATGGGTATCACCAAGTGAGAATGGAACATTCTTTTGGATAAGCTCATAATCCTATCAGTAAATCTACCTTGTATATTTCAGTAGATCCAGAATCCAGGAACATATTCTCACTTCTACCGATGAATGACTCCAACAGTATCATTCCTAGGAAATGGTGTAGGAGGCTCATATCATTTCTCTCATTCCATAGTGTTATTGGCATATTTCGAAAAAATCATATTCAAACCATGCTCATATTCAGGTTCCAACTGAGGCTCACAAAGTTAAAGGGGAACATGCCCCCCAGGGTAGGCTCATATTTCTACTAAGAAAGACCACTGACATAATCAAAAGACTTGGGATCAGGATTATATTCTCATCTTGACTAAGGATCACCAAGTGATAATGTCACATGCCTCAAGATAGGCTCATATTCCTATCAATAATGAGGATTCTCATTAGTATATTATAGCATCTTATTAGCGTCATGCTCATATTCATTAAGTACCAAAGAGTGATAACCATATTCTAGAAACCATCATATAGCAAGCTCATATCCCGACATAATTCTAAAAAGGTAGGTCAATATATTTTGGCCATGATGTATAATGAGACCCATATTTCTAAACTACTCAATTTAAGTGGCATTGAGGTCGTTCGAGACACATTCTCAACACTACAAGGTTACATCAACTATTAAACTAAAGTGGAATATGATAATTAACATGATAGTTCTCCTCATGTTAGTGTGGATATGGATCGTAGGGACTCTACTTTTAATGTCCACCATGGTCAACCTCCCCATGATGATATCCCCCATGGAAAAGAAAATCCTCCCCTTTCCCAGAAACGGTTGTATTGAGAGGTGTCCAAATTTTATATTCCTTCGTATAGAGAAGTTCTCAAAACATCATATCCAACCACATATAGTTCCCCATCAACATCCATCAACATTCTGTTCATGTTATCATGCAACCCTATGAACAATATTTTATGGTATAATCAGATGGAAGCTTGTAAGTCTGATGAAGAGGTGGTTGACATTGACATATGGAGAGAGTTAACTGGAAAAAACTTCTCCATCATGTTATGTCCCCTCGCTGCATCTGACTATGTGGCCCCAAATGACCTAGAAAAGGAGAGAATGGCTTATATTTTCTAAAATATGTGGCTACTCATCAATAAACAAAGGATAGAAATATCCTCTACCAAGAATATGAGTATCAGCTTAAACTCACAAATTCACTCTCTTATTAGCTAGATATGGATACCTTTTTCCTATCCTAGAACTTGGTAATAGAGAAGCATGAAAAATGCCAATTCAGTGTCTATCATTGCCTCATGAAAACCCTCCACCAACAAATTTCCAAATCATCACAAGATGTATGTATCTAAGGATGGGTGAAATATAGATCATTGAACTTCAATATGTCCCCAAAATAGCAAAGCCCATTAGATATGGCTTCTTCTAATTTCATAGACTCTAGAAAAATCATAGGGTTGGGTAACGTGCAATCTAGTTGGTCACTATAATAGAATTCCCCCACTTCAATGATGCCCAAACAGCATGAACTGTGGGAGAGGATAGTCATTTGAACTTTGAACTAGGACCCTCAATACAATAGTAATTCATTTCATACATAGAATCTGAAGCTATGATCAACTCGAAAAATTCCAATAAAGAATGATTCTCATTATGGGTTTTCGTCAAACCCATCTCTTATGCAAGCATAGCCATGCTACATCAGACGGTCTATAATATTAGCTGCCATAGTAGTCATCTAGGAGTGAACTCAACCCACTGGGTTGGGGGAATATCTTTCACTGCCTCTACCTCTTATATCATCAATTCCTAATAGTATTTAGGATATATAATAAATATATAAAAAAATTCCTAGCCCACTAAACTAGGGAATTTATATCTCAATAACTATCACAAATTTCTACAACCCCTGAGAGGGTCCTGGGGAAATCAATGATGATTCTAGATCAACCCCAGGCTACTGGGATGGGGGAATTTATATAACAATGTTCGACCTAGGAGTCATTAAATCACTTTTTAAAATCACTAAATCCTAAACAATAGGATCAATCAATGCCAATTGCGGACCCAAATACCCCTCATCCCATAGGGCTGTGGGAATTTTCATCACCATCATCATCATATATAGAGTTAGTCTTCTATAAGTTTAGAGTGTAAAATTGATGTTCGACATCCCATCTATTCTTCCTGACACAAGACAAACCTTTGTTATTCAGGGGTCATTCAGAAAACAAAACCGGAAACTCCCTCAAGGTCATTGTTCATAAACCAATATGGTAGGAGCATACATTGATAGTGATCAGACCCTGTCAAGGTCACAAGACAAAATGGACCAATATGTACAAGAGTTAAAATAACAACCCAAAATAAGGGAGTGAAGAATCATCATATTGAATAAAAAGAAATGGGAAAATCACCATTTCTTGATATGCCTCTTTGAATTTCATCACAGTCATCAAAATAGATACGGTGTATCAAGATGCAAATGCGGACAGCCGCAAAATGAAAAATATACCCCAAGGGGGTGATTTGGATGCACCAATTGATTCAGTATACACCTGGAACCAAATAAGGAATCAAAATTTGGCACCTATGAATATCAAGTTTCCACCTCTCCAGAGGAACACTATAAAAGAAAAAGGGAAGGTGTGGCTACATCCCATTCACCACCTAGAAGAGTAATGTATCCTTCCATAGAGGAGTAGTATTCACAATATGACAGTGATATTTAAACTCTCATACAGCTCAATGAGGAGATACTTGGGGGAAATATCCTCGCTAGGTATCATTTTCAGGCAGAGTTGAATATTCTCCATCCCATAGCTGATCCAAAATCAATAGAATTATTTGAGCATTATAATGGATCTAGGTCAACTCATCTGGTATACATTAATGAGGAAGTTGAAAATGATTGTGACTTCACTCCATTAAAGAGGAAACCTCTCTCTTAATAGGGAAATCATTTAGTCTTAGGAAGAATAAATAATTAGTAGGATATACTGGTGGTTCAACCTCATAGACCCCCACCTACTTTCTGTAGAAGGGATGTGGCTAAGATAGTAGTACCTCTAGATCTTCTTAACATAATTTAATCCCTAGCTACTCAAATGGAATCCATGGAAGAGAAATGTGCAGCTGTGCAGCCTAAAAAGATTTAATATCCTGAGTGGGTTGATGATATTCTACCCCCACCCAATTTTGGAAACCATTCCATCTCCACCTTTAATGGTGCATGTGACCCTGAATAGCATCTCACACACTTCATATCTTGATGTGGGTTGATGATGGGCCCTCAAGTTCAACAGGGGCAATTATGGTGTGGTGTTTTGTATAGACTCTTACAAGGCCATTCTTTATTTGGTACAACAGTATGCTAGTGGGGTCTATTTCAGGATGGGAAGACATTCATCATCAATTCCTTTATCAGTTTAGATCCACATTGAGGAAAATTAAAATCATATACCAGAATGACTAAAAAAATGTGAAAATGAGAGGGTTTCTGACTTTATATCCATGTGGAAATGTTTAAGATATTTACTTAGAATCCCTCTCACAAAGGAGAAACTTCTATAAATCTATGCTAAAAATATTTAGGATGAGCTTCAAATACCTTTGAACCCAATAAAGTATCTAGTTGGGTTCTGTGATTTTATAGAAATGGAATAATGTTTTAAGGATTCTATATTAGTGAACCTGATCCAAATCCCGGCTCATTCCTTCAGAACAAGGGAAAAGGCTAGCTAAAACATAATTTACATCTGTCAATCTAAATTCAATAGTAGTTCATATCCAAGAACATATATAGGTACCAAAACATCCAACACTTCCTTTTGAGTGGCGACGACCACAAAATATCTCTCAGTCAGAAGCACAGAGAAATTACGGTCTCCCGGGATTTGAGGAATGGAAGAATAAATCATACTCCTTCTGAAATGAAAAAACCATTGTAATTGCATGGAAGAGATGTAAAATAACCTACTCAAGCTACCGCAACCTAGTAATCCTGATGCAATTAACCTCACAGACCATTTGGACTACATCTAATTCTATAGAAGGATAGTTCATAACATCTAAGACTTATTTGCATTAAAATTAGTCCTTCAAGTCATGGTCAATTATATATAGGTGGTGTTAGATAAATTCTCATAGTAGGTGTCCTATATAACAGTTTCCTTTAAAGAAGAAGATAATGATTGGAAAAACATTTCATTCAGGCGTGGAAAACTGTGCGATAACTGGATGACTCAAAAAATAGTTGATCGCACCCAGGCCACACTAAGAGCACAGCTGCATAGACCCATAGTAGATCTACCACCAAAGAAGGTGACATTAGATATGTATTTTAAAGTTGGTTACAACCACTAAAATTAGGAGGAAATAGAATATTTGGAGTCATATTTTACTCTAACGTATGTTCTAACTCTTTCAGATTTCTTACCTGCAACATCTAAAGAATGGGAACCACCCCACCAAATGAATCCCTTATTGGATGAAGAGCTCAATTTTGGTTCTTTCAATGTGATACACTAGGAATACACCATCTATGATGATGAATATGCCTCTGATTATGTGTTCCCTACACCAAAATTGAGAACATGAGGTCATATGTGTAGTAACCAAGGATACAGGGGATAACATCGGTGTGGTCAAACCCGATATTTCAGTAACCTATCCATAGAGAACAAATATGCAGCTGAGACCCATGGGAAAGAATGCCAACAAGCCTAGTAAATACATGAAGGTGTCCTAGAACCCTCCATTATTCATCCTCACCCAATTGTCTTACATGACCACCAATCAGGGGTTCAATTATCTAATCATCCCAGACAACGAGGAAGTTCGGCATGACCTGAACCACTGGAAACAGATTCTTCCATGAACTTTTCCCAAGAACCAAGTGCATACTCCTAAAATCCCTCAATTCCTAAGCTACATGTCAAGGAGAAACCCCACATCAGGAAGCTCTACCATCTATCACAAAATTACAAAAAACTAAAATAGTTGGTGGTTGTCCCAACCATGTTAACAATCTTAGATGTTCTTTATAGTTCAAAAGAACTATGGGAGGAACTCATTGAAACCCTCCAGAACCTACAAATGTTCGAGAAAAAATGTTCTATAGTCGAGGATTATTGAGTGGAGACCATCTCATTATTATTCCATGTCTCCATCTCATTCACTAACCAGGATCATGAATAGTTCATACAAAGGAACATCAGTCCCCTGTATGTTTCAAGAAGACTCAATAATGTTGACATCTAAAGGGATTTTATTGATAATGGTTCTAGGGTCAACCTCATCCTGGTTTGAACCCTCCTAAATTTTGGGTATAGAGAAGGAGACCTATCTTCCACAAATTTGAACATTAAATTATATGATAATTTTGATGAAATACCTCTCAAAGAGATCAATATCAAATCTCAATTTAGGGATTGCACCTCTAAATCTGAGTTCATGGTTACCTAGAAAGACACTACATACAATTCTTTGTCATAAGGCCTTGGATCTACAGCCACATAGAGGTACCTTCAACATTCTATCAGTGTCTAAAATGCCCCATCAATGGAATGGTCAGCATACTACATGGTGATAGTTCCTCCTTTGAGACATTCAGAGCCACATATGTGGAATCGGGTTTCTATAAAAGGGAATTAAAACAACCAATGGTGGATCATGATATGTAGGTCACATCCCCCAACAGGTTGGGAACCACCCTTGAAAAACCTTAGAGTACACTTTATACTGACTGTGTTCTCCCCATAAATCTAGTCAAGGTGACGTACTTGAAACCAGAGTTACATTCTCCTCCTATCTCTAATGACATTGTAAAATACAATCATCTCCAACATCTCTCTACAACAACACGGGAAATAGGGGATGATAATCCCTCTTCTCATGACCTCTCTCACCACAAGAGTGATAGATATTCCCCTAGATTTCCATCTCCATCTGAAAATGCATCTACAGAAATAGAGAGGAAAAAAAATAGTATGACCTTAGGAATACCTATCATATATTTGTAGAAGGTTTCTACACCACCATCAAAGAGCTTAGGAAGGAAAATTTTAGAATAGAAGAAGACTCGCGGCTTATACTGATTATTGTCACCATTATACTAAAATGGAAATATATGTATATTTCATTAATAAAGAAGAACTAATCTGTGTTCACTTGAATTTATATAGAAATTATCATACTGAACCTAAATGTGGCTACATACCATAGTGGATTACCATATGAGCATCGATGCTTCAAGCAAGAAGATAGGAGGATGCACCAATCTCATGTCATCAATGTAGATGTGGAAGTTAAAAAATTGATTAAAGAAAACATTGTCTAAGAAGTGAAATACCCAAGATGGCTCACCAAAATCATCCATGTTAAGAAAAATAATAGCCATATTAGGGTATAAATTGATTTTTGAGACCTTAGTAGACACTTCATAAAGGATTATTTCACATTATCAATCAAAAAACTATTTATTGATAAAACTTATGCCTTTCAATACCTTTCCTTCATGGATAGGTATTGAAGGTACAATCAAATAAATAGTTCCCCTGATGATAAAGAATCGACTAACTTCATAGTGCCTAGGGGATCTTTTTCTATCATGTTATGCCATTCGGATTAAAGAACATCAGCGCTATATATCAATGTTCCATGCATAATATCTTACTGATATTCTTGGGATGAAGATATGAGTATTATTTCACTAACCTTTTGGTCAAATATTGATAGTAATTTGATTAATTCATGGATATATAAATAAGTTTTGACAAGCTACAATTGTATAGTCTGATGATGATACCATTTAAATGAATCTTTGGGGTAAAATCTGGGAAATTCCTTGGTGTTGCGGTACACCGTCATGGAATCAAGGATAACCCAAAATAGACTAGTCCTATTTTAGTAATTTTACCCCTATAAACATCAAATAATTGATGGGGATCCAAGGGAACCTCTCCTAAATTCAACATTTCATATCTATCCTATTTGGAAAATCTCTCCCATTCACTCGGATAAATAAGTATAGAAATACCTATCAATAGTACAATGACTTCCAAGAAGACTTCAAAATACTCATGTAGTATTTTCTTTACCCATTGGTCTTGATGCCTCCAGTTTAAGGGAGTTCACTCATATTATATGTGCTCACCATCAAATACTCATTGGGTGCCCTCCTTACATAGAAAAATAATGCAGTGAGTGAGAACATTTTCTAGTACCTCATCCAAAAAATGCTAGTTATTGAGACTCGATACAATAATATTGAGAAGAACTATATTTCACTCATATTCATGGTGAAAATATATGTAATTGCTTACGGCACCATAAAGTCCATATGGTCTCTCATATTGATCCGCTCAATTGCATCATTGGTTGTCTTATTTTAACAAGGTGCTTGGCCCGATGGGTGGTTATTCTGTAGTAATACAACATTCAATTCATGTCATAGAAATATGTGAAAGGGTAAGCTCTCACTGATCTCCTCAATTCATATCCAGCCCCAGGGAATACACTAGTGGACACCAAACTTCCGTATGATAAGGTCTTATTTATCCATTACACTCCTTGGACATGGGAGGTTTATTTTTGTGGAACCTCCTAAATACCTATCAATAAAATGATGGAAAAATCCAGACTGAATTAGGTTGAATTAGAGATTTTTTTTATCTCTCGAGACAAAGAATATTTTCCCTACTCTTTATCACTCTTTAAGGGTTTCATGAATAAAGTTTCATAATACTAAGTCGTAATCACTGGGTTGGAACTATCCCTACAGTTGTAAAGAGCCTACCTAAATAGAAAAGGGGATTCAGAACTAGTGATGAACTAGATCAATGGACAATATGAGATCAAAAAAAGAAGAATTAAACCCTCTCACTAGCTACATCAATGGAATGATGGCCGATTTCCCTTTTGAGCCCACATTGCATATTGTTTCCTGATCATAGAAAGCATGCAGTGACACGATGGAAAATGTAGCCACAATCTTGGTCATCCCTAATCAGGAGTAAGCAATCATCCATATCACACACAAAATAATGGTCTCATCAGTCATCATTTTTGATATAGAATAAATCATAAAGGTTAACACCTCCCTATAGTGTGATGAACTAGAATCCACCCCTCGATGGATGGAGCCCATAATCGGTTATCTCCAAAACGGGGTTCTCCAAATAGATCAAGTCGGAAAATAAAAAATTCAACATCGTGTAGTGAAATATACCCTATAGAATGGTGCAAATGAGAAAAAGGCCCTATAAAAGTATGTATTTTAAATAATAATCCACATATGCATAGTAGAAAGAGAGATTATTTCCATCATGGAATAATTATATATAGGCTTCTATGGACCTCATCAGTTTGGGACCAGGCTCTCCCACCAAATTAGGAGGCTGGGTTATTACTGCAATACCATGATATATGACTATATAGAAATCACCAATAAATTGCTTCATATAGCTAAATATTATTATCCATTTTACATTTGTGGATAAGATATTGTGGGGCCATATCCCTAGCCACGACTAAGAAGTTCAAGTAATTTCTTAGAGCTACTAACTTATTTTCCAAATGGGATAAGGCAATATACCTCAAAGAAGTCAGGATGAAGAACATCATCAACTTTTTAAAGTCCCATATCAGTACTAGGTTTAGAGTCCCTTATAAAATATTAACAAACAATGGTACCAACTTCTATTCCACAAAGATTAAGTAATTATAAGAGGAGTACAATATCAAGTCCAATCACTCATCTTGATATCATGTTGGGGTGAATGGATATATAGAGTCCTTTAATAAGACTTTCTCAAATATATTCCAAAATATGGTGAAAAGGATAAGAATTCCTACAAAGAAAATATATTCCATTATTTATGGGCCTACCATACCACCACACATACTAGAACACAAGAAACACCATATTCATTGGTGTATGGGACTGAGGTAGTGTTACCCATATAAATACAGCTACCTTCACACCAAATAGCCATTTTTGGAAAAAATTTGGATGATGAGTGATCATAAAAGCATCTGGATAGATTGGAATGGATCAAAGAGAATAGGTTGTGTGCATTACAAAACCTTGAGGTCCATAAAAATAGGATCACGCGAGCCTTTAATAATAGGGTATGCTATGTTCATTCCACGAAGGAGAACTGGTGTTGACTCTCAAAGGCCCTAATGATACTAGGAAAAAAGTCTGTGAAGCTATTACCCAAATGGTAAGGGACTTACATTATACATAGGTTCTATCAAAATAGATCATACTCATTGGCCATAATGTATGGGGAGCATGTCACACCCCCAGCCAATAAGAGGTTTGTCAAAAAATATTTTTTATAGATTTCATCAAGTGTATATGTCCCAGCTATATGATATTAAACTATATGGATTCTCCCCAGTTATATAATGTTAAACTATAAAAGATTCATCTTGGTTACATGATGTTTAACCGCACAAGATCTTCTTGTTAAAAAGACTTTAAATTGAATAGATTCTCATGTCCTAACCACATGACACTAAAGTGTACGGAAAAAATCCTCCCCACATGATGTTATACTACACAAGATGCACTATATAACTAAGTAATAAACACACATGATCAAGATATGTATGAAGGAAGGTTAAAATTCCCCTATCCCTGAGTGAGAGTCTACTCCACATAGAGAATCCCTCATCCAAGAGCTATGTGTGGCTTGATTACTGTCATTAAAATAAAAAAAGTGATGCTTGAACCTATAGTCTTGGGAAAATCCACTATATTCTTTTTCATTCATGTTGGATGATCCCCATCCTTACTGCATGACATGAAACTGCATTGAGAATTTCCTTACCACATGACTTTAAACTGGATTCCTGGTGTCCTTACCGCATGAAATCAAATTGCATGGTTTCCTAGAACTAGGTATATCTTGATTATCATTTACAATGAGATATTTTTCCATACCTCAATCCTATATCTTATTTCTGCCTCAACATGATGAAAAATTCCCCATTCATATCCTTAATTTTCTTTGCATGGTGTTAGGAACCCTTTCCATTCCTTGTTTCTCACACTGAACATAACTCATGTGAGATTGGGAATTTTAGTAAGGGCTTCCAAACACAAACAACGTATAACAGCTCATGAAATATCATCATGAACCTCAATGAAAGACCAAAAAATGCATACTATGATTCCTCACTGCATGATGTTAAACTATATGGTTGATGTCCCTTTCAAGACATAACATTTCACATTCTTGTGAATCTCTCCCAAGAAGACCACTATTGTTGGTGATTAGTATCCTACCACACCGCTATTCAAGAACTGCATACCTCTTGATCCCTATCACTAAAGGATATGTAGCGACACCAAAATTTTCATACTTTGGTCCATCAACAATCCTCATTTTCACATCATGATTCCAATATCCTTATTTCATACCATTAAACTACAAGGTTTCTCAAAAACTATGTTTGTCTTGATTCCTATAATTATATGATACATGAAGACGCATAATCTTCCATCCTTGGGTCAAGCCACAATCCCACTTTTCATGTCAGGAATCCAACATCCTTGTTATTTGTTTTTAAAATATATGTGTCATTAAGAACTGCAGATGGATTGATTCCAATCATCAAAAGATACATAGTGACGACTGAACCTCCAATCTTGGGCCTGTTACAACAATCAATGAAAATAATGCCCACCTTATGGCATGGACTAGAACTGTGTAGAGTGTTTCCCATTCAAGAACAAAATGTGGCATGATTCCTGCCATAATAAGATATATAGAGATGCTCAGGTCTCAAATCCAGTTTATGGCTATAACAACCAACTAAAAAATGCACCCCAAATATCAAAGGGGTAGATCCATTCAAGACCACTTTACCTACATACAAGTAAGATCTACCTATGACCTGCTTTATCATGTAATATGTTCAACACAATGTTTCACATCAATTACCATGTCCAAACTGCATGATATCAAACTGCAAGAAAACAATCCCAGTCACTTGACATTAAAACCGCACAACGAAAATTTCCTTATTACATGATGATAAATTGAAAGAAAAGTGTCATTTCCATAAGACTTTAAACTACACGGAGAAAAATACATCACTACTACATGATGATAAACCATTCATACCATTAACCATTTTTTATCCCCCTGTGAAAGTATGATGAGAACCTTACCCTGGTTAGCCAGATTACAGGGTGCTTCCATCATCTTTTAAGCACCTTCACCCAAAAATCATACTTCATGTATTGAATGCTTTGGGTTTCTAAAAATTTTCCATGGCCCAGGGAAAAGATACCCGTCTTCAAGGGACCCTTTGTTTAACTATACAAGTATGTTTATGGATCAGTCATATGCACCCATGGTCGTTAACCAAATACATCACTTTAAAAGAGGGCATTCTAATCCTTGTGAACCCTAACATCATCATGGAAAAACTCAATACCTCAGTGTTTTCTGAAACACTCCCGTTATGATTAACCCATATCATTACTCATAGACTGTTAACCTCAAGCTGTGATTTACAAAATTTTCATCTCCCACTCATAAGGATGATGGGATACTATTGATCCTGCATATTTTAATTAGGTTCTTGTGTATCATCTCCAATATTAGGTCCATGGACATCATGATCTTAAATTGCCTACACTTTGGGAAAGGATATATGACCTTAAACTCCAGCCTATAATGATCCGAATTGCATTACCTTAAAATAATAGGGAAAGAGACACAACAATTGTCTGGTTAAAAACCTAAAATGGGTAGCCTGAGAAAATTCAATTCTTTTCTTGATAAACTCTTCATCTTCAAAGTTTATAAAAATATTAAAGAAAAAATAAATAAGCACTACTACAAAACCCATGTTTAACAACACTGGTATTTATCACTGCTAAAAAAATGCTAGTAAATGGAATATTTATCAGCGCTAAGGAAAGTGCTGATAAATTTAACATTTTATCAGAGATTTGTTTTTGTGATGATAAAGAGAACCTTTATCAGAACTTTTTTATTAGTGCTGATAAATATTACTTTCGTAATTACTTTTTTAGCACTGATAAAGGTCTGAATAAATAAAATGAAATAATTAAATAAATTAAAAACAAATAAATTATTAAAAAAATATTACAAATTTTATTAATTAAATAATTATTCATAAAAATGAATAAATTGATTATAAATTATTAAATATTAAATATTTTATTAATTAGATAATTATGATAATTAATGTTATTAAATTTTGTGTTTTATATATATATATATACATATATTAATATATATAAATATGATTTATATATTAAAAAACCTTTATGTGTTTTAAATTAAATAGTCATATGTTTTTTGAATAATGGTTTATAATTAAAATTTTATATAAATTAAAAATATTTACTAATTGCATAGTACTAGACATATAATTGAATATCGCTTGATTTTTCAATTTAACATATACCAAATATGTGTTATATTGAGTTCACATATATGTAATTAATGCATTTTAATATACAATGCATAGACATGAAACTTATTCATTTTTTCAATATTGTTACAATGTACTTATTCTTAATTTATTCAATTTCACTCATTTTTGACATATATGCATGCACTTAAAATTATATATTCATTAATAATATTAAAAATGTATTTCTAAAAAATATTTATATAATAATATATTTATAAATGTACATTTACAATATTTATACAATTATATATTTATAGTTATAAATAAATAAAAAATTCAAAATTATTTATATAATTATAAATAAATATTTATATATATTTAAATAATAATTAAATTTATAATAAATTTACTTAAATAATTAATATATTTACTATATTTATATATATTTATTAAATATATATATATATATATATAATTATTTATATATATATATATAATTTTCTAAAAAAATTCTATAATTATAAATAAATAATTATGAAATTATAATAAATATATTTAAAAAAGAATATATTTACTATATTTATATTTATATTTATTTATTAAGTATATATAAATATTTACAATTTTTTATTTATAATTACAATTATAAATCGTTTATTAGCACTTAAGTAATAAGTGTTGTCAAAAGCATCTTTATCAGTGTTTTTTCATGCTGATAAAGATGAGGTTTTATTAGTGATAAAAAAAAGTGATGATAAAATGAACATTTATCAAGGATATAATTTTAGCACTGATAAAGATTTATTTTTTCAGTGCTTTTTTAGCTCTGATAAATACCTACCTTTATCAGGGTTAAAAAGTGTTGATAAAGAGTTCTTTTATCATCGCTTAAGTAATAAGTGCTGATAAAAGTGTCTCGATCTAATTAAAAACGCTAACCATTTACGAACCTGTCGTGATATTAGAATCTTCCTACGAAATCCACCAGCTTTTAGTGCTCCTCATTGGTGAATTGAACCTCGAATCACACCACTCGACTGCCTCTCAAACATCTCGTTTGACATGCAGTGTTTGATTGAATGTAGGGTTTCTCAAGAGGGTTTTGGATTTTCTTTAACCTAGCAAGGTAGGCCTTCTGGTTTTCTATTTGTATTTTTGGTTTAATTTTTGATTTCTTCTTTGATAATGCCATTATTTTTGGTTCGATGATTGTATACTAGCATGGTAGGCCTTTCGATTTGCTCAGTTTTAAATTTTTATTCCACTCTTGATCACTCATGGACGGTTTATTGTTTCTAGACATGATGGCGATACATGGAGTCACATAGATTTTAGTTGGTTGTTTTATTTTGTTTTAATTTCCCAAATTGATCACCCAAATCTATCATAAAAATTTTTTATTCTATATTTTGTCAATGTTATTCCATACATGTGAAATTTTAGAAATTGAAACTTGGGATTTTTTGTGTGAGGGAGTTGAAGGTGGGTTAGGAGATTTATTTCATATTACACTGATTCATATCATCTTTTTTCTACTTATCTTTGTTGGTGTGGGAATCTAATGTATGGATGAATCATGGTAGTTTTTATTTAAATTTTATTTCTACTAGTTTTATTTATGCTTTTGTCCAAATCATTCTAAATGTATTGTTTTTTATTCCCTAGTGCTTATTACCAGCCTGAGGGGGGTCAAGAATGTCCCTTGGACACTATCATGGTCTAGATCAGGTGTTTGATATATTTTTATCTTCGGTTTTTTTGGAAATTATATAAATTGTTAAATTTTTTATAACTTTTCTCAATAATTCAACTTTCTATGTCTCTACTATAACGAACTGAACTTTTTAATAATATTTTTTTCCAAAATTTGTGTGTTATTTAATTTTATACTCCACAAAACTATATCCTCTAATTAATGAGGTGAAACTATTGGGTTTCCACTATTATATGATCATTGGTCAATATGACTGTTGAAAAATAAACTCTTAACATTATAATTATTATTTATAAATACAAGTGATCTTGGTTATTTAATACATAAAGAAGATTTGATTGCCTCAACCAGTAGACTTGGGCCATATGAAGCCCATCTGTCAGAGCTTGGGAAGGAGGTAGCATCTCTAGGATTTTATTTGGACCAATCCCAAGCTAAGCTTCAACATGTGAAGATTGAATGATATCACCTAAAGGAGAAGTTCAAGCTGATAGAAAGCACCACTTGGGCAATGTTCTCTGAGCTACCCCAAGATTTTGTCACCATAGCACACCTTACACTTTGGTCATATGCATGTGTTATAAGGGGAAATGTAACGAGGCCTTAGAAACTTTTTGTAATTCCTTGGTATAAATAAAATTTTTATTTCTTATTATGGTAAAAAAATTTATTTTCAAACGTCAGGATAAATATAGGATTAATATTATTGATGAATTTTGGAAAAAAGGGTATTTTAAAATATTCATGTAAACTTTAAATAATTAATTATGTGAAATTATTTTCAGAAATGGTCTTTTATAATTGTGACAAGTAATAAATTTAGATTATAATAAGATCAACATAATTTTTTGTAAATAGTAAAGTATGAATAGTAATATACTCTTATGAAAAGTAATGAATAGTAAATTGGCCAAAAAATAAAAACTTCAACAATGAATGTATATATATATAATTTAGATATCTTAAAAGTGAAAAATGGTCATAATATAAGTATTGGTATTTTTGTATGTCATAAATATTTAAATTATGATTTTATAATTAATTTAAAAATTTAAAATAAAATTTTATTTTCATAAAATGTAATCATAAATTGTTACTTTATTGTCTTATGTTTATACGATAATTTTATGGGACATTGATTACTTTTTCAAGGTGTTACAAAATAAGTTATAGTTTTAGAGTTGTTTTTTTTAATAAATAATGATTTTATTTAAAAATTAAATTAAAAATATTTAGAAAATTATTTTCATAAAATGGAGTTCATTTTTTAATTCAGATCATCGATATTATGTTGGGTAAACTTTTGGGATTTTTCTGAAATAGTTGAATTTTCGGTGAATAGTTAAAACACCGTTTTGAGTTTCGGGTGTTTGATGACATCATTGATGATGTAATCATGATGTCATAAATCTGTTTGACTTGTGAATAGTAATATACGTTATGAGGTGTCCAAAGTGTACAATTCCATTGAAAAATTCCATGGGCAAGCCCATGGTTTTGCAAATATCACCGATGAGGTGTCCCTTGGAAATTAATTAAATATTCCCTCTCTTTCCCTATAAATACCAAGTCATTCCATACTTCATTTCATTCCAAAATCCTACTCAACGAATTTATAGACTTTTTACCTCCCAAGTAGTCCTCTCAAGGTTCCCTCAATCCCCCCAAGATCCGAACCTTCATGCTTTCTAAGTTACTTTTCAAGGTAAGGGAACATTTCACCCTCCTCTTTTTAGTCATGATTTCCTTTATGTTATGTATTTTAGTTTCCATATTATTATGTGTGGGTATGTTCTTATATATTCTTATTACTATCCATTTCATTTCCAAATGATGAGATACCCTTTCTGCTCTCATCAATTTATTTTCTGAATTTTTTAGCGACGTCGTTAGGATGCCAAATTTTTCATAAAAGAAATAGTATCTTCTCTTTTCTTTCATGTTTTCTTTTCATGTGTTATATCATTAAAATATTCATACCATGATATTATTATGTACTCATACTGTATTATTAGTTATTTATGAGTGGTTTACCCTTGTCCTCTCTCTTTTTAATTTTTTATTTAATGATGTTATGTAGTCGTTATGTTGTAGAATTTTCGTCTCAAAATCTCTCTCTTTTTCTCAAGAAATTATCTTATATTATTTATGTGGATACCCAAATCTATTTTCATTTCCAGGTGTATTCATAAATATATAAAATTGATCTATTTTAATTTTTAATTTTCATACATATAACCCTCACTCCGCTTCCATGGGTTATAAATGACATAATGATCTTATTTTTAAGTGATTTTTAAACTTCACGATTTTGACATGAAACCCATTTCTTTTATTCTATTTTGGTTATTTATGAAATGTTTGATTATTATAAATGTGGATCACATGAAAATAAAGACATATTAATGGTTCATCCTGATATATCTCCAATCCATTGGGTAAATAATTAATCTCTATAGATTACAAGTTTCAAGATACCTTGGTGAATAACCTTGGTAATGTTTTTATGACACCTTAGGAATGAACCTTGGTGATATGTTCATAAATGTCTAAATGAAATTTTTTATCCAAATATTCAAGTTGTGATTCATGTTATTTTTATTATTGATATGACTCATTTTCTATTTCTCATGTTATGTGGTTTTTATCAAATTCTTATTGATATCACAAGTAAAATGATTCCCTTGATTTCCTTACTAGGCCTTCTGCTCAACCTTTCCTTTGATGTATGTCTCCAGGTTATGATATGAAGCAATTTTACTTAGTATGAACTTATTATGAAGCCTTAAATGTGTATTAGAAAAATGTTTTATGTTACTTTCATGTTTTATTTTCCTGATTTCCAAGACACTAGACTTTGAAGATCCTATATTTGTTAAATGTAATGAAAAGTTATGTAATAAAAAGGCGGGATGCCATAGTTGGTATAAAAGGAAAGTTTAGTTACTTATAGAAATTAGGCTATGAAAAGATTAGGAAGAATCCTATAAAAAATTTTAAATATAGGAAAACATCCTGGTATTTTGGTGAGTATTGAGTAAGTGGTTTATCAAGAAAATATATCCCTGTCCGGAGACGATCTGGTAGAGGCGGCTCTGGCACAGTTGTACCTAGGAGTGAAAACTCAGACAAGGAGTTTCAGGCTTGACCTGGGGTATCATGGTACATGACAATGAGCCTTGCTTTAATCTTGGTTACAATACTCCGGGGGATGTGATAAGCTTTTTATGAATAATTATGATGGATTTATATAGAAATGTAATTTTTTAAAGCATGAAGATTTAAGACATAAAATATTTTATGGTTAAAAGATTAATAAATCAAATAAATTTCTCACTAAGGTTTTATTCTTTCAGAAAATTTCAGGAAATAAGAGGAACTGTTCAAATGTTTACCGCAATAGACAATGCGCTGACGACCCTCTGATGGAATCCGGAATGGAAACATTCATGTGAATGCGAACCAACTGACTCAAGTTATGGGAAATAACTTGAATCAAGGTGAGAGACCGATATCACCACAAAGGGAAAAACTTTATATTTAATCTTTTATGCATCAATGACCACCAAACATCAGTGGATCTATCGACTCATTGATTGATTAACAGTGGAGCAACTCTATCGAGAAGATCTTTTCTGTGCTTCGCTATTCAGAGCAAGAGAAGGTCACCCCAGTTATCTATCACTTATAGGAAGAACTTGATCAGTGGTGGGAACTGATTAAAAACCCGAGTCCAAGAGTGGATGTTGAAGCTATGGTGTGGTAATAGTTCAGAGGGATCTTCTTCAGAAATTATTTCCCTCGATCGATGAGAACAAGAATGGAGAATGAGTTTCTCAAGCTGAAGTAGAAGGAGAATGAATCAATGGGAAGCTACGAGATTAAAATCACAAGGATTTCACGTTACACATATAAATTTATCATGGATCAAAATGGTAAGGTTGATAGATTTTTCGATGGACTGAGACCTCATCTGCAGAAGAATCTAGCCAACTGAGAATATGATAGCTATGAGAATATTTTTCGAAGTGTGATGAAAGTCGAACTGGAGTTTGGTGAGACGCAATGGTCTCATAAATCTAATGACAAGAAAAGATCTATGGATCCAAGATTAGGTATGATCATCGATCATGGAAGAGTAGGAAAGAAAGTGCAATGTCCCATGTGTAATTAATGTTGGAAGAATCATTCAGGGAACTGCCTACTCAGGAGCGTAAAATGATACAGGTGTGGAAGAGATGTCCATATCACATGGAATTGTTTTAGTGAGGTGAAGCCACAACTTCCCAACACTAATAAAAAAGGGAAGACGGTGCAGGCCCTACCTGATGTACAATTCTATAAGTGTGGATATCTTGGTCACTTTGCCAATAAATGTCCAAATCCGAGGGAAGTGGAGGGGAATCACCATCGGCCTCAGCAATGGCCATGGGAACAAGGTCAAACTTTTTCAATCACTATGGACATAGTTGAAGCGCCAAATGAAGTGGTGGTTGGTACTCTTGCTTTTCTCTCAAAATTAGAAAGTACTTTTTTTAATCTAGTTCTACGCATTCCTATATTTCCTCCAGTTTCCAAAGAATTTATAATCAACCCCCAATTTTCTAAAAGTAGTGTTATCAGTTAAGACTCCTAGTAGGATTATCCAAGCATCGTCAGTGTTTATAAACTCTAGTATTTACTTTAGTGAGCACAATCTAATCACGAATCTAGTAGTCATTCACATTCTATAATTCGACATTATACTAGGGATGGATTGGCTCTAAAAGTATAATTCTATGATCAAACACAAAAGCAAGGAAATATCAATAGTCTTGAATAGAAAACCTAGAGTTATATTCTAAGTAGAGATATCTCACCCTGATATTTGTCTAGAAGAACCTCTTATATCTTTCTTTATGAATTTTATCGGTGAAGAAGAAGAAAAAAATGAGAGTTTGAGGATAGAAAATGTCCCCATCATCCAAGAATACATTGACGTATTTAATGAGGAGTTACCCAGACCTCCCCCAGAAAGAGAGGTAGAGTTCTCCATTGAACTCATACCTAGGTATCATATGATATCTAAGACCCCCTATAGGATGGAAAATGTGGAGCTATAAGAATTAAAGAAACAACTCTAGGATCTTTTGGAGAAGGGGTTTATCTGACCGAGTGTCTCTCCTTGGGGAGCACCTGTTCTCTTTGTAAAGAATAAGGATAGATCGATGTGGCTATGCATTGATTATAGATAACTAAAAGGGATCACAGTTAGGAACAAATACCCTCTTCCAATAATTTATGACTTATTTGACCAACTTTGTGGGGCTCAATTATTCTCTAAGATTGATCTTCGATCTGGTTATCATCAATTCCGAGTAAAGAAAGAAGATATTCCAAAAACTGCCTTCTGATCAAGATATGGGAATTATGAGTTTGTTGTTATGCCCTTTGGTCTAACTAATGCACATGATATTTTGATGGATTTGATGAATAGAGTATTTAAGAGCTACCTTGATAACATTGTAGTTTTTTTAATTGATGATATTCTGATATATTCAAAAAGACACAAGGAGCATGAGGATCATCTAGGGGGTATTTTTCGAACTCTACAGAAGGAAAGGCTTTCTTGAAAGTTCAGAAAATGTGAATTCTAGTTCAAACAAGTTTCTTTATTGGAGCACATTGTTACCAATGAAGGAATCACAGTTGACCCTACAAAGAAAAAAAGTTTTAGTGGAGTGATCTCAACCTACAATAATAACTAAGATTCATAATTTCCTTGGTTTAGCAGGATATTATAGGTGGTTTTTGAAGAACTTTTCATGACTTTCTAATCCATTAATCATGTTAACTCGAAAAGGGTTCAAGTTCATCTGGACAAAGGAGTGTGAGGAAAGTTTCCAAGAGCTGAATACGAGTTTCGTTACTGCAACCATGTTAACTCTACCCTCAAGTGGATAAGGAGTCGTTGTTTTTAGTGATTCATCTATGAAAGGGCTTGGGTGTGTCTTCATGAAAAATGAAAAAATCATTTCTTATGCATCTAGACAGTTGAAGACTCATGAGAAGAACTATCCTACACATGATATGGAGTAGGTTGTGTTCGATTTTTCTTTAAAGATATGGAGGCACTATCTTTATGTGGAGAAATGTTATATATACACAGACCAAAAAAGTTTGAAGTATATTTTCACACAGAAGGAATTGAACATGAGACAGAGGAGATGGTTGGAACTTCTCAAATACTATGATTGTTCAACTCATTATCATCCCGGAAGAGAAAACAGAGTCGCTAATGCATTAAGAATGAAAGACCCAGTTGTTCTTTCCATGATGAGGATTCAATAATATTCTTTGATCAATGACACAGTAAAACTAGACATTGGAATTATAAGGTAAGAAACATCATCAACCCTAACCCAAATTATTTATCAACGGTCATTACTAGAGAAGATCAAGAAAGCTCAGAAAGAAGATCCTTTGTTACAGAAGAAGTTTGAGGCTGTGAAGGATGAGAAGTTTCCTGATTTCAATATTGATCAATAAGGAGTATTGAAATTTCATACAGGACTATGCGTTCCATCTATTTCGGAAATAATGAAGGATCTAATGGATGAAGCTCATAGATCTACATTCTCTATACATCCTGGAAGCACAAATAATGTATAGGGACCTACGTGATCATTATTGGTGGGATAATATGAAAAGGGAGATTAATGACTGCACTTCAAGGTGCCTGGTATATCAGCAAGTGAAGGAAGAGATACAAATTCCTAATGGGGTATTGCAACCACTACCCATACCAGCATGGAAGTGAGACAATATCACTATGGACTTCATCATTGGTCTCCCAGTAAATTTATAAGGAAACAATGTGATATGGTTTATTGTAGACCATCTCACCAAGACTGCCCATTTTATCTCCATTTGGGAAGATTTCTCTCTTGATAAAAATTTGAAGAATTACGTGAAGGAAGTGGTAAGGCTTCATGGAGTTCTACTTTCTATCGTATCTGTTCATGATCCAAGGTTCACATCAAAATTCTGGAGAAGTCTTCAACATTCTTTAAGAAATGAATTGAATTTCAGTACGGCCTATCACCCCCAAACCGATGGCCAATCTGAAGGGACTATTAAAACACTTGAGGATATTCTGAGAACATGCTCAGTGGAATTTAAAGGTGGATGGGCTCAACATATCCATTTAGTTGATTTCTCTTACAACAACAGCTTCCACTAAAGCATTAAAATGGAACCCTCTTAAGCTCTATATGGTAAGGGTTGTTGAACTCCTAATTTTTGGCATGAATCTGGTGAGAGAAAACTTCTTGGGCCTGGTCTTGTGTAAGATATGATAGAAAAGGTCCATGCCATCCAGAAACACATTAAGGCTACTCAGAGTCGGCAAAAGAGCTATGTCAACAACCATCGAAGGGAATTGGAGTTTGATGTTGGTGACAAGGTCTTTCATAGAATTTCACCTTGGAAGTGAGTCATGAGGTTTGGGAAGAAAGGGAAGCTCATACCTAGGTATATTGGCCCTAATGAAATCCTTGACCGCGTAGGAGCAGTGGCCTATTGGCTTGCACTTACTCCAAATCTAGCTCAGGTTCATGATGTCTTCCATGTATCCCTATTGAGAAAGTACATAGTTGACCCTTCACATGTACTAAATCTAGTGGTGTTACAACTAGAACATGACCTCTCTTATGAGGAGAAGTTGGTGGAGATCTTGGATCGTAGATACAAGCTTCTACACAACAAGACTACCCACCTTGTTAAGTTGTTATAGAGGAACCACAAATTCGAAGAAGCCATGTGGGAACCAGAGCCGTCTATGAGGAAGAAGTACCCACACCATTTCTCTTCTTAGGGTATGTGTTAAAATTTCAAGTATGAAATTTCTTAAGGGGGTAATATTGTAACTACCCGAAATTTTTAATAATATTTGTTTCCAAAATTTGTGTGTTGTTTTATTTTATACTCCACAAAACTATAACATTTAATTAATGAGTTGATACCATTGGGTTTTGACTGTTATATGACTATTGGTCAATATGTCCAATGGAAAACAAACTCTTCACATTATAATTATTGTTAATAAATTCATGTGATATTGGTTAATTAATATAGAAAGAAGAGTTGATGGCCTCATCTAGTAGACTCAGGCCGTATGAAGCCCATCTGTCAGAGCTTGGGAAGGAGGTAGCATATTTGGGCTTTACTTTGGACCAAGGCCAAGTTGTGCTTCAACATGTGAAGAATGAATGGAATCACCTAAAGGATAAGTTCAAACTGATAGAAATCACCACTCGGGCAACGTTGTAGGAGCCACCCCAATATTCTATCACCATAGCACACCTTACAGTTATGTCCTATGCAGGTGTTATAAGGGTGTATGTAATGAGGCCATAGAAACTTTTTGTAATCCCTTGGTATAAATAAAAATTTTATTTATTATTATGGTAAATGTTTTTATTTTCAAAAGTCCAGATAAATATAGGATGAATAATATTGATGATTCTTTTAAAAAGGCTATTTTAAAATATTCATGTGAACTTTAAATAATTAATAATGTGAAATGATTTTCAGAAAATGGTCTTCTATAATTATGACCAGTAAGAAATTTAGAGTCTGATAACATCAACTTAACTTTTAGTGAATATTAAAGTATGAATAGTAATATACCCTTGTGAATAGTAATGAATAGTATTGAACAGTAAATCGGCCCAAAAAATAGATACTTCACCCATGAATGTATAAATATAATTTAAACATCTTAAAAGTGAACAAAAGGTTATAATATAAGTATTGGTATTTTTGTATGACATAAATATATTAATTACAATTTAATAATTTAAAATAAAAATTTATTTTCATAAAATGTAATCATAATTTGTTACTTTATTTTCTTAGGCTTATACGATAATTTTATGGGACCTTGATTACTTTTTCAAGGTATTACAAAATAAGTTGTAGTTTTGGGGTTGTTTTTTTGAATAAATAATGATTTTATTTAAAACTTAAATTAAAAATATTTATAAAATTGTTTTCATAAAATGAATTTCATTTTTTAATTCGTAGCATCGATATTAGGTTAGGGAAAATATTTGGTATTTTTCTTAAATAGTTGAATTTTTAGGGAATAGTAAAAATACAGTTTTGAGTTTCGAGTGTTTAATGACATCATTGATGATGTAATCATGATGTAATAAATCTGGTCTAATTTTGAATAGTAAGATATTTTATGAGGTGTCCCAAGTGGATAATACCATGGGCATGCCCATAGTTTTGCAAATACCACTGATGAGGTGTCCCTTGGAAATTAATTAAATATTCCCTCTCTTTCCCTAGAAATACCAAGACATTCCCTCATTCATTTCATTCCAAAATCCTCCTCAACGAATTTATAGTATTTTTACTTCCCAATAAGTCCTCCCAAGGTTCCCTCATGCCCCCCAAGGTCCCAAACTTCAAGCATTCGAAGTTACTCTTCAAGGTAAGGGAACCTTTCACCCTCTTCTTTTTAGTCGTGATTTCCTTTATGTTATTTCTTCTAGTTTCCATCTTATTATGTGGGGGTATGTTATTATATATTCTCATTAATATCTGTTTCATTTAAAAATGATTTGAGACCCTTTACGCTCTCATCAATTTATT
Source organism: Viscum album (assembly GCA_963277665.1). Taxonomy (NCBI): domain Eukaryota; kingdom Viridiplantae; phylum Streptophyta; class Magnoliopsida; order Santalales; family Viscaceae; genus Viscum; species Viscum album. The sequence goes on along the minus strand of OY728125.1, from coordinate 1,893,384,916 downwards.
TTTTGAATTTTTTAGCGACGACGTTAGGCTGCCGAATTTTTCGTAAAAGAAATAGTGTCTTCTCTTTTCTTTCATGTTTTCTTTTCTTGTGGTATTTCATTAAAATATTTATACCATGATCTTATTATGTACTCATACTGTGTTATGAGTTATTTATGATTTGTTTACTTTAATCCCCTCTCTTTTTAATGTTTTCTAAAATGATGTTATGGAGCTGTTATGCCGCAGAATTTTCATCTCAAAATCTCTCTCTTTTTCTCAAGAAATTTTATTATATTATTTATGTGAATACCCAAATCTATTTTAATTTTTAGGGGTATTCATAAATACATAAAAGTGATCTATTTGATTCTAGAATTGACATACAAATAACCCTCAATCCCTTTCCATGGGTTATAAATGGCATAATGATCTTATTTTTAAGTAGTTTTTAAACGTCAACATTTTGACATGAAACCCATTTATTTTATTCTTTTTTGGATTATTTATGAAATGTTTGATTATTATCTATGTGGATAAAATTAAAATAAATACATATTAAGGGTGATCCCTAATATCTCTCTAATACATTGGGTAAATAATTAATCTCTAGAGATGAAAAGTTTCATGATACCTCGGTGAATAACCTTGGAAATGTTTTATGACACCTTGGGAATGAATCTTGCTTATATGTTCATGAATGTATAAGTTAAATGTTTTAGCCATATATTCAAGTTGTGATTCATGTTATGTTAATTATTATATGCCTCTTCTTCCAATTCTCATGTATTTTGGTTTTCATCAAATTCTTTTTGATATCACAAGTAAACTGGTTCCCTTGATTTCCTTCCTGGGCCTTCTTCTCACCCTTTCCTTTGATGTATGTCTCCAGGTTATGAGATAAAGAAATTGTACATAAGATGAACTTATGATGAATCCTTAAAAGCGTATTAGAATAATTTTTTATGTTTTTTTCATGTTTTTTGTTCCTTATTTCCAAGACACTAGACTTTAATGATCCTTTGTTTTTGAAATGTAATGAAAAGTTATGTAATATAAAGGTCGGATGCCATATCTACACTTTTAAAAATTCACTTTTGTTTTATTATTTCTTTATATTAATCCAACATTACTTATAAATAATTTTAATAATAATCTATGAAATATTATACCTTGATTCTATGTACTATTTTCCAACTACATTAGAATTTTTCATCATCATCCTACTCCCCCACTCTCAATAATTTACAAAAAAAATCCTTTTGAGATTATACCTTTCTAGTTATACCACTTTTTTTGAGACCTATATTCCAATAGAATACATTATAATTTCTTGGTTGAAAATGTATATTTTCAAGAATTTCACCCCTTTATTTGTATTTATTAAACTAAAAATAACTGGATTTCCATGGAATCACTTTGATACCTAGCTACATGAAATGTAGAAAAATAGTATGTCAAACCTTTTTACTATAAAAAAATTTGGCATATAATGAATCTACTACACTCCATGATATATATAGACATTTTATCCACAACATTGGAAATTTTTATTCAATTTTCAATGTGTGTCAACATGGGTTTTCAATATTCCTTTTGAAATCTATAAAACACTTAACTCACATACGTAGATTGGGAAATAAATATCCCATGAATTCCATGAGTCACTTATAAAATAATGAAACTATCAACTCACTAATCATCGACATTTAAACATAGGACATTGCTAATGTAGAAAATTATTATTATCATTCAACTCTTGGACCTATAAATATTATATCATCCACACTGATAAACACTTTCACTATATCTGTAAAATTATTTGTTATGTAACGATTATGACCAATTCCTAATTTTCTTAATTAAAGTTTCTTTAATAATTCATCTAACCTTCAATACCAATATCTTAGTTCTTGTTCTTCGTACATCACCTTTTTCAATTCAAAGACATTATTCTCCTAATAAAAAAGGGAAAACTATATTTTTTTTAAGGTAAACTTCATATTCCTATAATCTATTAGCAAATTCTAATTATACATTTGGTTGGAGTACCTTGAATTTCCTTGGGATGAGTTGGTGTGGTGAAATGACATCCCAAGAGTCCTAAGATGTATTCAAATATTGATATATCATTAGTTTTAAATGTAATAATTCCCCATCTTTCTACATCACTTGTTCTAATAAATTTTTATATCTTATAGTTGATTGAATGAGAGTTTATTATTCTTATTTATAATATTTGAGTTTCTTTTTACTCCTTGATTTTTAATATTATATTTTGATTTGTTTAGGATATTTAAGGAAGATTTGATGTGGGCTAATTCTTTTCTTAAATTCAATTACCCCTTTTCTTAAACATACTGAAATTCTTTGAAACAATCAAATGTTGAGTTTCCCATATTAGAATTATATATAACATTCACTTTTGACAATAAATATACGATGATTATTTATTTATATATTATATAAAATTAATCTTTTATGAACCCAATAGGATGGATATGAATTTAAAAAAGAATAATTTTAATTGTTTGAAAAATGAATATGAAGATGGAGTTAAATAGTTCATCAGGTTTTCAAGAGACCACATAGACAACCCTTCTAAAATCCTTTATCCATGTTTGTGTGGTTGTTATTCAAGACAAATTAGACTGGAAGAGTTGTAAGAACATTATATTTGTCAAGGAATAGATCAAAGCTATAAATGTTGGACTAAACATTGGGAAAAACTGAATGTGGACATTGATTGGGATGATAATATGGTTTATGAATCATTTGATATGAATACCTTTGTAAAATATGATAGAGATTTCGTGGAATAAATTATAGAGTAAATTGAATATGACCTTCATGATTGTTCAAATTTATTTAAGGAGTTAAATAGTTGTTCCAAGAAACTATTGTATATCGGTTGAACTAAATACACAACATTGTTACCTATATTGAATTTATATAATTTGAAAGCTGGAAGCGGAAGGAGTAACACCAAATTTACAGAACCACCTAGTCTTCTGAAAGATGTAATACCATAGGAAAATAAACTACCATGCCAAAAATAAGATGCTAGACGAGTTTCATGTTTAATGATAATGATCTCTAAAAAAATTAATTCTTATCCAAATGATTGCATATTTTTTTCAAGGACCATGAATCACTCATGAAATTCCATAAGTTTAGCACATATCAATAAAAGAAAAATAAATCAAGTACTTCGAAATTTGTAAGGTACTTTACAAAAAACAAGGTTTAAAAGACTATATGGATGTTAGGAAATCACGATACAATTAATATGGCATGTAGATACCATAAATAAAGAAGGTAACCTATGTCATCCAATAGGTTCGCCTCATTGAAAGAAAATTGATTACAAGATTTATAAATTTGGAGATGATCTGAGAATGTTTCATCATGCGTTATCTAAAGATGAAATAAATCATTTTGGTCTACAGAGTAGTACTCACAATACATTTCCTATCATGTTTTTAAATTATAACATTCCTCCATGGTTATTCATTTAGGTCAAATAAATTATTTTTCCTCTCCTTATATCAGGACCAAAGAAACCCAGTAATGGTATTCAAGTCTATTTGATCCATTGATAGAAGATCTAAAATTGATGTGAGATAAAGGTGTTATAATGTTTGATAATCATATAAGTGAAGAATTCAAATTGAGTTCCATGTTGTATGGAAGGTTAAATTATTTCCCCATTTATAGAAATTTATCGGGATATAGAATTAAAGGAGTTTTGGGTGTCCCATTTGTAAAAAACATACATACTTAGTTTTTTTAAAACATTCCTCAAAGAATGTGTTTTTAAGACATTATAAATTTTTATGTTGATGACATAAATACTAATCCGAGATGACAACATTTTATTGGAATATCAAACAAGGTACAATAATGTCTTCACTAAAGGGTGACCAATGATACAAAAAAGTAAAAAAGATAGAAACTATTTTCGGTAAACCATTTTCTAAAAACCATACAAAATCAGGTTGGAAAAAAGAGAACAATTTAATTTGAATTTTCATATTGGAATTGTTTCTTTGTCAGATATTTTATTGATGTAATGAATGTATAATAAATGTATTTGATAGTGTTATTGGCATGTTAATAAATGTTCCTGGAAAAATGAATGATTCAATCAAGGCTTGGTTGGACATGATTTAAATGGGGATAAGGGAAGATTTGGAACCGGTGAAGTGAAGAATCTGGACTTTTCTTCCTCTGGCAGCATACGCTCTATCTAGACAAGAAAAATATCAATTTTTTATTTTCCTTACTAGTGTAAAATTTCCAAATGGGTATTCATCAAATATCAATAATGTCGTGTCAATGATTAATTTGAAGTTACAATGACTAAAATCACACGATTGTCATGTTTTGATGCAAGATTTAATTCCTGTTACTTTTCATTACATTTTTCCTCAAAATGTATAAAATAAATTAACCTAAATTTGGTTATTTTTCAAGTCCATATGCAGAAAATTTTTAGACCTGGTGAAGTTTCCCATCATGAATAATTAGATTTTAGTCATATTATGTGAATTAAATATGTTCCTCCCACCATTATTCATTGATATAATGGTCCACCTGATGCTTAAATTGGTCAAAGAGGTTCAACTATGTGGTCTTGTCCATTACAGATGGATGTACCCCTTTGAATAGTATATGAAGATTTTGAAAGGGCATATCAATAATCAAATTCATCCAGAAGTTTGTATTGAAGAACGATATATTTTTGAAGATACTATTGAATTTTATACTAATTTCCTATCAAATGTTGAAGTCATCGATCTCCCAAAGTCTCGTCATAGAAAACGCCTTATAGGTGAAGGGATTTCTAGACGAGATGTTTTTATAATTACATTGAAAGTGTGCGATCAATAACATCTTTTCATATTACATAATAGTGAAGATGTTGATCTATATATTGAAGTCCACAAATAAATTATTAGATATTTGAATCCATAAAGGGATGAAGGATGGATATCAAATATACATAATCAATAGTTTATAGGATGGTTCATAGATAAAATTTTTAAGGAGTTATATGAAAATCCAAATTAAATTGTAGAATGACTTCAATGGATATCCAGAGGTCCAAATAAAAATGTTATATATTAACCTGGTTTTTTAATAAATGTTTATACATTCTATACAAAATAATACGATTAATTTAGTACAATGAAAAACTATGGGGTCACGCTTATGGATGAAGCGATGAAGATATCTAGTTCTAAGGATTGAAATCCAATTTATAAAAATATGTCATATTTTGGCATTATCGAACAGATATAAGAGTTCAATTGTACAACATTTCAAGATCCACTTTTCCGTTTCAAATTGGTTGAAAATATCAAGGGAGTTAAAGTTGATGAAATGGGATTTATGAAGGTGAATTTTAGTATGGAAGGGGGAAGGAGAGATGTTCATAATGGAATTACAAATAGTGCAATTATTTTATGTCTCTGATCCAAAAATCAAGAATTGGTCGATTGTCCTACTGGTAAATAAAACAAATTTTTAGTAAGATGAAAATTAAATCGAGGATGACCCTTTAATTGGGAAATCATAATTAGTTCATGTCAGTCCCAATATAGACAATTTCTTGAACTTTAGAGGTTACCACAAAGAGGGTATTAGGTTTCTAGATAGAGGAACCAAATCCTTGAAACCTTTAAAAAATATATGGTTGAATGTGAAGGTAAAAGTTTTTTTTAATATATTATTTTTTTCCACATGATATTTTATGTTCTCTAATGCATTAACATAATCTGAATTAAATATTTGAATAATCATATAGACAATGTCTTCTGCACATAATGGAAGAACAAATGATAATGAAGTAAACCCTTTAGAAAGATATAAAGGTAATGTTACAATATACTTTCTCTATTTTAACGAAACATTATATAATGAAATATTGATTTTGCTTTCATTATTCCGTGCAGATTTTATTTATTTTAGAATATTACTATCCATGTGTAATGCTTATGTAGTAAGAGAAACATCATTGTCTCTACTAAATCATAGAGGTAATCTTGATGTTTTCATAGTAAAATCATTATTCATAGAATTAATGTATTATTTTATATTTATGTTTAATTTATTTCTTTTTAGTATTACTCACATAATAATTATTATCTTATACATATGGATTCTTTTGTTCATGTTGGCATGATTTTTTCAACTTTCATGTTTCTTCTCCCTTAAAACCTTTTCACCCCTACAGTGGTGCATTTATCAATTTCTTCTATAATATTTATTTTTTCACTATAAAATTATTTTCCATGGAATTAATTTAATGTTTTATATTTATGTTTAATTTGTTTCTTTTTATTATTACACACATAATAATTGTTTTCTTATATAGGTGGATTATTTTGTTCGAGTTGGGGTGTTATGTCTAACTTTCATTCTTTTTCTCCCTTAAAACCTTCTCCCCCTATAGTGGTGAATTTATAACTGTCTTTCAAGTTACCTTCACTTCCTTTTTAAGAAGATAAAAAAACTACCTCTACTCAATTATAGAGGTAATTTTTTTGTTTTCAAAGTAAAATCATTGTTCATTGAATTAAATTATTGTTTCATATTTATGTTTGATTTATTTATTTTTTATATTACTCACAAAATAATTTTTTCCTTATACAGGTGGATTCTTTTGTTCGAGTATGGGTGATATATCCAATATTCATGCTTCTCCTCCCTCAAAACCTTTTCACCCCTATAATGTTTCATTTATCACATTCTTTCAAGTTCTCTCTACTACCTTTGTAGGAAGAGAAACGATGCTAGCTCAGCTCAATTACAGAGGTAATCATGATGTTTTCAGAGTAAAATTGGTGTCTATAGTATTAATATATTGTTCCATATTTATATTTAATTGATTTATTTTTAGTTTTACTTATATAATAATTGTTTTCTTATATAGGGGGATTATTTTGATTGAGTTGGGGTGCTCTGTCTATCTTTCATGCCTTTCTACACCAAAACTTTCAAAGAATTATTCTCCCTCAAGACCTTCGACGCCTACAGTATTGAAATTTATCACTTTCCTTCAAGTTCACTTCACTACTCATTCTAAATGGTAGTATTGATATTTTCATAGAAAAATTATTGTCCACATAATTAATATATTACTTCATATTTTTATATAATTTATTTCCTTTTAGTATTACTCATAATAATTGTTTTCTTATTCAGGTGGATTATTTTTTTTGAGTTGATGTGGTTTATTTGAAGTTGCTCATGTAGTGTTGGTAGTTTAACAAAGAAAGTGAATGGAAAATGTGGTAACATTGAACGTTCTGATTTTATTGAGACTCTAGGACATGTGGGAATGAGTCACACCTCAATCGTACACAGGATGTGACCAGTATGACTCCAATTACTTCTTTCTATTTTAAATTGACATTAATTTTAGAGAGAAATAAATCTTACTCGATGTGTCAATTATCAGTTTAAAATCAACATTTGAATTTAAAAAAATTCACACCCTGAAAATAGCGAAAATGCACTTTGATTTTCTTGATAATTTAGGGTATCGATTCATAAATCATTTTTGACATGTAGGAATCAGTCTCATATCAAACTGATACATGATGTGATCCATATGAGTAAATGTGTGTGTTTCATGTTTATAATAAAATTTTAGTAAAAAAGACAAGTGACATAATCAGAACTAAGAAAATTAATTTTTATTATTTTGATAATTTATAAAAACAATCCATAAGTGACTTGTAACATGTAGGAATCATCTGCACCATAATCTAAAGCAAGGTTTGACCGATATGACTCTAAGTGCTTCTTTATTTAAAATTAACATCAATTTTAGTAAAAAATAAAATGACCTACTCAAAACTGAACAAATGCATTCATATTTTTTTGATACATTAGTAAAATGATCCATATGTGATTTGAGACATGCATGAATTATCCCCACCTCAATTCGATGCATGGTGTGACTATTATGACTCTAAGTACTTTTTTTGTTTATAATTGACATCAATTTTTGTAAAATGGGAAACTATCCTAATAAAAACATAGAAAAAACATTCAAATTGTTTAAATAATTTTGGATATGATCCATAACTCATTTTTATTTTTAAGAATTATCCACACCTCAATATGATGCACAATGTGACCAGTTTGACTCCAAGTGCATCTTTTTATTTAAAATTGACATAAATTTTAGTAAAATTAACACTTTATGTTAATGTATTTCTTTATCTTACTACTAATATAAGAATTTTTTCTTATACAATTGAATTATTTTTCTTGAGAAGGTTTGGTTTGTTTAGTAATAGCATGAGTCTGGTCAAGATTAAAAGATAAAGGAACATTCAAGTTTTTGAATGTATGTAATAATTTGTATTTATGTAATACTATGAACCAATGTTTTAAATGTCTATAATATAGTGTTTTTATTATTATTTTTATAAATTTAATTTCATTTAAATCCTTTATTGGGACATCTTTTTGTTGATATCAAGTGTTTTTTCGGTTCTATGGTGTGCTGTTACAGCAGACTACCATATAGCCCTTTATCATTGATTTTACATGTGCTGATAAAAGGTCTTTTATCAGCACTTCTATAAGTGATGATAAAATAGACCTTTATCAGTGCTTCTATAAGCACTGAAAAATGGTTCCATTAGTGGTTCTAAATTAAAGCGTTGATAAATGGTTCCATTTTCAATATTTTTAAATGCATTAGTAAAGGTATCATTTATCAGTTATTTTTTAGTGCTGATAAAAAACCCCATTATCATTACTTTTTTAGAGCTGATAAAAGACTAGGTATTTTAACCTCGCTCATGTATTCAATGCTTTTATAGTGCTGATAAAGGCTATTTATAGTGTTGTTAAATGCTGGTTTGGTATTATTAGAGGCATTAAGATCATAGGGTCTACTCTATATACCTAGTAAAATCCAAGCTATAATCACTAGACCCCCTGATTAAAAAAATAGTTAGACTAATGATTTTTCACATCTCCTCACTCCGATAATTTGTTCTCTAGACAGTGATAAAACTTTTAGGGTTATTGTACCCTTCTTGTTTATTACACCCTCCACAAATCACACTTCATGTATTGAGTGCCTCAGATCACCATAACCTTACATGGACACTAAAAAATTATACCAGACTTCAGGAGACCTTTTTCATGGAAATTCATGTATACCGATGGCTCTTTCATATGCACCTATGGTAATTAAAAAAATGTTTCACTCTGCAGAAAGGGATTTCTGATCCTTATGATCCCTAACATCAAGGCAGTAGAACTCAACAACTTAGTGTGTTTTGGGTCATTCTTGGTATGATTGACCCATGTAATTCTCTATAACTAGTCACTTTAGACCATGATTTATAATCTTCATACCAAATTATCCAAGCACATTCGACATCCTCAATGTTACATCACCATATTATGGACCCTTTCTAAAATCATGAATGCAACAGTCCATTATCAAACCTTTGATGGCCCACACCTCATTATTCAAAACCATAGAGCATAGGGATCGAGCTTCACAATCAAGATATGAACTTACCTAGGGTGTTAGAACCCATCCTAGATATCTCTCCTCCATAACCAACCTCATAATATAGACGTTTGAGTTTTCAAAAATCTCTCAGGTCCATCAGAAAGGAATGGATATCATCTTTTCTTAGACAGGTTATTAACACATATGTTCTTTGACCTGCCAACTAAAGGCATCTCCTCCTTTTAAGAAAGGAAATTCAATCCCTATGATCCCTAGAAACACCATGGTGGAACTTGGAACCTCAGATTTTTATGTTTCATCCTCATCATGTCTTCCCCATTCCATATCCCTTGATTCAAACTATTGGGTAATGATTATATCACCCATACTCCAACTATCTAGGTGGACCTAAAATCCCTAGTATTTCACCCTCAAAAAATATTTCCCACCCTAATTATTCTGTGACCCTTGGAAAAGAGTGTGGAAAACTATGTTTGATAATTATTTTAATGTATAAGTTCTTAGGCTTATAAACAAGAGTAATATTCTCCTTATAGGAAAGGATATTTGATCCTAATAGGCCTCAAGAACACCATGATAGAACCCAACACACTAGGTTTTTTTAAATCATTCTTATAATGGATTCACTATATTCCATGCTCATCGATCAAGTCCTAGTAGTAAGACTTTAAACTGCATGTCATCCTAAGGTCTGAGCTAAAAGAACCTTACTACAGTCACAAAAGGTCTGAACTAAAATACCATAAACTATAGTGATAGAAGTTTTGAGCTAAAATATCATAAATTAAAATGATAGAAGGTATAAGATAAAAGACCCTAATCTAAAACACAACATAGGTTTAGTTTTTAATAATGGAAAATATTCCAAGTCCCACTATATGGCCTTGGAAAAATCAAGATACTCTCTTTAAGACTATCTTCTTATGCAGAAGATAGAGAACTCTCCATCCGAGACATATATTCTACCCAAATTATCCTTTCTTGAATCATGTGATTTCAAGATAGGTAGAATAGATATATAAATAAATAAACTCATATCAGTGGATATTCTTTTGAACTTCTTGAGAAGAATATTTTATGATTTAAATATTCTGATCCAAGAATTTAGGTTTACTTGATATTATGAAAAGGATGGGTATCATTGGTGATTCATATAATATCTAATCAGTGAAAATTTATGCACATCATTAATGAAAGAAAACTAAAGAGCAATATAACAAGTTATAAAAATCAATTCATTGATAAGCATTAAATGGGATGAATCTCCACATTTTAGAGTATTCGAAAGAATCACATCAAAAATAGAGTGCATATAAATAGTTTAACTATAATAGGATTGGATCATCTAAGCTAGCCAAGATGCTAAGAGTCTAGAGAGAAGCATTAATTGAATGTTGAAGTTCCACTCACCCTACCTCTTTTGCTTATACCATATGATGGAGAGTCTTGACTAAATTAGTCAGCTCCTAAACTTTATTTTGATCAATTTCCAATGAAGATGATTACGTTGAAATGTTAGGCCTTGGGTTAGCTATAAATTCATCATATCATTATATTTTCATGGTATATGTATCTGTATAGGATTGTAGTTTAGATATAAACTATCAATTTTGTTCCAGTGTCTCCAATGTCTCCTTTATCTATTTGACAAGATGAGCCTCCTCTTCGAGATCATAAAATACCCTCTCATTGGTCATGAAATCTTTTTGGGTTAGGATAATTTGATTCATGATTTTTTTATAGTGGTGGTCGGTCAAAACCACATGCCCCCAAGTCATGAAATAGCTAATGAAGATGTTCCCAATTGTCAAAAAAAATTTCCAAAGGAGTCTCAATAATCAAGGCATGAATTTTCTATGAGATCAACCTACTTCATGTATGAGCTTCTGAAACTAATGGGAAGAGCATTCCAAAAGGATGAATAACTAGCTGAGCTACTAAGGAAATAAGAGAGGAGACTCCATATATCCTCCCATCAACAAAGGTAACACCTGTTTCTTATGTTGGAGGGATAATTTCCTCAATATATTCCCTCAAATTATCAGTATTGTCATCACTAATATGGGGGGTTCTTCCTCGAAGTCTCTCCAAAGTCCTGAATCAACTCCATAATTACCCTGGATAGAGGGTTTGGTGAGACAAATGACTTGTCCACATGATGAACTAGTCAACTTAGCACACAACCCGGGTTAGCTGCTACCCATGCCTAGGTATAATCCTGATTAAGAAATGCATGAGCACTATTGGATGGAGTAATGATCTCATCATTAGTGTTTTCACAAGACAACATCTTACAAAACTGGTGGATGATCTCAGGGTGTCCCTCCACTCGTACATCGGCTGAATGGAGAGGGGATACCCATTGGGTGTAGCCGAACTGATGAGAAATCTCATAAGCTTTATATGGATCAAAGAAGATTATCTCATCCAGCCTGGACACAAGAATTTCATCTCTAAGATAGATCGTGCATGACCGTTCATTGAGAGAACCACTACCATTGTCAATGACCTTCCCATTCGGAGCATGATAAGTGGTGAAATCAAAGCAATCAAATCGACTCATCACATGTGCAACATCATCATAGCTTAGTGACATAGCCCAAACCCTATATATGTTTAGAAACCTAGAATGAGATAAGGCTTTGAGGATCCTTGGGGTGTTGTGGTATTAATAGCAATGGAAATGCTCCCCTATCCAACCAAATGAAAACTAGAAAGGCTCATTGATCCTGTATGGGGTATTACCTGGTTGAATGTGGCCCAAGAGTTGGTAAAGGCATGCAGGGATCAACACTTCCAAATTACGACACTGTCCCTCTACTAGAATCATTTACATTACCAATGTACTAGACTAGATCCCCAAACACATGTCCCTAGCTGGAAAAAGTCATTAGTTCCTGAATATAGCTTTAAATCCTACCATCCTAAGTCTCAGAGAGATCTCTGACTACACTCAATATCCTCATGAAGTATGATCCATGACTTCCAAAATGGAAAAATATGAGTTGGTATTGTCATAAACTTGTTGGGAAGATAACTGAACGAGGCATATAGTAGTTGACGTAACCTCGTTGTGATAAAGTAAAATGTTAATATAGTCTTTGAAGGAGATAAGTAAGCTCATAATTATCTCCTTTCTCATCTTCTCCTTGACAATGGTGAGCATTACCCCCACTAAGACTGGAGTCGGCAAAGGGTCATCCTAGACATCTATGGTAGGGAGGAACTCATCATACATCTCTCTAAGAGGGGGGATCCTACCCATTTGGTAGATATCCCATAGTCTAATTCACACCTCATTGTGGTATAGATAAAAGGAGTTTGTTCCAAGGAACCAATGGTTGATCATTTCTTAAATATCGGGCTGCCAATAAAAAATAAATTGGGAAATCCATACATATTTATAAATAAGGACCCCATATAATTGTTCAACGATCTCTAATCAGCTTTTCCTAACCCAGAATTACCATGCCCATTCATCAGAAAAATTACCACCATGATGTAGATCTCATTTCAATCTTTATCTTCTACTCAGGTGGTTTAGGGAAGAGATAAATATAATCTAGTAACTTAGAGTAATAGCAAAGAGGGAGAAATATTGGCCATATGGACCCAAGGGAGTGTTTTTCAACATATAATACAACCCCTGGGATCGATCTATGACCATTTATCCATCCTTAACAATTTTCATTTGAATATAACCAAGAGAATTTTACACCTATCAAGATGGAAGATTCAAATCTAAAGGAGAAATGACAACATCATCCAATAAGCCGAACATGTATAGAGGAAATTAGTGTGATAAAGGATAATTTTAAAGCTCAAATGGAAGAATCCATTTAAGAATATTTTTATCAGAATAAATAAGGTATTTGGGTTTATCATTATGGTTTCTAATGATCATGGACCTTTGATTGGCTAGAGGATAGGAGCTTTGATGTGAACCGGAATCCATCTAAATAGAAGTAATTTTCTCATGTCAGATAAATAAAATAAAATCATTTAAAAGAAATGACATAAAAATTGGAAGAATCATGTTCATCACGTGAATCATTAGGGGATTCATGAATCACATAATGGACTTTTGAATTCCTGGATCCTCAAAGATCTTGTGGATCACATAAACCAACAAGGCATTGTACAACCTCATGAATCCTTAGTATACTTACAATTGTGTGACCTTGAAATGGTCATGTGAGATAAAAAATAGTAAAATGATTGTGTGATAATTCTAGAAAATCCCACAAAATCCTCATTACAATCATGAATCACCATAGCCAAAGTTTAAATAATTACTGAATATGTGTCTACGGGTTGATTTGAGTAGGAACCTAAAAAAGAGGTCTTGTGAAGGGGTTCTCAAAAACTAGGATCATGGTGAAGTATTGTGATGGGTTCTTGTGGGAAGGTCTTGTGATGAGGTTACATGACAGAAGAAGGTAGAGAGAGATCTGGAGAAATGAGTAGTCGGTGAATGAATCCCTCTCTACTCCCGTATTTATAGGGCATCCCGCAAAATTCCAAACATTGTTTGGCAGACCAAGCATCTCCCAAGACACCGATTGGTGACAGAGCCAAAGCCTCATGAGGGAATTTAATTTCCTCATAACAGTTCGCTTTTCCCCACACACATAGCTCTGGAGTGGGGGAATTCGTTGATGCCCACCAAATGAGTATCGTAAAAATAAAAAAGGATGAAATAATTGAACATAGTTATTATTTTCCCTACTAAAGAAAAGGAATAGGTAGGTGTTCATGATCCTATATATTTTATGAAACAACAAAATAAATGTTATTTCATGACTAGAATAAAGCCATACATATACCATGAATATCGAATAGACTACGGAAGGCCCTGTGAATACCCTTCAACAATTGTTTCTCCTCTTTCAAAGGCATCGTAGACAATCACTAATCACACAATAGTAGCCAGATAAGCTCCCCCTAGTCATGTGACTTTTCAACTAGCAGAAGCCTGATGAACCATCCAAAAATACTTGGAAAATTGGAGGAAAATATCCAAAAGGTGATAGCCTCTTGTGGTTGTACAACTCACACAATGAATCATTGATGGGGAGAAAGATTGTCCTAGAAAACATTCATACAAACTCATGAGATCCTAAACCTTTTTAAAATAAAAAAAAGGAAATAAAAAGGGGAGAAGGATTGATCCCCTTGTGGTTCTAAACATCATGAAAAACATCACTAGATATCCAAAAGTCATCATAAGCACCTAGCGACATGCCCAACTCATATCGGGAAAGCCCGTTGGCATGGAATAATCCTCAGGTGAAGGGTCCTAGACATGTCTAGGAAACCACACACTCCCCCTTTTAGATCCATATAGACAAATAGATATAATTTTCCATAAAATGATCACACGTCTTTATAGGATATTTACAGGTCACATAATGCATCACTGATAGGTTGAGTGATTTTCCTCAACAGCACTCATACAACCTCACGAAATCCCTAACCATTGTTAAAAAAAGAAATAAGGAGGGAAATTATGGGAGCCTCTCATGGTCATAAGACTCAGATGACATGACTAGGATATCCACAGCATGGTCTCTCAATACCCATTGACAAGCCAGTCTTGTTTCATGAAGTCCCTCAAATAGTTCATCCTCATCTCATGGAAATTTATAGACAAGTCACCTGAGATCATTTGAAGGCCTTTCAAAAGTCACCCTAATCTCATGAAGACCCTTGTATATGTTGGTATGACAATATTAAATTCCCCTGCCATGTCTTCATGAGAAAACAAGACCACATTAGATGGATATAATCCAATAAATGGGTTATTGTTGGGATGTTCTTGTGGTTGATGAAATTCATGTGATGCCTCTCGAATAACCTAACATAGGACCTTATGAAGATGAGTGATGTCAAATCCCTCCACTAACTCCAACCTAGATTCATGCGATATGCACCATGAAAAGAAGTAAATATCCCAGGTGGAGATTCCTATAAATCCCCCACCCCATAATGAAAAATTCACTATTTTGAGACTAGAGTATATATACTTTTCCTCATAACCATTCTCTAGCACACCCAATAACTAAATAGGATTTCTTGGAGTAGCTGATCTCCTAACCAGAAAATCTTTTCATCATGTAAGACCTGGGGAACAAGTAGAGAAATTATGAAGTATACATAAAGAACTTCATGCGTTCATTAATAGATCATGTGAAGGATTTCTAGAGGGATGCGTGAATAACATGCCACATATCTACTAGATCATGAAACACTTAAAAAAAGTTAATACTAAGAAAATCTAATTTATTTTCAATAAAAGGATGGAAAAATACTAAAATATGGGAGACTTATGTAAAGATAACATATTTTGATCCTCATGAACTTCACATTAACAAATTGGGTCATGTGACTACACCATTATATGTCACCCAGGTCATGTGATACTCCTTTGGTATAATATTTGGATCCTAAAAAGTCCTTGGTACATGTTTGGGAAAGTCACATAGAACCCCTGGGCATGCCACCAAAGTCTCACAAAGCCCTCCATGCTCGCCATACAAACCTTTCGGTGTCCTTCATACATGTCATCTAACTCATATGGTGGCACCATCACATGTTAGATAAGTCTTACAATAGTAATCAGGCATGTCAAAAGACTCTCCTGATTCCCTCTAGAAATTCCATTCAATTTTCACGATGTGCCCAGACATGTCATCATGGATAATGTGTCACCCTCCAAACATGTTTCATTTACTCTCACGATGCCATTTAATCATGATAGTCAACTTTTTTGATGACACCAAGGCATGTCATCCAGATCATGTGACGTCCTCTATGAATTTTAGTCAGGATATTATTATGTCTTCCCAAATTAGTCATCCAAATCTCATGATGTTCTCCAAATAATTAATCCTTGATCATACAATGGTCTTTATACATTCTATCCAAGTTATGTGATGTACCACGGATAAGAAAAATAGATCATGTGATTGTCTTTGGACATGTTTTCAATATAACCATACAATTCTAGATATCCTCCAACATGTGAAAAAAATAACCAAGGCATGCCGAGAAGACAATCAGCACATGTTAGGAAGGAAATCAGGCCAGATTAAATGGGAATCGCAAGACTCAATAACCCTATCCATGTTTAGTGTGTTAGCCCCAGCCAAAATGGATACATTAGTGTGTAAGACCCAATCAATGGAACTATGATTAATTTTATTCCTTCCATAATCAAGATATATAGGATGTATTATTAAGGCCTGAGTTCTATATTAACCATCCAAAGGGTTGTCCCAACACAAAAGTCCCACGTCCAAAAGCAATGAGACGGATCATGTCTCGTACCTTGTTTCTCAAACTAATCATATATCACATGGGTTTAGGAAATCACAATGATCATATATTTCTAGTAACTAGTCTCTATCAATATAAGGGTAACCTTAATGTGTAATCTTTTATCAGTAGCATAACATGATATATCCCGAATATAAGGGAAACATTAGTGTGTAAGCCTCAACTAATTAAACTACAATGACTCTAATTCCTTTCATAACTAGGATACATAGGACACCTTTCAAAGGCTTGATATCAAACTCAAATGGGTATCCACCTTACCGTAAGTCTTATTATTTATTCGACATATCAACATTCTGGTCCCAATAATTCCCATGGGATGATCATATCTCTTCATCCACCAATGGATTGAGAACCCATTGAACTTTGATGGATCTGAATCCCACTATGACCAGGATATGTAGGATTCCTCCCAAAGTCCGGAGATGAAAATTAAATGGGAATCCCTCTCAGTGTAAGTTCTATCATGTCTCTGACATGTCAACCATTGGGACTCAATCATTCCCATGGGCTAATCATTCTACCTTTTCTATCAGCAGACTGGGAATCTAACTAAACTATGATGAATCTGATTCCTTCTATAACTAGGATACATAGGACAGCTTCTTAATTCCCAAGATCTATATTAAAACATCCCAATGGAATTCACAATACATAATACCTATATCCATATGAAATGAAACTTAATACTTGTTATCCCTTGTTTCTCACATCAAGCATGGATCACGTGGGCATAGGGAGTTACGATGGTCACCTCATTCACATCATGAATCTCCACCAACCATGTAAATCCAAGAATGTAAGCCCCAATGAGTTTCATGTTATAAATATCTCATATATGACGGCATATACCTTGGGTTTATTCTTAAGGTTGTTGGAAAACTAAGATAACTATGATTTCTGCTATACAAAGGATACGTAGGTCATCTCATAGGGACTCAACCTTAAATATCTGGTGCCTAAGTTCCCACACATATGTCCTTTTCACATGAAATCAAACTACATGGGTTTAAAAACTATGTGGGTTTTGATTCCTTCTATAAATAGGATACGTAATATGCCTAATAATAGCTCAATCCCCTCCTAAGAATATTAGCCACCTCATTGTATGAAATATTTTTTGAAGTTCCTGGTTTTGTGGCTTCAACATATAAAAAGATATTCATTACTGGGAAATGGATGAAGAACCTCGGATATATAAAAATGGATTCAATAATTTGTCCCTATTTATATTATATACATTAAGGGAGGTAAACTATGATCATTTTATTAGGGTAACCTACCCTATATTGGGATTAGGAAGAGATTATTGAACATGTCTTAAATATATTAGAGAGTCCTAGAGTACGAAACCATTCCCTTCAAAAGGGTGTAATGAGCATGACCTCCCTCCTATTGACCAGTGTGAGTTCTAAAGTTTCATTGGTTCTGAAACCCCAACTGACCACATTCATTTGGAAAACAGGTATGTGCCCAAATATAGATGTGGGAAATGTTGGGAGTTCACCTTAAGAATAACAATTGTAACCTTGCGTAAATGATTGGGTATCACATTTAACCCCCTCACCCAAAATAATCCTCTAGGCCAAACCGAATGCATCTAGTTGTTATCTCTTTTTCATTGAAACAATATTTAATGAAACGTATGCAATTAACCTATTAAATATTTATAAATTATGGTGATAAATGGTTGCATATCCTTGATACACCTTGTTATGATTATTGAAAGTTAATGGAATGAAACTATTAAATGATTAAATTTGATGAGTATTATGTGGAACTTGATTATATATGGTATTAATGGAATGAGTATAATTTGATCATTCCCTTGTACCATTTTAATCTTTAGAGGAATTGTTAGACTTGAACCGGACTTATATTCCCAAGGGAATTCCTTGAGCACTCTAAGAATTTCATTCTGATTCATTGATCTGATTTCTATAGGAGATACCCAATGCGGAATCTATTATTTGTCTTATTATGTGAATGCCTCTTTTTAGTACCAATGATTCACTTGATATCACTTCTTTAAATTATAATTCCTTTGATACACTCTATGGATTTAGCTTGATGCCTTCGAACATGTGGATCCATGGATTCACCACATTGGCCCCAGTCATGCTTAGGCCGTGATTACTATGGATGAGCTCTATTGACTTGGTTAGACTCATTTTTAGTGTAACTACTTGGGAAACCCCTTGGATTACACTCAGATCCTTTATTGTTAGACTACATGAGTTACTATTATGAGTTGGCGGACCCTTGAGGTCAAGGATTCCTTGGTTTCACCTTGGATCATATTTCATTATTGTTATTATCTATCTAGTACTATTGACACTTTCACATGATATATCTATATAAACTAGATTTAATTAATTAGATGGCTACGTGTTAAAACATGATCTGAGGATGAAGTGTGTATGATTTGTTTATTTGTGCTAGTTTAATTTATTTTATACCTTCATAATGTATAGTTTATACTCACAGAAAGGATTGTATAGATTCCATTGGTGGTGGCCTACTAAGATTTATCTCACACATTATCTTGACCATCCTTGGTACATGGGAAGATTATATGATCATGAGTATGGACAAGGGGAAGAGCCCCACCTTGTACACCTGACTTTCATTATTTATAATGGGATCTTGGTAGTAGTTTATCGGGCTAATTCTCAGGATTCTTGGATAATTATTGTTCTTTTTGATTCTTTTGTATATCATTTATTGAACTAATTGGATGCTTTCATATATGCTTACTTTTCCTTTTTGAATATAAATTACATCATCATTTTGTATATGATATTATTCATCTTTTGATTTGATAATTATTGATAGATGATTATGCGTACTTCCATTTCTAGTCTTCTTTATTTGTCATATTACTTATCTTTTATTTATATATTATATCTCTGAAGTTATCCACTCTAACCATAGAGAATATTATCCCCATTGAAACACCCTAGTCCCTCGCTACTATTCATCATCCTATGGAATATTGGGAGGTTCACTTAAGGACATGTGGCCACTGGCTTAGGGATCTATGTAGTGTCTCCTGGGTCGGGATGCCACAAAGTGCCATCGGATAATATCTTTTCTTTTGTCTTATTTTTTGGGAATTTGGAAAATTATAAACTTTTCAAAACTTGGTCATAAGTTGTTTCTGGGAGTAGCTAACAAATGTTTAGGGTAAATACCCAATTTCCTAGGAATGGGAATTTTTTGTTCTTCATTCCACTTATTATAGTCAATATACTTTCACCTTTGGGTGATGTAAATTAATTGTGGTATTAGATATTCTTTATGGAAAATTTTTGTCAGCTCGGTTTGGAAATTAGCATCATTACGTGCATCATTATAGGAAACTAGAATTCACATTCCATACCCTATAAGGGTATTTTATTGCTTTCATTTTCTGTGTTGAACGTTATTATTGAGTGAACCATGGTTGTTAAATATACTTGTGTTACTAACATCTTATGAAGAGAAAGGGAATTAGTTTTTTAAAGTTTCAACATTAACCTAAATAGTTTTTTCATATTTAAACTAATGGTGGCATCTTGAATAGCCATTTCCAACCCTTATAATCTATGTAACCCTGGTTACGTGAGTTAAAATTTTTCTTTGATCATGTAACTACCAATTCTAATTATAAGGTGTATGGGCACTTATATATTGGAATGGGTAACGTAATGAGTCAAGCCATAGTACTTTTTACCCATTACATTCTAAGACTCATTGTATGGTGGATAATTAGAAATAAGTGGGTTTCAATTCTAGTTATAAAGTGTATGGGCCTTTATTAAGTGGGAATGATGATCCATTTAATCAAAATAAATTATATCTATATAACCACATATAAACTTAAAAATTTAAATTATGACTAATAAATAAAGAATTAGTAAATGGAGAGGCTAACAGTGAATTTAGAATGGTTTTCCTTTTTAAATTACAATTGAATCTTTCATACATTGGATCCCTCGTAAATTAATTTCAAACACATACCAACACTCAGGGATTCTAAAGAGATATTTGGGAAAGTAAGTTGGGTAGTGAGCCTTTTTTATCATGTTATTCTTCTTTTAGTCACTGTATATACTTTAAAATCTTTTTCTAATGTTTTTTCTTAGCATTTGAATAGCTATTCCACCATGAATTCCTCTATTCATGTGCTAGGAGGTTGGTGATGACCATGCTCTGGAGGTTGTATTTCCGGAGCCACTAGTGATCCTTCTAGTAGTTCCACATGAGAAACCACTTGTTATTCCCAAACTGGGCACTAATACTCAGCTTTAAGAGAGATTCCTTTGTCTCATGCATTCTATGTAGGGTTCTCCATGACTTGAACATACTATGTCTGATCTGAATCTTGTGTTCCAGTTGTAGCATCCTACAATTTTTTCAAGGGATGGAAGTCCATGGGCTGTTGAGTCTGGGATAGAGGCAATTATTTCTATCTTATTAAATATAGATATTCCTCCAGATAGAAAGTCCAATATCACCACCTAAATTATGCAAGATTATACCATGCATTGGTGGGATGTGATTACTCAGGTTGTTCATCATCAGGGTATGGTCTGTGCAGACTTCCGAACTACCTTATATGATTGATTTCTCCCTTAGTTAATGATATCTGACTAATCCATGGAGTTTATGCACCTAGAGCAGTTTGTTATGTCCATCATGGTTTATTCATTACATTTCACTAAGTTTCAATTCTTTTCAATGCTTCTTAATAGTGATGAGTTATCATGAGTGATACATTTTTAGAATGGGATCAAGTATTCCATCTTCTCAGAGGTGAATGCTTATCAATTATCCACTATTTCAAAGATCATTAATAATGATCTTTTCACTGAGCATAACCTAAGAGAAGCTAATTCTACTGGTCATAGAGGTTCATTACTGATACAGGGTGATAGTTATTTCGGTATTAGAAAGCGTAGTCTTGTGGTTTCTCATTAGATTATTGGTTTCTAGAGTATCCATACTGGAAGATCTATTATATTCCATTAGTGTGAATTGTGGGGTTATCTAAAGCCTCATTATGATAGATACCTTCTTGAGTGTCATGTATGAAGTTTAATGTGTCATCATTATATGTTTCTGTTGACCATTCCATATATTTATAATGGAAGAGGATCTGCACTAGCTGCACTTTGAGGAGTGGAATCAGTTATGACATGTTAGGCTGGAAGCTAGAGTAGCACCGGCCAATCAGTATGATGAGGAGATCATAGACATTTTATCTGGACTTATGATTATCTATGCTAGCTTAGTGGACCTACTCATAGTTGTCTAGCTATAGCTCAGGGATGTGCATCAGATACGTTTTATGTTATACAACTAATACCCTAGGAGCATATTATAGAACCATCTACTGTATGAGGTACTATTATAGTAGCCTCTAACATAATATCTTCCTTATTCAATACATGTTCTTATCACTCTTTTATCTCTTTATTGATCATATAAAGTCTCAAACTGTAAATTTAGTACTTCTGTGTTGTGATGACCTAAGACACGCCATTGGGTGTATGGTCAAAGGTTATACACCAATGTATATATGATCCTTTTAATGTAATAAATTTTCATTTCTTATGGGACCTCTTCATCCTTGAGATTATAGGATTTTATGTTATTCTTGGGATAGACTTGTTGGTTTCCTATCACACATATGTGGACTACTATAACCATAGGATATCATTTACATCATTATAGTGTGATAGATATCTTTACAAGGGTTAATGGAATTTCTAGGTTAGTATAACAGAACCAGAGCATCATGGGATAGGTGGAGTTACCACCCAAATTGTGATTATTTACCTAGAGGATAATAGAATACATTTGGCGGATTTTCCTCATGTTTTGGATCATTTTTGGTTTCTCTTTCCTGATGATTTTTTTATCTTACCTCTTGAGATAGAGGTAGAGTTTATAATCAATCTCATTCTAGTAAAAACTCTATTTTTTATTCCTCCATACAGGATGGTGCCCACTTAGTGCTATAATATTAATATATAATTGAAGAATTTAGAATATAGGTGTTTTATTCAACCTATTACTTTGTCTTGTGGTTCACCTGTGCTCTTCTCCAAGAAGATGGATAGGGACCATAGGTTTTTCATGGATTACCGACGGTTGAATTAGCTTATGGTTAAGAAATAGTATCACCTTCCATGAGTATATGGTCTCTTAAACTATCTTTGAGGAGCTATGGTGTTCTTGAAGATGGACATGAGATCAGGATATCATCATGTGAGAGTCGGTCCTTTTTACAAACTGGCTAAAGATTTATATAGTCAGTAGAATTAATATGATTATCTTGTTATGTTATTCAGTCTCACAAATTTTCCCTCTATTTTCATGGACTTCATGAATATGGTTTTTTATCCCTGTCTATATTCCATTATCATTCTTTCTTTGGATGACATCTTAGTGAATTTTTATACTTGGAGTGACCATGTCAAACCTCCTGATATTGTTTTGAATACACTAAGATATAATTATCTATATTTTAATCTTGATAATTCCACATTTATATAGACAAGTTTCACTTCTTAGGTCATATTATCTAGGAATAATGAGTATCCATTAACCCTGAGAAGGTGAGTTCTATGGCTTCCTAGGAGATTCCCAAGAACATGTTTGATATATGGAGTTTCTTGGGGTTGGATCGATATTACATGAATTCAATATTGGACTTATCATGCATTTTTGTACCTCTTACCGATTTAACTAAAAAGGGTGTGATATTATTTTGGTATGAAGCTTGTAAGAAAGCCTTTCTGCAGATTAAATAAAGGATTGCATTGGTGATTATTCTGATTCTTCCAAAGCATGGTAGAGGTTATACTATGTTTTGTGATGCATCAGGGATCAAACTAGGTGCCATACTGATGAAGGAGGATAAATTGGTTGCATATTGGTCTTTACATTTGATATCTCACAAGAATAATTACCCAATGTACAACCTTAATCTGGATGTAGTAGTCCATTACCTACATTGTTAGAGACACTATCTAATGGTTGATTGCTTTACGGTGTATATAAAATAGAAGATACTTAAATATATATGTACGCAGCATGACATGAATCTAAAATAGTGAATATGGGATGAATACCTTCAGTATTTTGACATTGATCTTGTATATATTTCTAAAAGGGGTAATTCATTAGTTGATACACTGATATGGAATAATCAGGCACAAGTTGTTTATGAATCTAGTGATGAGTGGAAATTTATGGCCCTGTATTCTTATATACATCAATAGTTTCTTAATATTAAAGAGTAGCTTTATCTTATATACTTAGTGGTTACCTATTTACTCCTTGATAGGTTGAGGAGAAGGGTATTCTTAGATACAAAATGTTTAGTCTTATGATATTATATTATGGTGACAACCCACCCCCAGATTGGTCTATCAATAGAGATGGCATCCTATGTATACATGGGCATATCTAGGTTCAAATGAATATGAGAGTGGAATTGATGTTAGAGTCCCACACATCTTAGTGGGTATTTCATTGAGGTATCTCTAAGATGTATCGTGATATGTGCCATAGGTATTGGTGGACTAGGATGAATCTATAGATCATGGGTTTTCTCTTTAGGTATTCCATCTGTCAACAAGTGAAGGTGGATCACCAGAGGCCTACTAGCTTGTTACATCCATTTCTAGTCCCGAAATGGAAATGGAAAGATGCTATGATGTATTTTGTAGTTGTACTACCAAGGTCACCATGAGGTAGTGATTTGATTTGGGTATTCATGGATTGACTAAAAAAGGTATCCAACTTTCTTCTTATCTGGGAAACATTCTCAATTGATGAGTTGGGATTACTTTATTTCTATGAGATTATACACCTAAATGGTTTCCTGAAAACTATCATTTCATATAGGGATACTTGTTTCTCAATGGGCTTTTGGCATGGGTTGTAGAAATATTTGGGTACATAGGTGCTTCTAAGGATAGCTTTTTGACCTCAAACTGATTTCAAGTTGGAACAGATGATACAAGTTTGGGAGTACATTCTCTAGGATTATGTCTTTGATTTTGGTGGTTCTTGAGATAATAATTCCCTCTCATAAATTTCAAAAATAATAATAAGTATAAATAGAAGAATCAGTTGGCTCTGTATGAGGCTTTATATGGTAGGACATTTTTTTAACCATTGTACTAGTTAGAAGAAGGAGAGGTAGTTCTACTAGGTCCTTATCTCATATAGGAGATTTCAGAGTAGATGTTGTTTATCCGAAAGAATATTTATACTACTCAGTATAGACAAAAATTTTAAATTGATCTCTATCAAAGACCTATGTAGTTTAAGTTTGGGGATCGTGTTTTCTTTTTGGTATTACCTAGTCTTAGGAATAAATGGATACAAATGAAAGGTAAATTGTTACCTTTTTTGGGGGCCTAATGATATTTTTGATTGAGTAGGACCGGTAGCCTATATGTTTTAATTAATTTAAAGGTTCCATGCCTTGTACAACGTATTCCACATTTCATAGATTCTCTATTATAGTGTTGACATATCTCATACTTTTGATCTTAAGGATGTTGAGTTATATCTTAATGGTTCTTTTGGGGAGTATCACATATGCATTATTGATCAGAGCACAAAATATATCTAAGGTCGATATGTTACCTTAATATAGGTTTTTTGAAAGCATGTCTATGTATAGGATGAGACTTGGGAGTGATAGGATATTGTTTGTACTCAGTGGCTAGTGTCATTCTCAAACAATGTTCTACCACCCTTCGAAGGGAAAATTAGGGATGAGTTCCTTTATGGGGGAGGACTGTAAGAACCCAATTTTCCATGGCATACATATCCTTAAAATTTCAGTTCAAATCATTGGTTTTGACCATATATGAAAACATAAAGAGGTCACATTGGAAATAAGGTTTTTCTGGGATTGTTCGGAGCCCGAAACTCTGGTCGATGGAAAAAAATTGGGTCGCATAGTTAGTTCAAACCGTGTATCCCAGTCTCCACAATTTCTTCAAAACTTGTGGGGATTTTTAGTGAGAATAATAGGGTGAAAAATTTTCCTTATCTATGTACCCAGGGCTTCATGCCCATGTGGGAACTCTTCAATTATTAGCATAGGAAAAATTCATGGTTTACAAACGGTTTCCCAAATTGTTTGCATGAACAGTGTGGGTTCCCTCTTTGTACAGTGGGCTAAGAATGGTTGGCTCATGGTTTATCCCACCATGTTTCCAAACCACGCACCCACATTAATGTGGGGTAAAATTACTAATTTTCCCTTAAGATCTAATAACTTTAACTCAATATCTCTCCTATTTATTCTAGAAGACAGGAGGCCTTCTCCACCTACCTTGAGAGCTCCTTAACATGCATCCACTTAGGTTCTTTTATTTCATAGTCATATAATATTAGAATCAAGAGTCATTCATCTCATCATATTCATATTGGTAAGTTCTTACATCCTTAGTCTTGTTTCATCATTTTTTCCCTATTAACGATGTTATTTTATTATAGGCTAATATGACCTACTTTAAAGGAATCTTTTCGTTAAACTATTTTATTCTAATCCATGCCAAAATAAAAGATGATATTGTATGAGGAGAGTAATAAAGGCATACAGTAGGTGGTATATTACTCATCCTTTAATGTTTCTCTATCTATAAATTATATTCACTATATACAAGTTGTTTTCACTCAATTTTTCCCTCTTAAATTAATTTTCCTTAATTTAAATTGGATTTATTGTATTATATTTCCCTATTAAAATATTTTGAACCCTTTGGAGGTCGATACCCCAACACAAGCAACCAAATTATTGTGTGTTCTTCTTCTATGTACTAATTACCTATATTTGGATTATCTGGGACACCTTTTGGTTGTGTCTAACTTGACATTTATTAAGGTTATTTCATGAATTTAATTAATAAACCCTTTAACAGATAAATAGAAAGTATATTTAAAGAAATAAGAGGTCTGAGTTTAATTATAAATTGAATTGATTTTGTTGTATGTCTTATACCCCTTTCCATATTTAATGAATGTTCAAGAACAAACCTATTAAATAAATATAAATTAAAGTGATAAATAGTTTCAAGTTCTTGATAAAACATATAATGGTTATTGAAATGTAATGGAATGAACCTATTAAATGATTAAATTGAATGAGCATTACATGACCCTTGATTATATATAACATCAATAGAATGAGTATATGGTTCCCATTTCATTTGAACTTTTTCATCTTTAGAGGAATAGTTAGACTTGAACCGGCCATGGATTCCCATGGGAATGACTTGAGAACTCAGAGGATGTCATTCCAATTCAGTAAGCTAATTTCTATGGGAGTTACCCACCATTGAATCTAGTTTTTATTCTATTACATGAATTCCCTAAGCATTGTATAAATGATTCACTTGACATCTCTTTAAGATATTAGAATGACTTGGATACTCTCCCTAGATTCAACTTAATGTCTTTGGAAACGTGGTTCCATGGACTTTCCACAATGGGCTCTATCATACTTAGTCCAGGATTACAATAGATGATCCCCATAGACTCAATTAGACTCATTTATAGTGGAATTCCTTGGAGGATCCCTTGTATTACACTCAGATCAATTATATCCAGACTGAAAAAGTAACTACAATGAGTTTCCCAACCCTTGAGGTCAAGGATGCCTTGGATTCACCTTCAATCCTCTTAAATAATTATTTTTATCTATTAAATACTGTTGAAACTTTCACATGTTTTATCAATATAAACTAGATAGTAATTAATTAAATGGTTCCATGTTCAGACACCAGCTGAGGCTAAACTAGGTATTATTTATTTATCAGTACTGCTTTACTTTATTATATAATTGTACACTGTACCATTTATACTCAAAGAATAGATTGTATAGATGTTGTTTTTGGTGGCCTACTATGATTTATCTCATATCCTATTTTGGATTTATTTGTAACTATTAATATTATATAATCATAGGAATGGACAAGGGGAGGTATCCTTCCTTGGACACCTAACTTTCCTACTTTTGGATGGGAGATTGGTAGAATATGACCAAGCCAGTACTCGGAATTCTTGGATTATTTTTGGCCTTTTTGATTATTTTTTATATAATTTATTGTACTGATTTCCTGCTACCATGTATGCCTCGTTTTCCTTTTTATAAAGACATTACAACATCATTTTGTATATGATATTGTTCATCTGTTGAGTTGATTATTATTGATCGATGATTTGCTTACTTCGGCTATCAACATTTTTTATTTATCATATTTATTATGATATTTCTTCATATGTTATATCTCAACTATGATCTACTATGACTATAGTGAATATTCTCCGAATTAACCCAACCTAGGCCCTCATTGCTATTCAGAAACCTCTAGTGTATAGGGAGGCGTGCTTGAGGCCATGTGGCCACAGAATCGAGGCATTGTTTAGTAGCTCCCAGATTAGGACCTCATATTACATCATCATAATAAGATCTGATTATATTTTTTTGTATTAGATTCATCATTTTATGATGGATAAAATAGGATAGGATGGTATGGATGAACAAAATAATTTAAAGGACCTCAGTTATGATTTATTCCTCTTCTTTGAGGGAGATTTGTTGGCTTACAGCTCAAAAATTCTTATTATTCCATTATGGGATGAAAATAATATATAAGATGAAAGGAATAGGAAGGTTTTTAATTAGAGATATCTGAATCTATAATTCTAAATTTTTTTGAATAAGGTTATAGAAGATGTTCCCCTTTATAAGTTTGGGAAATGACACACATGGAATGACTTAAAAAATTTTAATAATATAACATCACATTCATGGGAAATTGGATCCAAATATCTGATAATTTTAAATAAGTATAGTATAGTTTGTAAATATCTTCATATAATAAGAATTATACAATTATATATTGAATATTTACCCACATATCTTACTTTAACCCCCTATTAAACCCATTTTAACCTTAACCCTGGTAACAAAAATTTACAATTTTTAATAGTCATTTTGAAGAAAAATAAAGTTAAAGATATTAAATTATATTAATTATTATGATTCTAAATATTTAATATATTTTACTAGATTCAATTTCAGTAAGTTTAATATATTCATTATAAAATAAGCGCGCAAAATGCAGAGAAAAATAATTTTTAGAAAAATATCATTTAAGCATAAAAAGGAATTTTCATTCATCCCCTACATTATGAAAAGTATTAGATAAATATTAAAATATTTAATTGAATAGTCTATAAATTTCATTAATATTATTAATAAATAGTTATTTATTTAATTAATTAAGATTAAAACAAAATTTCTCACATAAAATTTTTTTTTATAAAAATGTGTTTTTATGACCAAAAATGAACAAATAACAAAATCAAGAATAATATTGATTACTATGTAATTAATTATATTATGTTAAATTATATGAGACTTATATTAATTTAAGATAAAATTAAATTCATATATTGATTACCATGTAATTAATTATATTATTTTAAATTATATAAGACTTATATTACTTTAAGATAAAATTAAATGCATATTATTACTTTTAAATTACTTTATTAAAGGAAAATAAATGAAATTTATATAATTACTGGTATTTTCATTATTCACTTAAAAGAATTATTTTTAGAAAAATCTAAAAAATTCTCCCATAAATAATATATATATATATATATGATTATTTCAAAAATGATATTCATTTCTGAAAAAAAAATTATAAAATAGAGTAAATTATTTATAATGTTTCTTCAGAAGATTCAATAAAATCCATTTTTAAAGAAAAATTATTTTTGAAGTATAAATTGATGTTATTGAAAATTGAGTACATATATATTATGAATTAATCAATAAATTTCCATTATATAAAAACTGTAATATATATTTTATAATATGATAATTCATATTCATATCATAAATTTAATGTCTAGGTTATAAGTATTGCATTTAAATAATATTTTTTTAGTTTAGAAAATTGTTAATATAGATTTTGATTTCTTATTAAGAAAGACATTAAGCATATTAATCTTTTAGAATAAATTTTCAGAGTGTTATAAAACTGATTTGAAGGTATCAAAAGTTAGTACATTATTTATATAGTTATAAGTTCTAATATTTCATGTCCTTTATCTATAATCTCATTCAAGTACGATCGAATCCTTATAGTGTCATCCTATAAAATGAAGGCTGTTACATATAGATTTTTGGATCTTGGTCAAAGGTAGGGTTTTGAGGATCTTATTCAGGTATTTGGTCCTCTAAATGTCATAAGAGAGTGATGATGAATTTTTTTGAAAATCAACTTATAGATATATGCAACCCATGATATTATTTACTTTCTATATTATTTTCTTATAGTAAAAATTTTCTTGTTTTTACATTGGTAGTTACTCCTATATTGAATTAAACATCCCATAGGTTGGATATGATACTTTTGTTTCAATAATAATGGTTTTCAGAATTTTATGAAGAGAAAAAATAACTTATTATAAATTTTTATATGTATTATGATACTCACATATCCATCAATATTGGTATCTCCCTAACAGGATGATGATTCTGGCCGAGAGATCCAAAAATTTCATTGTGATCTATTTGTGGAAATATTTTTTCTGAAACTCTTTAAAACACTAATCTACTATAGTTAGAGTTTGAGAACTTTTTCATGTTGTATTTTACTTGGGAGATGTTATATGGTCCATAGGGAAGAAGCACTATAGCATCCCGCCTTTTTATCCCATAAACTTTCGTTACATTATACAAAACTGAGGATCTTTAAGGTTTAGTGTCTTGGAAACCAGGAACTTAAAACATGAAAACATAAAACATTCTTCTTAAACACTTGAAAGGCTTCTCCTCATGTTCATCCTAGGTTCATTACTGCATCTCATAACCTGGGGACATACATCAAATGAAAGGGTGAGCAGAAGGCCCAGTAAGGGAAACAAGGGAAACATTTAACATGTGAACTTGAGATACATCAACTATGTCATGAACAAGAACTTTAAGGCATGATAAAAAAAATCATGTGGCATATCATAATAAAAATAAAAATTTTCATAACTTTAAGATGTGGATACATAATTTAACATAGAAAATCATGAACATATCACCAAGGTCCATCCCCATGGTGTCATTTGAAAATTACCAAGGTTATTCACCAAGGTATCGTGAAAATTGTAATCTCTAGTGGTTACATCATTACCCAATGCATTGGAGCGTTATCAGGGCGCACACTTAAATTTTCCTTTGTTATCATGTGAGCCACATATATCATCATCAAAAATTTAATAAATAACCCATATAGAATAAAATAAATGGGTTTCATTTCATAATCATAACGTTTTAAAAACTGCTTTAAAGACATGATCTTTACGTCACTTTAAAACCCACAGAAAAGGAAGGTGGGTCTCATGTATGTAAATCCAAGAATTTAAAATAGAACATTTTGGTATATATGTGAATACCCCTTTAGAAGAAAGAGCTTTGAGTATTCACTTAATAATATAAAATAACTTTAGAAAAAGAGAGAGACATTTTGAGACGGAAATTCTGCAGCATAACGGCTATGTTACGAGGTTTTAGAAGACATTAAAAAGAGAGGTAAAATGGGTAAAACATTCATAAATGACCCATAAAATAGTAGATGGATAGAATAAGAAGGATACATGATCATGGTAATGAAATTTCAAGGAAATACCATTTGAAATGAAAAACATGGAAGGAAGACAAAAATTAGATTTCTCTTATGAAAGTTCGGCAGCCTAACGGCATTACATAAACTTCAACAAAAATGATTTGAAAAGATCAAATAGGGTCTCTCATCATGTGAAAATAAGAGTTAAGTGTGATAGATATAGATATAATTCCCCAACATAATTAAAAAGGAACTTGAAAGACTTGACATGAAAGTAGAACTTTGAAAAAATGAGAAGGGTGAAAGAATCCCCTAAAAAATTCGGCAGCCTAACGGCGCCACTTAAAACATCAAAATACTGAATTGAAGAGATCAAATGGGGTCTCTAATAATATGAACATAAGAGTCCAGTATGATAGATATAGATATCATACCCCAAAATAACAAAAATGAACTTGAAAGAATTGACATGAAAGTAGAACTTCAAAACGAGAAGGGTGAAGAACCACTTAAAAATTCGGCAGCCTAACGGCGCCACTTAAAACTTCAAAATACTGAATTGAAGAGATAAAATGGGTTCTCTCATCATATGATCATAAAAGATCAGTATGATAAATTTAGAGATCATACCCCATCATAACAAAAAGGAACTTGAAATACTTTACATGAAAATAGATCTTGAAAAATGAGAAGGGAGAAAGAATCTGTTACAAAAATTTCGACAGCCTAATGGCGCCACTTAAAACTTCATAAAACGAAATAATGAGAGTAAGAGGGGATATATCATTATATAAACATGAAAAGGTCAGTAATAGGAGTATAAAATAATATCCTCAAACATAAGAACATGGAGCATAAAAGGAATGACATAAAAGAGATTACTTGAAATGAAAGAGAGAGGTCGGATCCCTTACCTTAAAACGTAACTCTTAAAACTCAAAGGTTGGGACCTTGAGGGATTGGAGGCACCTTGGGAGGACTCCTTGGGAGGTAATGAGACCAGAACATCGTTTGGGGAGAGTGGGGAGTCAAAAGGATGAGAGGATTTCTTGGTATTTATAGGGAAAGTGAGGGGACAAGGCATTAATGGCCAAGGGACACCTCAAAAGTGGTTTTCTGAAAAGCATGGGCCCTCCCATGGTACTTCCCATGGAGTTAGGCCACATGGGGCCCCCAAAACAATAATTCATCACCTTTGGCCGGCCATCCCTTAAAATATCTCATTACATCATCATGACACAGTTATGAGATCATTAAACATACCGAAACCCCAAAACTGTATTTTTACTATTCACTGAAAATTCAACTTTCTCAGAAAAATTCCAAAATTTCACCTTAACCAAATATCAATGCTCTGATTTCAAAAATGAACTCCATTTTATAAAAATAATATTTTTAATTTAATTTTTAAATAAATACACTATTCACCAAAAATTCATTTTTTTCAGAAAAATCCCGAAAAATTACCATAACATAATATCGACGCTCTGAGTTCAAAAATGAAATCCATTTTATAAAAATAATTTTCTAAATATTTTTAATTAAATTTTTAATTAAAAACACTATTCACCCGAAAAAACTAAAACTTGAATAATAATTTATGAAACCGTTATTTAACCATTTTATTGAATCACATTACTTAATCAAGGTACCTAGATTATATTAATACTTTCTTTAAGTGAGATTACTAATCCATTTGGACACATTACTAATCCTAATCATAAAATCACTATTCATAATTTACTATTCATCAAAAATCAAGTTGATCTTATTAGACTCCAAATTTCGTACTGAACATAATTGTAGAAGGCCATTTTTTGAAAATCATTACACATTTTTAATTATTTAAAGTTTACATAAACATTTTTAAAATATCCTTTTTCTAAAATTTATCAAAAATATGCATACTATATTTATCCGATCATTTAAAAATTCATAAACTTTATCATAAGAAGAAATCCCAATTTTTATTTAAAACAAAGGATTACACAAGGCAGTTACGGTCTCCTTACATAGCCCCTTATCACCCCAGCATAGGACCTAAGTGTAAGGTGTGCTAAGGTGATAAAATATGAGGGAGGCTCAGCTAATATCGCACGAGTAGTAATTTCTATCAGTTTGAACTTCTCGCAGAGGCGATTCCGTTCTAGCTTCACATGATGAAGTTCGGCTTGGGTTTGGTCCAGAGCAAAGCCCAGTGGTGCTACCTCCTTCCGAAGTTCTGTTATATGGGCTTCGATCGGTCCAAGACTACTGGGTGAGGCCATCGAATCTTCTTTCTATAATAATTAACCAAGATTACTTGTATGTAGAGATAATAATCAAAAAGTTTAGTTTCCAGCGGTCATATTGACCAATGGTCATATAACCGTCTAAACCCAACGGTCTCATTTTAATTATAATCATGTTATCAAATGAAACATTTTTGTTGAGTATAAAAATAAATAAAATAACACATAAAATTAGGAAACAAGATTCATTCAAAATTTCGGGTCGTTACATTCTTCCCCCCTTAAGAAATTGCATCCTCACAATTTTTAAAATTGGGTTTTGAAATTTCATTGAAAGTCCCACATCGGAAAAGGAGTCAGTAAAATTATTACTTTAGAAGAAAGAAAGGGAAGTACAAATGTCACCCGAGTTAACCCACACTAGGATTCCATGTAGGAAAACATGGACATGGAAGAAAAACAAAGGGTCATGTTCTGGGGGAGAGTGATAGAGAACATTGTTAGGAGAAAGTTAACCATAAGAAAATCCCAAACTTATGATGTGTGTAAACGGTCTTTGATTACCTAGTAGGAAACGCAAACCAACAAATTTTTTGTTTTACGTTCCTTTTCATAATTTTGAGGAATTCATTTACAACATAAAACAAAAACATAAGAAAATATACCTATCTTCATGTAGAGTTTCATCCTTTAATAAGTTTCTACCCAAAACTAATCTTTTCTCCAAGCTATGAGCATTCAAAACTACTTGGTCTCATAAAAACACAAGAATCATAATCATAATCCACAAAAGATTAACTATCTATTTCTTCTATCTTTAAACATTATCTCAAAAATAGAAAGGGTAAGGTAAAACAACTCTTCAAAAAAAATCCCATAGGAATGGAAACTACTTTTAAATCTTCAAAGTTACATGGTACTACCCAAAGTTCATCATAGAACATTCCATAAATAACGGTCCTTAAGATTCCTCAATATAAACCAAACTAAGATTGAAACCCAAATACAAGAAGGATTTGATAACATAGTCTTCCAAAATAATCTTCATTGTTCATATCCAAACAACATCAACCACTCCTAACATCTTATAACAAAAGTAGCTAACCTAAACATATTTTACCCAAGATAGTTTAATCATTCCCATAAGTAACCTAAATTACTATAATTACACCTTAAATTCATCAATTCTTCAAAATATAAGTCAACATTACTCCTCAATGAAAATACCATAGTAATATATTTACCTCGATCATATAGGGTCCCCAAAATAGTGAACGTCTTCAAAAATAATAATCATCTTTTAATCCCCTAATCATCTCTTTCATATTAATACGGAAGTCGTCACATTTCCTATCACATTGGTTGTTGGGACATGTTCTTCCATTTCTCACCATTAACTAAGAATACAAAGTATAATTAGGGGCTTAAATACTTAGCTAATAATCATGAAAAGGAACTTAAATCATATAAGGATAACTTGTAGAAGAAAAGTATACCCTAACTTGTGATCCCCTAGGATCTCATCTAGGTTATCCATGATCATATATTCTTATGTGAATCTTTATTTTATTTTATATTTGTTCCTTTAACAATGGTTCATACTAAGCTTATGAATTTACCAAAGCATATCACCCGAGGGTATCGTAACTAAGAGTGCAGCAAGGCCCTTTGTCGTGTACCAGTTCCCGTTTGAGTCTAGCTCAAAGCGGTGTTTTCGGGTTTTACCCCTATGTACATATGTGCCAGATCCACCTCTACCTGCTCGTATCAAGACAGGGATGTATTTGCTTGGCAACCCATTACTCAATACTCACCAAAATACCAGGAAGATTTCCTATATATAAAATTTTCTGTAGGATTCTTCCTAAAGTTTTCATATCCTAATTTCCATAAATAACTAAACCATCCTTTGATACAAACTATAGCATCCTTCCTTTTCATCACATAAACTTTCATTACATTATACAAAACTAAGGATCTTTAAGTTTTAGTGTCTTGGAAACCAGGAACTTAAAACATGAAAACATAAAACATTCTTCTTAAACACTTGAAAGGCTTCTCCTCATGTTCATCCTAGGTTCATTACTGCATCTCATAACCTGGGGACATACATCAAATGAAAGGGTGAGTAGAAGGCCCAGTAAGGGAAACAAGGGAAACATTTAACATGTGAACTTGAGATACATCAACTATGTCATGAACAAGAACTTTAAGGCATGATAAAAAAAATCATGTGGCATATCATAATAAAAATAAAATTTTTCATAACTTTAAGATGTGGCTACATCATTTAACATAGACAATCATGAACATATCACCAAGGTCCATCCCCAAGGTGTCATTTTAAAATTACCAAGGTTATTCACCAAGGTATCGTGAAAATTGTAATCTCTAGTGGTTACATCATTACCCAATGCATTGGAGCGCTATCAGGGCGCACCCTTAAATTTTCCTTTGTTATCATGTGAGCCACAAATATCATCATCAAACATTTAATAAATAACCCATATAGCATAAAATAAATGGGTTTCATTTCATAATCATAATGTTTTAAGAACTGCTTTAAAGACATGATCTTTACGTCACTTTAAAACCCACAGAAAATGAAGGTGGGTCTCATGTATGTAAATCCCGGAATTTAAAATTGAACATTTTGGTATATATTTGAATAACCTTTTAGAAGAAAGATCTTTGAGTATTCACTTAATAATATAAAAGAACTTTATAAAAAGAGAGAGATATTTTGAGACGGAAATTCTGCAGCATAACGGCTATGTTATGAGGTTTTAGAAGACATTAAAAAGAGAGGGAAAATGGGTTAAACATTCATAAATGACCCATAAAACAGTTGATGGACAGAATAAGAAGGATACATGATCATGGTAATGAAATTTCAAGGACATACCATTTGAAATGAAAAACATGGAAGGAAGACAAAAATTAGATTTCTCTTATGAAAGTTCGGTAGTCTAACGGCATTACTTAAACTTCAACAAAAATGATTTGAAAAGATCAAATAGGGTCTCTCATCATGTGAACATAAGAGTTTAGTATGATAGATATAGATATAATGCCCCAACATAATTAAAAAGGAACTTGAAATACTTGACATGAAAGTAGAACCTTGAAAAGAATGAGAAGGGTGAAAGAATCCCCTAAACAATTCGGCAGCCTAACGGCGCCACTTAAAACTTAAAAATACTGAATTAAAAAGATCAAATGGGGTCTCTCATCATATGAAAATAAGAGTCCAGTATGATAGATATATAGATCATACCCCAACATAACAAAAAGGAACTTGAAATAATTGACATTAAAGTAGAACTTCAAAACGAGAAGGGTGAAGAAACACTTAAAAATCCGGCAGCCTAACGGCGCCACTTAAAACATAAAAATACTGAATTGAAGAGATCAAATGGGGTATCTCATCATATGATCATAAAATATCAGTATGATAAATTTAGAGATCATACCCCAACATAATAAAAAGGAACTTGAAATACTTTACATGAAAATAGATCTTGAAAAATGAGAAGGGAGAAAGAATCTGTTACAAAACTTTCGGCAGCCTAACGGCGCCACTTAAAACTTCATAAAACAAAATAATGAGAGTAAGAGGGGATGTATCATTATATGAACATGAAAAGGGAAGTAAGAGGAGTATAAAAGAACATCCTCCAACATAAGAACATGGAGCATAAAAGGGATGACATAAAAGAGATTACTTGAAATGAAAGAGAGAGGTCGGATCCCTTACCTTAAAACGTAACTCTTAAAACTCAAAGGTTGGGACCTTCAGGGCTTGGGGGCACCTTGGGAGGACTCTTGGGAGGTAATGAGACCAGAACTTCATTGGGGAGAGTGGGGAGTCGAAATGATGATATGATTTCTTGGTATTTATAGGGAAAGTGTGGGGACAAGGCATTAATGGCCAAGGGACACCTCAAAAGTGGTTTTCTCAAAAGCATGGGCCCTCCCATGGTACTTCCCATGGAGTTAGGCCACATGGGGCCCCCAATACAATAATCCATCACCTTTTTCCGGTCATCCCTTAAAATATCTCATGACATCATCATGACACAGTTATGAGATCATTAAACATACCAAAATCCTAAAACTGTATTTTTACTATTCACTGAAAATTCAACTTTCTCAGAAAAATCCCAAAATTTCACCTTAACCAAATATCAATGCTCTGATTTCAAAAATGAACTCCATTTTATAATAATAATTTTTTAAATATTTTTAATTTAATTTTTAAATAAATACACTATTCCCCGAAAATTCATTTTTTCAAAAAAATCCCCAAAAATTACCATAACATAATATCGACGCTCTGAGTTTAAAAATGAAATCCATTTTATAAAAATATTTTTC
Source organism: Viscum album (assembly GCA_963277665.1). Classification (NCBI taxonomy): domain Eukaryota; kingdom Viridiplantae; phylum Streptophyta; class Magnoliopsida; order Santalales; family Viscaceae; genus Viscum; species Viscum album. The sequence continues at coordinate 1,893,346,832 of OY728125.1, read as the reverse complement.
AAAATATTTTTAATTAAATTTTTAATTAAAAAAACTATTCACCCGAAAAAACTAATACTTGAATAATAATTTATGAAACCGTTATTTAACAATTTTATTGAATCACATTACTTAATCAAGGTGCCTAGATTATATGAATACTTTCTTTAAGTGAGATTACTAATCCATTTGGACACATTACTAATCCTAATCATAAAATCACTATTCATAATTTACTATTCATCAAAAATCAAGTTGATCTTATTAGACTCTAAATTTTGTACTGAACATAATTGTAGAAGACCATTTTTTGAAAATCATTACACATTTTTAATTATTTAAGGTTTACATAAATATTTTTAAAATATACTTTTTCTAAAAGTTATCAAAAATATGCATACTATATTTATCCGGTCATTTAAAAATTCATAAACTTCACCATAAGAAGAAATCCCAATTTTTATTTAAAACAAAGGATTACACAAGGCAGTTATGGTCTCCTAACATAGCCCCTTATCACACCAGCATAGGACCTAAGTGTAAGGTGTGCGAAGGTGAGAGAATCTGAGGGAGGCTCGGCTAACATCACACGAGTAGTAATTTCTATCAGTTTGAACTTCTCGCAGAGGCGATTCCGTTCCAGCTTTACACGATGAAGTTCAGCTTGGGTTTGGTCCAGAGCAAAGCCCAATGGTGCTACCTCCTTCCCAAGTTCTGTTAGATGGGATTCGATCGGTCCAAGACTACTGGGTGAGGCCATCAAATCTTCTTTCTATAATAATTAACCAAGATTACTTGTATTTAGAGACAATAATAAAAATTTTTAGTTTCTAGCGGTCATATTGACCAATGGCCATATAACTGTCTAAACCCAATGGTCTCATTTTAATTATAATCATGTTATCAAATGAAACATTTTTTTTGAGTATAAAAATAAATAAAATAACACATAAAATTAGGAAACAAGATTTATTCAAAATTTCGGGTCGTTACAAGCACCGTGTCTAAGTATATGTCAAAGGCCATGGACCATATGAGGTGTTCTGTAAATATGTTCTATAATGTAATTATTTCAGATCAATAGTTTTTTAGAGACTCTAGGAGAAGTTTCATCGATCTGTGGTTGTATTGTTATATAGAATTACTTTTCCTATAGATCCATAAGGGAGCACTAACATATTGAATTTTTTTGTCATTGATATACCCTAGCCATGGTAAAAGGTTCATGTTTCCCCTAAAGGCAACTAGTGAGGTGATGCGGGTTCACCCCAGCATTAATGAACATATTTAAATATGTATTTATCTTATTAAATGAAGTGGAATTACAGGGATCAGATTTGTTTGGGAAGTGAGATGTATAATATCATATGGAGATTGATGATTATTTGATTAAGCAAAAAAATCAATACCTATGATTAGTTTCTATCGGGTGTGGAGTGCTTACAGTTTGAGTTATAGGAATATTCATGTGGTGGAAAGTTTTGGTCATTCATCAATAGATATAGTTTAGAGTTAGACATGTATACTATCATTATGGACCATAATACTTAATGACACATGTGTGATTTATTCCTTCTACATCATATATTCAGGTGTTAAGTATTCCACTATATGCTCAATTTGACTCATCATTATCTAGAGAGTTTCTATTGATGACAAGCATATATCAATCATCCTATTTACTAAAGAGGTATTATTTTTAGTGGAGAAATATTTTTTTTCATGATATTTCTATATAAAGGGGATTATATCATGTTTTACATAGCTTGGTATAATTATTTCACTCATTTCTAGTATCATGAGGTGTTGGAGATTGAGTAAATGAGGTGGGTTCCACCATCACTGGTTAGTGTGATCCCCTTAGGTGTGGTGAGTGGATCTAACCCCAAAAATATTATTTCCAACTACAAATCATATGGTAAGGTTGTATTTGTTATATAGTTTATAGATATGAATTGACACCCAAATAATATGGAGGAATGTGTGAATGCATATGAAGGGAGTCCCAAGGTTATCCCTCAATTAAAGGATGATGTATAAATCAAATTTCAATATAGGTACGACCTTCAACTGTTTCTATGTGGAATGAGAAACAACCTTTCAAAATTCATTGATTATGTGGATGTTTTTTCCCTTTTACCAGTCCATTGAATATCCTATTTGGTATTTGGGGAATTTATCTAGTCTTTCTATGGGAGTTCAAATTATATAGTGACTTATAATATAATTATTTTTAGATTAGTAGAGTAGTGGTTAGACTATATTGCATTGAAATATTGATGAATGATGAGATCAGAGTGGTATAATAGTCATGTGGATTTCAACGCTTCTATTATAGAACTCTTGGTCCATAAGATGGGGAAGGGCATGATTTTCTGGCTTTGAAAAAGATTATTATTTTATATAGAGGGAGATTTTTCTCAGCTTTAATTGATATTGGTAATATCACATGCTATCTTAAGGTGTTATAGGACAATGGTAGTGATTTTGAACTAGTTGTCTTATGTAAATGAATGTTCTTAGGTGGTGGACCTAACGGGTTCCACCGAAGGAGGGGAGCATTAAACCCACTTCTCAAGGTGGATTATGGTGTCTTTTTAGTGATCATACGAAATATTTAGGTAGATAGTGGATACATACCTCATAGACCATTATCCTTACTGTGGTATGTCCATCAGATTATTATATTAGTACCCATCACATTGAATCTCTTTATATTGGTAAAAGGAGTAGGTTTTCCTTGGAGTTTTATAATCTTGGTACATAGAATTTTAGACCATGATATCTTGGGATCTTAATCCAATAGAGAAAGGTTATCTAAATGGTAATTATGATCCACTGCCGATTATACTAGATTGGTCCACATAATTGGAATTTCAATAATTTTTAGAAGTGTAGTGAGTTTTACATGTTCATGATATGATCATTACTTTCATTTGAAAATGATATTTGAACATAAAACTAGGTTAGTTTATAACATTGGTGTGAACCAACTAAAGGTCAAGATACCGATAGGTAATTTCCATGAGTTTTTAAGATGAAGTTGAGAAAATAAGTCTCATGTTGAATTTGTTCTAAGATTTAGTGGAATTTATTCATGTGTCTTAGTGGTGGGAGATGAAATAGAAACTAAAATGGGTCCAAAAGATCATAAAACCTTGAAACCCTCATCTCTTTAGTTTCAAATTACATTATTTGTGAAAATATTATTAATACATTATAGTATATATCGATCATGTTCATACAACAACTGTTTAGAATGATCTATAATGTTTAGTAGAAAATCAATCCCACCAAAGACATCCTTTTCCTAGAATCATGTTGAGATATATATTGGTTTTTCTGGAATTCACTTATTCCATATTATGGGGAATCATTTGTATGAGAAAAGGATTTGTTTGATGATTCCTAGCAATTTATTCATGGAGTGGATGTGTGTTCCCATTGTGGTTTTTATTTGAGATGAACTATAGAAGATAACATTAATGATGATAGAGTATTCTTTCTTCATATATGGTTGGGTATCAAGTTCTTCTATTTCTAGGGCCTTTTAATATGATATAAGTACATGAAAATATAGGTTTTTTTCATATAATTTTCTTTTTGCATCTTTCTTTCGAAGCACCGAGTGGTTCCATTTCCATTATAAAAAAATTTTATGAAAGGGAGGATGTAGAGTTCATGGTTTTTGTGATATCAACAATTGAAATATTTCATAATCTAATTCAAGATGGTCCCCTTATCTATTTTTATGATTTTTGTGTTTTAGAACATCGATAATAATTATTAAAGAAATAATTTTTTTAGTAAATGTATGTGTGATAGGGAATTAATTTCATTTCTTCTTAAATGGGGGTTAAAATAGGAAATATGATAATATAATTGTGTCTAAGATAGGGTGTTTACTCTAGGAATGGTATAACATTCATTTTGGTTGAGGTCCCCATGATTGGAACATTATGGGTGGAATGACATGAATAAATTAATTAAAAAAGTTAATTATCTGATTATTTAATAGATTAATATCAATAAACTCTAATGCCTCTTTATTAAAATCTCAAACCTCACCCTTTAGTGTTGGTTTCGATAGCATTAAATAGGTAAATATAGTGAGAGGAGGTGGTCCTTCGATAGTGGGAATCGATCGATCTTAGATGAAAGGAACAACAATAAATCTATGATAGACATGATAAAATAATCACATGAAATGATAAATTGTATCATGAAATTGATTATGTATTTAAATGATTAAAATTAAAAATTGATGCAGGGATATATTATTTCTACTTTGTTTCATTCTTAATGTTGATGTTTTAGGAAAATTTAATTATTGAACAATGTTATTGATTCTTAGTCCTCATGTCATGAATTTTTAGGGAATAAATTTTATCACTAATTATATTAATATATTATAAAATTTTGTGGTGGTAGATTGATAAAATAAAGGTAATAAACCACCTTCCCAAAACTTAATGATTATGATTCTACCTTTGTGCAGTCTGAAATTTCTGGTTGAAAGAAAATTTTGGGTTGTTAGATTCTCTATAAATTTTTATTCACTTACCCCTCAAATTTTTCACCCTTCTCCATAGAAAGACAATGGAACATCATCTCTTGTGGTAGTAATGGTATTAGTTTGGCTAATTTGGGAATGGGATGTATTATCATGGATTAAAGGTATAATCAGTTCATGAAGGTGGTGGTTTTATGGTGTGGCATAAGTGTCAGGGTGAGTGGGAGTTAGGTGATAGGATGGGGTTGCAAGCCATGATGAGGGTATGAAAATCCATAACACCATTCAACAGAACATGAGGTGGTGTTTAATAGGGTTTTCACAACAAAAAAAGGTTACATATAGATATATTGGATTCATTCCATGTATATCTAATCTAGCATTGATTGGCTAGTCCTCCACCTTCTTTATTGCAGGTGGATCTATAGTCGGTTGGACTCCCTTTGGATGGGTGTTGTGTGTACCTAGATAAAATGGATGATAAAAAAATCCTGCATGAAACACTAGCTGTAGAAACATTGAGACCAAATCAACCATCCAGGGGCCAGACAATATGGTTGGGCGATCACCAGATCTGTGATAGATTTTTCCTCGCTGGACTCTTGGGGTGGGGCACACATGGGCAGCTCATGATCAGCACTTTCTGAAAGTGGAGTTTAACCCACTTAATCTGGCTCACCCTTCCCCACCTCATAACATAATGTGGAATACTCGAGGGTCATTATGTAGATTTCTCCCACCTTTGTGTGGTGTTATTCATAACTTCTTCCCTAGTTATTAATTTCTAGTAAAATAAAAGTCAATAATTATAATTTTCTAGATAGATCATTTTGGAATGGTCCATTTGGTCATCTAAGGTTTTTTGTGAGTCCATATGGGTAGTTTCAATATTTATCTCTTTTATACAAGTAATTAGGATCAGTATTAGTGATCAAAGTATCCATAGTACCTAGTCCCCCCCCCCCCGCATCCATTGTGTCCTACACAGTGAGTAATAGAACTCTTATCTTGATGGTAAAGTTAGGACTATCCAGATATTCTATGTTCTAATTGAGTGTTGGTTCCTCTATCTATATCGATCGGAACTCCATTTTCTTATTTGTTCTACTCCTAATTTGGATGATATATTTTTAGTGATAGGTCCTTCCTCATTTTCTATGAGCTACTCGATGGGAAATGAGTCCTCCATTAATGGTTTCGAGATCCATGTAGGTTTCTTTTCCTGGATGGCTATAGTTTTAGGGTTTAGTACTCCCATAACATAGATCTATCTATGTTCAAGAGGTCTTTTTAACTAGGGATTTATATAATGGTCTATTGGTATTAATCTACAGTGAGGTTCAGTACTTCTCCGGTTTATGGGTATACCTTTGTGTTGAGTGGATTCCCCGTAAGTAAATTCACATGGGAGTGTTGAAGAAAGTGTAAGAATATCGGATAATTTTAAACATTTGAATCCTCAGGGGCCACTGAGTTTCCTTAAAGATACAATGTATAGATGGACAATCTAATTCAGAATTTGTTGAAATTGTAGTACTCTAATAATCCCTAGGTTCTAGTGAGATGAAATCTATAATAATTAGATTCAAGATCATAGAAATCTCAATACGTCCGTATGACTTCTAGTTTTTTAGTATAGTTGGATCATTTTTATCCTTCTTTGTGGTTACTCTTTAGTACCATGTGATTTCATATTGACTTCTTACTTTTTATTTACATTATAATTTTTATGAATCCTACTGATTATGTTTACACTCATCCCTACATGGGTTGTATGACCACATATTTTACATATTTGCAGTCAATGTTGTGATTATGGATGGTACTAGTGGATGTGGAGCTAGTGTTTATTTCTGAGAGTAGATTATGAGTGACGCTTGATGTTACATAATAGAGCATGTTTTTTTGATAATAGTGGTGACCATTATGGATATAGATATATCAAGTATTACACACAATAAGGGGGATATTTCTAGTGTCCTCTATGCTTTCATTTTTGGGGAATTTGAGATGTATGGTTCCATTATTATTTTACAATGTCATAATGATCTTGTATATGATATCTCTTCCTTCAATTTTATAAAGTTTAGTTATTTATATATATAATGCTATTTATAATGGTTATATAGTGCACCAAAGATTTTCTCCTATTTTTAGTTGATATTTTATAAGCCCAACCATCTTAGTCGATATTCCTACATGGTGTTATTCCATATCCCTTGTCATATTGGAAGCAGGCTTATTGTGGCTTACTCAGCTTGCTACCAGCCCATAATGGGCCTCAGTGGGTTGGGTGATGTCTTATGATTTCATAGGCTCCCAGTGGAACAAATCATGGTGAATGTGATGGTGTTAATGATTCAATTAATGGTATTATTATTGGGAAGGGTGGTGTAAACAATATGAGTGAACATTATCAACATTTCTTATTGACTGTTTTTATGAAAATGTTAAAATTTATAATTATATATTTCTATGGAAATATATGTTATATCTATGGGATACATTATTACATTCACAAATCATATTTTTTCCTCATTATGATCTTGTATTTATCTAATAGCATTGAGATTAACTTTTTTAAAATGAATAACCCAATGATTAATCAAGGTTGTTTTCTAATTTGGGGAACTCATCATTTCATTTTCATTTTCCTAATATATGACATGAATTAGGAATTAATTCATCTATAAAAAATTAAATTATATGGTTTTATCAAAAATAAAAACTTTGCAAACCCACTCATTAAAAACACATTTACTAATAAAAATATTGTGATATAAAACATTTTATTCTTCTAAAAATTCCTTAAATGATATATCATTACTCAATTTTATATATCAGAATAATATTATCAATTTATATAAACTTACTCACACTAAATAAAAATCTATACTTGAAATTATATGTAATTACAATAACATTATTTTTTTACAACAAAACAAGTAACAAAGGAATATTTTAATAAATATATTTTTAAAATAATAAGAATAATTATTGTTGTATCAATAAAATTCATACTCATTCATAGTAATCATAAATAAATATATCAAAATTTAATCACAAAATAAATTAAACTAGTGTTTTGTAAATAATAAATCACTAATCCTCCTCACTTAGTAAAAATAATTATCATGAATCTCTAACCATAAGTTTTTGTTTTAAACAATTTAAAAAAATCCACAAAATGAATTAGTTTTAGAAAACATCACAAGCTAACCATCTATAATAACATAGTCCAATTACATAGTCCTCTATGGAAATGTTATTTAAAATGTGAATGTTATAAAATATTTATAAATGAATTTTTCTATACTACATGGGTAAAAACAAATATATACGTATATTTATTATCTCTATCTCTCTATGTAAAAAAATATAAGAAAACATATTATGTGTGAGTCCCAAGAGAGAAATTCATAACCACTGAGTGTTTGGGTGAATCAGTGGTGACCAAAATAACACTAAATTTAATATTTCTTTTAATCCAAAATGATCACATCTATTAAAGAAATAAATCATTGATGAGTGATAGATGGTGAAGTAGAACACATATTATATAAAACAATTACAAGATTCAAAAAATCCTATACTCAAGTGGCTAATCCTTAGTGTACAATAGTACTTTCCCTACTGTTTATATTCTTTTCTTATTATCAATGATAAAACTATAATTAAATTAGGAAAATATTCATAAAAATAAAGTAAAATAATTATAAAAAATATCATCAATAAGTTGATGAATATTTTTCTTCAATCATCATGTTCCCCAGGATTCCATATTAGGTTTTCATGGTAATTATTAAAATTAAACCCCACCAAAAAAATAAATAGGTAATACTATAGAGGTTATGGAAAACAATATTATCTTCTATTTCGTCAATTTTGATATAAATAACTTATATATAAACATAACTCAACCATGTTGTATTAGAGTTTATTATGGTTTGGTATAGTAGATGGTAAATATATTCGAATTCCATTGCTAGATAGCACTAATCTCTCGACATTTTTTCTGGATTCATTTCCTCCCTTGATAACATATTTATATAGAACCACAACATAATGACCATGGATATTCCATTTTTCTTCACATACTAATTAATAAATGGTTAGTTCTATATAACACTAATCCTTTTAACATGGGTGAATATTGATTTTACATATCACTATGGGATTGACCGGACCTATTTTCCTCGAATATCCTCATGAAAAAAATTCTATTCCACCTCAATATATGAAAACAAATATTAAAATTTTATCTAGAAATATCTATCAATGACCGTGACATAAATTCACATACAAACATCCATTTTTTGAATACTCATTGTCATGTACTAGAGAATCATGAAACCAAGAAGACATAAATTTTCATTTCTCCGCATTTTATTCAAATATCATTTTTTACACAGATCATAGTATATTATATTTCATAATGAAATAAATTATACTAACTTAAATTTTTGTAATTAAATTAATTCCAAATCATTTATAATAATATTCGAACTTATCCATGAGATTATTAACAAAAATAAAATAAGATATAATTATCCAAACATAGGAATGAATCATTTCAAGAAAAAATTATAACATGTTTTCAATATAGAAGTTATAAAAACCCACATTTTAATATATTATCCCTATTGAGATCATCATTGTGAATCCCTTCATTAATTTACTTCATGAGTGATCTTAAATATACATAATTAATAACTCTAAAATCTCCCCTTTATGTTTGTTAGTGACATGTGAAAATCATATGATCTCTTCTCTATGATTTATCAACCAACACATCATGAATCCCCTATAAGCAAAACTCTTCTTCTCTTCTACCCTTTATATCCTAAACTATTATAAGAATTGATTCCCCCGGACTCAAAGAAGGTGTATCAATATATTCTCCCAGTTTCTCAACAAATATAATGAAACTGAGGAGTTAAATTAATTTAGTGTACAAACAAGGATTTATAGACCTAATGTACTTATATCAACACTCTTATGTGATGGAAGGTGTCCTCCATCCAATAATTCATCAATGTATCCACAACATGATCCTTTTCAAAGACAAATCAAAATTAAAGTTCTACATATTTAGCATTGTCCTTGATAATGAGGTATATGATATCAATATGATTTAACTAAAAATATTACACTATATTCCTTAGTAATTTTATTACACTTTAAATTTCATGAACCATCATCAATTGGTATGGTACATTTTCCCTTGTGTATTAATGTTAATAATTTATCTATATCATTTTTATTTTGTATTTGTATTTCAATGTACGCTTGTTACCATGTTCTTTAGATCCTAGATTTATCTTCTTAGATTGGTAAAAAACATAACTTCAACAAATTATGGGTGATCTTCCATATGTTAAATTTTATTATATGGTTCACTGGATTGGCCATAAAGTTTTAAATATGATTCTTTATAATTTATCAAGTAATAATCTACTATCCATTTGATATAACTCAAGATCCATTTCACTTTCATATGATGTGGCTCCATGGGATTTCTTTTAAATCATGTGAAATGAATGATGTAAAATACAACATAGGTTCTAGCTATTGTCAAGTATAGTATGATTCTAATAAGACATAATAACTCTTATTTGATATATACTCCTTCATTTTTCAGTCAAGTAAAACACAGCCCAAAGTTCTATATGAGATGATACTTACCTCAATTAATTCATTCCTAACATATTCAACAACTAATGGGAATATGGTTCTTGTTAGAAAAAATTATATCCTCTATGTTCATGAAATTAAAATTCACAAAAAAAATCATCTCACTAATCATTGATATCTTAGTGTTCTTTTTTAATTGGGTATATAAATAATCAATGCCTTTTTATTTGTTTCAGTTAAAAATTATTTCATCAATGTACACAATCCCAATTAGTATTTATTCTTAAAATTAATTAACTTATATATTTTTATCCACTATTAATCTTATGAAATACATTCTTGATCAAGTACATTCTATATTTAAATACCAATAATGGGGTGTTGTTTTAGTCTAATATAAACCCTTCTTCTCTTTCAAAATCATGAACCATCGCTAGTATAAAATAATGATTTTATTAATTATAAATATATTCCTCAGGTTCTCCATATTATGTGGAATTAAAATTTAATTAGAACAATTTTAATTTTTTTTAGCACATGTCTCACATAAAAATAAGATATTTTCAAACCTTGTGACAAGATCAAAATTTTCATCAAAAATTTTACCCAAAATTTTTTAATATTTCCTAAATACATGTTAGGGTAAATTTTATGAAACATGTAATATTAAATTTGGATTAAAATTCCACCAAATAAAGAACAAATTTTTATCATAAAAATGTGACACAAATTATCTAGTGTAATTTTTCTCAATTTGATTCAACTTAAAATCCATTGTTTTTATCTAATCCCCAAGTTCCAATGCTTAATTAAAAAACTTTGTTATAACATTCAAAATATATCATGTGTGATTGAAATTTACCAAAATTATATTTATTTGATGACCATATATGCTATATACAATGATACCTTTATCTCTATATATTTTATAATTATTTTAATTTATATTTCCTCTTACTCTAGGTCTTCCACATTAGTAGAATTTTATGAATCATCATGGGATATATAATTTTTTTATTAAAATTGAGTTAATACCATAATATCCATCCCATTATCATAGGAATTAATAAATATCATCATTAATGATAAATTATTATTATAAAATATTTTTATTTTCCAAGAAAATTACGTCGAATTTTTATTTTATTTTTGATAATTTTGTATTATAACACCATTAACATCTTCCACTATGTATATATCCATGAATGATACCCTCATTGTATATCTTATAAAACTTATCCAAATATATTTTATTAAATTTAATGTAACATGGAATTATAAATACCTTAAATCTATTCAACATAGGATTCTTCAGAAACCACATATCATAATGAATATTCACCTAATTTAGTAAAATTAAGAATTGTTTGAAGATATAAATAAGCATTGTGTTTGTTTTTTACTAAAAATATGTAAACTTTTTATTCTCTAATAATTTTTTCCTCCATAAAAAACTAAAATAAAATTCATTCAAAAATATTCCCCATTTTAAAGGGTGTATTTAGACCATTATATTCATTTCCCATTCCATAAATTCCTAAATATGCCACAATGTCTTCATTTCTATTTTAAAACCTAATATTATATTAAAATCTACTAAGAACCCAACTGATTTTATTTTTAACACACTTAAAAATTTATTCAACTTATAAATACCAAGTGATTTTATAATCATAAAATAAATATGAATTATTTGAGTAAAATCATAAACAAAAGTAATGAAATAAATATATATTTTAGTTGATTTAACACTCCAGAGAGGACAAACATACATCTCTATCAGGTCAAGAATCTTACATATCTTAATTTCCAACATCAAGTGACTCTTATCCACCATAATACCTTTGTTAAACACATAAAAGGTATAGAATCATTCCCAATTTTTCTTTAATATATTTCTCACAACATCATATTTCATAAGTTTATCCATTCTATTTTAACCCAAATAACCACATATTTTACATAGAAGTCCATTCTTCTATATTACTCATCTCATTGACCATTATATAATACTGTATAATCCTCATCTTGATTTATTTTGATTTTTTCATTCATTTTAGTTGCATCAATAGTGTTTTGAGACACTTTTTGGAGATGTGTCTTTGTGGATCACAAGTCTCATTTATTTCCAAAAGAGAGTCAAAGGTGTCGTGAAATTCCAGATTCTATATTTAATATTATTTTGGCTAGCCTCTATTAAATACATATTTACTAACCCTTAATTAAATTCCACTCTTCTACTGAAGTAGTGAAATATTATTATAGAACATGTCATCTTTGTTTATATATATTATAATGCACAAAAACCTTCATTAATAATAAAATCATTTTAGGTTGAAATATTCTTCCACCAAATCATCCCATTTAATCTTTATTGAATTTTAATTCTATTTAATACATTAACCAAAATCATATTTAAGAATGGAAACCTTAACCTTGGATTATTCATTATTTTATCCTCACCTTTTTTATTCTTCCATAATTATAATTTAATTGAATCATTAATTCTATGAGTTATAGAAAAAATAGAGATATCTTTATTTTATCAAGGAAATAATATTCTTATTTACATTTATTTTATTATTTCCAACATTTGGAATGAGATATAAAGGGTATAAGATAATTTTTAATGGAATCATGATATAATACCCATATTTTTAGTGGCATTAATATCTTCACTTATTTATATAGATCAGTAATAAAATTCATGAAATAACTTTGATTCTCATGTTTCTTGGATTCATTTACGTAATATTATACCTAAATCATAATTTACTTAAGATTATCCACATACAAATTTTTTAATAGTGTTTTCCATGGTAATATCAAGAATCTTGCCTCTTAATTATGGGATTGAATTCATATCATAATTTATGAAATACCATTTTCCATCAAAAGATATTTTTTGTATTTAATAAATAGATAGATTTATCTAATGAGTCATTCCCACTCTTTAATTAATTCTTTTATATTGAATTATTCTAATTTTCTTTAAATCACACAAACAAAATATATCCTCTATGGATTCCCTTTTAGTGTCTCTATAACATTTCTCTCTTATTCACAAATACATTCTTCTTCAGTAGAAAGTTTGAAGATGGTTCCAAAAAACAAACAGACATTGCATTTTTATAAACATAATATAAAAAAATATCATATCACAAAATGATAGTTCATATTGATAACATTAATGAGATAATTTCAATATATATTTTTTAACATATAATGGTTATAATAGTTACCCTCTATCTTGAGAAACTATTGATTCTATTTTGATATTATTCGGTGTGACCTCTGATCTAGAAAAAAAGTTATCTTAAATAGTATAAAAAATTCTTGACTATCAGGTGTTAGAGGCTCATAAGTCCTTAATAATAACTCTCATGAATTTATCACATGGTTATCCTTAAGAAGGTGGGTCATGAGGATATATCCATTAATAAGAATTTAACATATGTCATGTGTAATTGTATTTTTCTAACGTAAATTTTTTTTATTAATATTTAAATAATTATTATTATTATTATTTATAAAATTTTAACAACATTAATGTATATAAAAAAAACATAACAGCATATCCTTATAGAGAGGTATCATAAACTGGGTGAATCATATATGATATAAATATAATTCAATAAGTCAAGAAATGATTTGTGACGTCTGATTTTATTGAATAAGATATCATTAGACCTTTTATTGAAATAGAACCTTTTTAAAAATTCGTGGCCATTGTAGTTCATAGATTTTTTCATTTTGAATAGTTAAAGAAATATAAATAAAATATATATGGTACTGAAAATATTATTCACTTTGTGTGATATTCCCTTGGAACTAGACTAATTAACATCCCTGTATCAGTGTGTTCCAGAATACCTTATAAAAATCTTCCCATTTGCTGAAGGATGTGGATTAATATAAGAGGTATAAATGGTGATAGTGGGGGGACTATCCCCTTTGGTGATAAAAAATAATAATGGAATAGTATAATCAATAAAAGGGAATAATGATAATAGGAAAAATTCATACATGCTATAAACCAAATAATTTCTAGATGTCTTTCCAGTCATAAAAATTAACACGGTCACATGTGGGATAACTGTATATATATATACACACATGTATACAATAATAAAAATAAACCATTTTCTTGACATTTATTATTTACGTCTAATTTCTAAAAGATTCTATATCTTTCTAATACACTATTTTATATACCTGTCCATTGGGTTCTAGATTTCAATCCTTTTCCCATGCTTATATCAGTGACCAAAACTTATACACATATCTCAATGGTTGTGTGTTTAGTGTGAGTATGAAATCAGTATGCCACTGCTAATAGTTTCCCTAGAATATATCCATATATATACAATTGTATGAAAAACATAAATAAATAACCTTCAAACATATATCGCACAACTAGCTCCCCTTGAGGTCAGCTAGAAAAAGTGAGCCTTTGCATGCCTTAGATAGTTCTAGAGGGAAAAATGCATTTACAATCTATCATACCAAAAGAACCATCAGTACTCCACCTAATAGAATATCACATGTTGTCACATTCTAAACATAACCACATAACCCTCAAAAGTCCTCATGTTCCACTTCATTATTCATACCCTTTCTACATATGACCCAAATTCCCCATCAACCCACCAAAATTAATAAAATCACAAACATACTAGGTCCCACCATAGGTAAACCTATTTTATCACCTATGAACCATGTCTTCCACCGATGGTAATAGTTAGAACCACCAATGTATAAATAAGGAATCACTTATCAATACCTATTTTCATTGACATCACCCATGGTGACATGATCAATTAAAAATACATTCCTAAAGAACCACATCTCTCATCATATCACAGCACAATAACCAAAACATACATTATCGCACATAAAGATACACTACATTTAACACACTTCATTCCATAGAATGAATAAAACTACTATTTAAGATGGTATTACCCTCGATAATCCTTATGAACAAAAGAAACCAAAAGAAGTCTATTTCCAAGTATTACCCAAACCACACCACTCATGCTAATGTATTAGGCATCTCAAAACACGTTTTTATCATAGAAAAAAGTTTTCCATGATTTAATTTGAGTTTTTAGGAATATATACGATAAAAATATTCTTCCATTTCATATTTAGTTGTATGATTCACATAAATCATAAAAATATCTTAGCCTTAGTGTTTTTTGGAGGGGGTAAATAAATAAAAATAAATCTAAGAATTAGTTACATATATATGATTATTCATACACGTAGCTAACTACAGCTATATATTCCTTGAAATTTAATAAAAATGATGATATAACTTGGAGAATGAGAGAGGGATGAGGGAACAATATAGGCCATTATCCCTACATAAAGGTCAAGGGAACACACAAAATCCCCATTAAAATTTTTTTAATCATTTAAAAAATATTTAGGATGATTCTAGAAATAATATTAATCACAACTAAAATATAAAAAACATTAGAGTGACACGTACTCACTTCATAGTGAGTAATTAAAAACATCATCGAAAGTCGTTTATGACATCTTAGTGAGTCATTTAATGCATAAGATTTAGACATTTTAGGTTTCATAATGGGAAATTTTAGACTTCAGAGTGAGTAATTTAAGACTCTATAGAGTTTCATTTCAAATTTCATATTGAGTCACTTCAGACTACATAGTGAGTTATTTCAGATATTATAGTGATCCTTCCATACATAGAAAAAAAATTAACACTATAATGAATCATATTCACTTCATAAAATGTCATTCTAGATATACCATTTTTTATTCCAAAATTAATCATACTCAATATACAATAACTAATACTCAACCCAAAAAAACACATACTCATTCCTAAATTATCCATTTTCCCTATTCAGAATGAATCATACTCAATGTAGAATGACTCATATTTTACTTCCCTATCTAAATATTTAAAAAATGATTTTATTTCCAAAACACTCCTAAAAGTAACTCAAAATATTAATTTTTGACACTTATAAATATGTCTAAATAGTTAAATAATTGAAAATTCATTCTAGAATACTTGAAAATGCATTTTTAAAAATTAAACCCTCTACCCCGATATAACTCCCAATGCCTACTCTCAAGACTATATGAACACTTCCTACTCCACCATCGGGTCCCAACACAATTGGATATGAAAATACCTAACTAAAATCTCAATTTCAAATACTTTTCACCTTAAATCCTCTAAAATATATAATAGCTCATCATTAGGGGTACTCTAACCACTTAATAATCAACTCTTACCAACACCCAAGCATCTCACTTTGTTAATTCTAAAATATATAGACAATAATGAACAAATTCCTCTCTTCCCTGCATACGTAAAATACACCAACTAACCATTATATCAAATTTATTCCATCTATGGACACTCCCCACCATATGAACTAACCACCTAATATTATACAAAACTAACTTCACAACACATTAATATATCACTCTTATCCATTTCATACAAACTAAATATCTACATATATCCTTCATCCATCATCCATTGTCACACCATATTTTTCTAATGCCCACATATCATCCTATATCATACCAGGCACCCGCATTATCTTGCATAATACATGATGGAAACTTTAATTTTTAACACCAACACATCACATATTTACCATGAATCATATTAAATTCTCATTAAAATATTTTATCATACTTAACACCCACATAAATCCTACATCACACATGATTCCCACATAAATCCTACATCCCATCCAATAACCATATAAATAATGCTTCACACTTTATACCCACATAAATCTTGTATTAGAATAAATGAAAGAATAAAACAATGAATATTATAAATTCATTGTTTATCATTCTCCATAATTTATGATCAAATTTTCATCATCTCCTAATTAATCAATTTATCATATGAGCACCGAAAGAACACATACCTATAATAAAAAACAATATCTACTTATTCATGGTAAATCTTTAACTATTAATGAATCCTCATCCACCTCTAAATATATCAACTAAATTACATTCAATTTTCTCAAATATTTTTTTTTATTCCTGTCAACCTTGAATAGTTATACTCCACATCGATAATTGTCCCCACTGTTAGGTATCTCACCCACTATTACATCTTTCATGTGTAGTCATGCCCTAGAAACTAACTCTTATTACCAATCCCAGTCCTTCCTTGAAACATGATCCATCCTTTATCCATGAATCCTAGTTGTATGTGAGTTGCAAGAACAAAACTTATCTAGCTTCCCCATCTAGTATCATGTATGAAACTCATTTGGTGAATAATTTCCCTAAATGTTAGAAAAATTGTCTACCCGTGGATATAAAGTTTCATTAATGTTTAAAACTATGGTTAAGGAATATCCCCTCTACTCTGACATCCATGATATGTATCCCTAATTTTCCAAATTTAGAAACTTGGAACTCCACCACATGCCTCACCTGACCAACAGTCTTGTTCGATATGGTCTTATCCATCATGTTCTTATCAATTATGAATGCATGATTCACTAACTACGAGAATGAGGACCACCTCAAGATATTCACGTACATCCTGATAAAATTATGGTTTACATCATGTGATTTAATTTACACAATATTCATATTAAACTGTAATATTTTTGTAAACCTCACATCATAATCCATAAAATTCTCTCCCTATACTTTGTACATGAATTCCCATATCAAGTATAATATACTAAATTAAAATCCTAGGGAGAACTATTCTTTATTATATATTTCTCATACTAAACTCACTATAATCTACACATCTGGACACTACCCAACCTGTAAATCTTGTAATTCTAACCTATCGTCCTTGGTATAACCACAATAAAATATTTCCTAAAACAGACATAACAATCCATATATATTTTATATGGGAATAAGTAATAGGTAGTTCACCCCACTATCCCATACACTTCTCTACCATTCCCATGTTACACATAATACATCCTTTTATCCCCCCAACCCACCAATATTAGGATTAAACTCCAAAATATTTACACATGTGTGGCCACATACATAGTCTAGGTGAGTATAATTCCATTGAGAAATTTTATAGAACCACACTGTAGGATTTTTCTAGGGGATTTAAATTATTTAAATTCTTTCTATTTACAAAACCACCACCCATTATGGGATAACTATGTAGAATTTAACCAATTTTATATGATGTAAAAAACTATTTTACTTGTCGATGAAACATTAAACAGATAAACCCTTCTTTTTTATTTTACTCTGGGTTCAAAAAAATAATCCTAAGACACACTCATATTCCATTTGTTTCCTATGTTCCTAATACAATGAAAGAGATCCCACTCTTTCCTCATGAGGCTAAGAGTTCAGAACAAAAAATGATAACATCAAATACCCATTAATCCAAATCAGGTAAATCAAATCTATCATAAATAACTAGATATATAATTTAAAATTTCTATGTAACATAGATATCATCTCAAAAAAGTGTTGGTCAGAAACCCAACTTGGTATTCATACAATGTTCCAACACATTCTGATACATCTATTCTACCACAACCATAATAACAAATCACATTATAATAAACAATCATTAATACCACTCTATGATCCCACTTTAGAACCACCCTAATTAGGTACTACGATGACAAACTAAATCATTGATTCTACTTTTTAATGATCCCCTAGATTTAGAACACTTAATAGTTCACATGACAAGGTGTGTCACATGTCATTAGGTGTGCCTCTCCATACACAAAAGGCTACTAACTAGAAACATGTGTCTATAGAGTGATATATTTGATATTTTCCCTATGGTGATAAATAATAATAAAAATAATAACACAATGTAAGAAACTAAAACAAACTATTAAAATGTGAAAAATATATACTTGAAATAAATTAATAATATCTACATGTCTTTTTAGTTATAAAAAATGAATATGCCATCAATGGGGTGATTAGAAATGAATACATACACAAAATAACAATAATAATCCATCATCCCAACACTAAAGGACCGCCAAGACCATCTAAAAAGTCATACATCTTGATTTTTCATCATTTTTAGATCCATTCCCACTAGATTCAAGATGTCAAAACTTTTATACTATACACACCAAGAACTATAAAGTTTTCACACATCCTAAAGGACCCATGTTGGGTGTGAATATAAACTTAGGGGTCACCACAAATGGTGTTCATATTTTAGATACATAAATATACTTGTGTATAAAAGCATGAAAAAATGTACATCAACTATATACCACATAGTCTTTGACATTTTTAATCAGTAGCCTCTGGTAATCTTTTACATTCATCGACTAATACCAGAGTGGAATGATGCATCTAGAGTTTCTCATACCAGTAAATCCATCATCCTCCCAACCAATCATATGTCACAATGTGTCACATGATAACCACATAACCCCCCAAGTTAATCATAATTCCAAAAATACATGTCCAAAATCCACATATTAAGTCCCAAGGAATTCCACATGCTTTTACTATTGATAGTTTAATAGCCTTAAACTTCTCAAAGAATAGTGACACTCATCCTCCCAAAATACAATCCAATCAGCTCCAAGATAATTGGAAAGCCTCAATAACCAATTTGGTGGTCTCAACTTCCACAATTTGGTTCCTTCTAAAGTGAGAACCTCATTTATAATGATAATCAACACCATAACCTATGATACATACTCTACATTTCCCTCTACCTAAAATTAATTGTCAACTCCACGTATTGGGACATACACTATGTGTATAGAACCATAACATCCATATCATCTATCCCTGGTGAGATGCATTTTTACACTATGAGATTTTAGTATTAATAATATCTATGTTGAATATCTTGTTTCACATGAAAAAACTGAACTAAAAAAATAGTAAAACATTTTATTGAGATAAAATATTATAATTAAAAATAAGAAATAATGCATTATATGAATGTAATATGAAACTCCAATACAGAAATTATAAGAAGAATTATTTGTATGTAAATAAAATGGACTCCAAAATGAAATTTTAATCTTCATGGTTTTCACTGATGATCATAACTATGATTTCAACTATAATATAAGGGAAGATAATTTATAATATAATAAACATGTTAATAGTTATGAAACATGGATGAATTTTATTAGGATAAAAATTTAAATGATATCTTATCATTATATATAGAAATTCGGTTTATATAGTTATTGGAATTATATAACCATTGAAAGATAACCATTGAATAAGTGTGTATAAATACATGTAACAAAAATATGAAATAAATTTAGTGAATAGAATGAAATGGAATCATGGGGTAGAATCATTCCTTATGAAGAATATTTGTCTGAACATTGAAATGAAGTATATTATCTAGGGATTTCTATTGATCAAGCCCAAGACGACCTCCAATAAGTTTGGATTGAGTAAAATAACTTAAAGGAGAAGTCCAAGATCCTATAAATTTCTATGAAATCCAGGTTAGTTTAATAACCACTAGAAATAACAACTACCATATACCATATCCTTAGGTGTTATGTGGAGATCTTAAGGGGTTATTTTAGTAAAAGTTAGGATGATATAAAATTTTAATTATTTATTTAGTAAATTACATATATATATATATATCACATGTATTTTAATACATTTATAATTTCTACTTTTAAATTAAATGATAATTAATTTTTAAAAAAATTATTGAAAATAAATACACACATCCAATAGTTATTACCTATAATTGAAAAGAATAAATTCATTTTTCACAGAAATATGTATTTTGATAAAAAATTTCTTTTAATGCACAATTCAAATTTATTTTAAGAGACTAAATATATTATGGATAATTTATTTTTTTAATATGAATAAAATATTAAAGCTAATTTAATTTTTAATTGATAGAAAATAAGAACAAAAATAATTAATTTTTTAGTACTTCATTTTCTAATAGAAATAGTATTACATTATATTTTATGTTTAAATTTATAAGTTAATTTTGAAATGATATAATTTTAATTTGATAAAATTATCATCATTTTTATACTTAGTATTACATTATTCTATTAGGATTATAATTTTATTTTTTTTGAAAATTTTGATTTGTATGTGAATAGTACAAATTACTGTTTTTACCAATACCATGAATTTTATAAAATAATTTGGATATGTGAATTAATAAAACATTAATGAAACCTCATTTCAAAAAATTTATTTAATTACCATGTAAAATTATACATTAAAATATTAATTTTAATTTACAAAACTATGTTTGGCCTCTTATAACCTATGTTATATTTTTTTAAAAACTAATTTTATTTGTTATAAATTTATTATTATAGAAATATTTTTTATTTATTTTATAAATTAAATATAATAAAATTATTTTCATATTTTAATAAATTCAATAGAATTTTTTTAATAAAATAAATTTTATTTTTATTCATAAAAATAAGTTATTGGGGTTAAAAAATGAGTTACTGTGATGAATATAAATTATGGTAATATGTTAAATTAAGTCGAAGGGGTATAAAATATCTCAAATATTATTCCTTTATTGATGTGTCCCATGGTAAAAATTCATTAATAATTCTTTAATTCCATGAATAAAATAATTCATCTCACCAACAGTCAAACAACCTAAGGACCAAAATGTTTAGTGTGTTAAAGATTAACTAATTTGACATCATATTTTACAATAATTGTAATAATTCTACATAATCCAACCCCACTAAAACCTATTCTAGAAATATAATGTTATATAGTCATATTCATAACCTAGAGAATGTAAACATAAAAAAAGGGTTGATCTTAGATTCATAGAAAAGGTAACTTATCAATTAAATAAAATGGTTAGACATAGAACATGTGAGAAACATTAAAAGGAATAAAATATCTAATAAAAGGATCATCGGATCATATGAACACAATAAGGTAATCTATGAGGCATGAAAATGTTAAATTTTCTAAGAAGCACAGAAAAATAATCTCGAATCATTATAGACTTACATAAAAGTGTGTAATATCTTTGAATACAGGCATAAGCATAGAATATAATATATCCTGAAAAAAAAGAAAAATAAATTGGGGGATTAATTATAATCATTAGAAAAACATATGATATAACTCGTTATTACCTTTCATTTATGAATAAACTCATTATGTACATGTATTAAAATGAGATTAAACTCCTCAAGTGCGTGACTTTAAGAACAAACTCATTATTTCCGCACATTAAAATGTTAGAAAATTCATTATTCCCATGACATTATAAACAAACTCATTATGTTCATGCATTAATATCTTATGTGATATCAAAATTATACAATGAATTATAGGGTGATATAGGACCCCACCCATCATCATCCATACATATGTGTGCCATATAAAATCAATCATCATCAAATCATAATTAACAAATGAAAAGAAAATGGGTTCCATAAATATTCCAAATAGAATAAAATAACATAAAATTAAGAAATCATAGGTTATAAAAAGTATAATTTAAAATTTTAATCATATCGTAAACAAATGTTGAAGTAATCAAAACATTTCTTTAAGAGAGAAAATATTTAGTAGAAAACAATTTTGAGAGTAGGAAAGTGTTCACAAAAATATTTGAATCTTTATCATTAAAATTAATAGATAAAATTTCTACTCAAACCATTTTTTAGGAGGAATAAGAAAAATTTTGAAAACTATATTATAAGATTTCCAAAAATTGGATGTTATAAATTAATAATAGGGAATTGCAATGAATTAAGAGTTGAAAATTTTGTTTAGAACAATAAAAGAAATGAGTTTATTAAACATTAAAATTATTATGTAGGAAAACCACATCATATAAAATCTAAAATATTATAAATTATAAAAATAGGTAAAATTAAATAATGGTAATAAAAAATACAAAATATATTTGTATTTAATTTATGAAAATAATTTCAATAAGAAAAAACTTCGATATGAACGAGAAATATCCATGGGTAAGAATATGAGTTATTATTAAAAATTTAAAACATTTTTTTGATTATAATTCATTTTAAAATATTTAATAAATAAATATAATTAATCTATAAAACCATATTAAATATTTTAATGTTTAAATAAAATAATTTTTGAATGGCATATTCAAGTAGGAGGGTCTATGACCAAATTTGTAGGAAATTGAGTTGATAAAACCCTTACCATGAATTCTCACTTAAAAAATGTTCCGTATCATCATATATAGCCTTATGATTATATTTTAAATTTTTTATAATTCATTTATAATCATTTATTTAGAATATGTCAATTATGACTTATTTTCCCCATTAGGTATTAGAAATTTTGATTATTTCTCACACATTCTGTAACATTGAGGTTAATCCTCATTACATTACTAAAAGTTCATAATTAATATAATCTTTAATAAATGGTAATATTTTTTGATTTTATTAAATCTCTTTTTTATTTTAATGTAAACATACATATTTCTTGTGAATATAAAAATAGCGATGAATTAGTTTTAATAATTTTTAAATAATAAAAAGCTACAATTTTATGAACTTGTTTAAATACTAATATAACAATTCCCTAACCACAATAAATTCAATATATAATCATTTATTTGAAAAAATACCATTAGTTAAATTACCTTAGTAATCTATGATAATGAGTTATATCAATTTTTATTTTGGTTGTTATGTCGACCCAAACAAGAATATATTATAATTGATGGGTGGGTATGATTATGAAAGTTGTTATTTTAGAATAATATCATTATAAAAAAAATATTATTCTATTTTCATTTTCAAAAGGTTTTGAATCATATTTTAGTAGTTTTAAAAAAATAATAATGATACGAGATAAAAAATGGTATATATTATATCAGGGAGGTGGTATCCCTAATGTATAAAAAGTTAACATTTTCATTTCTCAATGAATTAGTGGGAATAAAGGTAGACCATAATTTGTCTATTAATACTAATTATTATATTATATTTTTAAAAATTATTCATAAATTCAATAATTATAACCAGTGAAGTTATAAGGTTCAAAAAATGGAAGATGTCACTTCTTAGAGGTGGTAGTCCACTCAAACTCACCAATGACATTTTTGTTCTAATTAATGGAAAAGGGGAAAGTAGTTAATGATTATTAAATTAGAATAATAAAATTAGTTATAAAATAGATAAATATATCATTCTATATGAATAATAAAGTATGATTTTTAAAATTTACCATGAAAATAAAAAAAAGGGAACGATTTTTACTCAGGTTGAGAACATGAGTTTTTTTATCAGAAAACTACTTAGAAATAGTGGAATTAAGCTTTGTAATTAAGTCAATAGGATTAGTAACATTAGATAGGTTTTTATCAGAGGAAAATGTTAAATATTTAGGATGAAATTATAAGTGGTATGTGTTTTATGTAGGGGTCTAAGTGAACCAATTTATCAGTGAAGAGAAGGGTAATTTTAAAAATACTCATTATAATTAAATAATGTCATGGATCTATTCAATTTTAAAGGATAAAAAAGTGTAAAATAATTCAGGTAAGAAGTTTTGAAAATTTTAACACTCATCCAAACACTTTTATTCAAGTTTTAAAATGTTTTAGGTCTTTTACACTTAGTAAAAATCTTCTTACCCTTTTTATTTTTACTGTAGTAACTTATTTTTTTAACCATAGTAATTAATTTTAATAAAAAAAATATAAAACATACATTATTAGCTATTATGAAAATTTTATATTCAAATATTGAAATCATTTTACAAATAAATTTCTTAATGGTTAAAAAATATAATTTTAATATTATCACACCTAACGTATAAAGAAAAGTTTTATTAAAAAATATTTTATTTTTAAGAATAAAATATATTTCTAATCTAAATTAATCAATATAATTTACTTTAAATGATATTAATTTCAATTTCATTAAACAAATTATATATCTTTTTAATAAACTCATAACCTAATATTATTCTTAAAAATTTTAATTTAAATAAAACCGAAAAAAAATATTTTAAATAAGAATGAAATGTTTGTTATACTCTAAAATGTTGAGCATTGGATTTATGGGATTATGAAATCAATTTAAAATACATTATTTTACATCATCAATACATATTTGATCAGTTAAAGTTTTTTAAATACTGATATATCTTAATTATATAATAATAAATTCATAAAAGTTATAGTTTTGGTAAAAACAATATTTTTCAATATTAACAGAAAAATTAATTAATTTAGAAATGTCTTACAAAATTATATTAATCTAATTTTTGGATTATAAATTAAAAAATTAATTAAATTTTAAAAAAAATAATTCTAAAATTTATGTATTTACTTTTTAAGTAAAAGTTATATAAATATAAATAACAACTAATTTTATAAAAAAATGAACAATTTAATAATTACGTTTTCTAAATCCAATTTTTTATGTATTTCTAATTAATTGTGATATTTTCATATAATATAGGTTTTTTTATAGTATAAATGTTTTATATAATATGCCAGATATTTTTTTAGTATTTTTTTCCATATGAAACATGTTTCTAGACATCATATTTATTTAAGAAGAAATATTTTCCAAAAACATTGGGTGTTATATTCTAACACCTTGGAAAATTTAGTCATTGAAATTTAATTTCATTGATGAAACAAAGTATGGGTACTTTTGTTTAATCAATCCTTAGGTTTCCATGTATCCTCCACAAACAAATTAAATTTTATGTTTCAATTGTATTAAATTAAATCACATTATATGTGATTGATCTAGTTTTTACTTTCTCAAGAGTAATACATAGAACACATCATGCACATCAGAGAGGTGTGGAGGGAGTTGTAAATTATAGGCTAAAAATTCAACATGATCAAGGATCATGAAAGGATTAGTGTATCTAGGGACTAACTTACCATTTTTTTCAAATCTCATAACCCACTTTCATAGAGATATTCAATGAAAAACCATGTCACTAACATCAAAATATATATCTTAATGACTATTATCATATAAATCTCCTATACAAATTTTTCTACAATCATATTTCATTTAAGGGTTTGAATATTCTTCATAATTTCTCAGACACCATCATGAAATATTAGGTTCTTCTATCCAAATTCATCACATCATGTCAGATTCTTATATTTTTTTAATAAAGTTCCTTATATGGTTTTGTATGAATTATATAATTGATAATATTTTCATATGAGAACTCTACCAAGAGAAGGTTTTTATCACAACATCCTTGTAAATCCATTGAACATAACTTTTGAATTTACTCAAGAGTGTTATTGGTTTATTCATATTAAACATATCTCTAATGGTGATATATAGTATTGAATCTCATATTTATCTCCAATAATTTCTAAAGAATACACAAGAACCTCTTGTAACCTCAGATACCCATCATATACAATAAATAGTTTTACTCTATGTAGCTTTATAACTTCCCTTGTTTATATCATGGTGAGTTTTACAAGGGATAAATCTACATTGATGGTAATAAAATAGGATGATTTCGTAACATTATTTTCTATAACCCAAATAGAATTATGGAACTTAGACATTTTTTTTATACATAGGATTAAATCGATAGTGATGTTTTCCCATTTCCATTCTTGTATGGGTAATAGATATAATATAAACATAGCCATTTTTTCATTAGTCCTTTAGGTGTTATCATACAAAGTATCAAGATGCATATTATATTATTTCTCCCATCATGTTATCCCATATGATGTTTTTGTTTCTTGTCTCTATACATATTCACAATTACTTGATGAATAGACAAGGGAGATATATATATGTGTCTGTGTGTGTGTGTGTGTGTGTGTGTGTGCATCTCACAAAATATCCTTCTTCAATTCTAGTCCTGATGGGACACATATCCATGTTCAAAACTTTATAAATCCATCTTTATTAATATTTAAATCTATAATATTTTATATCTTTTATGTATCTCTACATCATATTTCTAGGAATTTTTTCTCTTCACATGGATATAAGTGTAATGCCCCAACCCAACCCACTCAGTTCGAGTTGGATAGTCACGTGACCTCATGTCTACCTCCCTATATTCATGATGATGCCAACTAGTTGTGAGGGTCTGAACATCGTCAGTGTGGATAGTACAACCTCATTATCATTTACTTGAACAAATAAAAATAAAAATATATAATAACTTAGAGAAAGATATTTGAAAAAAATAATTTCCAAATACATACATATCATTAAAACAAAATGAGCTCCCAATATGGATATCCAAACACCAAATTATGTGTAGGATAAATAAATAAAACAAATTTGATTTTGGTGTCCTCTTGAGTGTGTCCTAATAATTCTCCATCTCCATGATCCTCATCTCAACTATCTTACAAGGGCCCCTTAACCTTGATTAGATCCCTATTCATGAAGTATGCATATACATCGAGATTCATGTATAGGATGTCACTACTAAAACAAAGTAAAACAACACCAAATCACCATTTACCAAATTTTTACATTTATAGTAGGTTTATTGAATGATAAAAATAAATACGTAGGTAATATAATAATAATTTACCAAGCACTCATGTGTAAACCAAGACACTATGAGCCTTAGTAATACCTAATTTGTCTCTATTATTGAAGGATGGTCATGATGTTAGGAATGATCAAAAACTAGTGGCAGGACTAGGGACATGTCACTCAGCATCATCAAGAAATCGACTAGGCATGCTACTCAATATCTATAAGGCATCAAGTACCAGAACATTCATTGATAACCTCAAAGCACGTATGTCAGGACCCATCCCCCGAGGCTCATGTCGTAAATACCCCAAGCCCACCTTCAATAGGCCAGGGGCTGGTGACTAACACCAAAGGCGTAAATCCCTATAACTGGGAAGGCATTGCCTTTATGAAACATAAACACACACACAACCAGAGTACAAGCGGAAGTAAACACTAAGTAAAGCAATATAACAAGTGTGATGAAAGTACAAAGGGGGTCGGAAATACAAGCCCAATAGTTAAGTACAATAAAAAGGCAAAACAGTAGGAAGGTGTCAAGATGCTCCTGGATCGTCCTCCGGAGTCCCTGCCTGAAGGGTAGGTACAGATGGCCACCTCAGCTCTCCAAGTCCGTCTGTCACCTCCGGGTACCGTCTCGTCGTGAAGTCCACCTCCTGATACCCTCTCATCATCCATTCCACCACCGGGTACCATCTCGTCGTGAATTCCACCTCTGGGTACCGTCTCATCATCACGTCCACCTCTGGGTACCTTCTAGCTCTACAATCCTCAACCACGATCAGTGATGTCCATCGTCTGCAACCAACACAACGTAGTGCGAGAAAATCCCATGCAGGGGTGAGTATACGATAATTAGTAGGGACCTCGAGACCCCTGAATGTATCCCTGAATCCAAAAAGGATAAACCAAAAAGAAAAGATACAATCACGAAGTTTCATCCAACACTACTTAGATATATGACCATACATATACCAAAGTCCTCAATTCCAGTACAGCTCCATCTCACGAGCTCATGTACAACCCAGTCCACTCAGGGAAGTATAACTTAATCCACACAGGAATGTACGATCAAATCCACACAGGAAACTATAATCCAATACACACAGGATATCAAGTAAATCATAATAAAGATAATGATTGAAAGTCAAGACTCAGATCACACAGGTATACTACTCATGAAGAGGGGTGGAGATGATTAGATGTAGCCTCTGAATCATCTCCTCTTCCAAACCCACATAGGATCCAAGTTTAGTAGTAGTCATTTCCGAACCCACGGAGGATCCAAGTATAGTATCCATCGTCGTCGAACCAATGGAGGATCCCATCACGGTAGTCGAACCCACAGAGGATCCCAGTACAATAATCGTCCTCGTCGAACCCACGGAGTATCCCAGTACAATAGTCGTCCTCGTCGAACCCGCAGAGGATCCCAGTACAATAGTCATACTCTTTGAACCCACGGAGGATCCTGGTACAGTAGTCGTCCTCATCGAACCCACGGAGGATCCTAGTACGGAAGTCATCTTCGTCGTAGTCGCAGTCAGCTCTAGGGTTCCCGCACACAGCACGCTCATTTCTAGGAGGGTCTGCTCTATGAGCCAAGGGGTTTGATACATAAACTGACACTTAGTCCGGAGTTGATGTATCCCAAAGTTCCTTCTCGACAATAGGAACTCAACACGACACACGGCGCATCAATCGGATGCCCGGTCTGAGAGTTATTGGCTTTTTCGTCCTAGGGGCCAGGTTGGTTTTTAAGTCAAAACCAACCCGACCATACTCCAACTACGTCCAAACCTTGAGAGGAGTAATCCATAAGGACCGTCTCACTAAGAGGAATCCAACAAAGTCGACGGCACATCAATCGGACGTCCGGAGATCAACTTATAAGTGTTTCCGCTCCGAGGGCCCGGTTGGTTTTGTGTTTGAACCAACCCGGCCGAACCCAAAGTTTTCCTAAACCTTGAGTGTAATATACCGAAACGACCGTATTGATCCAAGTATCACATCTCAACTAAAGATGCATCAATCGGACGTCCATAGACCATGTTATGGACCTTTGAATGTGGATGTCCGATTTTAGGGGGTTTTGGGCCCGGACTGACCCGGCCCGAGACCCCCTGGGTCCACCTGAACCGGGTCGACCCGACCCGGGTCTGGGTCCGTCCCATTATGGCGCAGCCCGGCCTGGCTGGTGCGGTCTGGCCCATCCGGCGCAGCCAGGCCCGGCATGGGCAGGCCGGCCCAGCGTGGGTGGCCTGGCCCGGTGCGGCCGGTCCGGCCTGGGCGGCTCGGCGCTGGCCGAGCGGGGTAGCTTGGCGCTAGCCGAGCAGACGCGGAAAGGGTGGGAGCGCTGCCCCCTCGTTTTTTAATGGTGGCCCCCACGTGGGGGCCCACCCATTTTCCAGCTTTTTGGGGTTACAAACCCCCGGACCTTCCCAATTCCGGCCGTCCGGGATGGCCGACAGATGTGTCGTTGCGGGACCCCCCGCGGGTCCCGCCTTCCCTTGCGCCGGCGGCCGGATTTCCAGCCGCCCTTCCCTACACCGCCACGGCCTTAGGCCGCGGTCTTTGTCAGACCGGCATGGCGCGACGGTGCCACGCCCCTCAGCCGCATCCTGACTCCGGCCGCCGCTTCTTTCGGCCTCAACGGCACGGCGCGACGGTTTCGCGCTCCTTCGATGTGTTCCTCCTCGTTCCAGCGCGGTGTCGTTGCACTGTGCCGCCTTTGTTCGGGCCGCAATGAGTACAACAACAAAGGGGGAGAAGGGTCGGCCGTGTTTGTGTGGTCCGACCACCTCCCGTTAATTTGATAACAGGTGGCCAAATATTTAACGAAGAATGCAAAGAATAATCACGTCGTAAAAACACACCCCTACCTCAATAAGTTGTCGTATAAAGATCATTGCGGAAAAACAGCGTCGCGAGGGTGGTTTGAAGACGGCGTTGGTGAGTGTTTAAGAAGGGGATGTTGTCCCACACTGGTTGTAGAGAAGGGAGAGATCGTCACATCTTCTATCCTTGGTGCTTCGGCGTTCTACGCGTTCTTCAACGAGGAAGGAGATATCCTTCAAGACCGCAAGAGTTCTCCCCTCTCCTCCACACAACGAATCAACCTCCCATAAAATAAGACCTTGTCTTATTTTATTCACACACACACATGCCAACATTAATTTGAAATTCAAAATATCTCATTCAATTGATTTAATTAATTGAAGATCATTTAACAATCTAATTAATTGCGAGAGTTGACATGTCATTAATTTGGGGGAGCGGGTGTGTTACACAAAAAATTGCAAGAGGGAGGTTTAATGGAATTGAAGGGGTGGGGATCATGTGAGCCCCACTTCACTAATATATTACCAAGTGGAGTTAGGATGTAGTGGGTCCCACTCCAACTTCCATGCATAGGTTAAAACTTCTTAGAATAGAAAATAAAAATTGTAGCACAAATTTTTATTTCACTCTTTAGTTAACCCATTTTTTAATAACCTCACCCAAGAGAACACTAATCTAGAAAAGGTTTTCCTATGAAATTACCGGCGCTGCAGTTTCATCGGTGCCCTCGGATTTCAATTCTGAGCACTGGTTCAAAAGTTAGGAAAACCCGCTCGTTCGTTCACTGAACGTACCCAAGCTAAGCTTCGAAAAATGATTCCGCGCACACCGGGCCTCGGAATCAGGTGCCGTCAGAAAATGTGTACTCGTAAAATCCCAAAGAAAATTAAGAAAAAAAATTCCCTTGAAATTTATGGGTCTTTACATTACTCCCACCTCAGGGCTTTACGTCCCCGTAAAGATACATCTCAAACTAGGGAAACAAATGAGGGTACTGAGCACGAATCTGAGCCTCCCTCTCTCAAGTGCTCTCCTGGAGGTTCTCATACTTCCAACTGATGCGCATTAGAGGAATCGACCATCCACATAGGACCCGCTCCTGTCGATCCTCGATCTCTACCAGGACCTCCGCTAAATTCACCCCATCGTCATTGTCCATCTCTCCATGGTCGATGATATGCGTCGGGTCATGAACCTATCTCCTCAGCTGAGATACGTGGAAGTGGTCGTGCACCTGGTGCAACTGAGGTGGATGGGTCAAGTGGTAAACCACCTTGCCTACACTGCTGAGGACTTAAAAGGGTCTGATGAAGCGCGAAGATAACTTGCCTCCTCGGCCGAATCTCCGTAATATACGTCGAGGTGAGACCCGTAAGAAAACATGGTCACCGTCCTCGAACTCTAGTGGTCTCTGCATCCTATCGGCATAAGACTTTTGTCAGTACTGAGTTGTCCTCATCGGCTCCTGGATGACCTGAACCTTCTCTAGTCCTACAAGAGCTGCAAAGATTTCTTCTTTTCCGATAAGATAAATCTGGTCTCATCCCCTAGATGAACCACGTTCTTTGCCTAATACAGTCAATCCTGACATGAATGATACTAATTCATACCATGGATGATGTCGTAAGGCCTCGACGCTACTACCAAGAGATCCAACTGTTACTCTCACCTCCAAGGGTCGAGTCACACTGTCGGTAGCAGTGTGTGGTCACTAGGTCTCCTCTAGTAGGAATCTTGAATGTGAGGGTCAAGTCAACAGTTTTAAACTAGAACCTCATAGTATCAACTACATAAAAAGGACAGGGAAGAAAATGTCACAAGAACCAGTGTCTTTTGTTACTGCAGCTCAAGGTATAAGGACACAAAACATCCACAAACACAACATCAACAAGGCCAGAAGCAATATGAACAAAAGTCTCCATGATTGGAGCTAGTCCCGCACCTGTCCACCAGCTCCCGGATCTCCATGGTTGTAATCCTCATTTTCCTGAAGCTGATCTCTCCCATGTCCACCCGTTCCCTGCGGTCGGGGTGGTCTTCCTGGTGGTGGTGGTGGTAGGGCCTCAAAGCGTCGCCCACCACCCGCTGCTCTGCCATCTCCTCTGCCCCATCCGCCTACTCCATGCAGACTTCCATGGTCGAACCTCTGCCTGGGAGGTACCTAGACTTCATGATGCTCATCTATAGGACAAGTCGGGCAGTCTCGATCCATGTGACCCTGCCCGCCGCATGCATAACACTGCCTGATCCTCGTGTGTCTGGATCTCCTTCTTGTTCCCCACACAACCAAATATACATCCTGAGATTTCTCATCTGATGATTCAGCCCACTTGGACCACTGCGTCATCTATCTACAACAAACTATAGAAGACTCCGCTACGGGTCGTCTTGCAGAGGGTCCCGCCGTTGGTGACTGCTCGGCGAGAAAACTCTCCACTAGAAGGGCTCTCTCCAACACCCCAGCCTGCGTCGGAATATTGAGGGAGATCATCGAAGCCCTGAGATCATTCCTCAGTCCCTGCTCGAAGGTCCGGGACCTGAAGAACGGGTCATGTACCATATTTGTGCAGTAGCACGAGATATTAGTAAACCTCGCAGAGTACTGGGCCACAGTCATGCCGCCCTGCCATAGTTGTAGTAACTCCTGAATGCGAACCGCACGGAGGGTGGCTGGGACGAACTCCGAGCAAAAGAGGCTCTCGAAGTCTGACCAAAGGAGAGATGCCTCTTCATGCACCTGGAGCATAAGGCTCCACCATCTGCCTGCTACTGCGTGCAGAAGACTCACTGCAAGGATCGCCATGAGGTCAGCTGGTGTCCCTACTAACCTGAAAACTCGTACAACAGCCTCCATCCAATCCTCGGCTTCCTGAGGTTCCGTCTCCCCGCGAAATCTGGGAGGTCTCTGACGCTGAAACTCGTGCGGTGCACTAAGGCGACGTGCACTCTTAACGGCTGGGGCTGGTGGCATCGGTGGCTTGGTGGGTAGAGGTACCGCTGGTGCCTCCACTGTAAAAGGACCCTGCACTGAGGCCTCATCACTCGGTGGGTTGTCGTCCCGCACAAAGCTCGGAACCATAGCTGGCTGCCATCGTGGGGCCATCCTGAAATGAAACAGGTGCGCCACGGTCAATACAGTATACCTGGTGAGCTGACACAAAGTAATCACAAAGAAAACTTTTTAAACACACATTCAATCGGTGTCTTCGTGCATTGAGTTGGAAATCAGAAGTCAGGGTCCTGGTGTATGGATATGTCAGCTGTCACACCAACACTAGACTCCCTGGACTGATAACCACACTCAATACCCTTAACACTATTGCTTCACATAGAAGAAAGATCAGATTTCTGAGTTCTGTAGTAGATCCAAACTCCTCTGATACCAATTTGTCATGACCCATCCCCCGGGGTTCGTGTCGTAACTACCCCAAGCCCGCCTTCCAAAGGCCAGGGGCTGGTGACTAGCACCAAAGGCGTAAATCCCTATAACTGGGAATGAATTGTCTTTATGAAACGTAAACACACACACAACCAAAGTACAAGCGGAAGAAAACACTAAGTAAATCAATATAACAAGAGTACTGAAAGTACAAAGGGGGCTGGAAATATTAGCCCAACAGTAAAGTGCGAGAAAAATACAAAACAGTAGGAAGGTTTCAAGATGCTCCTGGATCGTCCTCCAGAGTCCCTGCCTGAAGGGTTGGTACAGATGGCCACCTCAGCTCTCCACGTCTGTCTGTCACCTTCGGGTACAGTCTCGTCGTGAAGTCCACCTCCGGGTACCCTCTCGTCGTCCAGTCCACCTCTAGGTACCGTCTCATCGTGAAGTCCTCCTCCGAGTACCATCTCGTCATCACGTCCACCTCCAGATACCGTCTAGCTCTAAAATCCTCAACCATGATCAGTGATGTCCGTCTTCTGCAACCAACAAAACATAGTGCGGGCGAAGCCCGTGCAGGGGTGAGTATACGATACTCAGTAGGGACCCCGAGACCCCCGAAGTTCTCCTTGAATCCACAAAGGATAAACCACAAAGAAAATATACAATCACAAAGTATCATCCAACACTACTTAGGTATATTCCCATACATATACCTAAGTCATCAAATCCAGTACAGCTCCATCCCACGAGCTCATGTACATCCCAGTCCCCTCAGGGATGTATAACTTAATCCAGACAAGAAAGTACGATCCAATCCACACAGGAAAGCATAATCCAATCCACAAAGGATATCAAGTCAATCACAACAAAGATAATTATTAAAAGTCAAGACTCAGCTCATATAGGTTTACTACTCACAAAGAAGGGTGGAGATGATTAGATGTAGCCTCTGAATCATCTCTTCAGCCGAACCCACGTAGGATCCAAGTTTAGTAGTCATTTCTGCCGAACCCACGGTGGATCCAAGTATAGTAGTCATCTTCATCGAACCCACGGAGGATCACAGCATGGTAGTCAAACCCACAGAGGATCCCAGTACAATAATCGTCCTTGTCGAACCCACGGAGGATCCCAGTACAATAGTCATCCTCGTCGAACCCACAGAGGATCCCATTACAACATTCTTCCTTGTCAAACCCACGGAGGATCCCATTATAATATTCTTCCTCGTCGAACCCACGGAGGATCCTAGTACAGAAGTCATCTTCGTCGCAGTCGCAGCCATCTCTAGGGTTCCCGCACACAGCACACTCGTTTCCGGGAGGGTCCGCTCCACAAGCCAAGGGGGTCGAAACATCAATTGACACATAGTCCGGAGTTGATGTATCCAAAATATTCATCTCTACAATAGGAACTCAACGCGACAGATAGCACGTCAATCGGACGCCCGGTCTGAGAGTTATTGGATTTTTTGTCCCAGGGGCCCGTTTGGTTTTTAAGTCAAAACCAACCCGACCATACTCCAAATGAGTAAAAAACTCGAGAATAGTAATCCATAAGGACCGTCTCACTAAGAGGAATCCAACAAAGTTGACAGCACATCAATCGGACGTCCGGAGCTCAAGTTATAAGTGTTTCCGCTCCGAGGGCCCGGTTGGTTTCGTGTTCGAACCAACCCTTCTGAACCCAAAGTTTTCTGAAACCTTGATTTTAATATACCGAAACGACCATATCTATCCAAGGATCGTATCGCAACTGACGTTGCATCAATCAGAGGTCTGTATCCCAAGTTATGGACCTTTTAACGTGGATGTCCGATTTTAGGGGGTTTTGGGCCAGGACCGACCCGACCCGAGACCCCCTGGGTCGGCCCGAATAGGGTCGACCTAACCCGGGTCCGGGTCTGGCCTATTAGGGAATGGCCCGGCCTGGCTGGCGCGGCCCGGTCCGGCGTGGGTGGCCCGGCCTGGGCGGCTCGGCGCTGGCCGAGTGGGGCGGCTCGGCGCTGGCCAAGAGTACGCGGAAAGGGGGGCACGCTACCCCCCTCGTTTTGTAATGGCAGCCCCCATGTGGGGGCCCGACCCTTTGCCATCCACTGGGGGTTACAAATCCCCAGCCCTTCCCGATTCCATCCGGTCGTGATGGTCGGCCGGTGTGCCGCCGCGGGACCCCCCGTGGGTCCCGCTTTCCCTTGCGCCAGCAGTCGGATTTCCAGTCACCCTTCCTTGCACCGCCGCGGCCTTAGGCCGCGGTCCTTCTCCGACCGGTGCGGCTTGACTGCGCTGCGCCCCTCCGCCGCGGCTCGCCCCAGCCGCGGCCCTCCATGGTTCTCCGGTGCGGCACGACGGCGTCGTGCCCCGCCACCATGGCCCGACTCCGGTCGTGGCTTCTTTCGTCCTCAATGGCACGGCGCGACGGTGTCGCGCTCCTTCGTCACGTTCCTCCTCGTTCCCGCGTGGTGTCGTTTCACCGCGCCGCCTTTGTTTGAGCCGCAACGAGTACAACAACAAAGGGGGAGGAGGTTCGGCCGTGTTCGTGCAGTCCGACCTCCTCCCATTAATTTGATAACAGGTGGAAAAATATTTAATGAAGAATGCAAGTAATAATCACGTCGTAAAAACACACTCCTACCTCAAGAAGTTGTCATACAAAGATTTTCGTGGAAAAACGGCGTAGCGAGGGTGGTTCGAAGACAGCATTGGCAAGCGTTCAATAAGGGGATTTCATCCCACACCAGTTGCAGAGAAGGGAGAGATCAGCACGTCGTCTCTCCTTGGTGCTCTGGCGTTCTTCGCGTTCTTCAACATGGAAGGAGATGTCCTTCAAGACCGCAAGAGTTCTCCCCTCTCCTCCACACAACGAATCAACCCCCCATAAAATAAGACCTTGTCTTATTTTATTCACACACACACATGCCAACATTAATTTTAAATTCAAAATATCTCATTCAATTAATTAAATTAATTGAAGAGCATTTAACAACCCAATTAATTGCGAGTGTTGACATGTCATTAATTTGGGGGAGCGGGTGTGTTACACAACAAATTGCAAGAGGGGGGTTTAATGGAATTGAAGGGGTGGGGATCGTGTGGGCCCCACTTCACTAATATCCTACCAAGTGAAGTTATGATGTAGTGGGTACCACTCCAATTTCCATGTATAGGTTAAAACTACTTAGAATAGAAAATAAAAATTGTAGCACAAATTTTTATTTCACTCTTCAATTAACCCATTTTTTAATAACCTCACCCGAGCAAATGCAACTCTAGAAAAGGTGTTCCTAAGAAATTATCGGCGCTTCGGTTTCATCGGTGCCCTCGGATTTTGATTCCGAGCACCGGTTCAAAAGTTAGGATAACCCGCTCATTCGTTCACCGAACGTACCCGAGCTAAACTTCGGAAAATGATTCCGGGCACACCGGGGCTCAGAATCAGGTGCCGTCAGAAACTGCGTACTCGTAAAATCCCAAAGAAAATTAATAAAAAAAAATTCCCTTGAAATTTACGGGTATTTACAATGTAGTTTTATTTTTTATATAAGGTTATCATGATCCTACCCTATATAAGGGTCCCTCATCATCATTATCTTAAGTCATGCACACTCCTCCTATAATTGGAAATCATACCCCAATGATCACCTATAACGAAATACCAAGACCAACCTTCAATGGAATGGTAGTATACATAATAGGGTGGATCATAATAAGATAAAAATAATATGGAATCACAAGAATTGAGGAGTATTTAATTACAACATTTGATTATTATCAAGTATGGCAACAACTAATCTAATAGTACTAATCTAAACAAGGATATCATCTAGGTATCACAATAACACACACATCCACAAGAAATCAATGTTAATCAATAACAAAATTTCATTTCAATACAACAAGAATCAAGTAAATAAGAGAATACAATTTCCTCAAAAAATAATTCACTTCACACATCAAGGTTGTTGATGAATAACAATAATTTTTGTCAAATGATCAAGGATCAAACCATGTCACACACCCATGGAGAACATATCACAAATAAATGATGACTAGATCAAGTTCTGATTCGTCAAAGAATAGATTTAAAATGAGCACTCAATATAATTCCTTATCAAGAAGGTATTTTTAGAATCAGATACCATTAAGTAATCTACCAATGGAACCAATTTTGATCTATATCAAAAAATGGAATTTCAATTCACTTTATCCATTTTTGATAGAAGAATGCATTATGAATTCGATGTTGATTCTAGAAGAGGACCTTGAGTCTATATAGTGGTCATATACCCATCATCATTCCATCAATGGAAAATATATTTAAGATGAGAATCAATAATTTGAAGGTATCTTAAGCATGTTTCTTTAAATAATTACTTAAACAAATCACCATTCATTATAGTTGTATCTCTAGTTGAAGGGTTTTTAAAATACACATTGAATCCTCCACCAAAATACCCTGGAATCAGCAAAGGATTATAGTTGAATCATTAATCCTCCATCTAAAATATTTTTGGGAATATGATTCTTAAAAACATAAAAGAAGAGAACTCATTTTTAATGGAAGGGATCACATCAATTAAAAACCAATTTCAAAATTCCTTATTTTTCACAAATATATGAATAAATGGAGAAAAAATCACTAGATATTTATGGAAAATGTAGATCCAACATTGATACATGTACATCTATCATCGAGAAAGAAGGATTTTTCATGGATCTAAGAAATCTCACTATTCATGGTTTCACCATATCGGTTAGGGGTTGGAGAACCAAGGGAGATATATATAAGATATATAAGAAAAAGGCAAAGGTGTAAAATTCTAAATATCATAGGGTGTACTTTTTATTAAAAAATGTTATCACTCCATGTGGAATTAAAATCTGTGGGGTGAATTTAATACACCCCAAGACTGGGGACACCAACCAACCAGTGGGCCACATCAATGGGCTAGTGGAACCACCTAATCCTTGGTGGAAAGACACTGGATATATAGAAGGAAAATCATATTTCTACTAATTCTTACTTTTCCATTAGACAGACAGTGGATTAATAATATTGTGAGAAATTCGTTCTCTGCCATCGGATTAACGATGGGATCAATATAAAAATAAAAACTTATTCGAACACTGTCAGTTGTTTAGTGGATTACACTAGTGAGATGGTGTCTACTTTTGAGCCACCTCAAGTCCATTTCATCCTAAAATCGTCCACCTTCAGTTCCTAGAACCTTATTCACTAAAAACCATCATCTTCACAACCCATATTAAAGATGAAAAAAATAGATAATATTTAAATCTATAAACATGAAATATCTCTTACATTGTAATAAAATGAGGATGTTACAATTATACCCCTCTAAATAAATCTCTTCCAAGAAAGTAACTTCAATGGTTCATCTCAAACAACCCATGCCATTGAACCCAAACATCACTCAATCACACGCATGTTTCCTCATAGATCCATTCCAAATGATTTAGAATTAAGAAAAATGGTACCATCATCCCTTGAAGGAATTTTTCTATCTAGTCTATTATTTTCACCAGGTGATCCACATATGATGCATCAGGATCCAAATCAACATCCACACAATCAATGACATGTGCAAGATTATCCATGTTCCTTCAGAGTTGTGACACCTGAAACACATCATGCATACCATCATAGTAAGAAATATGATCTAGATGTAATTTCAATGTCCCAAACTACTTGGTTGTCTCAAGGAGTTAAACATATCACGATTCTACCTTCCTATATATCCTCAAATTTCAATAGCCTAACTAAGTATTCAATCTAATAAAAACATGGTTTCCTAATGAAAATTAAAAAGGTCTCTTACTATATTTAGAATATTAATTCTTCTAGTTATGAGCTATTGTAGGGTCTTGAAAAATCCGCAAAGAAGATTCTACCCAAATCCCCCAAAGAATTGGGGAAAGGAATGGAGAAAGATGAAAGAAGGGACACAAACAGGACCGGTCCGCGGACCGGTCCCATGAAACGCAATCTGGCCAGGCCCCACGAAGCGCCCCCTCCACAAACCATTATCATTCTCGAAATGGATGTGGAGATCCTTTGCGGTCACGAGGCAGGATGGGCGCTGATCCGATTCACCGTCGTTAACTGCCCCAACCGCGGACTGCGTCGACCGGTTCAAGCCGCATCCGCTATCATTTGAGAAATGGAGGCGGAACCCTCCACGGCCACGAAGCACTCCCTGGGTTCGGTTCTCGGGGGGGAAGCGTTCAATACCCACTGTGAATCGCAGATTGACCAAGTCATTTGTAAACCAGGTATTCGGTCATGGGACTCCGCAAAAGGTGTCGTGTGACCGTAGATATATTCCTTCACCCACTCTATAAAAGGAGACCGAGGGGGAAAGGAGGAGAGGATTTTTAGATTTGAGGATTTGGATTTGGACGATTCAAAGGTGGAGGAAAAGAAGAACGACCAGACTCGGGTGGAAGGATTTCTAAGGAAGGCCTTGGATTTCGCAAACAGTGAAGTTCCAATTCGCAAACCAGAGCAGGTATAAACCAGGGAACGAACTCATAGAGAACCGAAAACGCATAATAATTTGGTGAACTGTGAACTCAAAATAAAATAAAAAGATAAGACCGTGAACCATAGCCCCTCCGCGGATGCACTCCCTGCGGACCAGGGTGTTTATGCCTCTTTTTCAATCTGTCGCACCGCGTAGTACCCTCCTATGCGAGCGAAGCCTCGACCGACGAACCCCTGATCGGCGCTGCCCTTGGCCGCTGCTGCTTGCGTGGAACCCTCTGTGGACCACCCTGGTTTGCGGATCGAACCCGAAGTAATGAACCACCTTGGTTCGCGGGATTCCAATCAGTCTGCAGACCCTCCTGGTTTGCGAATGGCCAATCAGTCCACGGACCATCCTGGTTCATGTATTGTCTCTCAGTCCACGGACCACCTGGGTTCGCAGACGGCCCCTCCAGCCACGTAGCACTTCCCTATGAAAATGGTACCAAAACCTCTGGATTTCCCATTCCTCGAGCCGCATAAGGTCCTCCCGATCTGACCCTATCCTCCACAACCTCTTCATGGGCCTACTCATCAGCCTCAAGTTGAGGCCTCCACTAGAGCCACTGGACTCGTGTGGTGTAACCCTCAGGCGCATCATCGCGCCGTTTTGAGTTCACATACCCATGGTAAAAAGGGGGAAATGGGTTTCCCCGACCCTTGAGTAGATTCTCGAATCATTCCTTGGTCCACATTCCCACGATAATGTGGGTTCTGAGCTCAGGAATCCCTTTTCTGCCTCTCCACTTGTCAAGGGCTTCCTGAGGATGGTAAAATACCCATCAGAAGGAAGCCCTCATGCATTGTAAGAGAGGAGATGGGGACAGGATCACCCCCTTTCCCTCTCCCGCTGCGCTTTATCACTATGGGACTCCTCAGAGTGTAAGCCCCAATCTATCGCCATGTGTTGTTCCACGCGTAAGCCCCACTCCAATCCTCACGGGCACACCTTTCGCGAAGTGATCCTCTAGTCCCTTCTGACTTTTTTTTCTCACATCGAGCATGACTCACGTGGGATTAGAGTAATCATCGACCATGACATCCTCTTATGGGCCTCCTCAGAGTGTAAGCCCCAATCCATCATGGGATGCCTCAGATCATAAGTCCCAAGCCAATTCTAACTACGTGGACTTTGATCCCTATCTCCTAGGCAGGGTACGTAGGAAGTCTCCCTGAGGTTCAAGCCCAACAACGGGTCATTCCGACTCCCATTAACGTCGGTTTACCAATATCTTAGGCCTCCTCAAAGTGTAATCCCCAATCCATCATGGGATGCCTCATAGCATAAGTCCCAATACAATTCGAACTACGTGGACTTCGATCCCTACCTCCTAGGCAGGGTACGTAGGGAGCCTCCCTGAGGTTCAAGCCCAACAACCGGTCGATCCGACTGTCTTCACATCGGTTCACTGAGCTGCTCCCAGCACCGTCTCAATGAGTCCAGACTCCAAGGGGTCATTAATCCAACTAGGGATGGTAAACCTCATGCCTAAATGATTCTGAATCCTCTATGTCCAGTTGACCATTGCCCACCAGGGTTAAATCCTTCGATGCTATGTTTGGGTATAATCCAAAGATTCGCGAACATATTAATAAGTCTTAAATCTATAAGAGAGTCTCGGAACAGGAAATAATTCCCCCCAAAAAGGGTGTGATGAGCCCGACTTCCCATCGTCTCGACTAATTTGAGTTCTTAAGAGTCGCTGGTCAGACCATCCGGCGAACACCTGCCTTTGGAAAGCAGGTCCATCAATTATTGGATACGGAGTCGTTGGGAATTTCGAGGCCAAAATCCAAAACCACAAAACAAAAAATGGTGAAATCGACGTGAATATTTAACCAATCATGGCGGATTTAACCTAATCCCACTCTATTCCCTTTCTTTTACTCACAAGGAGGGCCAAGAAAGACCATTAATTATGCATGGGATCATGAGATGCTGCTTTGACAGGTTTGCTGCTTGTAGTTTTTTAACCGAAGGAACTCACAAGCACGTGCTTCCAACAACGCAAGGACCGGACATCCTCACCTATGGAAGACCCCGTAACCCACCCAGCGTCTTCAGCGCTGGGTCTCAGATGCGCTGATCCAAGAGTACCATGTGAACGGTACTCTCCCAACGGTGGAGGTGGCCATGCACGCCCTCCAATCCGCCAGAACGCGCTGGTCGCCTACCCAGCAGTGGCCGCAAAGGCAAATCCAAACAGCCCATGTCACTGTCTCCAACCCTTTCGGGAGTCTATCCCTGGAACGGGACAATGCGTACCTCCCTTATCTTAGGGAGGTGGATGAGGTTGACATTGAGGACTTCATCCCTACCGAACGGGGGTTCTGCTCCAAGGCCCCCGCTGACAGACGTCATCACGGTCACGCTACGACCCGACATTCTCACACCGAGAAGGATGTCTCCACGAGGATTCAGACCCACACTCCCCGAGCTCCGACCCCTCAGACTGCCCGATGAGGGCGGCAGACGTACAATCAGGGACC
The DNA here is from genome assembly GCA_963277665.1 of Viscum album. Classification (NCBI taxonomy): domain Eukaryota; kingdom Viridiplantae; phylum Streptophyta; class Magnoliopsida; order Santalales; family Viscaceae; genus Viscum; species Viscum album. The sequence goes on along the minus strand of OY728125.1, from coordinate 1,893,303,982 downwards.
GGTCATCACCATGGTCCCTGAGGAGGAGCTTTGCTGCCTAGCCACAGAGGCATACCACGAACAGGCACCTACACTTGTTCGCTCCTCCCGAGCCCACCATCCAGACACGGCGGCATCATACGAGCCAGCGCGCATCCCCACCAAGATCCATCAAGCTCATCACTCAAACAGGACGACACTTACCAGGAAGGCACCTCTACCTGCCCAGGGTCATGAAGCCCACCAGCTTGACATGGTGGTGACCTGGCGCCTGCAGGACCAGCTCCTAGCAGATGCTTCTGACGCCCTCCATCCTAATATGGTAACGATCAGCAAATCCCACCACCTAGATGTGGCGAAAAATCATAGGCGGGCATGCCTCCCCACCAACAAAGGCCACCGACTCGATACAGTGGGAAACCAATATATGCAGTTCCAGCTCCCTGCGAATGCAAGTAAATTCCACCACCCCGATGTGGCGGCAAATAGAGAGATAAACCAGTGTATCCTGGTACAGGGGCAGATTCGTTTACCTACCCCGACACAGGAGAATTGTCAATACCCATTGACCACTAGAGGACCGGATCAGGATATTCCTACTCTGATACCGGAATGGGCCTTCATACCCGTTCCAGCCAAATATGTCTCTCTACATATCCTGGCAATGATGGCGGAGCAGGTATCGATCCCAGATCATATCTTGGAGACATTCCAGAATGTAATTGCATCAGCAGCAACAGAAAGGACATGGGCCCATGATCTCGTCTCCCCAATTGAGGCGACTCATCTAAGAGATGAGATAGCCGCCTCGGAGTAGATCTGCATCCCTGCTTCTGCCCAGGAGGGTTGCCAGCAATATTCTGTGACGCAAGGGTAACCAGATCGAGCATCTTCACTCGTTCCAACTGGGGGACACCTGTCCATCACGATGGATGCTCCATAGCAATCATATATCCCTGCTGAAAGCTAATATGTTCATCTTTGTATCTCGACAGCATCACGGGACCCAATCAGACAGGGACCCAAAGGAGGTGAATGTCGTTTTCAACAGCAGACGGTCCCCGCTGCTCGCAAAAGAGCGCCCTGAACACGCCGAAGATAGCCGGAAAATAAATAGGGAGTTCATGACTCCACTCTGCTGGAAGATGGGGTTCCCAATGCATATAATCATATATAAAAGGCTCATAACCCTGCCCATCCAATACCATATTATGGGAGTGGCAGTAGCAGTTGCGAAGGTCCTCCCCACAATGTCGCTACCAGCAGCTCTGAAGGTCCTCCCCAAAGCACCCTTGGGGGCCTCCCCTGTGGGCATATAATGATCGATCACAAGATCTCCTCTTTTGATGCGAGTCATGGAAACCCTCCACATGACCAGAAGATCAAGTAGCAAGAAGGTCCTCCACTTTCTGCGGTCCACCCTAAAGGTCCTCCCCGGGGTATACACTGCAATCACTCTCCATGCAGTTAAAGATTATGATATTAGTCCTCGCTATCATAGTCGCAACTGCAGAGGCCCTCCCCACAGTGACGTCTCATCACGATAAGAAGTCCCTCCCCTTGTCGTGGCCTGCCCTAAAGGTCCTACCCAGGGGTTACGCTGCAACGGAACTCCACGCAGCCAGGCATCAGATCACGGTGGTAGTCCTCTCCACCCTGATAATGGAGGTCCTCCCCATAGAGACATCTGGCAATGAGAAGGCCCTCCCCTCGTTGCGGTACATTCTGGAGGCCCTCCCCTAGATGTATCTCGTAGATATTCTCCCTGCGGTAGCAGTAATGGTAGTCCTCGCCACCGTGGCCGCCATTGCGAAGGTCCTCCCTGCATTGTCCCCAAGCAACAAGAAGGTCCTCCCCTTGTCGCGGTGTGTCCTGAAGGTCCTCCCTAGGAAGCACGTTAAACGTTAATCCATGATGGTCATCCTCACCATGATGGAAATTGTTGTGAAGGTCATCCCTGTAACGATGATACGCAGCTAGGAGGTCCTCCCCTTGCTGCAACACACCTTGGAGGTCCTCCCCAAGGTGTGCACTGCAAAAGTCCTCTATGTGGTGAAGCATCAAGCAGTAATGGTAGTGCTCGCCATTACGGCCGCCATTGCGGAGGTCCTCCCCGCGATGAAATATTATTTCGATGGGAAGGTCCTCCTCCTGTCGAATCAAGCACCGAAAGGCCCTTGTATGCTGAGGCACTCAGAAGGACGGGATTGAGCATGTCAGATTCCCAGCTTGTCTCTAACGACTCCCTACTTCGATCAGGCGACGGTCCAGGGCCGCGTTCATTCTATGAACCACCTCAGAATCGCCCACATAATGACTCAGCACGTACCAGTCCCACTAACTCCAACCACATTGGCAGTGAGAGTCTCAGTTGGGCCGACCAGGTAGAGGAGTCACTAGCAGAGGAGTATGCTGATATGCTACACATGAGGAAACGACTGGCTAGGGATGATATACCAGTTATGTTTTGGCCTACGGCCACCTCTCAGTTCAACATACCCCGAGAGTTTTCGGAAGAATGCATGCACGGCATCCGCCAAAATATATGGATGACCCTCCACCTGCTGAAATCAAGCTTCCTACCCTATGAAGGGTATGTGGACCATGTAAAGACGATAAGATACCTCCTGCATCATATCGACCTGGAGGCCCTTCCTACGGCGCGGCACCAGCGCCCCGAGAGACGTAAAGGGAACCTAGAGATAGCCTGCCTCCGTGCGCTGCACCAGCTACGCCACCTCATCGGTGACGCTCCAATGAGATTCCATATTAGGGGATGGGGGGAACACGGAGCTCTACATTTCACTCTGCTCCCCGCCCAGAAGAACTCGTTCGGCATGGTTTCTTGCAACGTCATCACGTCAAGAAGGCAATCGAGTGGTCTCCCTGTTTAGGAAAGGCAACACACCCAACCGGGTCGGGGCTTGAGTAAGTCTCAGAAGCGTCAGTCCTGACAGGAATAATTCATTCAAAAAATCCTGAATCAGGCCACCGAGAGCATACAGCAGGCCTCCCACCTAAGAGAGGCCAATCAGCGATCTTTGCCTTCCTCCCCAGAGGGGATTGATCCACAGAAGGACTCGGCATTAAACCCAGTTCACCCCTAGATAGGGGCACGTGAGATCAAGCAGGTCACGATTGTAGTAGCCACTGCTACCATCTAGGGTCAACCCCATCTTGCAGGGTTGGGGGAATTTTTAACAACAAATGCCCCTGTAAGACCAATAAAATTGGGAAGAGACTCTATGTCCAAGGAATGGAGCCAACCCTAGCCCTCAGGGATGGGGGCATTATTACCCCCTCAACAACAACCTCCCCCACAAGAATCAGTATTCTCTTGTCTAGGGAGGACAGTCAGAAGAGGAAGTTCTCATCCTATCCCTTCATTTGAATCATCATCCCCTCTGAGAGGAAGGCGCACCATGAGGTCGCATCAAAGAACTCTCCACGTCACCCTTCGTCATGAAGTCTGAAGGCAATCCCAGGACACAAAACAGAAGGCCAGCAGAAGACGTGGGAGATCCTCTTCCCATTTGGAAGATGACATCTTCTCCACCCTGCGATATGCATCTATCAACGTCATAGAGGTTAACCTCATGGGTGATACCAGAGATACTGCAAATTTGGATGGATTGGGAGACGATAGTTCCGATCAGGCTGTGACTCACAATGAACCACCAGGTGTGCACACCCGGAACCAGAGGGTCGCCCTAAATATGGTCGTCCTTCCAGCCAATCCTCCTCCTCCTACCCAGTAAGCTTCCAACAGGGATAAGAACAAAGGACTGGTTACCCTTAACCCGCCTCCTTCTCTCGACAAAGATGAGCCACTCACGCTCGAAGAGAGATTCACTCGACAGGAAGAAGAGGTGAAAGAATTATGGCGGCTTAACACTGAGCTACTCCAGAGGAACTGCCTTATTGAAATTGCGTCCCAGGAAGAACCACATCATGCAATCCCAGCAAGTGCACCTCAAAGGCTAAGGTTTTCCCCATAAAACGAAGCATGACCAGGGCTCATGCCCTGTGAGGCGCCTGGTTCATCCAGATACCTAAACGTGGATGATGAATACCAGGATTTCCCTCCACTTAGGAGGCAACCGGAGAAAGTATTCCCGAAACCTCCGATTGTACCCCGAACGGAATATACGCCCTTGGTACCAGCCAATCCGGATCCTCATGAAATGCCTCGGGCTACGCCTGCCCAGGACCGGGCCCAACAAGATGTAAATCAGGGTCTCAACAACACCATCGAGGCACTAACAGCTCGATTAGAAGCAATGGAAGGTCGATGTGCTCCGATATAGCTGGAGAGGAAAACCTAACCGGATTGGGTAACCAACACACCACCTCCACCCAATTTTGGGAGCCCTATATTCCCCATCTTTAATGGATTGGGCGATGAAGAGCAGCATTTGATGCACTACACATCCTATTGCGACCCTATGATGGGAACTCCAGAACAATAGGAAGTAGTAAAACTCATATGCTTCCTACGGACCTTGCAAGGATCTGCCTTCGTCTGGTATACAAGTCTACCAGCCCAATCGATAAAGAGCTGGGAGGACCTCCTACAGCAGTTCATGTTCCACTTCAGCTCAACGTTGCCTAAAACAACGGTCAACGACCTCATGAACTGCAAGCAGAGGGAGAATGAGAGGGTCTCAGATTTCATTGCCAGTTGGAATGGTCTGACCTATTCCCCGAACAGACCAATGCCTCAGGATGAGATTCTAGCCATATTCATTGACAATCTTCGAGATTAGCTACAAACACCACTCATACTAGTGGAGTGCACTACTGGCTTCCGCCATCTCTTGGCCATTGCCCATAGAATTGAGGACTCCCTACAGTGGACTAATTCAAAGTCCTGAATAGCCTCGTAGGATCCTGCAAAAAGAGCCCCTAGAGATAAAGCGTCCGCTGTCACACTCAAGCCGACCCCAGTGCCCACTCCACCGCTCAGGCCTCCACCAAATCGTCAAGGGCCTCCTGCATATCAGCGGCCGCCTCCGCCTAAACGGGACAATCAGAGAGGAAGAAAACGGAACCAGTTTGAAGAACGAAGAAAAAAGTATACTCATTCTGAGATGATCAAGTATGCGGCTACTTTATTGCCGCCATGAACTGCAACTTGCTCCACCTCTCGGAGCTGAGGAAACCTGAGGAAGTCGGCCGCGATGACAGGCCAGATTGTTGCCCCTACCATCAAATGTTGGGGCACAGTATCCGATAATGATTCATCTTAAAGGACCTCTTGCAGAGGATGGTAGAATCCATACAAGTCGAACTGGGACCACCCCCAGCACATGTGGCAGGTATCTCTACCACCGACTCTGACAAAGAGGAGGGGTGGCAGAAATTCACTAGAAAGCAGGGGCAGAAATTTGATAACTGGATGACTCGGAAGACTATAAACCGAGCCCAGGGCATACTCCAAGATCAACTACAGCAGCCGGTGTTGCCACCAACACCCCCTAATGCCACATAGTCGACGACATCGGCCTCACAACCCTCCACGAGTCGGTCATCTGGGCGTAGTAGAAGAAAGAAACAATCGAAAGAGAAGTAGTCCGCGATGGGGCCAAAGTTAGTCCCAACCCTGGTAGATTATATGCCCTCGAATTTGGCGCCATGGGCACCGACCCTCCAAACGGTACCATCAGGGACAACTGACCAGGTTGACCTGTCAGAAGATGAAGAGACAATATTTGGTTCTATTAACGTCATCCATCTTATGGAATTATTCCCTGATGAAGGGTATGGTTACGAACCTGAGTTCCCTACACGAGGAGCCGGGAGGAGGAATCGCAGAGGTAGGGGATACCAGGGTAGGAACAGCCGTGGCCGAAACCAGCCCTATGGTTGGACCCTGACCCAAATTGTTAATATCGCAGAAACCCATGGGAGATCCCTTCAATAGACTCAGCAAGAGAAAGAATTCCCCTCCACCTCCACAAGCAGCTACTCTGGCCCTGTTGTTCTACAATACCCACCAGAGGAGGAGCAAGTGTTTGGCCACCTAGTGCACACAAACAGACTGGTTGGTCCAAGTCCTCAAAACGCGGGAGCTCCATTGATATCCGACCCTACGGCCAGTCCCTCCTCGTCAAATACTCCAGCCCCTAAAGCACCCACTAAGACTCTCCCGCCAACGGAGAGGCGTCGGCCACTGGAGCAGAAATACGATATCCTTAAGCAGCTGGCATCGGTACCAGCCAAGCTTTCAATCCTCGATGCCCTAAGTCTGTTAGCAGACCTCTGGGAGGTGCTTATAGAGGCTTTAATCAGCCCCCAGGAGTTTCGAGCCGAGGTAGCTGCCGCCGAAATTTACCAGATAGAGACTGACCCGGATGAATGCGATGCGGTGATTTCCTTCACCGATCAGGATGAAGATGCCATCATGCAAGGACACATCATACCACTATATGTGTCTGGTACACTGAATGGTATTGAGATCCGGAAAGTCTTTATAGACAATGGGTCTGGAGTTAACCTCCTTCCTCTACGGACACTCTGTAAGTTGGGCTACAGTGAGGATGACCTAATTCCCTCGGCCACAACTTTGTTAGGTTATGAAAAGATCGAGTAGAAGCCAATGGGAAAGATTAATATGAGGACCCATTTTGGTGACCTAGTAGCCTACACAGAATTCCTGGTGGTCCGGCAGAGCACAGCATTCAACGCCCTTCTGGGAAGGTCGTGGCTCCATAAGCACATGGTCGTTCCTTCATCCAACCACCAGTGTATCAAGTACTGCGTCAATGGACAAAGTGGAACATTGCACGCCGACAAGGCCCTTTTAGAACTCTCCGAGTCACATTAAATTGATGTTGGGTTCTATTAGAAAAAGAAGAAGAATCCTTTATTCAATGGTGTCGACTGGATCCCTGCTCCAAATGGACTGGAAATGGTTCCTGATGATCTCCTCAGGTAGCTTGGTAGAGATTATGTCATGCCCATCAACCATGTTGAGAGTAGGAGTTCAGGTACATACACGCATTTCGATGTCCTCATGAATTCAGCCACGATGGGCGAGTGTGACAATGTGGGAACGTCCACTGACCCTCAATCGGGGAGAGAAAGCTCGAGCAGGGAGGCCCACGACACCTCGCCTCTGGACTCCCAAGAACTCGTGTCAGGAGCTCTCTCCTCGTCAGACCAAGAAGATGAGGGTTTGGGAGAATAAGAGGGGAAGGATCTCAGGGATTCACCTCCCGCATATGAGGAAGGTATCTCCACCGCTATGGACGAACTCAGGGAAATAAACCTGGGTACTGAGGAAGACCTGACGCCCACCCTCATTTGTGCGGACATGTCTTTCGAGGAACATGAGGTATATACCTCCTTCCTAAAGCAACATCGAGATGTTTTTCCCTGAAATTATACAGAAATTCCAGGACTCGATCCCGAAGTGGTGACACATCACCTGGGTCTTCCAGAAGACCATCAGGGCTATAAACAGGCCGCCAGAAGGACGCATCCCTCACATGCCGCCAAAATAGTGGCTGAAGTCGATAAGCTCATTAATGCGGGCTTCATTCGGGAGGTCCAATACCCCATTTGGTTGGCCAACATCATCCCTGTCAAGAAAAAGAACAGAAAAATCTGTGTCTGTATCGACTTCAGATATCTTAATTGGCATTGTCCAAAATATGACTCCCCGGTTCCAATCACCGAGTTGTAAATTTATGCAACGGCTGGGTATGAGGCTCTTTCCTTCATGGAGGGCTATTCTGGATATAATCAAATCAAGATGGCCTGAGAAGATGAAGAATCCACTACCTTCAGGGCCCCATAAGGGGTATTCTGTTATAGGGTCATGCCCTTTGGTCTCAAAAATGTTGGCGCCACATATCAGCATGCCATGCATCAGATCTTTAAACCGTTCCTAGGAAAATTCATTGAATGTTATGTGGATGACATGGTGATCAATTCCAGATAGTTCTTAGATCACCTGTCGGACCTTGAGACCATCTTCAACAAGCTCCGACAGCATAGCTTGAAGATGAACCCCTTGAAATGCGCCTTCGGGGTTACCTCAGGTAAATTCCTTGGCTTCGTCGTACGCCATCATGGAATCGAAGTCGACCCTGAGAAGACAAAGGCTATCCTTGGGTTGCCACCTCCCTGCAATCTCACCAAATTGAGGGGATTACAAGGACACCTAGACTATATTAGGCGGTTCATAGCCAACCTGGCCGGCAAATGTTTACCCTTCACCAGGTTAATGAAGAAGGGGGTCACGTACCAATGGAAGAATGACTGCCAAGAGGAGCTCGACAACTTGAATAAGTACCTCTTAAGCCCACTGGTGTTCATGCCCCAGTTGAAGGAAGACCTCTCATCCTGTACGTGACAGCCTTAGAGAAATCAATGGGAGCTTTCCTCGCACAAAAGAATGATTCCAGCAGCGAAAACAGTCTCTATTACCTCAGTCGAACAATGATTGATGTTGAGAATCGATACTCAAATATCGAGAAGAACTGTTTGGCCTTTGTCTTCACAGTTCAAAAGATACAACATTATCTTTAGCATCATGAAGTCCATTTGTTCTCACGTAGTAACCCGCTCAAGTATATCCTCATCCACCCGATGCTAACCGGATGCCTATCCCGATGGGCGGTCATCCTGCAACATTTCGACATCCGGTTCATGCCTCAAAAAGACATCAAGGGCTAGTAATTAGCAGACTTTCTAGAAGATCACCCTTCTACAGGGACCACTACACCGGACGCCGAACTACCTGACGAAGATATCTTCTCGGTTCAAGAGGATTTCCCAGCATGGGAAATGTACTTCGATGGCGCATCCCGAAGACCAACCGGGAAGAGTATGGAGGATCCAAAATTCAAAAAAGTGGGTTTGGGGATAATACTTATGTCCCCAGATAAGGAAGTCCTTCCATATTCCTTCCTCATATCAGAAGGATGTACAAACAATGAAGCAGGATATCAAGCTCTCATTGCAGGTCTGGAGCTCACACTCCAGACAAAAGTGCGGCACCTTAAGGTAAAAGGTGACTCGGAGCTGGTCATCAAGCAAGTCAATGGTGACTATGCTATTCAAAAGGAGGAGATAATCCCCCTGTTTGACCATGTCCAAGGGCTAATGGCCGAGTTCTCCATAGAACCAACATTGACTTATATTCCCCAGTCCCAGAATGCTTAGGCTGATGCATTAGCCAACGCAGCCACATCCCTAGCCGACCCAAACCGGGATGAAATGGTCATCAGTATTGCTCATTGTCAAATGGTATTGCCATTTGTTCAAGCTAATATGGAATAAATCCATGAAGTCAGTCCTATCCCCGAGCCATATGCTCTTGCCACTGGCTGGATGACCCCCATAGCAAACTACCTTCAACGGGGAGAGCTTCCATCAGACAAGGCTGAACGGTATCAAATATGGAGAAGGGAAATCAACTTTGTCCTATATGGCGGCGCGGGTCAGCAAGAGGTTCTCTAAAAACGAGGTCTTGACAGAGTACTCCTCATAAGCATTTATGGGGAGAATACTCTTGCCGTAATGAACGAAGTACATGTCGTAGCATGTGGAGCACATCAAACAGGGACCAAGCTTTCCCATCAGGTTCGAAGGCTTGGGTACTACTAGCCCATAGTGGCACGAGACTGTGATAGTTTTACCACAAAATTCCATTCATTCCAGATTCATGCCAACTTCATACACCAACCTCCAGAGTTACTTCATCAAGACAAGTACTCCTGGCCGTTTTCCGTCTGGGGGATGGACGTCGTGGGACCATATCCTCCCACCACGGCCAAATAGTTGAAGTATATCCTCACAGAAACCGACTTCTTTTCCAAATGGGAAGAAGCCATACCCCTCAAGAAAGTCGGGGCAAAGAATATTGTCAGCTTTGTGAAGACCAATATCATCACCTGATTTGTCATATCTCATACCATACTAACGGACAACAGCACCAACTTCTGCTCTACTAAATTGGAGAAACTATACCACGAGTATGGTATCAAGGCTAGCCACTCATCCAGCTACCATGCAGTGGCCAACAGACAGATAGAGGATTTCAATAAGACTCTGTCCAACATTATTCAGATGATGGTGTACAAAGACAAGAATTCATGGCCGTATAAACTCCTCCATGCGTTGTGGTCTTATCGAACCACAATCTAAACCGCTACACAGGCCACCCCGTACTCATTGATGTACGGCACAGAGGAAGTCCTGCCCATTGAACTCTAACTTCCCTCACTCCGTTTTTCCATCTATGATCAATTATCCGATAATGAGCAGTCATAAAAGTGGCTAGGTGAATTGGAATAGCTGGACGAGAAGCGGTTGCACACTTTGCGCCATCAGGAGGTATACCAGAATCGGATTGCACGAGCCTTCAAAAAAAAGGTTCATCTTCGGTCTTTATTGGAAGGAGAATTGGTATTGGTCCTCCAGACCCTAATGATACCTGGAAAGAAGCCTCCAAAGTTGGATCCCAAGTGGTAGGGACCATACATTGTACACAAGGTCTACTCCAACGGAGCATATACCCTGATCTCTATGGATGGAAAATTTACAACCGCTCCTACAAATGAGAGATTCCTAAAGAAGTATTTTGCATAGAAACCGAAATCGGAGTTCGTCTTTACTGTACAACATTAAACTACACAGATATCTTCTTTACCTCACGACGTTAAATTGCACAGAGATCGTCTTTACTGCACGACGTTAAACTGCACGGAGATCGTCTTTACCACACGACGTTAAACTGCATGGAGATCGTCTTTACCACAGGATGTTAAACTGCATGGAGATCATCTTTACCACACGACATTAAACTACACAGAGATCATCTTTACCGCACAATGTTAAACTGCATGGAGATCGTCTTCACCGTACGATGTTAAACTGCACGGAAATCGTCCTCACCGCATGACGTTAAACTGCGCAGACCCCTTTTTTTCCTTTCACATCGGGTCACCCTCGTCCTTACCGCATGACATTAAACTACATGGAGTACGTCCTCACCGAACAATGTTAAACTGCACGGAATCTAATAATGCACCTCATCCTAACCACATGACGTTAAACTGCACGGATTTCAAACAACTACATATGGATTGATTCCTGCCCTTGCAGGACACGTAGCAATGCCAAGGCTCCCCATCCTAGCCCAGCCACCCCCGGATAAATAAAAAGCTAAAAATGACCTTCCCCCCATGTACGGACCAGCCCTGCACGGGGTGTATTTCTCGTCCTTACTGCACGACGTTAAACTGCACGGATAAGGAAGATTGAAAAATAACCTCTTCCCCTGTGTATGGACCAGCCCTGCACAGGGTGTGTCATCTTTTAGAGAACTACGTCCAGCTTGATTTCTGCTCTCACATGATACGTAGCGACTCCAGGATCTTCTATCCTAGCCCAGCCACTTCCAAATATAGGTTTTAACAATTCCCTTTTCCCCCCGTGTATGGACCAGACCGGCATGGGGTGTACTTTTTGTCCTCACCGCATGACGTTAAACCGCACGAATTTCAGAGAACTACGTACGAATTGATTCCTGATCCCACGAGATATGTAGTGACACCGGGATCCCCTATCCTGGCTCAACCACTCCCAAATAAAAATTAAAAAAATTTCTTCCCACCCCCCATGTATGGATCAGACCTGCACGGGGTGTACTTATTTCAGAGAACTACATGGGCTTGATTCCTACCCTCGCAGGATACATAGTGACGCCAGGGTTCCCCGTCCTGGCCGAGCCCCCCTGAATAAAAAAAAGAGCCCCTTTTCCCCCTGTGTACGGATCAGACCGGCACGGGGTGTACTTCTCTTCCTTACTGCATGATGTAAAACTGCACGGATAGCAAGATTTAAAAAAATGATCCCTTTTCCCCATGCACGGACTTGACCTGCATGGGGTGTATACTTCATCCACACCGCATGATGTTAAAATGCATGAACTTCGTCCTCACCGCATGACGTTAAACTGCACGGACTTCATCCTCACCGCATGATGTTAAACTTCACGGACTTCATCCTCACCACATGACGTTAAACTGCACGAACTTTGTCACAACCCACCCAATACACATGGTAATGAGATATGGAGATAATCCTTGCACATTTGGATGAATCCTTTCCATACATCAGACTCCATGACCCGGATAATTATGGATCTCTATAACCACTCATGGCCATCAGAAGTGGAAAGTCATCGACCCGTGGACACCTTTGCATGACTATGCATACCATGCCCTTAGCGGCTCTACATAATGATAACCCCTTGCTCATCTACCAAAGGCAAGATTTCCGTAGGCGACACTCTTCCTAGCCCCATATGCTTACCAGCCTCAGAGCCCCCGTACCATACCTCCTTATCCAGAAGTTTATGGAGAAGTGGTTTACAAGTTCATCCCCTCTCCACATCCAAGTGTTTTCAAGGTATCCCTACCTGGCTAGCCTCTGTGTCCACCAGTGGTTCACATAGCGACCTGCATCAACAAAAATCAAGCTAGTACTAGCCTACTTTGACTCAACGGACAATTGGAGTGAAGATGTTTATTGCATACTCGGACGCCATTATCCCCATGTGTCGAACTCTGCACTATGAGCAATCACGGATTCTCATAATCATTCATGGCCATCAGAAGTGGAAATTTATCGACCCGGGGACACCTTTGTATGACTATGCATACCATGCCCTCAGCGGCTCTACATAATGATAGCCCCTGGCTCATCCATCAAAGGAAAAATTTCCTCAGGCAGTACTCTTCCTAGCTCCGTACGCTTACCGGCCTCAGATCCCCCACACCACACCTCCTGATCCGGGAAAGCTCAAAGTTGGAGTTTATGACCTTCATCCCCCACCTTGTTCCAAGTATATCAGAGCATGTTGACCCAGTTATCCTTCGAGTGACTACAGAAATAGTCACCCAATGGTCTGAGCTCTATGACTGATAAACTAGGAGTACTTTGTCCTTCCTGCATGATGCTAAACTGCATGGAGTAAAGGCACTCCCCCACAAGAAAGATAAATCAGCGCAGGGAGCTCTCTAAGCTTTAACAGCAACCAGGGACGAGTATGCCCGACATGTTCAGACATTTCCTTCCTCGGCGACAGACTTCATGGCTCGGATAATTGTGGATTCTCATAACCATTCATGGCCATCAGAAGTGGAAAGTCATCAACCCAGGGAAACCTTTGTACAACTATGCATACCATTCCCTCAACGGCTCTGCATAATGATAGCCCCTGGCTCGTCCACCAAAGGAAAGACTTCCCCGGGCAATACTCTGCCTAGGTCCATACGCATACCAGCCTCAGAGCCTCCATGACATCTCTCCTGATCCAAGAAGCCCCGGAACCATGATTTACACCATCACCCCCTCCATGTCTTGGACATGCCAGGATACTCGGGCCTAGTTACATTCTAATCAAGAGCAGCCTTTTCAACTATGTCCTCGCAACATGACGTTAAACAGCACGGTCAATCGTCCTTGATGCATGACGTTAAACAGCACAGCATTGGAAAAGGAAAGAAAAATGTCAATCGTCCTTTCTGCATGACGTTAAATTGCACATCATTGGAAAAGGAAAGAAAAAAACCCCTCGTCCTCACTGCATGACGTTAAACTGCACAGAAACCTTTAAATAATTCCCCTCTTCCTTACCGCTTGACGATAAACTGTACGGTCAAACCTGCCATGGGTTCAGTAAGGAACAGAGGCTTTTCTCTGTCCTTTAGTTCACAGGTCAGACCGGCACAAGTCACCGTCCCACACCCACATGAGAATGGATTACTTCACCCATTCTCGGGAATTTTAGTCTAGATGTTTCCCCCATATCCAGGTACCCTCTCATCATAAACCATACTCTGCACTCAGAAAAATTCAAACTCTCATAATCCGCCCCTGGTGGTCCCAAATCTCAACTTCCCTGAAGTTTCTTGGCTATCAGGGGAATACAGTCATTGACCTAAAGACACCTTTACATGACTATGCATACCATGCCCTCAATGGCTCTGCATATTGATCGCCCCTGGCCCGTCTACCAAAGGAAATATTTCCTTAGGCAGTGCTTCTCTCTGTACGCCCCTTGGCCCCTGATCCCCCATGTCTATCCCGGGATTCGGAAACCCTCTGAGCTATAGTTTACCAACCTCTTTCACAACCCTGCCTGAATATGGTGGAACGTTTTTGACAAGATTACTGAGAACCAGGAGAAGTCATTCTATTTTAAATGATGTCCCAGCTGCATGACTTTAAACTACGCCAAGCCTCAACCATCCCTTACGCTAAATAATGCGTAGGGAAGTGGTATCCTGGCTACGCTTCTGATTAGTACGTATGCCCCCAAAACCCTTTCAGATGTCACACTCCCCTTCTGAGCCACCCCTGGTTGTTTTCATAATCTTCCAAGCCACCCATCATGGTTTCCATGAGCCGGACTTCCATGAAGTCCCCTGGCCATCAGAAATGGATAGTCATTGACTTAAGGAAACCTTTGCATGACTATGCATACCATGCCCTCAACGGCTCTGCATTTTGATCACCCTTGGCCCGTCTACCGAAGGCATGTTTTCCTTAGGAAATGCTCTTCCTACCTATATACGCTGACGCGGCTCCCATGCCTTGAGGCATGCCCTGCATGCCATTCAAATTTAAACATGATTCCCCCCACATGCATCTGAAGAGTATTGAGACATCTTTTATTCAGCTGAACCCCATTGGGGCCCTTTCCCCACCGTGTTTGGTCAAAGCTGTTCGACCTAAAACATCAGTAATGATAGTCTTGTCGGCGGGACTTTAAACCGCTCACAAAAAGAGGCACAAAACCTGTTAGGCCGAAATCCCGAAAAGGGTGACCTAAGAAAAAGTCAGGCCATACCCGTTGGGCTCACACTAAAAGAGCCCAGGCAAAATCAGGGTATTAAAAGAAGAGACAAAAATTTTGTAGGGATTTTCAATAAAACCCTAGCAATAGTCAAACTATGCTCGCTGGACCCCATGGTCTAGGCAAAAGTTAGAGTTTTTTTTCTGGGTTATGATTAATTATGATTTAGTGAATCGTTATTTACATGAAAATTGTTCTTAGTAACAATCAAATTTCACAGCAACAAGTGATCGACAGAGACTGCATTTCGTTCGAAAAAAAGGGGGGCAGATGCCCACAAACTGGGGTCTCTCCCTCACAAAAAAGGGGGGGAGGGGTAAGTAAAATAGAGGGTACAAGAGTGGATTTGATAGTCATAAAGAATCCTGACTCGCCCTCTCCACCAGATCAGCAACCGTGCGGTGGAGTTCATTGTAAGACCGTTCCAACACGGTCTTCTCCCTGGCTTCAATCTCAGCCACCAAACAAGTATGCTCCACTGTTGTTCGTAGATCATTGATCCCTTTTCTAGTGGTTTCAATACGGATGGTCATAGCTGACAACCGATTCCTCAGCATCATTGCCTGTTCTTCACATTCATGCAACTCAGAGGACAGAACGGCCGCCTGATCACGAGAGGACGCCTCCTGTGTCGTCAGCTGATGGAGTCGTATTGTGGCTTCCTCTAGGGTTCGGGTCCCACAATAAGCATAAGCAAAGTGATAAATTTTGTGTTCACTAGTGGAAACTTCCTCATGAACCATGAAAACTTGGAAAGCAAGGGAATGGAACTGCCGATAGTCAAATCCACCCGACCCCAAACCCAAGAAGAGCTTTCAAAGAGCTTTGGTCTTAGTTTCCATCTCAGCTAGATGAGTTTCGGCAACGATCTTGCAAATCCGATGCCAGGCCCACTTGTGCACTGCCCGGTGGTCCTCCATGGATCGAGGAACTTTTTTGTCCACGCCATATGTTATAGGAACGAAATCTGTAATTGCAACCAGAGTAGGCATGTGATCGCTAGAAGTCGGTTCCGAAGCTGGAAAGTATGGATCCTCTATCCTCGGTTCAGGCTTGGGCACCAAGTTATTAAGCCCAGTATCGACTGGAGGAACTTATGGGATGGTCTCACTGGGACCCAAAACCATAGGTTTGTCCTCATCCATGCACAAGAAGGATGAAACTGTCTGAATTGCGGCCACTACAGGGCTGGGAGAGGAAAGTTCTCTGAGTCGCTTTGATCGACGAGCCATCAGTCGATCCTCCCTTAAAACTGATGAGGAAGGTAAGGTGGATGCAGCAGCCACCATACCTCTTGATTTGGGAACCTACCGGACATCCTTCCCTAGGATCCCATCAGGATAGTATTTTACCCGAGTTTTTGCATACTTCATGGAAAGGTCGACGGTCGCCCTCAAAACAGGCATGGGAATACTCGTGTCAGATCCCTCCCACGTCAGCATCAGCCACCATTGACGAAGTGTGTCCGGGTGTAGTTCTCAAGACTGAGGAGGGGGAAGGGAAACTTGGATTTTCATTCACCCAAACTGGCGAGAAAAATGATACGGGATATACAGCTCGCACAGAGAAACCCCGTCGATCCGCGCGGACAGAAATTCATCCCGCAGAGAGATCATGTAAGAGAACTCCTCCAGGCTCCCCAGTAGTTGTCAACTAAGACGCCAAAAGGGGAGGGGTAAGGAGTGAAATAAAACTGGGAAAAGTCGCTCAGAAGCTCGAGGAATTCACCAGGGCTAAGGGATTTTAGGCGAACTCCAGCTACATCAAGCAGGGTAGGCCGAAAAGTAGGAAGCGGGATGACTGTGTTGTGACGATACTCATAGCAGCGAAAATGATCCACTACCCAGCCGTACAAAAATTGAAATGGCCCACTCATATGGAAGGGTGAACCACCCTTCTTTATGTGACCCAACAGTTCATAAATGCGAGCAAATGTGGGCACAGCCAAGTTCACCAGGGGGCCCTCTACCATCTCAACTGCCATCATCACAGTGCAAGCCCTAACGTCGGGATTACTATACTGAGAAGGAAATAGCCACCCACTCAGGAACATAGCGAACAAACCTGCTAGCCAAAGAATAGGCGGCACACCGAGGCGCACCTCGTAACCCCATTAAAGGTAGTCTCCCACCTCCAGAACCGCCCAGTAGGAACCTGGGGAGGTTTGTGACTTTTGAGAAGGGTGAGTCCTTGGGCGCTTGATCTTTAGCACTGGATCAGTGGTGTTCAGAAATAACCCTATCTAGGTGTTATAGGGAATAAGAGAGCGGGCATGTAACACCCCAAGATTCCACGGTACATTTCCCTTTGAATAATGCAATGGCGTGCATTGTACGCAACTTTGAGATTCTACCACACCACAACCAATCAAACTAGCCATTATGAATAGTAATACCTACTTTTTGAAATTTTATAAATTCTATCTCTCAAAATAGACTTCATTTTTGGATTCGGAATATCGAAATTATCCTAGGGTGAAATTTTGGTACTTTTCGGATAACTTTCATATTTTGATGAATAGTGAAAATTACTAAATTTTAATTAAAAACAACTTTTTTAATAAAAATAATTAATAGTGATAAATTATGAATTTGTGTGGTTTTAAAGTATATTTAGAATATATTTTTACCATTTAATGCAATGCTGGTCATTGGACATAATTTCACAATTAAACCAAACATAAAGAAGTATCAATCTTTTGATAGTTATTATATCTTAAAAACACGCTTTTTGTTTTGACAGCGGGAATTAATTTTAAATTAATTTCGGCCACTTTATGTGTTTTGAATTTGGAAAAATGGATTCCATATTTTGAGTCAGGATTTTCAAATTGTGTAAATAGGTAACTTTTATTTTTAGACATTTTTAATAATTACTTCAGTAAATATTTTATTTACCATGGTTAAAGGGTAAATCCGGTAAATAAGGGTTAAAAATAATATTATAATAAAACAAAATTACCCTAAAACGTGTCCTAACCTTATTGGTTGATACATGTTCGACCATGGGCATCTTTGGGTCAATTTTGGGACCACATGGTGCCACTTGTAAGTGATAGGGACACTTTATTTTAATTAAGTTAAAATGAATACAAAAATGATACAAGCGTATATCTTTTAGAAAAACAATTTTCACATATGGTTATATATGATGGATTTTCGACTATAAATATTTATTATAAATATAAAACGATTTCCTACAGAATGATAGTTTATTTATAATTTTTAGATATTAAATAAGTTAATTTATTTATGACACAATGATGATGCAGTAATTACCATAATAGTGAAAAATTAAAATAATTGATATTATAAATACCCAAATAAATAAAATTTGAGACTTTTAATGAATTACAATTATTTTATAGGATAATATTACATATTATTATTTATTTAATAGACGTTTTTCTAAGTAATCATTCTGTTATGATTTTTACAAAAATCAATTATTGAATAGTGTCAAAATTGACATAAAAGAGTTTTTAAAACAAATATTATATTATTAATTGATATTAAATTCCTAAAAATATAAGGTTCGGTAAAGGGACTTATATCGTGATAGGTGTATTATTAATGGACCAGTTGGGGGTCTCTTGGATGTATATAGTAAGTTTATTAACCATATAATATAAAAATACAAAGAGACATTGTAAAAATGAAACTAATTAACTAAGAGTTAATACTTAGTGATAAGGTTAATATAGTAAACCAAACCTGTCTAAATTCTATTGGTTGAGTGGTTGTAGACCTATCCCCACCTTAACCTTTAAATAATCCACTTTGGAGCCATTAGAAACCGAATATAAATTTATTATAAAATAATATTTCTAGCTTTTCCAAAGGTGCCCCTCACCCCTCTTATAAAAGGGCACTCCCGCTTCTCATTAACTCACACCTTCAAAGCCTTTTGGTTCGGCCAAACTCTAACCAAATACTCTCTCAACTTCCCTCACTGCAACCTAGAGGACTTAGTTTGATCAGAAATCCAACCTAAGACCCCTTTTGATTAAATCAAGAGGAAGAACCCGAAGAAAAGGTAATGATTTCACCACCCTTTTTCAAGTTCCTTTCTTCTTCCACTTCTTATTTCTTTGTTATTAACATTCTAAAATAATAACTCCAGTATCTTATATATATTGTGATGTTATTATAAATATGGTACAACCATATTCAGTATTCTATCCATCCTTTGAATAACATGTCACCATACGTGCGTACGTACGGCTTACCGTCTCCACGTCGTGGTGTAATTGTTATTAAATAAATTATTATTTGGATGGGTATAATAATGATGTGTAATTAATGTAAATAATAAATATAACATGATAATTATTCTTTCTATATGATATACTATCCAATTATATATTATTTTAACATCAAAAGAATGATATTGTCACACGTGCGTACGGACGGACTACCGTCTCCACGAAAGCGATGAGATTCATTCTCCATCGTATCCATTCAAGTATAATTATCATTTGATGATTTAAAAATAATTTTTAAGGACTTGATATAATTATGGATATGAATAATATACAACCTATCCATAACAAACATGGCTTACGTAACAAAGAATATAAAGGAAAACGAGTAAGTTAACACCCAAAATGATGATAATACTAAGATATTATTAACAAATCAATGTTAAAAGATCATATATGGTATCATATTAATGTAAATGATTCTTGTATAATTAAATAACAATTATTTCACCATTATATGGTAGGTTAACCTACCGTCGACCAAGGAAAAATTACAAAGTAAGGGGTTTCTTATCTCACTTTTAATTCCGTGAGATTTCCATTATTCACCACTTATTTATTGCATGTGGTGTGTGTACTACCCATGATTGTATTCATTGTGTAATATACTTTAATTTATGGATATTTACATCATCATTGTATGATCCATCTTTCATGGGTGTATGTTTCGTAAGTTACCAAATTGATAAGGGAATTTGATATTTCAATTTCCACTCATAAGGCTTACGCGTACTTCATTGATTATTTTACTCCAAGATTATGTGTGGAATTACTATTCATTTTATTATGTCATATTTTCCACTCCCCTTTCTATTGATATACTTTTGATACACATAATCACTTCATTTATATATTCTCAAGTGATCGGTATGAACTTGATAGGAGTAATTTTAACTCAATCTCTATTTTTTGAGTTAAATATCCAATTCATTAGTGTTGTTTTTATAAGAATATGTGTGAATGTCATATGATTTATTTACACTAAATATCCAATCATATTGAGTGTATTTATATTTTCCACACATAATTATGTCTTCGATTTATCCTTAACCTAAGGATATGGTCTTTATAAGAGAATTCATCTCAATTTACATTCCATGGAGACTTCTTTGTTGTTATACACCAAATCAGTTTTATATGGTGTATATAATGTACTTAGACATAGTATATCATGAATCCCTGTATTATCGTGATATTATAAAGTTTTTATTACCTCAATTATTTGTATTCAATTGTCTCTCTTTTGGTTAGAAACTCTAACTAAAATACATTTTTTAGTGTTTTAAAGATTTATTCTTCTAAATATTTCTCATTAATGTCCATATTTTAAAAATGGTTTTAAGGATTTATTTATATGGACATTAAAGTTTTAAAATTAAAACTCCTTACAATAGTTTCAAAGTGGTATGGGACACTTTGATTCTAAAATCTATTTTAAATGGATTCTTGAAAAATATTGTGACTTTTAAATGATTTCAAGAAAAAGGGGTATATTTCACTCTAATTGTTTTGATGGTTATTTTCATCTATATCAATATCCTTCATCATTATCGATTGAGGTTAATATGATATAATACAATCTTCCATATTGTATCGAATGAGTTATGTTTTACTGTGGATGTGCTATCTTTATACCATTCATGGTTTGTGGATAAAGTATTGACATTTCGTATGCTAGTTTTAATATGAATGTTTATGTTATGTTTAAGACTTTTCATATGAGGAATTCATTGGACTTAGTAAGTGACGGGTGGAGCCCGCTATAGCACCTTGATGCATCGGTAGGTCTCATGAGACAAAATAGTGTCTTG
The DNA here is from genome assembly GCA_963277665.1 of Viscum album. Lineage (NCBI taxonomy): Eukaryota > Viridiplantae > Streptophyta > Magnoliopsida > Santalales > Viscaceae > Viscum > Viscum album. The sequence continues at coordinate 1,893,283,056 of OY728125.1, read as the reverse complement.
GCACAAGGCCTTGGAAAAATCTTATTTGTAGTCTTGGCACGAGGCCTTGGCTATGTGGTTATGATAGTCTGGAATTATGCATTCCATCATTATGAAAGTGGTTATTGATATTTCATGTGATTGTTCAACTAGTAGAATATACATGTGAATAAGTAAATGGCATTATTTCATTTTAACTTTCCCATATTATGCGGAAGTTCATGTTTAAAAGGCTTTTGTTTTAGTTATAAATTACTTTAAGTGTTTATACGTATCTATGAAAGCTTCTGCTATATTGTTATCCTTACTGAGCATCTGAGCTCACCCCTTTAAATGTTTTATTTTTCCCAGGATGTGAAGAAGTAATTTATGAATGACCTGCAGGGATAGTATGAGGGGATATAAAGACAAGATGTTGTTGTAGTTTTTTTTACCTTATGATGTAATGTAAGACTAATGAATATATCTAGTGTTTCCAAGACTAATAAACTAATCGGTCTTTCGAGACTTGATCCTTTGTGATCATGCCAATGTTATGTAATAATGCACCGAATCTGGGTAACTGGGGTCGGGGCGTTACAGTTGGTATCAGAGAAAGTTTACTACAAACCTTGGAAGCTAGATTTAGATAAACTCTGATTAGAGCATGTAGAACTAAGATGAACTTTGAGGATTAGTATAGAAGAACTTCCTAGAATTTTGGTATTTTATAGATTTTGTGAGTTTTCCGAGCAATACATCCATATCTGGATACGAGCAGGTAGAGGCGGCTCTGGCACAGATGTACCTAGGGGTAAAACCCGAAAACACCTCTTTGAGCTAGACTAGAACGGGAACTAGTGCACGACAATGGGCCTTGCTTCAATCTTGGTTACGACACTCCCGGGGGATATGCTTAGGATAATTTACATTTTATTTACAAACTGATTTGAATTATTATATATATAAGATGAGAGTAAATGACCTTGGTTAATCCTAATGTGTTTCAAATTGAGAATATAGTGACATTTTAATCTCTAAATGATTTTTTGACTACTATTACTCACACAATACTTTCTTGTTTTAGTCATTGGCTGGATTCCAAGGATGTCATAGTGACTTTGAGAATGATGTACAAGGTGGGAATGGTGGTGTCAATGAGGAAAAAAATGGAATGTTGATAGGTTTAAAAGATTTCATCTTTATGCCAAATCAATTTTCCAAAAATATGATCAACAATATATATATTAACCAATTCCCGGACTCAACAAAGAAGAGAAAGGTAATGAATGATAAGAGCTCCAGTAGTGGAGACCATGGAGAAAGAAATCCTCAATTTCCATCATGTAGGAAATGTGGAGGGAGACACCCAGGAAAGCGTCTCAATGGGACAAAGAAATGCTTTACGTGCAGGAAGGAAGGACATAAAGTGAAGAATTGCCAAAGAAAAATGAAGAGTATTATGGAAGAAGATAAAAATGGTCCCAAGAATCCATTTACAGTCATTTTCCGTAAATGTAGGAGACATGGCCATTACCCGAGTGAATTACCTATTCTATAGGATATTTTCTTGGTCAAAGAAGAAGCTATATGTAAATAAATGGTTGGAGAAATGTTTAAAAAGTATTATTGCTCCTTTTGATTGGTTTACTTTGGAATAATTTTCTCTTGTATTTTTTTTAACCCTGTAGTTTTCAATGTGAGAATGATATTTGAGGAAGAATTATCTTTTCTCTTGTGGATATAGTTATAAATAACCATTTGGTTTTATATGATCGTTGGGTTTGAGGAAATTATAAGTTATTATAATTTGGGATGAAAATGTAAGGTAAAAGATAAGATTTGTGGTTTAATTATGTTATGGTTATTTTGAGAAATTTATCTCATTTTGGAAATGTTATAAAATATAGTTTTTAAAAAAGGAAAACACGCAGACCGTGTGACAACCCGTCGCGTTGGAAAAAGCTGTGGGAATCGAACCCACAACCAAAGTGCGATTGGGATTTATCGCCTACCACTGTACTATGTGAAGTCCTTGGTTTGTGTGACTATTATTTTTAGTTAAATTATTTTATTGATCAATAATAATTTTATTTGGGATCTTGTGTCTTATCAAATTAATACCCTTATTATAGGAAAATGATTTGGTGATTAAGTTATAAATGTTATTTTGGAAGTTGTTCGTTTTTTTGTGAACACTATATGCCCAAGGAAAATAGAATATTTAGGGATTTCATTTGAGGAGTAATGGTGGATTTTTATCTATGTTTTTATTGTGGATTTATAGTGATTTGGGTTATTTATGGAAATGGTTAGGTTAATTACTTTTAAGTATGTGACTTTAAGAGTAATTAATGTCATTTGGAGATACAATTTAACTTGGAAGACTACATTCTTATAAGTTTTGGGTTTCAATATTAGTTTGGATTATATTGAAGGATTTTAAGGACAATTGATTATTGAATGGTATTTATTTAACTTTGGGGTATTGATGGTTTAATTTTAGAAATTAAGATTAGTTTTTTTCTAATGGAATATCCATTTGGGGGATCATCAGATATTATACTAACCATTTTGGTTTTGATTAATCTCTAAAGACAAGGTAAATATATATTTTATCGTACGTGGATCATGTATTTCTATAGATGTTTATTCTAGCTCTTCCATTGTGACCAAGTCTTCTTGAATACTCATTTTTTTTCAAAAAAAATGAGTTAGTGGTAAAAAGTTATTAAAGAATGAAACTCTACTTAAAAAGTAAGTATATATCTTTATTTTCTTAGTCAATATCATAAATGAATTCTTTTTCCTTATGTAATGCAACTTAAAACTAAAAAATGTTGTCCCTTTACTTTTCCTACTGGGAGACTAAGGATCGTTTGTCCCAACACAAGTTTGTGATTTTCTTATTGTTAACTTCCTCCTGATCATGTTTTCTATCCCTCTCCATCATAATTGAACACTTAGTTTATCATCCATATCCATGTTTTCCTACATGGAATCCTAGTATGGGTTATCTTGGGTGACCTTTATACCTCTCTTCCTTTATTTTAAAGTGATAGTTTTATTAACTCTTTTTCTGATGTGGGACTTTCCATTATATTATCAAGCCCAATTTTATAAAAATTGTGAGGACGCAATTTATTGAAGGAGGGTATAATGTAACACCCCAAGATTCCACGGTACGTTTTCCTTTGAATAATGCAATGGCGTGCATTATACGCAACTTTGAGATTCTAACACACCACAACCAATCAAACTAGCCATTATGAATAGTAATACATACTTTTTGAAATTTTATATATTCTATCTCTCAAAATAGACTTCATTTTTGGATTCAAAATATCAAAATTAGCCTAGGGTAAAATTTTGGTACTTTTCGGATAACTTTCTTATTTCGATGAATAGTGAAAATTACTAAATTTTAATTTAAAAAAACTTTTTTAATCAAAATAATTAATAGCGATAAATTATGAATTTGAGTGGTTTTAAAGTATATTTGGAATATATTTTTACCATTTAATAAAATATTGGTCATTCTACATAATTTCACAATTAAACCGAACATAAACAAGTATCAATCTTTTGATAATGATTATATCTTAAAAACACGCTTTTTGTTTTGACAGCGGGAATTAATTTTAAATTAATATCTACCACTTATGTGTTTTGAATTTGGAAAAATTGATTCCATATTTGGAATCAGGATTTTAAAATTGTGTAAATAGGTAACTTTTGTTTTTAGGCATTTTGAATAATTACGTCGGTAAATATTTTATTTACCATGGTTAAAGGGTAAATCCGGTAAATAAGGGTTAAAAAATAATATTATAATAATAAAAAAATTACCCTAAAACGTGTCCTAACCTTATTTGTTGATACATTTTCGACCATGGGAATCTTTGGGTCAATTTTGGGACCCCATGGTGCCACATGTAAGTGATAGGGACACTTTATTTTAATTAAGTTAAAATGAATACAAAAATGACACAAGCATCTATCTTTTAGAAAAACTATTTTTACATAGGGTTATATATGTTGTATTTTCGACTATAAATATTCATTAGAAAGATAAAAATATTTATTACATAATTATATTTTATTTATAATTTTTAGATATTAAATAAGTTAATTTATTTATGACACAATGATGATGCAGTAATTACCATAATAGTGAAAAATTAAAATAATTGATATTATAAATACCCAAATAAATATAATTTGAGACTTTTAATGAATTAAACTAAATTTATAGGATAATATGACATATTACTATTGATTTAATTGACTTTGTTTGAATTAATCATTCTGTTATGATTTTTACAAAAATAAATTATTGAATAGTGTCAAAATTGACATAAAAGAGTTTTTAAAAAATACATTATATTATTAATTGATATTAAATTCTTAAAAATCTAATGTTCGGAAAAGGGACTTATATCATTATATTTGTATCATTAATGGACCACTTGGGGGTCTCTTGGATGTATATAGTAAGTTTATTAACCATATAATATAAAAATACAAAGAGACATTGTAAAAATGAAACTAATTAACTAAGAGTTAATACTTAATGATAAGGTTAATATAGTAACCCAAACCTGTCTAAATTCTATTGGTTGAGTGGTTTTCGACCTATCCCCACCTTAACCTATAAATAATCCACTTTGGATCCATTAGAAACTGAATATTAATTTATTATAAAATAATATTTCTAGCTTTTCCAAAGGTGCCCCTCACCCCTCTTATAAAAGGGAACTCCCCCTTCTCATTAACTCACACCTTCAAAGCCATTTGGTTCGGCCAAAATCTACCCAAATACTCTCTCAACTTCCCTCACTACAACCTAGAGGCCTTAGTTTGATCAGAAAGCCAACATAAGACCCATTTTGATCAAATCAAAAGGAAGACCCCGAAGAAGAGGTAATGATTTCACCACCCTTTTTCAAGTTCATTTCTTCTTCCACTTCTTCTTTCTTTGTTATTACCATTCTAAAATAATAACTCCAGTATCTTATATATACTGGGATTTTATTATAAATATGGTACAACCATATTCAGTATTCTATCCATCCTTTGAATAACATGTCACCATACGTGCGTACGTACGGCTTACTGTCTCCACGTCGTGGTGTAATTGTTATTAAATAAATTATTATTTGGATGGGTATAATAATGATGTGTAATTCATGTAAATAATAAATATAACATGATAATTATTCTGTATATATGATATACCATCCAATTATATATTATTTTAACATCAAAAGAATGATATTGTTGCTCGTGCGTACGTACGGACTACCGTCTCCACGAAAGCGATGAGATTCATTCTCCATCGTATCCATTCAAGTATAATTATCATTTGATGATTTAAAAATAATTTTTAAGGACTTTATATAATTCTGGATATGAATAATATACAACCTATCCATAAAAAACATGGCTTACGTAACAAAGAATATAAAGGAAAATGAGTAAGTTAACACCCGAAATGATGATAATACTAAGACATTATTAACAAATCAATGTTAAAAGATCATATATGATATCATATTAATGTAAATGATTATTGTATAATTCAATAACAATTATTTAACCATTATAAATGAGGTTAACCTACCGTCGACCAAGGAAAAAGTACAAAGTAAGGGGTTTCTTATCTCACTTTTAATTCCGTGAGATTTCCATTATTCGCCACTTATTTATTTCATGTGGTGTGTGTACTTACCATGATTGTATTCATTATGTAATATACATTAATTTATGGATATTTACATCATCATTGTATGATTCATCTTTCATGGGTGTATGTTTCGTAAGTTACCAAATTGATAAGGGAATTTGATATTTCAATTTCCACTCAATCGGCTTACGCATACTTCATTGATTATTTTACTCCAAGATTATGTGTGGAATTACTATTCATTTGATTATGTCATATTTTCCACTCCCCTTTCTTTGGATATACTTTTGATACACATAATCACTCCATTTATAAATTCTCAAGTGATCGTTATGAACTTGATAAGAGTAATTTTAACTCAATCTCCATTTGTTGAGTTAAATATCCAATTCATTGGTGTTGTTTTTATAAGAATATGTGTGAATGTCGTCTGATTGATTTACACTAAATATCCAATAATATTGAGTGTATTTATATTTGCCACACATAATTGTGTCGTTGATTTATCCTTAACCTAAGGATATGGTCTTTATAAGAGAATTCATCTCAATTTACATTCCATTGAGACTTCTTTGTTGTTATACACCAAATCACTTTTATATGGTGTATATAATGTACTTTGACATAGTATATCATGAATCCCTTTATTCTCATGATATTATAAAGTTTTGATTACCACAATTATTTGTATTCAAGTGTCTCTCTTTTGGTTAGAAACTCTAACTAAAATACATTTTTAAGTGTTTTAAATATTTATTCTTCTAAATATTTCTCATTAATGTCCATGTTTTAAAAATGGTTTTAAAGATTTATTTATATGGAAATTAAAGTTTTAAAATTAAAACTCCTTTCAATAGTTTCAAAGTGGTATGGGACACTTTGATTCTAAAATCTATTTTAAACGGATTCTTGACAAATAGTGTGACTATTAAATGATTTCAAGAAAAAGGGGTATATTTCACTCTAATTGTTTTGATGATTATTTTCATCTATATCAATATACTTCATCATTATCAATTGATGTTAATATGATACAATACAATCTTCCATATTGTATTGAATGAGTTATGTTTGACTGTGGATGTGCTATCTTTATACCATTCATGGTTTGTGGATAAATTATTGACATTTCGTATGCTAGTTTTAATACAAATGTTTATGTTATGTTTAAAACTTTTCATATGAGGAATCCATTGGACTTATTAAGTGATGGGTGGAGCCTGCTATAGCTCCTAGATGCATCGGTAGGTCTCATGAGACAAAATAGTGTCTTGGAACAAGGCCTTGGAAAAATCTTATTTGTAGTCTTGGAACGAGGCCTTGGCTATGTGGTTATGATAGTCTGGCATTATGCATTACATCATTATGAAAGTGGTTATTGATATTGCATGTTATTGTTCGACTATTAGAATATCCATGTGAATAAGTAAATGGAATTATTTCATTTTATCTTTGCCATATTATGCAGAAGTTCAAGTTTAAAAGGATTTTGTTTTAGTTATAAATTTCATTAAGTGTTTACGCTTATCTATGAAAGCTTCTGCTATATTGTTATCCTTACTGAGAATCTGAGCTCACCCCTTTCAATGTTTTATTTTTCCTAGGATGTGAAGAAGTAATTTATGAATGACCTGCAGGGATAGTATGAGGGGATATGAAGACAAGATGTTGTTGTAGTTTTTTTACCTTATGATGTAATGTAAGACTTATGAATATATCTAGTGTTTCCAAGACTACTAAACTAATAGGTCTTTTGAGACTTGATCCTTTGTGATCATGCAAATGTAATGTAATAATGCACTGACTCTGGGTAACTAGGGTCGGGGAATTACAGGGCACGCAACACTTGACCCAGTGACTGCTCCACCATAACCAACAGATCCCTCTCCAATAAAGGAACTTGGTCGATGTCATCCCATGTGTCAGGAGCAGGCAGAAATTTGTCATACATTTCGCCAATAATCGGGAGTCCTCCCAATTGATGGATATCCCACAGTCTAATACCAACTTCACCATGGGAAAGGTGGAAATTATTATTTCTTGAACACCAGTGACTGAGTAGGTTTGGCAGGACCAAGGATGGTGGGTAAATGGAAAATTAGGAGGCCCACACGGTGGAGTATAAATTGACTACTTCCAGTGATCTAGGAGACTCCCGATAGTGATGATGGACCCAGAAAGCCTAGGCCCAGTCATTTGAGAAGATCCCTCCGGATTGAAGATCCCACCTAGGAGTCCACCCCGCATCGGGATCTACTCGAGCCAGGTTGATAATAGAAGGGTAATTCTTGGAGACAGCTTCCTAAGAGAATTTTCGAGTGTGCGGATCACTTTGGGTCCAAATAGATCCCCTCAAAATGAATGCGTCTTTCTTATCAGAGTCGTAAAACATCTCCCCCGATTGGGTAAGGTTCGCCTGAATACACTTGGACGACGCTTCCAAGAAAGGATAAGGAAGACCTGAGAAAGTGGGGGTAATAGGGACCTCGTCTTGAATACCGAATCCATGAAGTGGAAGTCGACTTGATAGTGGATAATCCAGGAGCTCAGGAGGGAGAAAATCTTTCAAGGCACCATTTTCAGGAATGATAGACCAACTAGGGTCCTCTTGGATGGTCTTCGCTCTGCGAATCATAGCTAAAAATCTCCCTGAACCAATTGGGAGCAACTCTGCAGCAGGCCTTGGGGCAGAACGAGGGGGAACCATATTTTCTCCCTGCACAATGAGAGCCAACAATTAGTTAGTCCGGAATAAAAAAAATCTGGACAAAAATAACAAGATATATTATGGATAAGGAGGATTCATAAGAAAAGTCCTCAAGGAGGCCTTGGAGGATGGTTCACGATGACATCGTCCCGCGAACCAGCCCTTTGCGAAATCAGTCTGCAAAACCATGGCCCGTGGAGCATTGTCCAGGAAACTGTGAGCCAAGCTGCTCCACGGAATTTCAATCCCGATTTTAAGTGATTATGTTTGGAAGATTTAGAAACTTTTAAAGTTCAAGAGATTTTAGTCCGCAGAGCATCGAATCTGCGGAGCATCGAAACCGTGAAGCAAGTTCCTCTACAGCCCGTCATCACTTACTTTTTAATTAATTAAGAGTAATGGTTTGTGGTTGAGGAATTGGTTCATGGGTGAAGGCGACCGTAAGGTGGAATGGTTCGCGGAAGTCGCAGCTGGTTCATGGACGAAGCACTTCGCGAAGGAACGATCGCGCAGAGGTGAGGGAGCTCTAGTTTCGCGAAGAATTCGGTAAAAGAAAAATGAAGGGGTCCCCATATTTATAGGCATGGTCCTCTACAAGGTCCACCTCCCTACTGCAAACCATCTCAGTTTTAGGACCACTTTGCATCGGAATGGTCTCCTCTTCATTCCGATCGGACCCCATTCCGATGGGGGGAATATTTAGGGTCCTGAAAAATCCGCAAAGAAGATTCTACCCAAATCCCCCAAATAATTGGGGAAAAGAATTGAGAAAGAAAAAATAAGGGACACAAACAGGACCGGTCTATGGATCGGTCCCATGAAAATGCAACGTGGTCAGGCCCCGCAAAGCACCCCCTCCGCGAACCATTATCGTTCGCGAAATGGAGGCGGAGATCCTCCGCGATCGCGAGGCAGGATGGGCGCCAATCCGGTTCACCACCGTGAACCACCTCAACCGTGGACTGTGTCGACCGGTTCAAGCCGCATCCACTATCATTCGTGAAATGGAAGCAGAACCCTCCGCGGCCGCGAAGCACTCCCCAAGTTCGGTTCGTGGGGGGGGGGGAAGTGTTCAATACCCACCGCGAATCACGGATTGACCAAGTCAGCTGTAAACCGGGTATTCGGTCATGGGCATCTGCAAAAAGTGTCGTGTGACCGCAGATATATTCATTTCCCCAGTCTATAAAAGGAGACTGAGGGGGAAAGGAGGAGAGGATTCGGAGATTTGAGGATTCATATTTGGACGATTCAAAGGCGGAGGAAAAGAAGAACGATCAGACTCAGGTTGAAGGATTTCGAAGGAAGGATTTAGATTTCGCAAACAGTGAAGTTCCAGTTCACAAACCAAAGCAGGTATAAACCTGTGAACGAACTCATAGAGAACCGAAAACGCATAATAATTTGGTGAATCGAGAACTCAAAATAAAATAAAAAGAGAAGACCGCGAACCATAGCCCCTCCGCGGATGCACTCTCCATGGACCAGGGTGTTTATGCCTCTTTTCCGATCTGCCACACCACGTAGTACCCTACTATGAAGGTGAAGCCTCGACTGAAGAACCCCTGATCGGCACCGCCCTTGGCCGTCGCTGCTCGTATGGAACCCTCTGCGGACAACCCTAGTTCGCGGATCGAACCCGGAGTCGCGAACCACCTTGGTTCGCGGGATGCCAATCAGTCTGCGGACCCTCCTGGTTTGCGGATGGCCAATCAGTCTGCGGACCATCCTGGTTCACGGATGGTCTCTCAGTCTGCGGACCACCCTGGTTCGCGGACGGCCCCTCCAGCCATGTAGCACTTCCCTACACAAAGGGCACCAAAACCTTCGGATTTCCCATTCCTTGAGCCGCATAAGGTCCTCTAGATCCGACCTGATCCTCCACGACCTCTTCACGGGCCTACTCATCAGCCTCAAGCCGAGGCCTCCACCAAAGCGACTGGACACATTTGGTGTAACCCTCAGGCGCATCAGCGTGCCGTTTTGAGTTCACATACCCACGATAAACAGGGGAAAGGGGGTTTCCCCGACCCTTGAGCAGATTCCCAAAGCATTCCTGGGTCCAAATTCCCATAGTAATGTGGGGTCTGAGCTTGGGATTCCCTTTTCTGCCTCTTGACTTGTCAAGGGCTTCCCGAGGATGGTAAAATACCCATCATAAGGAAGCCCTCATGCAATGTAAGAGAGGAGATGGGGATAGGAGCACCCCCTTTCCCTCTCCCACTACGCTTTATCACCATGGGCCTCCTCAGAGTGTAAGCCCCAATATATCTCCATGGGCCGCTCCACGCGTAAGCCCCACTCCATTTCTCATGGGTGCACCTTTCGTGACGTGATCCTCTGGTCCCTGCTTCCTCTTGTTTCTCACACTGAGCATGAATCACGTGTGATTAGAGTAAGAATCGACCATGACATCCTCTTATGGGCCTCCTCAGAGTGTAAGCCCCAATCCATCATGGGCTGCCTTAGAGATTAAGTCCCATGCCAATTTGAACTACATGGACTTTGATCCCTGTCTCCTAGGCAGGGTACATAGGAAGCCTCCCAGAGGTTCAAGCCCAACAACAGGTCATTCCGACTCCCTTTCATGTTAGTTTACCAATATATTGGGCCTCCTCAGAGTGTAAGCCCCAATCCATCATGGGATGCCTCAGATCATAAGTCCTAATCCAATTAGAACTATGTGGACTTCAATCCCTGCCTCCTAGGTAAGGTACATAGGAAGCCTCCCTGAGGTTCAAGCCCAACAACCGGTCGATCCGACTGTCTTCACATCGGTTCATCGAGCTGCTCCCAGCACCGTCTCAATGAGTCCAGACTCCACGGGGTCATTAATCCAACGAGGGATGGTAAACCTCAGGACTAATTGATTCTGAATCCCTTGCATCCAGTTGACCATTTCCCACTGAGGTTAAATCTATGGATACTATGTTTGGGTATAAATCAAAGATTCGCGAACATATGGATACGTCTTAAATCTATAAGAGAGTCCCAGAACAGGAAATAATTCCCCCCAAAAATGGTGTGATGAGCCTGGCTTCCCATCCTCTCTACCATTGTGAGTTCTTAAGAGTCGCTGGTCAGACCATCTAGTGAACGCCTGCCTTTGGAAAGCAGGTCCATCAATCATTGGATACGGAGTCATTGGGCGTTTTGAGGCCGAAAGCCAAAACCATGAAACAGCTATGATCAACCACTTCTCAATCAGATGCTCTCTCTAGGAGGTATCTTTTCCCATACCAGGCCTCATAAATATTTCTTTCCTAAACTTATTTCAATAGAGTAGTGAAAAACATGGCCTACTATAGGGATCCTCATAATGTTCCATTTAAATTTTAGTATGGTAATGATTTTTTTATGGAAACTTAACCAAGGCTTGGTTATCATACCATGATCCACCAAATTCTAGGTAATAATCCTAAATTAAATCTTTAATTGTGTGAATTGTAATCTTATACTTTCCCTCAGTTTTTTTATTGTATGTTGTGATCAATATTAATTGTGTCCTAATTTAATTTGGTAATCCCTTCCAAAACTTAAATGTAAAACATGTTTCTCTATTAGATATATTGCTCAAGGTAACTCCATTTATGAAAAATATATCATGGAAATATAGCTTTCCCATATTTTATATTTATTAATTCTAACAAAGAATTAAGAAATAAGAAACATTTTTAGGTTTCGGGCACAGCAGAAGCGTGTTGGTGGGTTTGCCCAACTTTAATTTTAACATTAAACAACATTCAATCCGAGATCTGTCATGATTTAAAACGCCGAATCTTAGGAATATAACGAAGAACGAAAAAGAAATGAAGTGTCCCGGAACCCTTGAGATAGGATCATCATATGTTGGTTATAATTAATTTAATTAATTCATAAGAATTACCTCGATGGAATTCTTTATTAGTTGGAGTCTCTGGTCACGATCCTGTGATCCGTCGTTGCATTGTAGAATCCAAGTATAGGATTCCTCTAGCGGTGATGTACACGTTCTCTACGTATCTCTAGACGACGTCGAAGGGATCTCCAGGTGCTAGCACGGAAGATCCTTCCCTTGAGATGATTGCCTTCAACCGCCTTGATCCAGTGGAGGATCTCGCTCTCGTAACTTGAAAGTGTTCTTGGTGGAAAAAGGAATTCTCTCTTTTCTTGAGAGTATTTCCCAATCTGTTGTGCACACCAATGTCTCTTACTCTATGAGAATAATGTAATTTAGGATTATAATACTTAGAATAATAAAATGAATTAATTACTCGAAATCATTTAATAATTTCATTTAATTATTAGCAATACCCCATGTCTTAATAATTACAGTTTACCATCATTATTACTTGACATGCGCCTAACGTATTACATTTAATATCATTTAATTAAATAAACAATATTTTTCTCATGAATCCCGAAAAAAAAACTACATGGCGTGTATATAAATATACACTGCGTGTACTTTTATTTTTCATTTTATTTATTTCCTCCACCATATTTATTAGAACTTGAGTAATGGCTATTTATTTCTTAAATAAATGTAACTGCATTACTCGCTAATAAATATATATATTATTTCACCCACAATATATTCTCTCGAATTACTAGTGTCGAAATAAATGCGATCAGGAATCCTTAAATAATTATTAAACCACAGTCGGGAATAATATTTATTTAACTTGTTAAATTAATATTTAACTGAGATACATGGACACACTTAGTGTGTGACCCTCTAGGTCTCTTTCTCAGTGGCATTAGGCGGAGCCTGCCTAAAATCCAAGGTTAGCGTCTAGCAACATGCCAAGTCACCCATAGAGAAAGAAGTTAACACCGCAATGACGTGTCACCTCCTACGAACGCTTACTATGTAATATAATCCCTTTGTCTTGATATCTCCAATCAAGTGGGTTGCATGCTAGTTCCATCAACCCATGTGCTCGATTATTCTTTCTTTTAATTCTGGGAATTGAACTCACCCATAACTTACCATGGCCATGGATTTATTTAGGCTATATCAATTCCATCAAAGGGCCTGAGATATCTACTTCCATTATGGAACAGAAGGGAAAAATCCTTTCTCGCATTATCTATTAATGCAGTATTACTCGTGATGCACCCAACGTATCTTACCTCGCTAAGAATAGTGTTTCGTCACAGTTTTCGTCAATACATCTAAGTGCGCAAGTTGTAATACCCATTAATAATAATATTAAATTCTAAGGACCAATACACAAGTCCGCAGATAGGAACATCCAATGACACTATGAAATGTGGATTTCCTACTGGCGTGTCTCGTTCTCATAATATCCTCATGGATATTACCAAGGGCGCACACCATGAGAAGGTTTCTCAAAGTTTTATGAGTCCTCACCCCTAATGGCCTATATTATTTGTGTCCCTCAAATAATATCATTCGGCCATAGAACATATATTCAAGAACAGTGTTATGGAACTTCTGGGTTCTCATTATAGTAGGGATCCGCTATGACCCATTAATGCAACAGCAGTCCTTAGGATATTATCACATGCATTGTCACGCAGAAGAACAATCAAGATGTGATAAGGTATTTATTAATGAATAAAGTACAAAGTAGTTGGTTCTAGGCCACCAACTCCAACAGACTCCCACTTGGACTAGAGCCAACTGCTAACAACCTTTAACCTGCTAGCTCTTAAATGATATTCATGCTTCTGCTGAGATAGGCCTTTAGTCATGGAGTCCTCCATGTTCTCTTCTATGGACACTCTTCTCACTACAACTTCACCCCTTTGATAGAAATCCCTCAAGAGGTGATACTTCCAAAGTATGTGTTTTGTCCGTTGATGTGAAATTGGTTCTTTTGTAAGAGCCATCGCTGCAGTATTATCACAATAAAATGTAATGGGATCTTTATTACTAGGCACCACATCAAGCTCCTGGAAAAAGTTTCGAATCCATACGGCTTCCTTGGATGCATCAGAAGATGCTATATACTCGGACTCTACTGTAGAATCGGCGACAACCGGCTGCTTTGAACTCTTCCAGCTCACAACTCCTCTATTGAGACAGAAAACATATCCAGATTGTGACTTCAGATCATTCTGATCTATTTGAAAACCAGTATCAGCATACCCTCTGATGACAAGCTCCTCGTCTCCTCCATACACCAGGAACATATCCTTAGTTCTTCTCAGATACTTAAGGATAGTCTTAATAGAAGTCCAATGATGTTATCCTGGATCTTCTTGATATCTTCCTACCATGATCAATGCATAGGAAACATCAATCCTGGTACATAACATGGCATACATGATGGATCCTATAGCCGAAGCGTATGGGATCTTACTCATTCTATCTTTCTCTTGTTGTGTCTGAGGACACATTTTCTTAGAAAGATGTAAGCCATGTGACACTGGAACCAATCCCCTATTGAAATGTTCCATACTAAATCTCTTTAGTATCGGGTCAATATATGTACCCTGACATAGTTCAAGCAGCCTCTTGGATCTATCACGAATGATCTTGATCCCTAGAATGTAGGCTGCTTCACCTAAGTCTTTCATGGAGAATCACTTGTTCAGCCATTCCTTAACTGACTGTAAGGCTGGTACGTCATTTCCAATAAGCAATATGTCATCAACATATACTATTACGATAATGACCCCATTCCCATTAAACTTCCTATAAACACATGGCTCACATTCGTTCTTAATGAAACCAAATTCCTTTATGGCTTCATCAAATCAAATGTTCCATGACCTGGATGCTTGCTTCAATCCATAAATGGATTCATGTAACTTGCAAACCCGTTTGGCTTCACATGGTGTCACAAACCCTCTGGTTGTGTCATATAGACATCTTCCTGAAGGTTCCTGTTAAGGAATGCTGTTTTGACATCCATTTTCCAAATCTCGTAGTCATGGTAAGATGCTATGGCAAGTATGATTCTTATGGATTTAAACATGGAAACTGGCGAGAAGGTTTCATCATAGTCAATTCATTGACATTGTCTGAATCCTTTAGCCACTATCCTTGCTTTATAGGTGATAACTTGACCTTCCATGTCCATCTTTCTCTTGAATACTCATTTTCATCCAACAGGCTTTACATCAACTGGCTCATCGACTAGAACCCAGACTTGGTTCTAACACATGGAATCCATCTCAGAATTCATAGATTCTAGCCATCTTGCAGCTCCTGATCTTTCTACTACTTCCTTTTAGGAGATAGGTTCATCATTTTCCAACAAAAATGATTCACCATCCTCGGTGACTAGGAAACCAAATCTCTATGGTTCCCTTACCTCTCTTGTGCTCCTACGCAGTACTTGTGTTTCAAGAACCTCTTCCACGGGGACCTGTGGAACTTGTTCTTGTACCAACTCATGTGTATCTTGAGCATCAACTTTATCGAAGTCAATCTTGCTCCCACTATCCATCTTGAGGATGTGCTCCCTCTCAAGAAAGACTACTCGTCTGGCGAAAGTCACTTTCTTTTCTTGAGGGTTATATAGGTAATATCTTTTTTTTTTGCTTGGGATATCCTATAAAGATACACTTTGTGCCCTGGGGTGCTAGTTTGTTTCCTGAGAAGGCCTTAACAAACACCTTGCATCCCCATACACGTGTGTGCGACAAAGTGGGTTTCCTTCCATTCTATAACTCGAATGGAATTCCATTTTCCGCCTTATTTGGTACTCGGTTTAATGTGTATGCTGCAGTTTGTAATGCATATCCCCAGAAGGATAATGGAAGATCCGCATGACCCATCATCAACCTTAACATGTCCAATAAGGTGTGGTTCCTCCTTTCACTAATACCATTCCACTATGGTGTATAAGGAGGAGTGAGTTGAGATAGAATCCCAGACTACCATAGAAGACCTATGAACTCTTGGTTCAGATATTCTCCACCTCGATCCGATCGAAGTTTCTTTATCTTCTTAGCAAGATGGTTCTCTCCTTCATTCTTGAATTCCTTAAATTTATCTAAGGACTCTGAATTATACCTCATTAAGTAGACATAGCCATATCTACTCAAATCATCAGTAAAAGTAATTAAGTAATAATATCCACCTCTAGCTTCTACTGGAAATGGTCCACACAAATCTGTGTGTTCCAATCCTAGAAGCTCTGTGGCCCTTTCACCTTGTCCACCAAAAGGCAACTTGGTCATTTTTCCTTGTAAACAAGCATGACATCTATCAAGTGGTTTTAGCTCAGTAGATTCTAAATAGCCATCTTGGCAAAGCTTTCTCAAGCACTTCTCGTTCACATGACCAACTCGGGGATGCCATAACTGGGTGATGTATGAGTCATGTGAGTTTGTTTCATTATTGATTTCCAACACTTGGTTTTCATAATTTAATACATACAAATCATTATTCAAATGTGTCATACCATAACATATGTTGTTCTTATAAAAGAGACAACCCTTATTTCCAAACTTTAAAACAAATCCATCCATATCCAAACAAGATATAGAAATTATGTTCTTGGTAACACTAGGCACAAAATAACAGTTTTGTAAAACCAAAATCATGCCATTTGGCAATGAGAGATGATAGTCGCCAATAGCCAATGCACCCAGCCTTGCTCCATTGGCAGCTCAAAGATCCACCTCTCCTCTGGCAATCTTTCTAAATCAACTTGGTTCCTGTATTTGAATAGAGATTTGATCCCCACAAGCTGTATCTAATACCCAATGTGTATAAATATAAAGATTGCACTCGATAACAAACACACCTTTAGCGTCCCCATGCTTCTGGGTGCAGTTCCTCTTCCAATGTCCCTGATTTCCACATGAAAAACACACCGTCTCCCATTCCTTGCCTTGCCTATGGATCTTTCCCTTCTTGGAGGGATGATGCTCGGGGGCTTCATACCGTTTATAAGTCTTTGTCCCCTTTTCCTTGTCCTTCATTTTCTTGTTCACCATAAGGACTGCGGGTTTGTCACGCCCCATGTCCTTTTCTACCTGTAGAATCAAGGTCAGAAGCTCTGATAGACTCTTCTCATTTTGTCTCATGTTATAGTTGACAATGAATCTAGAGAAGTTCTTCGTAAGTGATGATAGGATGATATCTGTATGCAACTCATCCGGGAATTTAATCCCTAAGATATCTAGGAATTCAATGTATCCAATAAGCTTGACTACATGAGGCCCAGCTGGCATAGAATCTCCAAGATTAGTTGTAAACAAAGCATTGGAGATATCATACCTCTCCTGTCTCGCCTTCTCTTGGTAGAGATCCTTAAAATGAGACATCATGCTATTCGCGTCCATGTTTTCATGTTGCTTCAAGAGCTCATTATACATCACCCATAGCATGAAACACTAGACATATGTGGAATCATCCATGTGTTTCATGTAGAGAGATAATTCCTCATCACTAGCCTCTTTCCCAGGAGCAACTGGAATAGGCTCTTCCATCACATACAATTTCCTTTCGTGGTGAAGGACGATGTGTAAACACCTCTGCCACTCTTGGAAATTGGTGTCGGTGAGAAGGTTTTCTTTTTAGAGTATGGTGTGCAATGATATGTTGGAATTAATTTTCTTTCCATTTCTACAAATTAAGATGAGAAAAGGTTTAGTACTTTATTACAAAAAAATGAGACAAATAAATAAATTAATACTTATTAGTCTCCCACTATTTTATCAAAATCCAATAACCCTAACCATTGACTTCGGAATATTCTGTTGCGTGAATATTCTAGTGGCCAGGATCCATATTTCCCTTCGCATTACCCCAACTAGGGTTGTTCAAACAACTTGAAGGGTTTTAGGTAGGCATTCCAAATGCCAACTACATTAACTCGTAGCTCCTTGATCTGCTGAGTGGACTCCCTAATCCTGAAATCCTTTTATTTTAGATTTCCTCAACCTTTGCCTCTTGGTCACACCAAGTCCTGTTGTGGCAGTAAACCCTTGATGCAAACCAAGTCAAGTCAACCCAAAACCTTGAATTAGAATTCCCCGATAATTGAAAGCACCCCAACTAGGGTTGGTCAAGAACTTTTAACTATGGTTCGATTCTAACAAAGAATATGGAAGGCTATGTCGACTTAATATTTCTTTTGATGGATTTTATCCTTATATGTAAATTGCCATTTTATTATCTTTGATTACATGATTTTTAATATTAAGTGGGATATACTTAAGTGATTAACCATGTCTAAGATAATATTTACGTATAAGCCGGTTTTATTTTAGTTTCATCTTGAATTCTTGTTTAATTCATTAAATGTGTGATCATGACAACACACCCACAATAAATAAACCATGAAACTGACAGAAATAAAATAAATGGTATGATCGTGAGCCTTTCTATTGGTTAGTTTATCTAGTGGTTGATAAACTAACCCAAGACCTAGGGGAGAAACACCTTGAACCTTTCGGGTTCGTGTTTACAGCTTTCCACCTGTCCACCTTTGTATCTCCTTGGATTGTTTTCACCTTGGCTTCTGACTTGACCCACCTCCACTAGCTTGGGAGCTCCATCCATTACATATGCATTTATCTCACATGCAAGTGAGGGGTAAAAAGGGTTTTTTACAAAAAAATAATCATTGGGCGCGCAGACCCTACATATTAATGAGGAGATGGCTCGCAGGCCAACAAATTTAATTTAAATAAATAAATTAAAGGAAACCATTCATATACAAAGGTCTCATTCTATCTCATGATGATATACATGCAATGATATTTACGCATAAATAAAATTGGCATTCAATTCTTTAATCGTTCATGTTTAAGATAAATCATGCTCGAATTAATTAATTATCTTTAATTAATCAATCCTTTTATCTTAAAACCCTTTTCTGAATTTCCTTGAGATTCTCATCCATAATAATTTTAAAAAAATAAATTCATTTAAAATTATCCTTGTATGTAACTTGTACCTTGGAGGCAACCCGGTGAATTCCTTTTCATTATACAGATGTTAAATTAAACACATATATATAAAACACCTATCACGTGTTGTGCCTCAGCTTTACGCATGCACCATGGTACACGTCTCAAAGGTTTGTATAATATAATAATAAATTTTAATAAATATGCGTAATTTGGGTGAGTACACGGCGTGTAGTTCTGACTACACGGCGTGTACTTTTCTTCACTGTTCATCTGAAGTACACGCCCGGGGACAGGGCGTGTTAATGTACTTTAGAAATTTTTGGAGTACATGGCATGTACAGTGGGACACATGCCGTGTAGTTTCCACATTACACGGTTTCCAGCCGGGCAGGCCATGTATGGAGTACACGGCCCAACCCTAACCCTAAGGGACTACACGCCATGTTCATTGGACCACATGACATGTATTCTGGAAACCGTGTGGCACCTGTTTCGGGTCAACACACGATGTCTTAAATTATTATAAAGAATCCAATACATGGCCTAATTTGGCGGATCAGTCAATGCATTGAACCTAGACTACACGGCGTGTACTTCCGAATACACACAATGTATTTTGGTGTTGTACGGACAGAAATATTTGGCTCTTCCAGATGAGTTCCTCTATTTTATTTTAATCAAAATTAAAAGAAAATTTCGTTTCTGTGAGGTGAACGAGAAATGAGGGAGGAGGAACAGATCTTGAGATTCAGATTTCTAGAATGATTAAACATGAAATGAAATAACTAAATTATTAAATGCATAAATCACCAATGAAAAACTAAATAATTATAACCAATAATATGACCCCTATGATACCACTTGTAGGTTCCGGGTTCAGCGGAAGCACGTTGGTGGGTTTTCCCAACTTTAATTTTAACGTTAAACAACGTTCAATCCGAGATCCATCACGATTTAAAATGCAGAATCTTCGGAATAGAATGAAGAACGAAAAAGAAAAGAAGAATCCCGGAACCCTTGAGATAGAATCATCATATGTTGGTTATAATTAATTTAATTAATTCATAAGAATTACCTCTATGGAATTCTTTCTTCGTTGGAGTCTCTGGTCACGATCCTGTGATCTGTCATTGCGTTGTAGAATCCAAGTATAGGATTCCTCTAGCGGTGATCCACGTGTGCTCCACGTATCTCTGGATGTTGCTGATGGGATCTCCGGGTGCTAGTGTGGAAGAGACTTCGCTTGCGATGTCTGCCTTCAACCACCTTGATCCGGTGGAGGATCTCGCTCTCATAACTTGAAAGTGTTCTTGGTGGAAAAAGGAATTCTCTCTTGGCTTGAGAGTATTTCCCAATCCATTGTGCACACCAATGGCTCTAACTCTATGAGAATAATGTATTTTGGGATTATAATACTTAGAATAATAAAATGAATTAATTGCTTGAAAGCATTTAATCATTTAATTTAATTCTTAGCAATGCCCCATGTCTTAATAATGACAGTTGAATATCATTATTACTTGACATGCACCTAATGTATTACATTTAATATCATTTAATTAAATAAACAATATTTTTCTCATGAATCCCAAAAAACAAACTATATGGCATGCATATAAATATACACGGCGTGTACTTTTATTTTTCATTTTATTTATTTCCTCCACCATATTTATTGGACCTTGAGTAATGGCTATTTATTTCTTAAATAAATGTAACTTCATTACTTACTAATAAATATTTATATTATTTCGCCCACAATATATTCTCTCGAATAACTAGTGTTGAAATAAATGTGATTAGGCATCCTTAAATAATTATTAAACCACAGTCGGGAATAATATATATTTAACTTGTTAAATTAATATTTAACTGAGATACATGGACACACTTATTGTGTGACCCTCTAGGCCTCTTTCTCAGTGGCATTAGGCGGAGCCTGCCTAAAGTCCAAGGTTAGCGTATAGAAACACGCCAAGGCACCCATAGAGAAAGAAGTTAACGCCGGAATGATGTGTCACTTCCTACGAACACTTACCGTGTAACATAATCCCTTTGTCTCGATATCTCCAATCAAGCGGGTTGCATGCTAGTGCCATCAACCCATGTGCTCGATTATTCTTTCTTTGAATTCCCGAAATTGAACTCGCCCATACCTTACCATGGCCATGGATTTATTTAGGCTATATCAATTCCTTCAAAGGACCTGAGATATCTACTTCTGTTATGGAACAGAAGGGACAAATCCTTTCACACATTATCTATTAATGCAGTATTACTCGTGACGCACCCAACGTATCCTACCTCGCTGCGAACAGTGTGTCATCACAGTTTTTGTCAATACATATAAGTGTGTGAGTTGTAATACCCATTAATAATAATCTTAAAGTCTAAGGACCAATACACACGTCTGTAGATAGGAACATCCAATGACACTATGAAATGTGGATTTTCTACTGGCGGGTCTCGTTCTCATAATATCCTCCTGGATATTACTAAGGGCGCACACCATGAGAAGGTGCCTCAAAGTTTAATGAGTCCTCACCCTTAATTCCATGTATTATTTGTTTCCCTCAAATAATATCATTCGTCCATAGAACATATATTCAAGAACAGTGTTATGGCACTTCCGGGTTCTCATCATAGCAGGGATCCGCTATGACCCATTAATGCAACAGCTGTCCTTAGGACATTATCACATGCATTGTCACGTAGAAGAACAATCAAGATGTGATAAGGCATTTATTAATGAATAAAGTACAAAGTAGTTGGTTCTAGGCCACCAACTCCAACAACATTCACCATCTGATCGATAATCACCCAGACAATATCTCGGATCCTCTGGGTCCTAGGTAACCTCATCACAAATAACATTGTGATGTCCTAAAATTTTCACATGGACATAAGAAGTGAATGGATTATTCAACTAAGAAACTAGTCCTCATCATTTATCCTCTATAAAGTAAGGAATTTGGAAATTTCCATCTTCATCTATGGCCACCAGAATTATCACTTGAATTCATGGTGCCTATTTTTTACACTAGGATGTACCGTGAACATAGAGGTGTGGAAGTCCCTCATCAAATCCACCCAGATGAAAACACGAACTAAAAATCTCCCTTGTACGAGTATCACATAATCGTTTCCTAACAACCACCAAGGTATTGGGTCACCACCAGCTAGTTGTTCTTACATCACAAAACACTCTGGGTCAATCTCCTATCCAACCATAACCTGAACTATCAAGGATGATTTGGCCACCAAATTAGTACACATAATTGATCCCTAATCCTCATAATCATTTATTCTCTATCCATCCAATAATTTCAGTAGTCATCATTTTACCTCTGAAGTTAATTCACTAAATTTTAAGAAACCTGAGTTTTACGGCTAAGAGAATATGCAACTAAGTCACCCTTATCTAGTGTTTAAGACGTCTCAAAATTGAAAAGATATAGATACTCTACATTAATATTTGGTCTTATTTTCAATTATATCTATGTGAAAATATAACGAAATGATATTATGGTCAGTTTATATAATAGACCTCTCAATGAAGATATAGTGTCACCAAAACATAAAATTTGGACCAAGGCTAACATCTCCAAGTTGTGTGTATGATAGATCTTATCTTAGGGTCATAGTTTTCATGACCCATAAAATACTATCTTCTCTTTCTATATCAATTCTGCTCCTAAACCAATGGATGATGCATCAAAGTATATATAACATAACTAATACAAGTCTTAGGACATATAAAAAATCTAGATATTTTCAACATCCTATTCAAATCATGAAATTCCTCTTCAAATATACCAACCACTACAAATTAACTTCCTTATTACTCAGAGATATCATAGGTGTTAATAATAATGAAATGTTCTGGATAAAAAAATTAGTATCTTGATAAATGAATAAATCCCCTGATCTTAAACACATTCCAAATAAAAGCTCAATACATCACTACCTCAACTTTATCTAGGTCCAAAAATATTCCAAAATTACACAACACGTGACCTAAAAATTTAACCTTCTGAATCCAGGTGTTACTCTTCAATCACTTAGTATAAATTCAGTGGTCTCAATGTATACTCGATATTACCTCAAGATGTTTTCCATACTTCTATAGTGTATGTGAGTAGTTTAGGATGTCATCAATGGATACTAAGATGAATGAGTCCATATGTGGGTGGAATATCTTTTTGAAGAGATCCATGAACACTATCAAATCATTCATAAGTCCAAAATCCATCCAAAAGTACTAACCCAAATATTATCCAAATAAAAATCTTTGGGATTTCCTTATATCTATCCCATAGCTACTGATATTTTGATAAAAGATACATCTTGGAGAACCACAGATCTCCCGATAACTAATCATTAAGATCATCAATCCTGTGAAAAGTTCATATGTTCTTCACTGTCACCTGGTTCAGCTTTTAATAATCTATGCATAGTCAAAGACTATAATCCTCATTCTTGGGGAATAATACATGTGCAAAATATAGTGAAGTTCTCAGCCAAATAAATCAATTTTTCTCTATATACTCAATTTTCACACTTAAATACTTCAACTTGGCCAATGCCCCAAAATAAAGAGGTATCAAAATGTATTATGAACCTTATAGGATATTTACCTCATAGTATACTCATATCTTAGGGGAAATCCTATGATTCCATTTGGGAAGACATTCTAATAGAGATCCATGGCTGAAGGAAAAAATGATGGGTTTTCCACTAATCCTATCAAAATATCCAATCCTGGAATATGTGGTGTGATTATCCCAAGCTAACTAATGTCTAGACTAAATATTCCTACTCTAAGTTCCCATTCTCCTGTCATCACGTACATATCCCCCTTATGATATGTAAATGATAACTATCTCTAATGGTAATCAATGTGATCTCAGAAGCTAGTCAAACAATCCATAGTGAAAATCACATTGAATATCATAGTCTCTTAAATAATGAAGTCCCACAAATTTCTTCAACTAAAAAATATAGGATACTCTACACATCACTACAGATGGTCCACATTCATTCCCATTAGTGAATCAAGAAAAAAGTAACTCAAAAAAATTATTGGTATGTCATGTCTAGTGATAAATTCTATAAAAATGAAATGATGAGAAGAACCAGTATCAAAAAATAAAATAGATAAATTATAGGTGATAAAACCCATACCTAAAATAGTATATTATCCCTTATCACCAATTGTTGGAGTCAGATACACTATATAAACATTACCATCCTCATCTTTTCATCCCTATCTTTAAGATGAATGACTAGTCTGTGTCATTATACGAGTCTTCTATTGAGGATCTTGGCTAGAACCCTTGGTTATAGATCATGTTTTACCTCCACCCCTATGGAACCCCATCCTTGATACTTTGGTTAAAAATTATAGATGATTCCCCATATTTCATAGTGACAATGGGTGTCATGAATTGTTGTATAAAACTTTTTATAATTCTTGAACATGACACATTTGAAGTAATATGGAACTCCTCCTAAGGTAAATGCAATAAATATGCTATTATACACTATAAAAACACTAATATATTATATATCCCCGTTATTCCTCTAATTTCTACTAGAGGGGATGTTCTATGTAGTCATTGGAGGTCCACCTTCCTGATCACTAAAAGGTATAATAAGTTTAAATACTGAATCCACCTCCAAAACTATCATGATGTTAAAGGCATTTTGCAGAACCTCCTAGTATATTTCTAGTTCAAGAATCCGTACCTAGAAACTAATATTGAAACAAAGTATGATATTGAACTTCCCAGCCTTCTGTACCTCATTTCTGAATAAGAGAGGATAATATAGAATAATCTATATAAAATTGGTGGAGTATGTAGATACTATAATAGACCTCTTTTGTAGCACTATAAACTCTTATGATATATCTAGCTTCATTGTATTAACAAAGAACTCCATAAATAATATATACATAAAAGTCTCCTAGGTGTGACACTCATGTCTAAGAGCCTATCCCATGATGCCCCACCAATGCATTGTTGGTCCCTAAAGCATGAGCACTAGTTTTTTTACCTTCTGGTACTCTGGTGTCTCAATGTGGTTAAAGAGATCCTTGATGATTTCTATCCAGTACTCAATATCCTAAGGTTGTATAATGCCCTGAAAGACTGGTGGGTAATAAAGCTATAAGTCTTTGGTGTAGTTGACCATGGACCACAACGCCCCTATGCATTGGGTAGGATAAGTGAAAGGACTCCTAAATGTAGTAGGCCTATTATATGTGCTACTAGAATAGGTGTGGGACTATTCTCTAGTGCACCCATCTATACAACAAGTAGTGGAATAGGGGAATCCTCACAAGTGGGAGTACCCCAACCAACACTAGCTAGTGGTGCCATCAGGATTCTAAGAGGTGAAATCTTTTATAACATGATGGGAAACATTTTGGAAATTTAAGAAAAATAATAACCAGTCAAGTGATCACACAATGGCTTACCTAGGAGTCTACCCATAACCCAATGTATAACCCTCCTAGCACTAACCAAGGTCTCAACCTTGCACATAAATCATGGTAATCATATATATACAAATACATAACAACATTATTAGGTTCAAATATTTAATACCAATATAGATATATTAAAAAATTATGGAAATAGATATATAACATAATCAAGGGAAATAATCATATCCTGAAAAAATAGCACAAATCAAGGAAATGAATTAATAACTTGTATGAAGCACAATAAAAGTTATATATATGGAATTTGATCCTATGTTCCTAGTCACTATTCATTAACTTTCCTGAAATTTCATAAAATAAATTACAATCCCGTCAATTATAACTCAGAGGTCTATTACACATGAGTTGGATAGGAACCTAGAAACTCCCCTATCGGCGTTCCACAGAGCTATCTTTTTTTTACCATATCACAGGTTAGTCCAAATAGAAAAATAATAAATTGTGCCCCATACCATTTTTTAACTCCTTGACTCAAACCTCCATGTTTGAACTAGAGATTCACATGACCTCATGCATTCATCCCTATCACAAGAGGATTTCGTATAGCAGTGATGGTCCAAAATCTACCAATGGAGTGACTATACCATCAATATCATGTCTTTTTTTAAATAATAAAAAAAATAACTAAGAGTAAAAAATGTGGAAAAAATAATGTTAAAATTCATACAAGTCATACAAATATAATGAGATAAAAAAGTGTAAAACCAACATAGAAAGGAAGTTTAGAAAGAATATATGAAATAATTAAATCTATTGTTTCCTTTTGAGTTATTCCCAGTACCACTCAAAATCAATTCTCCTTGTTTAAACATTAAATCATGGGGACCATGCCCTAGAATGGATCCCAATACATGAATTATATGCATGTGTCAAAATTCCTATATAGGGTGTGAGTTATAAAACCCAAAAAGATTCTACCAATTCATACTTATCCAAATGCACATGAGCCTTAGCCCGGTTGGTGATGTCTCTCTAAGTGAATCCACGAGACCCATGTTGAAATCTAAGTAGAGGCATAATTCCAGGTACTGTAGAAGTACTGGAGCAGTACTGTAGTAGTACTATGTGGGAACTATAGCAGGTGTTGTAGCAGTTACTGTAGTAGGTATTTTTCGGTACTATATATGTTGGAATTATTCACCTTGGGCCATCAGTTTGGGCTTAGATTCCTTAAGGCCTTCGGGCCACTCAGGAATTCGGGTTGGTAAGGCCTTCAGGACACCTTTAGGCCTTAGAGACACCTCAAGGCCTTCAGGGCACATGATCAATGCAGTTTCCCCAGACATACTCTACAAAAAAAAAAGTAGAAGCCCCAGAGGAGGATTCAGAGCAGTCGCACGCACCAGAGTAGAACCAACGGATTTGGAAGAAGGAGAAGGTATGGACACGCCATCAGGATTATCTTGTACTTTCATGGAAATATTATCCAGACGTCCATGCGAAGGTGGATGGATACCATCATGATGTATATGCTGGGGAGGGGCAGTTCCTTGTAATTATAGTCTAGTTGAATTCCCTAAGACATCCGGGTCATGTAATGTCATTTAATCCTACATGCTAAGTAATCTCTAAAGTCTACGGGCCTTGTAAGGGTTCCCCCTCATCCCTTGAAAGGGGGTTATCAAAAATCAATAAAAAAGAAGGCCTTAAATCCATTCAATCATGCTTATCCAAATACGAACATGTATACCAAGTTTATTCCAAGTTAACAATAAATTAAAAACAAACATAACAATCATCTATCAAGTAACTATGTGTTAAAAAAGCCACCATGATCCCTAGTTGTGCCTAATTCATATCCATATCAAAAGGATGGTCATGATGTCAGGAATGATTAAAAATAGCCACAAGGATAGTGACTTGTCACCTAGAATCCCCAATGCACAAAGTGGGCATGCTACTCAGTATCGATAAGGAATCAAGTTCCAACACATTCCTTGGTATCCTTAAGGCATCAAGTTATATCTATCCCACAAGGTTGTTGTTCTCCTACCCTATATAGGTGTACACCATCATCATCATCACATGTCATACACACTCCCCTTCTAAGGGTTAATCCTACTATAATGGTCACCTGTCACAAAATACCAAGAACATCCTCCAAATATATATTAGTAAACATAGCAAGGATGATCATAATAAAGTAAAAATAACATGGAATCATGAGATTAAATTATTATCATATAATAATAATTGATATCATCAAGTATAGTAAAAACTACTCTAAAAATACTCATGGAAATTAGGATATTATCTAGGTATCACATTAATGCATACACCTAAAAATCACTATCAATCAAGAACAACATGTCATGTCAACACAAGAGGAATCATGAAAAAATATATAATATGAGGGCCTCAACTGATAAGTAGGTTCCTACCTCATGTTTATTGATAAAGAACACCAATTTTCATCAAATGATAAAATAAAAAACCATGTCACGGCCCCATAGATAATGATAGGCAAGTCAATGATGTCTATCTCTAGTTCTGGTTCATTGAAGAAATAAATTTAGATTAGATACTCAAGAGAAATCTATGTTAATAATTTCACTCTAGAATCACATAACTTAAGTAATCCTCCAACTATACCAATTATGAGATATATCAAAATAAGGAATAATAATTCATTGAATCGATCATTAATTAGATAAAAAATTGTAAAATAAATTTTTATTTTAGATGAGAGACTCAGTATTCACTAACTATCATTGATCTCTAATTATTCTGTCAGAAAAAAAAGAGCTAAAAGATGATAATTAGAAATAAGATGGTATATTTATGATAGTTAAAAAATACTTACATAGAAACATCATCATTCTTGATATTTCTTTTTCTAATCATGGGATATATGTAGACACATTGAATCCTCCAACAAACAACCTTTGAATCATCAATGGATTAAAGTTTCATTATCAATTTTAAATAAAGATTATTTTTATGAAGATAATTCTGGAACACCTATCTGATGAAATCATTTTATTGATGGTATATCTTGATTTGATTAAGAAATGTTATCTTAATTCTAGGTATATCTCTGATCTATGAAATAATAGAGAAACTTTCATTGTATATTCAAGGAAAACATAGATCGAACATAACTCTATGTATATCTATTAAGAAGAAGGATTTTGAATGGATCTAAAAAAATCTCAAAGTTTGGGGATTCACCATATTGGTTAAAGGTGGAGAACCAAGGGAGATATATGGGATATCTCTTTAAAAAAGGTTAAATGTATAAAATTCAAAATATTCTAGGGGTAAAATATTGGTATTAAATATGGTGTCTCTCTGTGTGTAATTAAAATCTGTGAGATGTATTTAATTCATCTCTGAACTAGTTGTATTGGCCCACAAAAAGGCCTCATCGGTGGGATGATGGAACTACTATCTAGTCATTTCCATTCCACCAGATAGTCAATGTTTCTATAATAATGGTGGTTATTCTCCGTTAACCATCATCCGATTAGTGGGGTCCACAATAAAAGTGCAAACCCACTAGATCCCCATCAGCTAGATGGTGGATTTTTTTAGCTTTATTAAGGTCATACCCTCTTTAACTCTTCGCCCTTCAGTTCCTGAACCCTTATTCACTAAAAACTATCCTCTTTAAAACCCATATAAAATAAGAAAAAAAGATAATGGAGAAATTTAAAAAACTCAAAATATATTATACTTTGAAAGAAAATGATGATGTTACAGGTCATTGAGTTGTTATATGGGAAATATAGGATTTCTCCCCTCCCATTATGTAATCAATATTAATATTATACATATATATTAGTATTTATTCTTTTTCAATCCTCATCATGGATACGGTACCATGATCTTTCTTATTCAAAGTAACAAAAATCATATTTTCTTTCCCCAAGTGGCAGTTATAATCTTTTATCAGCTCCCACCATATCCTTTGGAAAATATTCAATTCCATATATGATAAAATTTATTTCAAACTCTTTTGATCATTATATATATATATATATAATTTTCACCAAATAGATAATGTATCAAAATATTTAATATAAATTTCACTATCACCAAATATAAATCTTTTGTCAAGTAATTTTTCTCATTAATTAATAATTGGAATAATGTATAAGAAATTCCCATTTAATTATGCATGACTATGCATCCCAAAAACATTTTTTTTAAATCATTTAATATTATTGACCCTTCCCCATGATTGGATAATTTATATACAAGAGTATTTAATAGAAAAAATTTTATTTCCTTGATATATTATTTATGTTTCTCTATCAAAAGGAATTATAATCCCATCCATGTTAACATGGTTAGTGGATTTGATAACCATGTTAAATTTCTCAAAAAATGTTAGTAATATCCAGCTAACCAAGGAATACTATAGATTTTAATTACAATGGTTGGTCTAGAAAATTTCTTAGCATCATCCATCTATGATGGATCTACTGATATTCCCATTCTTCTGATTACATGACATAAGAATGATACTTAATAAAACTAGAATTCATACTCACTAAATTTATATTATATTTTTTCCTTTCTAATGGTCTTTAACAAAATCTACAAATGATCTTCATAAATTTAATTAATCATTTAATATATAAAAATATCGATTATAAAGAAAAAAATGATATATGTATTCTCTATAGACTCTATTAATTAGATCCATGATGATAGTAGGATAATTCTTAACTCCAAAGGGAACAATTATAAATTCATAGTGTCTATTTCTTGTACAAAAAGACTTCCTGGAAATTTCCTACCTTTTAACCCATAAATGATGATATCCATAGTGATAGTAAATATTTTACAAGTAGTGAGGTCCTATAAGTAAATCTAATAGATCATTGATACAAGGTACAAGATACTTTCCTTGACCTTGATTTTATTAAGCTCGTGATAATAAATAAAAATAATAATTATTATATCCTTTTTTAAAGATGGTTGGCACACCCTATCATGATCACTATGATATATAAAACACTACTCTATATTTTATTGAAGTTACTTCTTTAATTCTTCCAATTATATGGGAAGTATTCCATACAGACTCTTTGGGATATTCATGAATTCATTTATGAGTTTATTTAAAACTCAACCCCATGCTCTAAGGGAACACCAATAAGTTCCTTTATAAATACATTATTATAATCCTATTAAATAGAAATATTATCAAGTTTTATTCCTTACCTTATTATTTGAGTTAAAAGTCCCTCATTATAGGGTATCATAATTCAAATTATAGAATGTCCTTCCATAGATAGTTTATAATCATACATGAATTGATACTTGATAATAGGATGATGTGGGATATGAAATTAGATTTTGTTATCCTCATAGTTGATATGTTCTCTATGTTGAGAGAGTCAATCCATGACTAATATTACATTGAATTCCAACATGGTAAGTATTACTAGATTCATAGGAATTATCTTCCAAAAATACTGATTGGATAAGAATAATATTTTTTGACAAAATAATAATTCTATGAGTATTTTTCATAGATAGTTCAATATTCAGAATTTTAGGGGCTGAATAAACATTTTTAACAATATTTTATGATTTAAAAGGATATGAAAGAAATAAAATAATGTATCTATAGCCGTATAGTGAAGGATAAGTGTACCTTTCACTACATTGTTATTGTGATGCACCTAGGTAGTGGTGATTGAATATTATCTCCCTTAATCCCATGGTTTTTTAGGTTTTTGTGTTTTTTTCTCTTCATTTTATATATGGTTTGAGCAATGATTCATATAATTCCAAAACTCGTTGTAAAAAAATAATTGAAGTGTGGGTGGTGCATTAGTTAGGGCCTTCTTCTACTCAACTATTTTAATTGTAATCTTAACACCACTTTGGTAGTTATATGATTGTTTTTCCATTTACTACACTTAAATAAATTCCTTATGCCATTTTTTGAAATTACTCATGTGATAATTCCCATATTTCTAACATGGTGGTAGTCAAATTTTCTTTCCAACTTGTGACATATCATAAAAACACCATAATAATCTATGTAAGATCACAAACATCTAATGATATGTGTTCCATTCAAGTTTTGGATAAAGTTTTAATTTATGGTCAATGAAATGTTTTCTGAGAGTATGAGGAGACTCATAGGTGTTCTGGGGGTTTGTGACATGAAAAAGGAAGAAAATAGGCTATACTGGGAAACACATGTGGTTAGTGCATAGTTAGTACTAATCGTGTACCATAATAGTGAAGGCTATAAGGGTAGGGTGCATGGTTAAAACCCATGCAAGGGGGATCTTGGAAACCATGCGGCCTTGGACAGAGCCAAATTTATGGTGTCACAACCCCCTCCCCCCAAATATAACCAACTTCGGATATAAATGAATAAAGGGAGATAATAACCCCATAAGTCCCGCCTCTATTAGGCCCTGGGGTGGCGACTACCACCAAGGGTATACACTCTCACCAAATGAGAGGAATTTAACTTCTTAGGAAAACAAGATTGGGAGAAAAGTTGGTTCATCGAAAAAAACTCCAAGATATATATATATATATAAGAAAAACCAAAATACATCCAACATGAATGTTTAAAATAACTGTTCCAAGTGTAATAAAAACACAAAAGTAAGTAACAAAAGTAAGATAAATAATTGACTCAGTAACTGTCCTAAATCCTGAGATATTATTTCCCAGCACTATCCACATAATCCTCTTGGAAAGATTAAAGAAGTTTTATATATGTAGGGTGATCATAAAAGTATACTCGGTAGAAAAAACCTAAGTCCATAATGTACAAGTGAAAGGCATCATACTAACTCCCCTATGAGAAAATAGCTGAACCAAACTACACCTAACAAGGTATACTAGACATCCTATCCTCAAAAAGGCATGCTCTCCAAGTAACACAAGTCAAGTAAAGTGATATAGTAAGCACATTGATGATCTAGGTACCCTGCACCACTTTCCACTGTTTTAGCCACTCTTACCTAGTAGAAAACGTCCTTACTCTCCCACATATTTTGAAATAACCATGTATCAACCCACCCTCACACACCTAGTCCCCAAAACCACACCTCTTCCCATCACCTAGGCCATGAGTCATATCAAATCCTTCACACAGATACCAGGGCCGCAAACCACATCACATCCCACCCATAGACACCTGGGCCAAAAACCACATCACATCCCACTCGCAGACACCTGGGCCACATACCACATCACATCCCACCTGTAGACACCTAGGCCACATACCACATCACATCCCACTTGCAGCCACCTAGGACACATACCATATCACATCCTTCCCATAGAACCCTGTACCACATACCACATCACATCTCATAATTAATACATCTAGGAAAGTACCACTCATGTCATCCCGAATACACCTAGGAAAACACAACCCATCTCATCCCGAAGACACATGGTAAATCACAACTCACCAGCACACACCTAGGCCTCAAAAACAACAACCTACCCAAAGAATATTGGGATATCACCATCTAGAAGAGGGAGTAGGGAAGATTGGTTGGCCATCCATCCATCATCCCACCAGGATGTTTTCGGAAAGATTCCCTCCCTTATGATGGTGGGGATGTTCGGAACATAGTGCTCAAATATGGTAGGTGCATATAAAAATCACAAGGGAAAAATACAAGTATATACATATATAATACCAAACACTCAATCCAAACCTATGGTTTCTCAACAAACAACTAGATCACAGCACTGCCAACTTTGTTGCTACCTTTAAATGCACAACACTACACATCAAGCCAGAACCTCCTTTCAATTTATAACCAAATTAAATAAATATGAACATTCTATACTCACAAAAAAATTATTCATTCCATTAACCAAACCTACTCAATCTAGTTTCAAACTTTATTAAACAATTATTTATTCATTTATTCCACTACTATCCAGGAAACTATCAAGCACAGCACAAAACAAGAAACACAACAACACATCAACTCACAACCCATTCACAGCCCTGCTACACAACACTTATCATTAATTACACAATAAATCAATATCTCAACCTGAGATTCCATTACATGGTCATGTTGAGGTATCCTCTACATGTTCACCCACTACACCACCCAAAACAACCCACAGCACATACATGTGCTTCACAAACGTACCACAACACAAACCAGAGCATATTCACATATCACAACAAAGACACTTCACATTCCATCTATCTCGCACACATAAACACACTATCCTACACAAAAAAACACCCCACATACCAAATCATAACATAATTTTGGATTTAATGAGGAATCCCTTATTTAATTCCTCTTGTTAATTCAGGAGTTTTCACAGAAACTGGGTAATCCTTGGGCATTCTTTATTATCAAAGTGTATGTGATTTACATATTTCCATGGAAAAGTGTTCCACAAGAATCAACCAACATGAAACTTGTTTAGTTTTAAACTAATTACCACCAACATCCATGATTTTCATTTGGGTATTTAGCCCATATATTTCACAACATCACAATAACATCAAATCCAGAAAAACATGTACATCAGATCTCTCTACCCCTTTTCAATTCATTTAACTAGTTCTTATCTATGATTAATGTGGAAAACCTATGATATTTAGGAAAAAAAATATCCCTCACACATGACACAAAATAAAAAAGAAATTAAGGAAAACCCTGATTGAATAAGCTTTTCAACTTGTCTATGCACCAGAAGGTGAACAAGAATGCCCACAAGTGACAACTGCACCACTAGAAACATGAATCAATATATTATACACCAGAAGACTATCAAAATGATTCTCATACATATAACTCAATTCAAATCATACCAAGTCATAAAATCATGGTTAAAGAACAAGAGTAAATGGATGAGAAAGAGGATAAAACTCATCATGGATTGATCATGGATCTCCAACAAACAACCACCAGGGTTGATTGATCAAGGAGGTATGAGTAGGGCTAAAAGGACTCATCAGGTCACCTAGGGTTTTTATAGAATGAGAGTAAAAGAAAAACACAACCCAATAAATAATGGTTTGGCCAAAAAATATTATTAAAACTATACATGATCGGGGTATTGCATCTAATGTAATACCCTTTCACGTCGTGTAATACTCAGGGCTCGGTTTCCACTAAAAAACACATCACCTCTCAATTTTATTTTATTTTAAAAAAACTAAAATATTAAACACCATGAAACTTCCCCAAAAAGCCATGAAATTGAGTTTTTATCAAGTAATATAGATACACAGTCTAAAATCCCCCTTTTTTAGCCTTTAGCAACTGAACCTCTCCAAACTCCTTCCAAGCCTCCCCAAAACACTTTCAACCACAAAACCCCACAAAGTAATGGATTGGGAGGACAAAAACCATTACATTAGATAACTATAAAATTATTGTATCCCTTGAGAATCTAAAGACAATACCAAAAGAAAGAGGGGTCCAAAAAACCACCCACGAGATACCTCTTAAGGATCTTTATATGCTTGAAACGCCATTAACATCCAAACACATTAATGTCCATTGATAAACCACCTTGTGTTATTCGAAATATAGAGTGGAAACCCCCATATCCACGAAAACCTCCTCTGACAGATGTTACCCAATGATAATAAGGAACACCACACAAGCATAATAACCACACTATCCAAACATCTGAAATAGAGAATTTTGTCCTCCATGCCAATATATTATTCACACTGGGTGGAACTAACTCTCCCTCATAGGTTTGACTTCATTCAAATTAATGTGTCTTGATTAGGAACCTATTATTCCCCTTTTCACATGCTAATACTTTATCACACATTTCACCACACACATCTCAACCCAATGGAAAAAAACTCATTTCCTAAAACAAGTTTCAAACATTACATTTCAAAACAAAACAGAACAAGACAAAACTCAAAACAACTCTGAGTACAGGGAAGACAACCGCATTTCTCACTCCCATGTACTCTCCTACAGGAAACCATGCCTCTATAACACATAAACCAAAGTAATGGTACGTTTATGCAGAAACATCTCTTAACGATCTCAGATCTCTACTGGCTACCCCATGTACGTCGTTTCATCTTCAATATCCAACTCCCCCAGTCAAGGACATGAGAGTCATTTTGAATATACCACTAAAGTTTAGAGACAAGGAATATGTTATGGATCCTCTCTAATTGCAGTGATAATTCAAATGGGTATTCCTCCTCACCATCTCACCCCAGCACCTCAAAGGGTCCAATGAACCTGGGAGAAATGTTACTCTCTTTTCCAAACTTCCACTACCTATATCAATGGGAATCCTTCAAGAACACATGGTCCCCAACCCTGAACTCTAAGGGTCTTCTTCTATGATCGACATATGACTTTTTTTTGGTAATGTGCTGCTTTCATCCTCTTACAAATGAGTCGAACCTTCTCTTCCATGCTCTACACTAACTCGAGACCAATAACAGTTGACTCCCCATCCAATTTCCATCATAAGGGTGAACGGCACTGTCTTCCATACAACACCTCAAATGGATCCATGATAATGGAAGAGTGATAGCTATTATTATAAGGAAACTCTAACAGGGGTATGTGTCACACCTAAGATCTACCAAAGTCCAATACATATGATCGCGACATATCTTCTTGCATTTGGAGAGTTTGTTCTGTCTGCCCATCTATCAGAGGGTGGAAAGCAGTGTTGAGGTGTAATTGGGTTCCAAAAGCATGCTGAAATACCCTCTACACTCATGAGGTATACTGAACATCTAGATATGAGACAATGGACCTTGTAACTCTAGGAAACAGTACCACCTCATCCACATACCTCTTAGACAAATAATTCACTACACTCGACTCCTTAATCTCTAAGAAGTGGTACAATTTCATCAATCAATTTATTATCACCAAGATAGCATCATAGACTCACTAATCCCTAGCTAACCCTGTGAAAAAATCAATTGATATGTCATCCCACTTCCACTCGGGGACATCCAAGGGTTGTAACAAACCACTAATAAAATTATGCTCAACTTCACTTGTTGTCAAACTAGGCACCTTGCCACTAACTCTTCCACTTCAAATTTCATCTCGAACAACCAAAACTATGTTATTAAGCCACAGTACATCTCAAAAACTCCTAGTTGTTTCTCTAAAGGTGATCTATGAAACTCACAAAGGACCCCATAAAACACCACAATCAGAACAAATGAATTTTCATCGAACATCTGGTTCTGACCATCCTCAGACCATCCCTCTGGAGCATCACCATAACTAACACGATCATGCAACACCTATTCCTCTAAGTTTCCCCCATTGAGACTCTACCACCTGCTGCATCATATAAGGCTTCACTTTCATCAAAAAAACATCTTATACCACCTTCTTCTCTAACATCTAAGTACAAGGATGAAAACACCTTCATCACTCTCCAAGCGTCTGCAGATTCCCAAACAACCTCCTTCTACAAATTTATTCTCAAAGAATCAGCCATGATATTTCCCTTTCCTACGGTGTTAGAGATATCAAAATCATATACCTAAAGAAACTCCATCCACCTTCACTTCCACAATTTCATATCTCAATGGGAAAAGATATACCTCAAGCTATTGTGATTCATAAAGACCACAATGCGCTCCCCAATGAGGTAATATCTTCATAAATTTAGAAAAACACGACTAATGTCAACTCCAAATAATGGGTGACATAGTTAGGTTTGTGGGGGAATAACTACCTTGAACCATAAGAGATCACTACTCATTAATGCATCAAGACGCAACCCAATATCATACGAGAAGCATCAAAAAACACCTCAAACATCACCCATTCCTCTATCAACTGGAGCACTAAATAGCTTCCCATTTAGATAACCAAATGCTTTATGGCACTACTCACTGCACACAAAAGCTTCGTCCATCCTAGTTAGAGCTATCAACATAGCTGAAACTCGAAAAAAAAATGGGTATAAACCTCTAATAATAGCCTATGAGACCAATAAAACTATGAACTTCTACCACGTTCTTGGGTTCCTCCCAAGAAAAAACTGCTTTAACGTTAGATGGGTCCACTACCACACCCTATTGTAACACCACATGACTAAGGAAATTAACCTCCCATGTCCATAACTTACACTTGGACAAATTTCTATAGATGTGGTGGCATCGAAGAACCCTCAAGATAGTCCTGAGATGCTCATCATGTTCATCCACTAAATTTTATTAGATCAATATTTCATCAATGAACACAATAATGAACCAGTCCATGAACTCGTAGAATATGGAGTTCATAGGCCCCATTAACACTACTGGTGGGTTTATAACACTGGACGCCATGAATACAAACTCAAAGTTTTGATACCTACATGTGAAACTAGTCTTCAGTATATCTCACTCCTTCACCCTTAATTGGTTGTATCTAGACTATAAATCAATCATAGAAAACCAAATTTCCCCTCTCAGATGGTCAAAAATGTTGTTTATCCTTGGAAGAGGGTAAATGTTCTTGACTTTCACCTAATTAAACCTATGGTAGTCTATAAAAAACTTTATAACAATATCCTCGTTCTTTGAAAACAACACTAGAGCACCCTGCGGTGATACGCTAGTATGGATAAATCCCTTCTTCATTAGATCATCTATATAAATCATCAACTCCTGAAACTCGGACGGTTCCATATGATAAGGAGTTGTTGGAATCACAAAATAATTAGGCTATAGTTCTATCTTGAACTCAACATCATATCAAGGGGGTAGCGTCACAACCTCCTTAGGAAAAAAGTATAGGAACACCACAAAAACACTGGGAACCTCCACCATCCCAATGTCTACTGATTCCACTAAGATATTATCCAGAAATGAAAAAATATGCTCTATAGAATGGATTCCCACCTGAAAGTTCTTCTCACCAATGAAAATCACATGCTATCCTTCCATATGTAAAATCATGACTCTCATCTGAAAGTAGTAGATAATGGCATGCACGGAATATAACTATTTGATACCAAGAATGAAATCGTATGGCTGCATCTCTTTCTAGAAAATATCCCCACGAGACTCATGTGGTCCCATCATATATCTACAACCCCAGAACACATCAAACAAGTTGTTCTGACCTCCGGTTAGCATACTTAACACTAGAGGAATGATAATCCTCCCTTTGTCTATCCCTAGAGCATGGACTAGAGTGGGTGCAACAAAGGAGTATGAAGCTCCTAAATCAAACAAAGCACAGGTAAGGGTACCAAACAAACTAATCATGCCGCTAATGATCTCTAGTATTATCGGAACTGATGCCCCTTATGCATGTAATTTACCATTCCTAGCTCTTCTTCCCCTCTGATGAAGACCGCCTCCATGACAATGCGTGGCTCATGGTCCCTGAGGGACATCCTATGTTCATCCCCAACCTTCTCCATCTCCCCTCAGTGGATCATGAGCCTCCTGTCCCTACTGCTGAAACAGCCTAACTGGAAACTACTTTTGAGGCTAGAACTAAACCTGTCCACCTCCACCATATTGATCTTGAATGGCCACTAGACACTGACTCTGAAGATGGTCGTGAAATCCACAGAAGAAAAAACTTAGGCCCAATCCCAAAGAAAAAAGAAGAAGGACTATATGGTCAAAAAGGAATCTACTAGGTTGACTCCCTACCGATCGAAACCTTGAAGGTCTTAGCGCCTGAGACTTGTCACTAGTAACCCTGACTCTCAAAGAACCTTCTTGTATCCCCTCTCATGATAAACCTTCTCTTAAGTGAATCTTCTTAATCACCACCACCTTTTTCTAGACCTCCAAATACGTTGGAAACGTGAAGAGAGTAAGAACATACTGGATTGAAGGATAGAGTGTCTCTTCTAGACATCTTGCATGAGACTCCTCATCTGGAAAGAGATATTGGGGAAAATGGAGGAGATCCTTAACCTTGATCCTTAGATCTCGTACTAATGTACTCCCCTATTAGAGGGAGAGTAACTTCTGCCTCTTCTCAACCTTCATGGTCGATTAAAGTAATTTTGCTCAAAAATTCTCAAAATTGACCCACATAACGTCAACCTCCTTCCTATCTACAAGGTACAACATCCACTACAGATGCACATCTCCTCACATCTGAATAACTGACAAAGGAACCCAGTACTCTATTGGGAGACAAATCAAGCTGAAGTAGATCTCAAGATCCTCGAGCCAGCTCTCTGTCTCCATGTCTAAAACATGGTCCTCGTAATTTCTCAAATACTACCACTGGAAAGAACATAATATTTTCTGCCACTGGTCATCCTCTTCCACTGGATTTACCATCCGTCGATCAACCGGATTAGCCTGCTGACCCTCAACTTCCCGAGCCACCCGGGGACGATGACCGGGTTCCATAGTTGAAATGTAAACAAGGAATTTTTAAGCCCAAATAGTATGGAATTTTATTTAGGATTCATTTTTACTCATTTTTACTAATTTATTTTCATTCATTCCCAATCTCCAAAAACACCCAATTCAGACAAAAACACAAGTCATTATGATGCACATACCTTTCCTAAGGTATCTACCTTACAACCGGTGTAGCCTCACTTGTTCATTCGGTAGGCTCAATTCCTTGAATCAGATCACGAGTGGCCCTAAAACCCGTGTCATAGACAATATTCCCTAGCCTATGTCATGCACCCAGATCACCTAAAATTGTTGGCCTACTAACCCATGAAATACTCATTGTGCCTAACTCCAAACTCAATCCTATCTCTCAACTGTCACCTTTGATACCGTTCTTTAATGACCTCATCCTTCAAAATATACCCCTCTTGTGCTGGAAATGAATAAAGGGAGATAATTAACCATGATTTATGCCTCCAGTAGGCCCCGAGGTGGTGACTAACACTAAGGGTAAATAGTATCACAAAATGGGAGGCATCTCACTTTTTAGGAAAACAAGATTAATAGATAAGATGGTTCATTTAGAAACAACTTCAATATATATATATATATATAATAAAACCAAAATCCATCCCACATGCATGTTTAAAATAAAACTATTATAAGTGCAATAAAAACTCCAAAGTACCAAAATCAAGATAAAGAAATTACTCAGCAACTACCCCAAATCCCAAGCTAATAACTCCCAACATGGCCCACGTAATCCTCCTGGAAACCTAAAAGTAGTTTTATATACGTAGTGTTAGCATACAATTATAAACAGTAGAAAAAACCTAAGTCTCTCCTACACAAGTGAAAGAGGGCATACTAATACCCCTAAAAGAAAAGAGCCTAACAAAACAACACCTAACAAGGTATACTATCCATCCCATCCTCACCAAACCACACTCACCAAGTAATGAAATTCAATTAAAGTAATATATTAATCACATCGATGATTTGGGTACCATGTACCACTTCCCACTGGTTTAGTTGCCCTTACCTAATAGAAAACATACTTGTGATCCCACCGCTTCCAAAGGAACCATGTCACAACCTACCTGCCCCCACCTGGGCCCCACAACCACACCTTATCCCATCACATGGTCCATGAGACACATCAAATCCCACCCATAGACACATGTCCCAAAAATAACATCACATATCGACCACAAACACCTGGTCCACACACCACATCACATCCCACCCGCAGACACTTGGGACACATACTAAATAACATCCCACCCGCAAACACTTGGGACACATACCACATCACATCCAACCTACAATCACCTGAGCCACTTACTATATCACATCCCATCCTGAAGACACTTGGGAAAGAACAAATCATCTCATTCCTAAGACACATGGGAAAAAACAACCCATTTCATTCTGAAAACACCTAGGAAAGCACAACTCAGCCCCCACACACGTGTTCCTCACAAACTACAACCTACCCAAATAATCTTTAGTTATCACCACCTAGAAGAGAGAGTTGGGAGGAGTGGGTGGCTAGGCATCCATCCTCCCACTGGATGTTTGGGAAAGACTCTCTCCCCCATGATGAGGGGGGTGTTTGGCACATAGTGCCCAACCAGGGTGGGTGCATATAGAAATAACAAGGAAAAAATACAAGTATATACAGATATGATACCAAACACTCAATCACAACATATAGGTTCTCAATAAACAACTAGATCCCAACACTGCTAACTTTTCTACTACCTATAAATGCACAACACCACACATCAAGCTACAACCTCCTTTCAATTTCCAGCCAACTTAAATAACAATTACCACTCTTTATTTACTACTCTTTTATTCATTCCATTAACCAAACCAACCTAATTCAGTTCCAAACTTTATTAACCAATTATTTATTCATTTATTCCACTACTATCTATAAAACTACTAAGCACATCACAAAATAAGTAACACAACAACACATCACCACACAACCTAATCATAGACTCACTGTGAAAAACTTCTCATACATTCCACAGTCAATCAATATCTCATCCTAAGATTCCATTACATATTTGGGTTTAGGTATCGTCTACAAGTTCATCCACCACACCACCCAAACCAATCCACAACACACACTTGTTCTACACAAATATACAACATCATAAACCATAGCATATCCACACATCACAACATAGCCACTTCACATTCCATTTGTCCTGAACACACAACCACACTATCCCACACAAAACATCATCCCACATTCCAAATCATAAGACAATTCCAAATTTAAAGAGTTATACCTTATTTAATC
The DNA here is from genome assembly GCA_963277665.1 of Viscum album. Classification (NCBI taxonomy): domain Eukaryota; kingdom Viridiplantae; phylum Streptophyta; class Magnoliopsida; order Santalales; family Viscaceae; genus Viscum; species Viscum album. Next base: position 1,893,240,766 of record OY728125.1, on the reverse strand, counting down.
CCACTTGTTAATTCAAGATGTTTCTTAGAAACAGGGTAATCTTGGGGAATCTGTTTATTATCCAAGTGTATGTGATTTATAAATTTCCATATATAAGTTTTCATTTTGGAATCAACCAACATAAAACTTGATTATTACACAACCAAGGACCACTAACAACCACGATTTATAGCAGGTATTTTAGCCTGTATAGTTTACAGTATCAAAATAACATCAAAGACAAAAAAACATGCACATTGGATCCCTCTGCCCCTTTTAATTCATTTATCTTATTATTATCTTTGATTAGTGTAGAAAAACTATGATCCATAGGAAAAAAATTATATCCCTCACACATCATGAAAAATCAATGATAAATTACGGAAAACCCTACTTGAAGAATCTCTTCAACTCTTATGTGAACCTCAAGGCAAAAAAGAATACTCGTAAGCAAAAAACCACACTAATAGAAATGTGGATCAACATATTTCATACTAGAAGTTTATCAAAACATTTCCCAAACATATAACTCAATCCAAACTATAACATGGCAGCAAATCTTGGGGAAAGAACAAGAGGAAACATATGAGAAAGAGGAGAAAACTCATCATGGATCGATCACAGGTCTCCAATGAACAACAATTGGGATTGATAGATCAAGGATGGAGAGTATGGGTCAAAGGACTCTTTTGGGTGCCTAGGGGTTATCTAGAATGAAGATAAAAGAAAACCATGGACGAATAAATAATTTTTTGGCCGAAAATAATTATTAAAACTGCACATGATCAGGGTATTAGAAGATGTGTAATACCCTTTCACGTCTTATAATACTCGAGGTTTGGTTTCCTCCAAAAAACATATCACCTCTGAATTTTATTTTAATTTTCATACCCTGAAACGTTATATGCTGTGAATATTCCCAAGAGTGCCAGGAAACAGAGTTTCATGTTGTGTAATATAGTTACATGGCATAAAATACCCCTTTTTCTATCCTTTAGCAACTGAACCTATCAAAACTCCTTCCGAGCCTCCCCCAAACACTTCTAACCACCAAAACCCACAAAGTAATAGATTGGGAGGATACAAACCATTCATATGGCCTTTTAATGGTTTTTCAAACCATACGGGATTCTCAAGAGAATTTGTTACCTAAACCTCTACTTAGATAGAGGGTGTCGCATGGTTGGCACAAAATTTTTCCAATTATGTGCCGCATTAAAAGTGGGAATTTATCGTTTTTTCCCCTCAGTCTCTAAGGGTTTTAATGTAATTTTTTCACCATTTCATTCTTCAGCATCCTGGGTGATGAAATGTTTTCCCCTAATCTCTCCAAGGATGATTCTTCTTCTATTATTATCAATTTTGATTTTCATTGGGTGCGAATCAATAATCTAAGTGATTATAAAACTCATCTTCCTTATATTTTTTGGAAAAGGCCTTGTGTAATTGTTCTTCTCATTAAAAATCCTAAGATAGTATTTTTTTCATAATATTTTATGTTTGGTATTTAAACGTTGTATGATTTTGAATCAAGGTCTAAGGATAATAGAGTATTTATCTATGAACATAAGGTTGGTGGTCTACAAGGTATATCTCATATCTTTATGTTAGTTATGTGTATGTGGTTGTTCTCTTTATGGAATTATGCTTTATATTGTTATGATTCATATTTTTTTCCTCGATAGGAAAGGGTAAATTAGGTATCTAAATGAAGTGTTAGACCCCTCATAATCCCCATGGGATCTGATGAGGATGAATCGATTGGGCCGATAAATACCCATGGGGTGGGCCACTCCCTTTGAACATGAAAATTGGAATGTTGAATGATGAATTTAAGGGTTGATGTGATTAGACCAATTCTAAATTTGGTTAACACAATAACTTTATATGATAGGGTTTTTTACTTAACCTTGAATAGTTAAATGGATTATGGAATATAAATAGACGAATGGGAAAAATGGTTAAAGGTTTTTGGACACATGGTTAAATTGATTGGATGGGGTAATGAATGGTTGTAATGTGTTGAAATGGTAAAACATACATGTTATGGGAATTGAGAGCATAATAAATGTGATGAACCGTGAAATGTGATAAAATGGAAATAGTGCACCCTTATTTTTATTATGTGATAAAAGGTTAAAGATTATAATCCTTAAAAATTTAAATTAATGATTAGTGAGATAATGAACTGATGTTATACTTATATGTGTGGATTGAACTAATATTATAGGTTCCCTTTATGTATAGAATTTATCTGGTAAAGGGATGATTCTCTTGAGTCTAAGGGTATAGAAATGGAATTACTTGTCATGGTTAGGATTTTCATACATGGGGTTCTAAATCCATATTGGATTTTAGGACTTTTTATCTAAGTTTTCCAACTTGTGACCTCTCAACACATGGTTCAAATAACCAGCATAGGCTGAAGTAAGTTTGATGAAAAAAGGTAAAATCATGTAATTGAGAATAAAATTTATTGTTCTAAATAATGTTGAATAATGAAACTTAGTTTACTTTGATGATTTTGATATTATTTGTACTTAAACATACATTGTATCAGACTGGATATTTTTGAGAGACTATTGGTGGTGGCCTACTTAGTTATACTTATACCCTATTTGGGCCACCATTGGTTACCAAAGAAGACATAATGGTTATAGGTCAGAAGAAGGGAAAGGGCATTATTCTTGAGGGCTGATTTGGGGCTTAGGTGTGTGCATGGATGAGGGGATCAGACCTAATGTTAGGACCCATTTTGTGGATTTTTCAATGCGTATTTAATTTTAGTTTTCCTTTACACTTGGAACTGTATGACATGAAATATTTACTGTTTGGTTGTTGGCATGTACCTAGTTTTGGGAAACTATTTTGGTGACGTATGATTATCAATTTTGTTGTTTCTATTAGCTCTTCTTATATTAGGTGTCTTACACTAATAAATATGGTATAGTCTCCACATGTGTTTCATCATAACCTCTATTGTAGCCAATATCCTTTGGCATATAGAGAGGTATACCTGAGGTCATGTGGTAAAATGACATGGGGCATTGGATTAGTGGAACTTGGGTTGGTACATCACAGTATAGCTTCCGTTTCTTTTCACTGGAATAATCAGCATCCCTAGTTTCCACTTCCACATTATGTGAACATTGAAAAATATATTCATAGATTTTAAATTCTCTTTTGGCTAACACCCTTTGATGATTGGGCTCTAATCCATAAAAAAGTAATCAATTTTACTTTCAACCTTGAATATAAAATGAAAAGAATTCCTCACAAGTGTTAAGAATATTTCTATATAAGTTCTCACTAATTCATCCTTCTTTTTTCAACTCCATGAATTACCTCTCCATAACCATGGAAAGAGTTTGGGTAGAATACTTGACGATTAATACTTTCTTAATTTCCAAATATTCCATAGTGTCTACTTATTCCTTTTTTTATTATTATTAATGATATTTCACCATTGTTAAGGATATCCTTCTAAATCATAAGCTATTAAAACAACCTTTCCATGTTTCGAGCACTTGTGAACCAAAAATATCTTTTCCATCATATTGATCTATTTCTCTAAAATTAGTTTACTATAAGAGCCATTAAATGATGTTGGATGTTGATGTATAAAATAATCAATTAATTTTTTCTCCTTTCATTTTTTATTTGGGTTATACACTTGTTTTGTGTTATTATTCATAGCATGAGATATATGATTGTGAATTATCACCATTTTTTATATTCCACTTCTTAACCATTTAGGAAGATTATTGCAATAATATTTATAATGTCCCTCACATCCATTATTAATTCAATTCCTTCTTCCATGAACCATTAATAAAACAAAAAAATTAATATAAGTGATAAACTATTAACATAACAAGTAAATTATCATAAATATAAACATAAAATTTTAACATTGAAAAAATATCACTTTTTGATGACAAAATTTTTGAATATGATTCCCTAAATTCAACCAAAATCCCTCTTATTTCTATACATGTTATCCATGTCCATTTATTATTAGGTTTTTTTCCTTAAATACAATCAAATGCCTCTTAATTATTCATAAATATCATGGTAATTAAAAAATAATAATATCCATCAAGATTGTCTCGTCAATTGTGAAGTATTAGGCTCACTCATCATACACCAAGTGAAGATTGAGTCAATACCCTACCATCCATTCTCAAGTTGATTACCACTGGGTACTTATATCCCATAGCCACATCCACTTGTCAATATCTATATAAAGATTTAATTGTTATTAAACCATATACACTATAATTTACTAATACATCAGTATGTTATCCTATATATGGAATTATCCCTAGGGTTTTTACTAATGTTATATCTTCCAAAATAAAAATATAACTAAACAAATCCTAAAAACCCTACTCATATACCAACAGTAGTATCCCAAGAAAAACATTCATTATTAATACATCAATTCCATGGTATAAATATTAAATCTCACAAATAGACACATAATATAATGACTTGAAGTTATATTTTATTGGACATTAGACGCCTAAAAATCATATTTAACTATACTTGTGATCATTACCCATAATCACACCCCTTTAGACACACTTATAGACATGCATATGGTATATTAATTTTTGTAACTAAGATAATATAAACATATGAAAATAGTGAACTCAAATTCTTGTTATGGGGATCATATTAATTCTTCATAATGGTTAGATTATAAACATGTGCCAAACATTAATAGGATATAAATATCTCATAAATAGAACATTAGAATATAAATCTATAGAAATTTCGTCAAATTGGCCAAGAAATAATAATTTTGCATGGAAGAATGAAAAAATGTTCTAGAATCAAAGAAGATTAAAAAAAAGTGAATAATATCCTAGAAATGAGTCATAAACATGGAATATAACATATCATGGAAATAAAAAGAAATTATAAAGGTTGAAAAATAATAATTATTGGAAAACCTTGTGAGGAAACTAAAACTTCCCACACTATTGTGAACAGACTCATCAAGTCCGCATATTGAAATGTGGTAAAACTCATTATACACATGAATATTTTATGAAAATCATAAAATAAACACATTTAAACATGGGAAAATCATTTTTACCATATGTTTTTAAAGAATTTAATTAATTTCATGCATTACTGTCTAATGAGATATAAAACATAACCAATGCATTGGGGGAGATATAAGACACCACCTATCATAATTTATACATTTTTTTCAATATAAAATCAATCATAATCATATAATAAAGAACCCTATAAAAGATAATGTGGTTTAATAACATCTCAAAAATATTTATGTAGCATAAAATTAATAAATCATTGGACATAAAAATTCTCATTTCTGAACGTAATCATATTAGAATCAATTGTCAGGGGTGATCAATATATTTCTTTATGAGATAAATTCCTTAGTGGAAAAAATTGTTTAAAAAAGAAATTCATCTTAAAATCATGTTAAAATTTTCAATTAAAAGTTATAGATACAAATATAAATGAAAAAATTGAGGATGAAAAAAATCCATTTTAATACATTATTATAATAGTTCCAAATATTGGGTCCTTGAAAGGAAACACTGGTCAGGATAATATATTCATATTGGAAATAATATTTTAAACATGAAAAGAAATGCATTTATTAGACTTTAGGTCTCATTAAAAGGAAACAAACTTCATAGAACTATTTAATATTTTTTAAAAAAATAAATAATTTTATCAAAAATAAATAAAAAAGGAAAAACATATTTTTATTTCATTAAATAATCTTTTTTCTATAAGAAAAAACAGACATTGGGGAGAAAGATCTTTTGGGTAAAACCAAAGTTACTCTTACAAATATCACACATAAGTTTGTGACTGTAACTAATTTACAAAATGAAACTGATGAATAGAATTAATTTCCACATTAAAAAAATAAGAATAACAGATTGAATATGGTAATGGTAAAATCAAATAAACTTTTAGTAGAACATTCAAGTAGAAAAACCTTGACCCAATGAGTGGAAAATTGAGTGGTTGAAACTCCAACCTTGAATTCATACTTATTAAAACATGGCATAACATATTTTATAACAAACAGAACAATATTAATCATCAATTCCATAATCCTATTCTTGTATTTTAAATTTTATTTATTTATTTTAATCAATGATTAGGAAAAATATAAATAAAATATTACTTATTTTAACCATCATGTGATAGAAATTTTATTTTTTGTACACACTTAATAAATTTGATGTTGATAAAAATTTCTTTAATAGATGTTAAAATATATTTTATTATTTTATATATGGTTATATTTATTTTTTATTAATTTAGTAAATTCCTTTTTCATTTGATAGTAAACATGGATATGGTATTTAAAGATAAAATGTGTGATGAACTAGTTTTTTGATTTTTATTTAAAAAATATGTATCATTTTAATAACTCATTTAAAATTTAATATTACTTTTCCAAAACCAGAAACTATTCATTATTAAATTATTGATGTAGCACCTTGAGATTTTAGAAATGAAAGCTATGTTCGATAGCATATTCAATATGCAACACCGAGCTTAAACAACCCACGAAATATATTACTGTTATAACATAGCCATAAAATTGTAAGGAATAAATACTATAAAATATGTTATAATATATATATGTCCTAATAAATAAAAATTATTGATAAATTCTTAGTAAATAATCAATCAATTTTTAGTAAAGTAATTTTATTCTTCAAAATTTGGTTTTCTTCAAAAATGTTTTTTAATTCTTTTAGTGAGAAAATATTATAATTTTTTGGGAAATTTTATAAAGTTTATACGATAAAATTGAATTAGTTTTTATAAATATCAAATAAAAATTAACATATGGTGACTTTTTTAATTTTTCTGAATATGTTGATATTTTAGAGAATAATAAAAATAGTGATTTTTTGTAAAACTATCATATCTTTTCAATAAATTAAGTTATTTAAAAGTATAATTATTTTTGGAATATGATTTAAAGTAACATTAGTATTATTTAGTTATATTTAATTTAATTAATTAATTTTTAATAAATTTTAAATTATATTTTAGTGTAATTTTATTTTGGGGTTTAGAAATGGGATTTTTATGAAAACTGTTTTAAAGTGCATAATGTTTTCCCCTTTTAATTAATTAAATCAGCCACTTATGAGGGATAATTTTAATTAGATTTATATATTATATATCATTAAAATTTTATTTGGAACCATACAATTATTATTATTTTTCATAGAGTTAATATAAAATCATCTTTTTCTTGAAAAATACACATCTTGAAAACCCTTTTTTATCATCTCTAAGGGTTTAATTTTAAATTAAAATTTTCAAATTTTGTGAATTGATTTTCGTAAAATGGATTAAAAAATTTGAATCTGAATTATTAATATTATATAATAATTTCAAGTTAATTTTTTACCATAATTAATAGTAAAAATTGTAAAAATTAATTATCATGGTTAAGGTGAAAAGGGATTTACTATAGGGATAAACTAAAAGTATAATAGCTAAAATGACCTAAAAACTTATATTAAATATATTTTTTGTAAATAATTTGATTTTTGCATGTCTAGTTATCAATAATATTCCATTTTTTATGCTTTTTTGTGAAAAATATGGTTACACCTTTTTCTTTTCAAAAATTAAAAGTGAGCGACTCACCTCACTTATAAAAGGCCACCCCTACTCCTCTCCTCTTCACACATTCAAACCATTTTTATCATCAAATACCTACCCAAATGACTTAATAACTTTCATACCCATAACTAAAAACACTTATTTTGATCATAAAGTCATCCTATAAAGGGTTGGGTGTTAACCTAAGGAGGTTGTCTGAAAGAAGATTTATTGTGCTTAACTAAGCATTTTTATTTTATTTTTTATTGAATTTCATTAAAATATTATTCTATTATTATGATATTATAACACCATTATATACCATATAATTATATGATATTATTATAATGTAATAAATTAAATACATCTCCTCTTCCATCAAATGGGATACTAAATCATCATTCATGTGTACAGTAGATTATCACCTAGAGAAATAATGTCATTCATTTTCCATTATTGCCTATAATGACATGTTATAATGATAGATTTAAAGTATATATATTATATTTGTAACATTTTAATACTTATTGAGTTATTAAATCACATATAACTTTTTAATTTCCATTCCATGGTGGATACTATAATGTCGCTTGTGTGTACAACGGACTACCACCTCACGTGGTGATGTGATTATTTTTTCACTAACACTTTACATGAAAGGTGATAAGGATAAATTTAAGGGATATATGTGATATAAATTAAATAATTATGACGTTAATGACATTTTTATCATTCTAAAAATATAATTTATCATTTTTTTCTTACATTGATAAATGATAATTTCATTTGTAAGTATGTATGGACTACCCCCTCCACGAAAGTGTATGACTCTTTTTTTATCACTAATTCACATGTATGTTATAAAAATCAGTATATTTTAAGAATTAATATTGTACTTATGATATTATTATCATTATTAAATGATAAAATAATGCATACCTTTTTTTCATAATGACTATTAAACAAAGGAAATGTTCCTCATACATATGTATGACATACCATCTCTATTATTGTAATGTCTTTCATTTTTCATAACCACATTTCATGATTGGTTTTAAAAATAATAATTTATATATAAATATTATAATTATGTAATGATTATTATTCTAGATATTTCTAAATAATAACGTCTTTAACCACAATCAACACAACGAATCCGTTTTGAAACAATAAACCAAACATCCCCAAAACAAATGGCATGCACTTAACTGATTAAGTATTTAAAAATGTCATTAAAATAAATAAAATAAATTATTTAAGTATATGATATTAAACATTTAAAAGTTTATTAGGAAATAAAATATTTTATATAATCTTATTTTTAATTAGTTAAAGAACATGCATGTAGTGTTTGGAATAAAGGTAAATATTTTCTCATCTCACTTTTATTTTTGTGAGACATATGCCATATTCACCACTTATTTTTGTTTTGTAGTGTATATAATTTCCATGAATTAATTTTAATTTATTTTCATGAAAATAATTTGTATATAAAATCCATGTTTTGTTTTCTCTTTCCTGGGGTTTTGAACTAGAGATTACCAGAGTCAAAAGGGACTTCACCTCAATTTCCCTACATTGGAGCATATTAGGATGCTACACACCTATATTCATTCATTAGGTGTATCTAATGAAAATTTTACATGTTTTATCATGAATATAATTATGTTCTTGATATTTAAAGTTTAATTTTATGTAATTATTTTATTTGGATTATGATTGCAATGTTACCAAAGTGGAAAAGTCTTTATATTACAATATTCATTCTTTCAAGATTGTTTATGTTCAATGTTCTTTTAGAGGAAATAATATGATATCATTTTCGTGAACCATATATATTTTATTATCCTATGATTATTAATGTTTTCCACATGTTTAATAGTTATTTCCTATCCTATTTATGGAATAAAATTCAAGAATGTTTTTTTAAGTAATATTGATTATGTATCATCTATTAGATTGGGAATCATTTTCTTCTAAATCCATGTTTTCTAAAAATATATCCAAAAACTCATTATTATGAATTTTGAAAGTAATTTTTACACGTAATTTTATTTTTATAAAAATATTTAAAAGTAATATTCCTATTGTTTTCAGAATTAGGAACTTTTTGAATTTTATTAAAAATGTGAATAGAATATCTATTTTAATGTATATGACATGAATGGAATTTTCCACCATCATAACCACTCAATTTTATATAGATTAATTTTTATGCTTCAATGGATATTTTGAAATAAAATTATTTCTTTAATTTTTTAGAATGATTTATATTTTAAATAACTATTTTCAAAATGGAAAGGGTTTTTTTTTCAAGGAATTTTCCAAGTGATCTTTCAAAATAATTTTCCATATAAGATTTCATCCTTTAATGTTACTCAAAATGAAAATGTTATTTACCATGAAAAATTATTTTAATAATCTTTTAATCCTATTTCCATTAATCTAAGTCAAAAATAATTATTTTTAATTAGTCTCCAATGGAGAAATTTTATAATTACACTATCCTCATTATTTCTTTGAATTGATGATGATTGTTTCAAAGATATTTTAAAGGAACTCATTTCTTTTCCCTATATTAATCATGTTTCAAATAGATTTTTATGAGACCCATTTTTTCAGGGGTTTATCATGGTTCAAATATATTTTTATGGAACCAATTTCTTTTCCACTGGTTAATCATGTTTCAAAGATATTATTATGTAACCTTTTTCTTTTCCATAGGTTAATAATTTTTCAAATAGATTGGTATGTAACCCATTTATTTTCTATGGTTTAATCATGTTTAAAATATATTTTTATGGAACCCATTTATTTTATATGGGTTAATCATGTTTTGAAAAGAATAAAGGTTATTTCAATGAGTTTATGATGAAATTAATGATATATGTACTTTATTCATTATACAGTTCTTAGAAATTTTTTATAATGAAATAAGGATACATTATAAACCAATAATGTGCGGTTCTATTATAAACCATGGATGGGTGGTTACATTATTAACCATGGTTTGGTGGTTTCATTATAAACTAGTGACATGTTGTTCTATGATAAACCATGGTTGATTGGGTTCATGATATCCCTCTAATTAATTGGGTACTCTGGGGTTCGAATTCAACTATATTGGTTATTCTATTTGTAATAAGTGATTTTAAAATAATTTCCCAGGATACCAATACATTTTTATTATGCTTGTTTTGGTTATAAAAGTTTTTTTTTATCATGATTTATATCACATGCCTCATGATTATTGATTTTGATGACTCTTTCCTTTATTAAATCTTTATTCCATGTTTTCATGTCTGATGATCTAGGTATTTATGGGTATGAGCTATATTATGTTATTATCATGCACTTTTATTTTTTCATAATTTCCTTATTCTCATCTTATTCTCATTGAGGACATTAAATTTTCAATAAATATATTTACCCTTACTGAAAATTTCATCTCACCCTTCTTATATTTCCTTTTCCATGGGTTATCAAGAATGAAGTTGAATGAATTATGTAAAGAAGATTTTTATATGGTTGATAATGATGATTTAATGAAAAATAAGAAAAGGAGGGATGAGTGGTATAAATTATCATTTAAATACATGGGTATTATTTATGTTTGAGTTTTTCCTAATTATATAAAACTATAAACCTAAAAGGTCCTTGGGTATGTAAGTGATCCAATATTTCCTTTTTATGTTGTATTTTTTTTTATTGAGAAAATTGGGTCTCCCTCATCAGTATCAAACCCAGAAATGTAATTTTTATGATTTCAGCATTGGATACAGGAGTACAAGTTAGGGTATATTATAGTTGGTATTAGATGAGGGTTTACATAAATTTTTATATTAATATGTTTTAATGTGAGTTAATCTCAATGGTTATGGATACCATCAAAGGTTTATGAGTTTAAGGTTGATCATATATTTTTAAGGGATTGAGAACCATTAGGGTTTATAAGATATTCAATGATTAAGGATATTTTTAGGAAGTTCATTATATTTTTTGGAAATATAGAGGGATATAATTTTAGAAAAAATGATTACCTGAAGGTTGGGTGATAACTCATCACATCGAGTAAGCCCGTGGGGTTTGAACCCACAACAGAAGGGAAATAAGGATGAAGAGACAACCAATGGAATATTTGATTTCCTAGTTAATATGACATAATTATTTTTAATTAAATTTTTTTAAAGATAATGATAATGTAGATATTTGGAATAAATGTTTTTTCATATAGATAACCATAGGATTGAATAGTGATTTAGGGATTAGTGATTACTGTCATTTCGAAAGAGGGTCACTATAATTTTTTGAAACATCAAGTTATAACCATTTTGAATTTGGTTAACGTCTAAATATTTTTGGAATATATTTATTGTCCATTTTAGTGTTATGTTTTTCTTTAAAAGATGATTTTAGTTCTTTAGGCATGAAAAAAATTCATCTCAAATACTCATCATTTGGAGAAAGAAATGAGATTGTGGTGCAAATTGATAAAATGGAGAAATTATACTCATCAAGTATATTTCCTTATACTCCTAGTATATATGGAAAAGTAATCACTCAACTTGAGGAAAAGTATATTGAAATGAAATTTTGTCTTATTACCATCATTGTTTATTATATCAAGGAACTTTTTCACACCTCTTTCATTTATGGTTTTGTGGTTATTGATAATATCATGATCATTAACTTTCTTGTGATCAATGATCTCTACCACCCTCTATAATTATTTGGATATTATTATTTTCTTTCATGTCTAAATATTAAATTCCTTCTTAAATTCTCCTATTTGGAAACTTGGAATGTGTTATTCCAGAAGACCCTCTTACTACATTTTCTCTCTTACCAAGATGATGTTTTATTAACCCTTTTTACAAAGCGGGCATCCCAAAAAGGTATATTTTAATTAATGACATAAATATAAAATTTCAAGGACACAATTTAATAAAGGGTGTAGGATGTAACACCCTGATATTTTAGAAAATAAAATTATGTTCAATAGTGCATTCTATATGCAACACCAAGCTTAGACAACTCATGAAATATATAAATGTTATAACCTAGCTGTTAAATTAGAAGATATGAATAGTATTAAATACATTATTAAATATATATATATATAAATTTACTATAAAATATAAATTATTTACAAATTCATAGCAAATAATCAATCAATTTTTAGTAACGTAATTTTATTATTCAAAATTACAATTTCTTGAAAAATGATTTTATTGATTTTTTGGGAAAATATTATAATTAATTTTAGGAAAATTTTAATAATTTAATTTATAAAATTAAATTAACTTTTAAAATAGGAACATAAAAATTAACATGGGGAGAAATTTTTTTATTTTTTGAAATATATTGATTTTTAGTGAATAATGAAGAATACTGATTTTTTCTAAAACTATTTTTATTTTCAATAAATTAAGTGATTTAAAAGTTAAAAAATGTTTTAAATATGTTTTGAAGTAATATAATTAATATTTATTTATATTAATCCACTTAATTTCTTTTTAATCAACTTTATATTGTATTTTAGTATATGTTTATTTTGGGATTAAAAAAGGGATTTTTTCTGAAAACTATGTTAAACTGCATAATGTTTATCTTTTTTAATTAATCAAATAAACCACTAATGAGTAATGATATAAATTAAATTTATATATTATATATAAATAAATATTAATTTTTATTATTAAAATGATTATTATTAGTCATAGAGTTAATATAAAATCATCTTTTTTTAAAAATACACATATTGAAAACCCACTTTTTCTTTGTGTTAACAGGTTTAATTTTAAATTAAATTTTTTCACTAATGTGAATTGAATTTATTAAAATTTATTTCATATTTATAATAAGTATTATTAATATTATCTATAAGTTCAACTTAATTTTTGACCATAATTAATAGTGAAAATAATAAAAATTAATTACCGTAATTAAGGTGAAAATGGATTTACCATGGTGTTAAACTTAAAATATAAGGGTTAAAACAACCTAAATAATAACCTAAAATATACTAGTTGGATATAATTAGACCTTATAATTTCTAATTATATATAATTTCTTTTTTTTATTGATGTGTCTTGAGAAAAATTTGGGTACACCTTTTTCTTTTGAAAAATTAAAAGTGTATCACTCACCTCGCTTATAAAAGGCCACCCCTATCCTCTATTCTACACACCTTATAATACCTTTTTATTATCTAATAAATACCCAAATTCCTTAATAAATTTGATCCTCTTGAATAATATCACTTATTTTGATCATAAATACATCCAACAAAGTCTTTTTTGTGATACCCTACGTAGGTTGTCTAAAGAAGAGGTATCATGTTTAACCGAGCATTTTTATTTTATTTCCTATTCCACATCCATAAAATATTATTCAATTATTATGATATAATAACACCATTATATCACATATACTTAGATATTATTATTTTTTATGTAATAACCTAAATCCATCACCTCTTCCATCAAATGGGATATGGAATCATCATTCAGGTGTACGGTAGACTACTGCATCACAAACCGGTGTCATTTGTTTTCCATCATCATCTATTATGACTTGTTATAATGGTGGGTTTAAATAATAGATATTATATATTTAATATATTTATAATTATATAGTTATGATATCATATTTAACTTTTTATGTTTAATTCCGTGGTGGATATGATAATGTCGCTCGTGTGTAAAGTTGACTACCGCCTCATGAAGCGATGTGGTTCATTTTTCAATGAATCCTTAAATGAAAGGTAATAATGATAATTTTCATGAATATATGAGATATAAATGAAATAAATATTATATTAATTAAATATTTATCATTATTAAAAGAAAATATATCATTTTATTTTTTACCCTAAAAAATAATAACATTGTTCGTGCATACGTGCAGACTTCCGCCTCCAAGAAGCGATGTGAATATTTTTTAATAACTAAATCAATTTGATGGTATATATAATAATATTTAAAAAATATGGTATTTATGATATTATTATCATTCATTAAAGATAAAATAATACATACTTTTTCCATAATGATCTTTTAAAAAAAACATTACTCATGCGTATGTATGACCTATCAACTCCATGATCATAACATAGTTCATTTTTCATAAACACAATTCATGATTGGTTTTAAAAAGTATATTAGATATAAAAATATGATAATTATTTCATGATTTTTTTATTTACAAATAATTACCTTTATGACCATCGTCAACACACAGAATCCTTTTTGAAACAATGAACCGAACATCCACAAAACACCCGACAAGGACTTAACTAGTTAAATATTAAAATATTTTATTAAATTAAATAAAATTAATGATTTAAGTATAAGGTATTAAACCATTAAATTTATATTAATAAATAAAATAATTTAAATAATCTTATTATACATGAGTTAAAGGACATGCATGGAATATCTAGACTCGAGGTAAGTGTTTACTCATCTCACTTTTATTTCTGTGAGACATATTCCACTTTCACTACTTATTTTTATTGTGTGGTGTATATAATACCCATGAATATATTTTATGATTATTTTCATGAAAATTTTTTTTATTTACAAATATTTGTGAGTTTTTCTCTTTTATGGGGCTTTGATCTAGAGATTACTAAATTCGTAAGGGATTTCATCTCAATTTCTCTTCATTGAGGCTTGTTGTAATGTTACACATATATCTTAATTTATGAGTTGAATATACTACACATTGATATTTTATATCATGAATTTAATTATGTTTAACATATTTAATGTTTCATTTGATTCTATTCTTTCATGGGGATTCTGATTCAAAAATAACTATAGTGGAAAGGACTTTATGTTACAATATCTTTTCTTTCAAGATTGTTTATGTTCAAAGTTATTTTAGAATAAATAATGTTATAACATTTTCTTGAACCAAATTTATTTTTTTATCCTTTGGTTATTAATGTGGTTCACATGTTTAATTTCTATTTCCTCCCTTATTTATTGAAAAACTATCAAGAAAGTTGTTTTAAGTAATACCAATCTTATATCTTATATTAGATATGCAATTTTTTTCATCAAAGTAAAATTTTTCTAAAAATGTTTTCAAAAATGTTTTAATATGAATGTTTAAAGTTGTATTTACCCATAATTTTATTTATACAAAAAAATTAGTAGGAATATTCCTGTTATTTTCTGAACTAGACACATTTTAAATTTTACCAAAAATTTGAAAATAACCTTGGTTTTAACATACTCATCATGAACATAATTTTCTGCCATAATTTCCACTCCAGGATTTAAAGCTAAAATTTTATGTTCCAAATCTTATTTTCAAGGAAAATTATTTCTTTAATTTTTTATAAATTTTTATATTTAAAATAATTTTTCCAATAAAAATGGAAAGGTTGTTTTCCTAAACAAATGTTCCAAGTGATCTTTCAAAATCATTTTCCATCTAAGAGAACGTCATTTTATGTCAATCAAAATGAAAAAAAAATCCTAAAAAATGATCTTAATGATCTTTTAATTTTATATCTATTCATTAATGTCAAAAACCCTTGTTGTTAATTATTCTCTAATGGGTATATTTTTTAATGATGTAATTATCATTCTTTTACTGGATAGATTATGATTATTTCAAAAATATTTTCATGCAAAAAATTTTATTTTCATGGGTTAATCATATTTAAAAGAGCTTTTAGTGAATTTTTCAAGTATATTATTTGGAACCCGTTTCTTTTATATGGGTTCATCATGTTTTAAAGAGATTATTATAGAACCTGGTTCTTTTCAATAGGTTAATCTTGTTTCAAAGAGATTGTTTTGGAATATATTTCTTTTTCATGGGTTAATAATGTTTCAAAGAGATTATTATGGAACTAATTTCTTTTCCCTGTATTAATAAGTTATGAAAATAATTAAGGTTTTTTCAATGATTTTATGATGAAATAAATTTTCTATGTACATTATTCATGATACGGTTCTTGGAAATTGTTTAAAATTATGGGTGGTTCCATTTTAAACCAAGGATGGGTGGTTAAAATATAAACAAAGGATGGATGGTTACATTATTAACCAAGGATGGGTGATTCCATTATAAACTAAGGTTGGATAGACATGTTATTAACCAAGGATGGGTGGTTCCATTATAATATAAGGATGGTAAGTTCCATTATAAACTAAGGACAGGTGGTTCCATGATAAACCAAGGATGGGTGGGTTCATGATATCCCTCCAATGCATTGGGTTCTTAAGTGATGGAAGTCAACCATATTGGTTATTCCATTTGTGAGAAGTGATATGAGGATAATTTTCTATGATGCCAATATATTTTCATTACCCTTTATATGGTAATAAATGTTTCATTTGATTAAGACTTATACCACATGGCTCATGATTATTGATTTTGATGACTCTTGCCTTAATTAA
The DNA here is from genome assembly GCA_963277665.1 of Viscum album. Classification (NCBI taxonomy): domain Eukaryota; kingdom Viridiplantae; phylum Streptophyta; class Magnoliopsida; order Santalales; family Viscaceae; genus Viscum; species Viscum album. Next base: position 1,893,223,742 of record OY728125.1, on the reverse strand, counting down.
ATCATTATTATATGTTTTAATGTTTTATTATCTAGGTATTTATTTGTATGAGTTATCTTATACTATTCTCATACACTTGTATTATGTCCTTATACCATTATTATAATCTTATTTTCACTAATGAAATTTAATTATTAATAATTATGATTATCCTTACAAATAATTTTAGCTCACACATATTATGTTTCCTTTTCCCTATGTTATCAATATTGATATTGAATTAATTATATCTACAAAGGTTTAATATGAAATATTTTGATGACATTATGTGAAATAAGAAAAAAAAGTTTAAGTGGGAGAAATAAACATTTGAAGACATGGGTAGTGTTTATGTAATAAGTTTTTATTTTTATATAAAACTGTAAACCTAAAAGTTACTTGGGTATCTTATTGATCCAATATTTCCTTTTGATGTTGTATGTTTTGGATGGAAAAAATTTGGTCACCTTCATCAGTTTCATAGCCATAAATGTAATGTTTATTATTTTAGCATCGAATAGAAGAGTGAGGGTTCAAGGATATTATAATTATTTTTCAATAATACTTGTAGAAATTGTTTTTGAGTTATTCGCGATAGATATTTATGGAAATTTTCTTTTTGGGGGTTAAACTGACCTAAATAATAACATACTATAATCAATCAGTCAGTAGGATATAAAAGTGGTTATTTTGGCATAAAATCATTATTAAAAACCATACCATTATTATTTATATTTTTTGAAGGTGGTGAATTATATTTAATGAAATTTTTAAAATTAAAAAATATACTAAATGAAAAATCATAAATGATACTTCATGGATATGTAGTCTACATGTATTCATGGTTAGCATTTTCATTTATAAAGAATGAGAAGGAATTAATGTGGATTATAATTTTTCACATTATAATCATTATTATATATATATATATATATAATTTACTAATCTATAACATAATTATAACTAGAAAAGATATGTGGTGGTAAAAAATTCATGGTGTCTCTTTATGGAGGCATTGGACCACACAAATGCACGAATGGTATTTTTTTTCTTAATGGAAAAGTGGAAAAGTTGATTATGATTATTATTATATAATAATAAATTTAATTTTAAAAAACCTACTGAATCTATTATATAGGAATGAAGATTTATTTTTTGTAAGGGTACTCTAGAAAATAAAATATATAGGTAAAAACTATTACTCACATTCATAATGTGAGTTTTCTCATAGAAATATCCTTAGAAATGAAACCATTATTATATTTAATTGTCAACAAAGGATTATGAATGAAACAGAAGATTATTATAGGATAAAAATGGTAGTGTTTTGGGAAGAAATTATAAGTTATAAGTGTATCATGAATTGGTGGAAGTATTCCCCTTTTATATGTGAAGAGATATAACACTTGGGATTCAATTATAATAAGTTTATATTTCTAGAGAAATAATATAAAAATGCACAAAAATTTACTCAAGAATGTGATTAAAAAATAAATTCTAATTATTAAAAATAAAATTTTATTACATGAATTTCATTTTTTAATTCATAATGTCAATACTACCTTAGGGTGATTTTATCATATTATTTAAAAAAAGTTTATTTTTGGGTGAAGAGTGAAAAATATCGATTTTACAAAAAACTATCACTTTTATGGAATTATAATAATATAAGATAAAATTTTATGATTACATAAAAACTTTTATGGAAAAAATATATATTTAAGAAGTAATATAATTCATATAAAAATATAATCTTAAAATTATAAATGTATGATTCACATTTTTTAAATCAACGTAAAGTTTTTGTTCAAATAAAAAATATTTTTTGTTGTTATCCCAAAATCAAGTATATATAATGTTTCATTCATTTTGGATTTCATTTTAAAGATAAATAAGCCTCCATTTATTTAATATAATCTAATTAGTTCCATAAAAATCAACATTTTATATAATTTTTCAATAAAATCATTTTTATTCTTAAAAAATAAATTCTAAATATGGTTTTCACTGCATTCTGTGCAAATTATATTAAAATTAAATTCATTAAATTTTAAACATTAAATATTATAAAGTTAATTCCATTTTTTTATTATAATTTTTAATATTAGGTAAAAATTTAAACATAATTTTTTTTAAAACATGATTTTTTATGGAATTTTTTTTTGAAAAAATTAAATTTCTTCGATATCTTGTGTTACATGCAACACCGAGTTTTAAAAAACAATGATATACTATTAAAAAAATTAAAATCGTGAATTTTATAACCTATACATTAAACATAAAGTTATTAATAGGAATAACCAAATTTTAAATATTAATTATATTTATTATATAAATAGAAAAAATATTGATAAAAAATTATTTAATTCTTAGAAAAGCCTTTACATATTTTGTAAATACTAATTTCTCAAAAAAAAAATTCATCTTGTTAACAAATAATCAAAGAAATTTTTTTATTTCTATAAAATTTAATTTAAAAATAATATTAATTTTTTAAATCTACATGTAAAAATTATCTTTCAGTGAAATGTTTAAAATTCTCTAAAAATATTAATTTTTCAATGTATAGTAAAAAATAATGATTTCTATTAAAACCACCCTTTTTGTTTATAGAATTTAAAAGATAGTTTTAATTTTAAAATGGTTTTAAAAGTAGTATTAGTTAAATTATATATTTATTATTCAAATATATAGAACTATAATCAATTTCATATTGAATTTTTATATTAAAACTTTCTTTACTTTTGAAACTTTTCTTTGTAAAACCACTTTTCCATCTTGTCTGTAGGATTAGTCTTAAATTAAATTATGCCACTTTTGTTATTGGAATTTTATAAATAGATTCCATATTAGGATCATTATAATTATTATTATATAATAATTTCAAATTAATTTTAGTTCTTAATGATTAATAAATAAAATAAAAATTAATTACCGTGAATAAGGTTAAAATTGTGTTTGGCGAATTACGTGTGTTTGTGTTAAAATTAATTTCCCACAACTAGAAGATTTTTATTTAATTTGATTTAATATTTGTAATAATAATTTCCAGATAATCTAATAAGTATCATTTTAATTTTATTTTTAATGGATAAATTATCTACGTAAATAAAAAATATAATTTACCTTGGTGAAAACTAAAATGGTGAATTTAGGTATACCTAAAGGTTAAGAAATAACATGTTTAAAACATGTGTTTTTTTAGGTGTAGATAAATCATGCAATCCCTCTACTCCACTGTTTATAAATTTTTTGGGCACTTTTGGTGAGAGTGACTTCTCTTTATATAATTGGTTTGGGTATTTACAAAAATGTCACTCTTCTTCGATTATAAAAGGGAACATCCTTCCCCAACATCTTCACACCTATTAAGAAAATTGGATCATAAAAAAATAGAAAAAAATACCTCTATAAAATTATTAATCACATTATAGATCTGTTTTTTAATCCTAAAATTCTAACCCTAGGGTCCTTAATAAGAGATCCAAAGGAGGTTGTTTTAAGAGAAGGTAATTGTATCCCTAAGATATTTATGTTCACTTATTCTCTTATGACCTCTATTAATTTACCAAAAATTACATTATAATAACACCAATATATATTGTATACTTATATTTTATTATATTTATGTCATAGTAAACATTTATCTCCTCTTCCATCTACTTGAAAAATAAATCGTTAATCGTGTGTACGACTGTCTACCGCATCGCGAACTGATGTAATTCATTTTCCATCAACACCACTCATGGGTGGATATAATGATAGATTTATATTGTATAAATAATATTAATAATATAATTATACTTCTATAATTATAATATTTTATTTATCGTCTTACATTCCATCTCATGGGAATACAATAATGTCATCCATATGTATAGTGGACTACCACCTCGTGAAGCTAGATGATTAGTTTTTCACTTACACGTAACATGAATGGTAATATGGATAAATATAATGATTATATGTGATATATATTAAATAATAATGACTATGTAAAGGTGATATTTTATTTTCCTTCCTTCTATTACTTTTATCAATAAAATGGAAATAGCATCCATGCGTGCTTATGCCTTACCATATCTAAGAACATTGTATTTTACTTTATATCTATAACTTTTATGAATTTCTCTGAATACTTATATAATGAATATATATTGAATTTCTATCATGGTTAAAATTATGTACATGATTGAACCATGATCAAATTAAAAGGACTGAAAATACCAAATCAAACATACATGAAAAATAATGCACTAATCACCCAAAACATGATTTTAATAAAAAATTGTTAACAAATAGGTAAAAAAGGTCATCAGTAAATAATATATGGTGTGATATATTTAATTATAGTTCTATGATATATATATATAATAAACCTATATTTATTATACAGTAGGTTCTAACATGTATGATGGAAGTCAATACTTATGGTAAGGGAATTTCATCTCAAGTTGACTTCTTTGTAATAGATGTTATGTTATGCACATATCTTCTTTTATTATGTTTATATAAATCCCCTAAAATATTTTATATCTTGAATTTATTAATTCTCATGGTATTTAAACATTCATTTAAAGTTATTCTTTCATGGGGATTACGATTTATAAGTTACCCAAGTTGTAAAAGTTTAATGTTACAAGCTCATTTTTCATCAAGATTATTTATTATTAAGTTTTAATAATGAAATATTCTGATATTCTGATCAAGAAACTGATATATTTTATTATACTCTAGATATGTAATAAAAATACTTTTTTTATTTCATTTTCCTCACTTTATATACTCAGGAGTCCAAAATAATGTTTTTAAGTAAAATAGACTTTATTTCTCTCTTCGGTCGAAAATCATTTTCCTTCAATGTCCATGTTCTTTTAAAAATGTTTTAAATAAAGTTTTTACTATTAAAAAATTATTTTATAAATATATTTTTACCCATGTTTTACATTTTAAAAAAAATGAAAGGAATCTTCATTTCATTTTCCAAACAAGGCCCATTTGGCTTTTTGTCAAAAATGTGAAAAGAATATTTCTTTATCGTGTATGGAATGAATTTTATTTTTTGATATCATTAATAATAAATGATTTAAATATTATTTTATAAGTTTTTAGGGATATTTTTCAACGAAAATTTTTCTTTAATATTTTTGAAATTTTGAGTTTTTAAATAAGTTATTTCAAAATAAAGAGTATTTGTTCCTCATGAAATGTTCTAAGTGAAATTTCAAAATAATTTTACATCTAAGATGACATCCTTTGATATTATTTAAGGTTTACTAGGGATATGATCCAATGATTCCATATTTTTTATTACTCTTGATAGTCTACGGTTGATATTATAATATTTTTATGAAACTTGTTCATTTTCAATGGGTTATTCTATGATTAGTTGATGAAATTTTTATGAAACTCATTTCTTTTACATAGGTTGCGCTATAATGAAATGTTTATGAAACCCATTTCTTTTCATGGGTTTCAATATGATCAATGATTTATGATCTTTTGAAACACATATGTATTATTTTCATTATATATGGGTAGGACCTATATCTCCCTCCAATGCATTGGGTAAATATTGAGATCTCTTGGGATAAACAAGACTGGAATTGGTAGTGAACCCAATTTAGGTAGGGATTTTTTCTAATATGATAACCATTGGAGTGAACCATGAATACTATGATGGTTTGGGTAGTAAACCCAATCCATCATGAGAGTCTTAGGAGTGAACCTTAACTACTACGATGGTTTGAGAATGAGCCAAATACACTATTATAGTCTTGTAAGTGATTAATGATTACTAAGGAAATGATTTTATATACTTATGTGTATTCCAAAAAAATTATGTATTATTCCCATGTTATACTTTCATGGCTCATGTTCGTTAATTCCATTATAATTCATGTCTTATTAAATACCATAATTTTGTCATGAATCGTTTTTATGATCTATAATATGTAGGGTATTTTTTTCAAATGTAATTCTCTTATACTTTTACCCTTATGCTCACATTATATTGAGACCACCCTTATATAAACTTTCTAAGCATCTGAGATGACCCTTTCATGTGTTTACTTTCCCTGGGTTATAAAGAAAGGTTTTTTATGATATTTTTATGAAGGGTACTGATTTTTAAGAACTTGGTGGGAGATGATATACTCCACCTATAAACCAGTTTTTTATGTATCCAAGTTTACAAAAGCACTATACCTAAACAATTTGTGAATGGATTGTTATGTTATGTAATTAATATTAATCTATTAAGATGTTATATTTATGTATGATAAGTTTTGGTATCTATAGATGGTATCAGATAAAGTTTTAGTTAAACCATTAGAAATTAGGATGAGAAATATTTAGTGAGATCCCAAAGGATATCTCAAAGGATATGTCTAAGGATAAGTCACACTGCTAGAAACATCACCTATACCAGCAGTTTGGAACCAATGGTGTGATCCTTGTACTAGACTTTGTGGAGGTTTGATCTTTATTTTTTCCTTCTCCTCATAATGGAATCATTTCTATTTTGGTTTTTTTCATCTCTTTACTTTCATTTTAATTTTCTATTGTTATTTTGTGTTGTTTGAATGTCCCCTGTCAATCGAAAGTCCATCCCCAGTTCCTGGTCTTCTGATTAGTGGAGATTCTTTTTTGTTTATATTGGCATGTGTGCAGTGGGGTGCTATCAGTGATGTTACCGGTTTTGGGTTTTTTGGTTTTCATCCCTAATAACAATAGAAATGTTCGGTGATGGGGTTTCAAATATCTAGAGTGGATTTATCCCCTCGCTTTCTCCCTTAATATTCCAGCTTGTTCCAACACACATGACCCCATATCGGTCAGGTGAATTGGCTTTTTTAGGGTGTTTTGGGAATGTGTTTGTAGAAGAGGTTGCAGTGTGGTCTTCTTCGATGGTGTTTTTCTCAGTTGGTTCAGTTTTATTTTGCGTCCTGCTACCCTGTGTTCTGTTTTGATTCTTTTTTGGTGGAAATGAGGGTGGTTTACAACGACGATGATGGTGTGATTTTTGGCAATGATGATGGTTTCTGAAGGTTGTCTCTTACAGGCATTCTAGTTTCTTTGGTGATGGTGACCTGATACTATAGTGGGTCAATGGATGGTGGTTCTGTTTCGGTGAAGTAGAAGCAATGTTGTGAACTCACAAATTTGGGGAGAATCTTAAGGTGGCTCACTGCTTTAGGTTTTGTGATGGTGTATCGGTGGGATGGTGCATGGTTAATTTGAATTTAAAATTCATATCTTTCATTGAATCATCTCTTGGTTTTTAATTTTTAAGTATGGTGGATTGGGATCCATTGGTTTTTTGTGATGTTACTACTTAACCATAAAGTGGATTTAAAAAAATAACAAAAAAATGGATTTGGAGGAGGTATATCCCCTAAAACTATGTTTATAGGGTATAACTAATATTCTAGGAATCGTGGGCTTCAAAGGCATCGGTATAGATCTATACCCATGATTTTTATAGAAACCATGGGTACAGCCTTGGGAGTTTCCATAATACCCATGGTTTTAGTTAAACCATGGACTTATGTCTATACCCATGGTAACAAACTTGTGGGTATAAATAATATCTCCATACATAATATGCCCACAATTCATTGAATCGTGGGTATAAATACATGTCCCAAATAGGAAGCAGAGGCCTTCCTTCCATCCTAAACCTGTAAAAAAATAAAATCCAAAATACATATTAAGGTTCAACATTGGGATCACAAAACATTCCCCAAAAACTACAAATTAGTGTTTTAAAAAACACATACAATTAACAGAAACAATCCATCCACGTCATTACCATAAGTAGAAGAAAATAAAATTCAGCATGGCCCATCCATATATCTAACATCTATTCTATAGGAAAATAAAATAAACAAAAGAAACATAGTATAAAGTTAGAAAAAAATGAAACCCAATAATTAATCCCTCCATTACCCTGATCTCTCTCCCATGAAAATAAAATTATATAGCCACCTCCAGTTCCCTTTTGTCCCCCTTCGTAGAATATAACTACCCTCAATCTATAGAAAGTGGTAAAAGGCATTAGTGGATGATGTGATAAAGAAAATAAAATAAAAACTAAACAATAACATATATTTCTCTTGTGACTATACAAGTCACCACCCAATATATAAGAACCATAGCACCCCATGGGTCAAAATATGTTCTTTAAAGGAAGGGTGAATATATTATATTTGTTCAAAAGGATTTAGTTCCACTATTTTTTGGTTTTTTTTAGCTAGGCTTGATTTTTCTTCGTTAAGTTGTGTATAGTTTAATTTGGTGGATACAAGTTATTTCTGTTTGGTCTAGTTCATATTAATTTAGTTTGGTACACTTTAATTTTTTTATTCCAATTCCAATTTATTATATTAAATTCAATTCAGTTATGTTTTATTTTAGTTATTTATTTTCAATGTATGTTTCATTTTATATTATTTCTATTAATTTTAGTTTGGATTAAATTATCATAAACAAGGACATGTTGGGTCAGTTTTGTATGATATAAGTTTGTTTAGGACATTTTAATTGGATTTAGTTTTTCTTGTTTTTGTATGTATTAGCTTGGAAAATTTCGTTCAATTTTCTGCAAGTCTATTCATAAAAATTATTCTAAGAAATCTATATCATTGTTTACTACAAAAATGGTGTGAAATACAAGTAATCAATGATATTTTAAATTTAAAGTCCAATGCATAAGGGAACCTACCTTAAAATCAAGGTGCTCTGCTTATGACAATGGAAACTTGAATCTTCCATTTACCTCTTGCATACATATTCACATTCACGTATATATAAGGACACCTAGCCCCTATGTTTACATATTTTCATGGACAAATGTTTACAAGGAGATCCTTTCATATATTCTTAAACTTTCATATACCCTTTTACCTTACGCACATATACATTTTTCATATATATTTACATTAGAACACCTAGCCCAAATATATATATTGATACTACCATGAGTGAATAAATATATATGGTGGAACTTACATATGTATATTTATACCTGTACATAAATTTGTAAGTCTCCTTTGACAACGAAAACCCAAAACCACTATAGCAGGTCCAAAAAACTCTATAAAAAGACTAAAAACTAAAAAACCCAAAACCCCTAAATTAAAAAAAAGGAAAAGAATTGATAATGTATAATAGTAAAAAGAACATTAAATGGTCAGTGTATAATAGTAGATAGTATTAAATGATAGAATATAATGTATTAGTATATTATATATCATCCGATATGCATTTATTATAAAGATATATTATATCTATTTATGATCATAAAATGAAAATCTACTCAAACAATTTATGACTTACTGTTACATGTGATATGTATCAATCAAATATACATCAAATATATCATCATATACTAATCATTTGTTTTGGAAAGAGTAATAAATAAACTATTAGTAATAAAAATTAATCAATTGAAGGGAAACAAACTCTTCCTCCTAATTTTCTACTAAAAAATGTAAGAATACATATTAAATATTAAACATACATCTGTTAGTATAACAAAAAATTAAATAAAAACATGGAATAAAAAATATACAATCAAAAATATAGTGTAATAAAAAAAATTAATCAATTCCTAGTTATAGGTATATATATATATATAATGAAGAAAAATTTATACCCAATTAGTGAAGTCGATGGGAGAATTGATGTGGATCTATAGAAATGTTCCAAGTTATCAACAATGGAATTCTAATGATGTAATATCCAAAATTATAAAATTTCATGTTGATATAGTTTGGAAGAGGTGTGCCAATTTATTTTATGTTTAGGTCTTTACAAAGACAAAAAAACTCTTCATATAACATTAGTATGAAAGAACAAGTAGAAAACTAGCATGAAAAATAATTTCAACTGAAAAGGAATCGTGATAAAACATAACAGGGATATCTAGGGAATAATAAGAAATTGAATTTCATGTATCAAAGAAAAGAAATTAAGAAACATAAACACCAGAAATAATATCATTGGTAATTATAATATTCAATCTTTTTATAACTAAAAAAACATACTCCAAACATAGGTTTATTAAAACAGAATGAAGGAGGAAGCTATCAATATAGAAAAACAATTATTTTTAATCATTTACCTAGAATACGATATAAAGATAATAAAAATTAAGATAATGAGAAAGTAGTTGGGAAATAGGAAATGATAAAATTGAAATCAGAATAATTTATTCAAATTAGATTACAATAACATAAAAAAAATGAAAAAAATACCTCATATCAGAAGTCTGATATAAGATACATCAAACCAAAGCCATTATAAGAGAATCTTGGGCTTGGGAATGGGTCTTCTAGAACTGCTAAAGATATTAACTTCAATTTTATGGTCCAAATAAACATTAAAATGAAATTTCATAGTTCATATTTAATATTTGAGAGTTATTTTAAAATTAGGGGAACATTAATAGATTTTTAAGTGAACTTTCCTATGATGCAGTTGGTTAATATTGAGCCCACTAAAAAGTGGAATGAATAGGTTTTAACCAGTCGGTGGTAGTGGTGTGACAGAAAAGTTAGAGATGATTCAAATTAATGGCCTGATAATCATGAGTTCGTTGGTAATCGATGATTACCATGTAAATTAGGGTTTATGGATAGGTAAGGGAGGGAGATATGTGGAGACGGAGGTGGAGGAGGGTGAGGAGGAGGTTGATTGGTTGGGTGGTTGAGGAGTAGGTGGAGACTAGAGGCTGGGTGGTGGAGGCTGGGAGGTGGAGGTAGGGAGGTGGAGGCAGGTAAGAGTAGGCGGAGGTAGAGATAGATGCAGAGGTAGAGGCAGAGGCAGACATAGAGGTGGAGGCGAAGGCAGGAAGGTGGAGGGAGGGAATCGGAGGCCGAGAGGTTTAGGTGGAGGCAGAAGTCGAGAGGTCGAGGTTGAGGTAAAGATAGTGAGGGGGGAAGGTCAAAAGGTTGGGGAGGCTAGGTCTCATAGGATTAGGGGATATTAGGTCTCTTTGAATGATTGGAGGGGAGATCTATACCCATGGTAGTTTTAAACCCATGTTTATAACTTTTACTCAGAACTCTATACCAACGGTTTCTATAAAATGTGGGTATAAATGCGTGGGGATAGCCCCATTTTCTAGTAGTTTAAAGGTATAGTAAAATGTCTGTGTATTTTTTTGAAAGATAGAGTTAATTTTTTTCTAATAAATTACACCCCTTTTTAGATACTACATGATAATAAGCCTTTCTTCACACCTGGTTTGACACTCTAGAGAGATATGCTTTGTAAATTCCAAAAAAATTTATGAACCATAATGATGGATTTGAATAAATGATGACCATGAATAACCTATATTAAACCTAAGGTTTCATAGATTAAAAATAAGGTCTCATGATTTGCACATCCTATGAAGTATTTTTCAAGATTAATCACTCTAATTAATGATGCTAAACGGTTATTCTAACTATCTTAGTTTTATAAATTGATTTAATATAGAATAATAAATTTTTGGTGGTAATAGTTAGGAAAAATATTGAAGTGTCTTTTTTATCTCATTTATATAAATTCCTTTATATCATGAAAGTATCTAGGAAAGTTAATTCCTATCCACAATTATTAGATGTTAAATTAATGGTGAAAACCCCCAATGGTTTGATGTTCTCATCTAAATTCTATGATTCATTACCAGTAAATGTTTGTGGGAAGGTGATCCCTTAAAATCTTAACATACTTCCTCTGTTTGAATTTGATACTATCAAATACATGGATTATATTTCTTAACATAAATCCCACTTAAATTTGTCGGTAATGGAAGTCAATTTTGATATTCCAATCCAACCAATGATAATCTAGTAGTTTGATTATAAATATGTCTTTTTATGGAGATTATATCCATTTTATGGGTCTTTATTCCCATTTAAAATGGGTGTTTATCATATATGGTTGGGGAGAAACTCAACATTGATGATAAGCTTATTTTACGGGAGTTTTTTATGTATTTCTGGAAGAGTAGTCAAGTCTTCCACCAATTTGTGAAGTTGAGTTCTCAATATAACTCATACCTAGTACTACACCAATTTCATATACTCCCAATAGAATATCCTTAATTGATCAATAATAATTAAGAAGAAACTCCATAAGAATCTTAACAAGGGATTCATTTGGAAAATGTGTCACCTTGGGGTGAACCTATTCTTTTTTTATAAAGAAATATGGATCAATGTAACTATGTATTGATTATTGGGGGTTGAAAAATATCACAATCAGAAAATATTATCCTCTACCCTATACTAATGACTAGTTTTTTCAATAGTGTGGAGCTCAATACCTTTCCATGATTGACCTTCATTTTGGATATCATCAATTGAGGGTCGATAAGGAGGATATACTCAAGAAAACATTCCATGAATGGTATGGGAACTAAAAATATATATTGATTCCATTTATCCTAAAAAATACCCAAAAAATATTGTTGAATTTAATGAATGGAGTATTTAGAGATTACCTTGATCAGTTTGTGGTAGTCTTTATATATGATATTCTCATTTATTCAAAGTGAAAGGAAGAGAATAAATATCACATGAGAATTTTAATAAAGACCTTGAGGAATGAGGAATTGTATGAAAAAATTACAAATTATGAATTTTAGATACAAAAGGTTTCATTTTTGGTTCATATAATCTCTGTAGAGGTTTTATAAATGGATCCATCAAAGATGGATATGATTGAGCATTATCCCAGACCAACCACTATGATTGAGATCTAAAGTTTTCTTGGTTTGGCTGGATATTATAGATGGTTTTTGGAGAATTGATTATGACTATATAATCCAACAACTATGTTAACATTGAATAGATCCAAGTTACTTTATATAGACGAATGTGAGTAAAATTTAAAGGAATTAAAGAGAAGTATATTAGGTGTACATGTTCATACATTACCATGTAGTGTAAAAGGGTTTGTAATATAGATTAATGCATCCAATAATGAATTATAATGTTTTCTCATGAATAATGATATGGTTATATCTTATGCCTACTGAAAAGTTAGTTTCATGAGTAAAATTACCCAACTCATGATTTTTAGTTACCTCGAATAATTTATGTAATTACAAAGGATGGATCTAGAAATCCTGATGAAAGGAGGGAAATATTATATTACTTAAAGAATTTTTTAACCATCTATCAATGTGAGGATAAAAAATTCATAGAAGAATGATGTGGAGCTTCAGAGGAAGGTGAGAAAGGTTCTTGAGTTCAACCTTGATTGTGATGGAATGATAAGTTTTAGGAATTGTTTATGTGTTCAATCCATTCCATATTTGAATAATTATCTATAAACAAGAAGCTCATTCTTCTTAATTATCTATTAATCTAGAAAGTAAAACGATGTATATAGATTTAAAAGATTATTTATAGTGAGGTGGCATGAAGATATATATTTCAGAATTTGTATCTCAGTTCTTTGTATGCCATCAAGTTAAGTATGTGAGAAAAAAGTCTAAGGGGATGTTACAACCATTAACTATACCAGAGTGGAAATGGGAAAACATAACCTTGGATTTTTTCATTAAATTACCTAAAACATCTAAAGGGAATAAGTTTATATGAGTTTTAGTTGATCACCTTAAAAATTAAATACACTTAATCACTATTAGATAATATTTTTCTATAGATTAGAGTTCTATTATATAAATTAATGGAGTGGTAAGGTTGCATGGTGAACTAAATTTTATCATATCTGATCAAGATTTTAGGTTTACCCTAATGGTCTATAAAAATCTTTACCAAGACCTTGATATAAAATTGATTTTAGGCACTAAATATTATCCATAGATATATTTTTAGACTTATATAATTATTTAAAACCTAGTGGATATTATGAGATCTTATTCTATAGGTTTAAAATTTGATTGGGATTAACACCTTCCTTTGGTTGAGTTTTCTTACAACAATAGATTTCACTCAAGAGAATTTCTCTTCCAAATTTCATAGTAAATTTAGGGATAAATGCTCTTAAATAGAGGCTTACTTCCCCCTCGTGCGCCTAGGGTTTCCTCACCGAAGCTTTCTCATCCCCTCCTCTGATGTGTCCTAGTGGTCTTGGTATCGGCTGTTGGATCTGGGCGCGATGTCATCACATCTCGGTGGTAGCTCTGGTGGGATCTGTTTTCGGTGTCTCAGCTCAGAAATGCACATCAACATGGGCATGGCTAGGCGATGGTTTTAGGATCTCACATCATCATCGGTGTAGTTAGGCGATGGTTTTAGAAACTCATATCAGCATCGAAGCGGCCCAGGTATGGCTTTGGAATTCTTCTTTCTGGCGTGCTCGATGTCGAATTCTGTGTGTCTCAGAGGGGGAGATTTCTATTTTATATTCTTGATAGTGTTTTTTCAGATATGGGGTTATTTGTTTCCATTTGATGGCTTTTAATTCGAGCTTAGGTTGATGGCTATGCGGTGTCGGCAGCACCGTTTCGATCTCCTGCTGGTGCTCTCCCTTGCTTCCCGTGGCCTGCTTCAGACTCTGGTGAGGGTGTGTCCACAGTTCAAATCTGAGAAGATACATGCCCAGAGTAGCATTTTTTTCAGTGTGGCTCACTCCCCCTCATCGGCGATAGTTCCTCAATGTGTTGTTGGACCATTCAGTCCTAGGTTACAATGGATCGACTGCATGTTCCTTTTTTTGTATTCTAGTGGCTTCTATAGATACGGTGGTGGTGGGAGTGTGGATCATGGTGGGGTTAATTTGGAATCTTCCCTTGATGTATATTATCTTGTGGTTTTCGTTTGGTTTATGATTCGTATGTGGTTTGGGTGATTTTTCTTCTTGATGTGGTAGGACGATTGTGCAGGGTTGGTTTGCAGCTGGACTTGATCTCATAGAATAGGCACTATAGGAGGATTGAGAGATGGTGGTTCATCTTTGTAGAGCTTTTTATATTTGGATGTTTGAGAGGGCATGGTGTTTTCTGTCAGATTGGGCATGTTCTTTGACACATGACACTTTATTTCTGAACTTTCATGCAAAGGTGGAGGCCTTTTTCACAATCAAATACTAGGGTGGGGAACTCCATGTTGTTAGTCTGTTATTTCTCTCTTCGACCTTCAGGTCATGTAATTTCCTATGTCCATGATGTCTGGGTTCCCCCTTATTCCCTTTAAAGTGGGTTTATTATCATTATAATAAAAAAATGAAGGTCTTCGGGCTGTTGGGTGGATGATATCTTTCACTCAAGCGTTTTGATGGCTCCTTATAAATCCCTATATAGAAATAAGTGTATAAATAAAATATTTTGGGATGAATTTTGAGAAATAAAATTATTGTGTAACATCTCAGCCTAGGTTCCACACATCGATGCCCTGGACCCATCAGTCATATGACATCATGCATAGATCCCTCTATGCTAGATGTTGCCAACTAGGATTGAGGGTCTAATATCAAACATGTGGAGAATATACCCTTGTTGTAATAGAGTAAAACACCAGTATAAAATAAATAAACAATAATCAATAGAATAACCAGATAATATAACAAGGCCATAATAGTACCAGTATCACAAGATTACCTAAACTTAAAATACATATCAAAACTGAGTAGTAAATATGACATGTTAAAGTACATTCCAAGTGTCTAAAATGAAATTCAAAATAAAGACATTGAGGACTCCCTCAAGAGGGACTTGAATCATGTCAGGTTCCCTCATCAATGCTCCATACCATATTATCCATCCAACATAGGTTATTTTCCCTTAACCTGTCTAGAAAACAGAAGGTCTATTCGGGTACTGATCGGGCATACTGAGTAGGGTGTGAGTACAACTCAGTATGCCACCACTAATGGCATCTAACACAATATCTAGTCAAATAATAGTGTATGATATTGTATAAATAAATAATTAAAATTCATAATTAAATATTTAACACATTATCAATTAATCTTTATTTAACTACATAAACCCTCGGGTTCCCATAAACACTCGTACCTCAATAGCCCCTTCAGCTCATACCGGAGCCCAAAGCATGTATAAGGGACACCATATCTCAGAATTCCATTGTTAACATTATTAAATTTATAATTATATTCCCAAGTTATCATTCAAAAATTACACAATAGAATGACCATGTTCCCATTCTTTAATTCATAACTAAATTTCCAAGTTACCCTTTATAACTTACACATTAGAATAACCATGTTCTCATTCTTTATTTCACAACTAAATGACAATGTTTCCATTAATACCTTACAAAATATAATTACCATGTTCCCATTCTTTATTTCACAACTAAATTACCATGTTACCATTCATACCTTACAAATTATAATGACCATGTTCCCATTCTTTATTTCATAACTAAATGACCATGTTAATATTTATACACATAATTAATTCCATAAGTAATTATCCAATTCAATTCCATTACTAAATAAAAAATTATTTTTTCAAATAAATCCACTTAATTAGTTTCCCAAATAATTAATTACACCAAACCCATTAATTAATTCATTAATTAATTAACCAATATCCACAAACTCAAAATCCCATAATTAATCCCACAATTAATTATCTCATTCATAAATTCAATACCTTGTAATTAATTATCTCGATTACAAATATATATATTTCATAATTAATTTCTTAATTAATTTTCTCAAATCAAAAACCTTTATACCACATAATTAATCATACAATTAATTATCGCAAAAATCCATAATTCATGAAATCCCCAATTTCACATCTCTTTAATTAGTTAATTCAGCAAAATAATTAATTCAATAAAGAACACCATTGATAAATATATAATAAAAATTATAAAATAATATACACATAATTTAAATAAAGACTCATGTATTTGAATTATAGACCACCTACCTCGATTCATTGAGGAATGATCGCTCAATAGAAAATCCCTAAAATTGAGTGGAACAACGACGTAGAATGACATCCGGATCTAAAACCTAAATCAAGATAAAATAAATAAAGATCTATATAATCGATATCTAGATCTATAATACTAGATATATATCCAAAATACTAGATCGAGATCTATCCAAAAATGGGAAGAACAACCACCAAAAGAATAGAGAAATGACGGAAGGAAGAACGGGAAACCAAACGAGATAGGATTCTCTTATTAGGAGGGCTGCATATCTTTGATCTGGACATATAATCACAGATAAAAGATGTCAAGATGGATTAGAATCTATACAATAGGCTCTGAAATTGATATAAATTGAGGTGGTCTGAGTTTGGGTAGAATAGGGTGAGTTTCAGGGGTTCAGGTGATTAAAAAACTAATTTTCAGGTGACTTTAAAAGTTGATCCCGGTTATTGGGGTAGAGGTGCAAGTTTTCCCCTAAATATATACCTAAATCATGCACCTATTTCATATGGGGTTCATGGTTACTCCAAACAAGGTGCACGGTTTGACAAACCATGTTCCAACCATGAAAATCCCCACAGTACAGGGATGCATGGTTTCTGGGCTTGGGTGCACAGTTTTCCCTAACTGTGTGCCAACCTTGCACATCCCTCTTTCATTCATTTTTCTCAAATTTTCACCCAAACACATCCCAAAGTAAATGAAAAATTAAAATTACCGAACACAAGTAAAAAACAAAACCAGTAACCAAGTCTGAGACATCTAAATAAAATGTCAGGATCTTACAATCTCCCCACCTTAAAACAGCCCATCCTCAAGCTGCACTCCCAAGTATCTCTAATATTCCAAGTCAAAAATATTTATCCACTGATCATGTATATATACTTCCCTTTACTATGTCTCCTCCTACACACCTTCATTTTTTACAATATTCAAACTACTAGCATGGTCATTCTCCACAACACTTTCTCACTGTGATCCAACACATATATCGGATGCTCCTCAAAGAATTAATTTATCTCCAACTAAACATCATCCACCTTGATCACCTAAGAAGGGTTTGTGTGATTCCTCCATAGTTTTTAAAATATAAAACATCATGCATAGCACTTTATTTTTATGGAATATCCAATTGGTATGCCACCAGCCTAATTCTCACCATAACCTCAAATAGTCCAATGAACCTGTGTGCCAACTTTCCCTATCTTTATATCTTTTGGTGACCCAACCTAAGAGACATCTAAAGGAATACAAAATAAAGCTCTATAAACTCTATGGTTCATCAAATTATATCATCATACAACTTTTGTCTACTTTGATCTGTATCCATGTGCTTCTGAATAAGCTGAAGCTACTCTGATGACTCTTACACAAAACACGGTCTCAACAACTCTAACTCACCTTCCTCAATCCTGTAAAGAGGTGATCTACATGGCCTACCACAAAGATCCTAATATGGTTCCATCTATATCATATCCTGAAAACTATTGTTATAGGGGAACTCCACTAAATCTAGGTGCTTTTCCCAAGACCCTATAAAGTCAAGAACATAAGCTCATAGCATATATTCAAGAACCTATATAGTACACTCCAATTGCCCATCGGTCTATGGGTGGAATTTCATACTCAACAAAACCTACATGCTAAGAACCTTATGTAACCCTTTCTAGAATAACCAAGTAAAGTGTGAATCATGGTATGAAATAATAGTTTGTGGAATCCATTGTAGATAGACTATCTCCCGAACATACAAATATCCCAGCTAATTCACTAAGAAAGTCTCCCATATAGACAAGAAATGTTATTCATTTGTTATTATATCTACAACAACCCAAATATTTTCATTCTTTTGAGGCTTCCTTAGGAGAACCACCATAAATTCCATAGTAACATCCTCCCACCTCTATTCCATAATTGGAAACAGCTTCAAAAATCCATTAGGTCGTTGATGCTTGGCCATCACCTACTGATAGGTGTAGAATTGTGTCATGAACCCTACTATCTCATTCTTCATGCCTGGCCACCAAAACTGTTGCCATAGTTCATGGAAAACTTTAGACACAGTAGTATGTACCTCCTACATTGAGGCATGAAACTAGTGTATCATCTCCTCCCACATACTCATAGACACAATAACCCAATTCCTGAAAAATATGGTCTCATTCCCATATTTTCTCTAAGAAGAAGGTGACTCACCACCTTCAATGATTTCCCTTAAGGTCAAACATTCTTAATCTCCATACTATTTTTCCCTGATTCATCTTAAATGTGTAGAATCTACTAAAACTGATACCATATTCATCTACTCCCAACTCACCTGAACCATAATGTGAATCTCAACCAGAAAAGTTATCATCTTCCACTCATCACTAGAATCCTATACCACTTTATTTTGAGTTTTACTAATCAAATCATGAGCAACATTATTCCCCATTCTATTCATATATGGAAGCTCAAAATTGAAAGACTGTATATACTCAAAGCAACTCTACTACTGAATATTTAAATCCTACTGCAAAAAGATATACTTCAAACACTTATGGTCCTTATTCACCATAAGCTTTTAACCCATAGGTAATACCACCAACACTTCAAATAAAAAATCATAGCTTCCAACTCCAGGTCGTGAAAAAGGTAATTCTATTCACAAGGCATCAAATGTAGAGACTCATATGCCACAACTAAATCTACTTTCATTAAAATATCTCCACTTCCAATTCAAAAAGCATCAAAATACACCTTGCACTCCTCACCTGGATTAGGTAGGATCAAGATTGGTGTTGATGTCAAATGCTTCTTCAGCTCATGGAAATCATTCTTGCAATCTTCTGACTACTAAAATTTTATAACCTTTTTTATGCCAAAAGGAAGTGTTTCCAATTGGGAAAAGTCTTAAAAGAATCTCTTATAATACCTAGCTTATAATTCTCAGACTTAAACATTGAATAATCTTGATTTAATTCAAGAATTCAAAATGAGGATATTTTAGGTTTATAGTTGTAAATTTTTTATAGAAAGGTGATGAAAGCCTCTTTATTCAAATGAAAATGAAAATGTGGAAGAGCAAGGGAATGGGGTCAAACAAGACGAACTGACCTCATTCTAAAACATAAAGTGTCAAAGACATCAGTAATAAAATTCAAAAGGATTATAATCATCATAATCCCGATCAGACTCATCTTCTAAGGGACTAAAAGAATTACCTCAAGCCTTTATCCCACTGTACATAGATCTAGTCATCATGGTGGGATTTAGATGTGAGTAGTCATTCCTTGTCCTGGACTTATTCATTGAGGTCAAAAACCCTTCATTGTAAACTGCTTTACCTTTAATAGAAACCTGATATGAACATTTAATTGGTGAATCATCATTCTTCATGTTATTCCATTTTCCCCCAGTATTCATTGAGCTCCACTTCTTTTTGAGTTCCTCAATAATCTTTGAGCCTGCGTCTGAAGAATTTTAAGAATTCATGTCAAGGTTAATGATCAAGGCATCATCCCTTACCTAATTTTCAGCATCATGAGCTTGAGTGGATTCCACAAAAATTATATCCAGTTTGTGCTCTGCATATGTAGAAGTTTCATGGATAGGAGTCATAGGCCCATACTCTTTGTCAACAGGTCCTTGCAACTCCACGTCTTGCCAGAAGACCTCATGTAGATTTACAACCTGCATCTGCATTGTTAGATCAGTACTAGTTGCTGGAATATTTTCTCCAACCATATCTTTGTGTGACTCCTTAGCAAGGCATCAGTCCTCCTACTGAGATTGGATAGCCTTCACCTGGGCCAGACTAGACTCGTTACCTTCAATGGCATCACCCAAATTTCTAGTTGCTGGAAGAGCTTCTCCATCTATGTGCTATATTTTATAGAGCTTCTTATATACCTTCTAGTTGTGACCCTTAGTAGAGAAATAAGAGAATATATCATTTCTAATAAAATTCTACTTTAGATGTCCAAAGGATTGACATTCCACACAAAATTGAGGTAATTTATCATACTTAATCTACAGATTAATATCATTATCTAATGTAGAATGAACAACTTGTTCAACCAAGTTAGAATTTAGGTTAATTTCAACTAGAATCCTAGAAAAGTACCATGATTTTCCATTTCTGTGTCTCTATCCATCTTAATGGGAACACCCACACCTGATGCAATATCAAAAAAATACAAGGATACCAAAATATCTAGTTTAAGCCAAGAATTTTGATCCATATCTGAACCCTAGTGTTTTTAATAGATAATGGGTTGAATTGTACATTCCATTCCTAAATGGTAACCATTTCTGGTTTTAGGGAGATAGGGGCAAATCCCCATACCCTATGTTTAAAATCCTCATTTGGGAAGAGGAAATGAAAAAAAACTTTCCCCATCGGAATACATCAGTAATCTGAAAATCCCCAAACTGCATAGAGTCTTTCCAAAAGTTCATTCACCCTCAAAAGCTTAGTCCCAACTGGAAAATTCATACCAAAAAGAATTTAAAATCAAAAAATATTAATCCAATCTTCAATAGCATCCTCATTTACATTGACATGAAAAATCTTACCTTTTCTGATGATTCTCTCCGGAGTGAAAGCCTTCAATGATGAGAAATGACTCCTATTAGTTCCATCCTCTTTTGCTATTCTCCCACAATCATCCTAAGATAACGATGACATAGATTTACTAGGAGGAGGAATTCTACCATATAGTAGCTCGAGATCCAAATCGAGAGCCTAGTCCATTTTAAAAGAAAACCCTAGACGCCTCCATCGCCTCCACAAAGTGGATATAGCTAAAATAGTATCCATCTCTTCTATAATATAAAACATTTAAAAATAAACATGATTTATTTTTTTTTTTTATAAAAATATTTATAACAATCATCTTGACATATTATTTTCTCTTATCCATCCTTATACCCTATGGAGAACATTTCAAAAACTTGGGAGGAGTACAAAAATGTCTGTAAGGGGTATAAATAAAGAATGAAACCATTAGTCCATGAATATTTTAAACTCTTGAAAACATTATAAAAAATCATAATTTTCACCTATAAAACATAAACTCTTTATAATACCTCATGAAATAATAATATTCCTAAAAAAACTTCTTATAAATCATAAATCATAAAGGTAACTTATTGTATCCATATCATACTTACATTGTAGCTTTCACAACTACATGGGTACTAACCTTCATGGTTATGTTTGGAATACCCATCATAGTATATTACCTAAATATCTTAAGAAAAACGATATCATTAAACATTGTATCATTGCCCAATTAATTAGAGAGCTACCACGATATCACCCATTTATCACAAAACTACTCGTATACATAAACAATTTCCAAGAACCTTAATATAATCATAACACATAAAACAAGAATAATGGAAAAATAACATTTCCACATTGCAATCATAAGATATCAATTCAAGATATTGATATAATAAATACGTTCTCAAAAACATTTTCAATACCAAAATACTTGAAAATGGGAAATGGTGTTTGTTTATTTTTTACGTTAAGGTTTATAGAAGAACCCAAATATCAAATAATGGTCATGGTAGCGGGAAATTCATTGTCAGGACGTATGTTTAAAACAAGCATTCCTTTTTTCATTTAGCAAAATACTTCATAGAAAAAGATTCCTTTTGAAAACATTTGAATGAAATTAAAATTCAAAGGGGTTAATTATACATTGTATAAAAGAGGGTGTTGTATATTATCAAAATATGCATCAATGAAAGGAGATTGAGACGAAGTCCCTTACCTTGAGTACAACTCGTCACATACAATCATTATATTCCTGAATAATAAACTTATGTTAATTTATACATTATTTAAAACCTTTTTAAAGTTTATTATTCTTTTTTATAACTTATTACCATGTTATAAAACTTATATAATTATTTAAGTTCATATCATACATTTTGTCGATATTAAGTACTTTAGTTGAAAATGAACTTGTTATGATGTAAATTGACCACGTAGTCATAAGTACATCATCTTTAAAATTGTATTCATGAAATAATAATCATTTTTATATATTAATCATACGATTTAAATAAAACGATTAATTATGGTTATGATTAATGAAGAACGTTATAATCATAGAGATGGTGGGTCATTCGTACGCGTGAGTAACATTTTCTATTTTTCATTGATCATAATGGAAATAAGGTAATTATTATTTTATCTTTAAAAAATTATATTAATATTATTAACATCATAATAATAATTTAAATTAACATATGAATGTTAATTTTGTCATTATAACTAGTCTTTAAAGATGGTGATGAAAAATAAACTATATCGGTTCGTGAGACGGTAGTCAGCCGTACACACAAATAAAAAATTCATTTCCCATTTTACAAAATTGGAGATGGATTTAGGTGATCATATTAACATAATAACATATTATTATATTTAGGATACTGAATTTATTATCTCATCATGGTTGTAGAATATTTTAAGGAAGTGGAATAAGAAATAATATAGAAATACTTAAAGAAAACGATACATATTCTTCGGTTGATCACCTTTGAAGAAAACCTTAACACATATAAGAAGGGTATTATGCCTAAACTAAGGCCTCACGAATGTGGAAAGGGATTATAGTAAGGTTATTGGGTATATATTGGCTAAAACAAATGGTTCTTTAAGTGTGATTATTAGAGAAGACTGGGTACCTTTTTTTAGGAGAGGGGAGGGGCACCCTTGGAAACTCGTAAAATATTAAATTAATATAATTTAATTTTTAAATCCAAATGAATCTAAATTTATTTGTGTCTAATATAATATTATTATATTTATAAATAATCTCATCCAATAATTTTTAGAAATGTATTGATTTTATTTTAAATCTTATCTTTTCAGTTTACCCATAATTATTCTCTTTTAATTTTCATTGTGGTAAGAACATTTTAAATATTAAGAGGTTATAAATATTACTTATATGGGGTAAATATCTCATCAATGGATACTTTATAGGCTTTTATACCATATCATAGTAACTTTGTAATTTTTAAATATTTTTATGATTTTTAAATAATTTAATAAAATATCAATTATGTCAATTGTGACACTATTCATTTTATTGAATTTAAATAAACTTCAAACATAAATATAATGTCAAAAAACCATTTAATAGACTTATAATATGTCATAGTCACATATAACATTAATTTATTACACTAATCATTTTAATTGTATTTATTTTAATATTTTTCATATCATTTCCATGATATTTCTCTTAATAAAATAATAATTACATCACTATTGTGTCAATATTTATGATCATTATTTAATCTATAAAAATTATATATAAATAATCACGATATAGATAATTTCATTAAATTTATATAGACTATTTATGATCTAAGTTTTATAATTTTTATCCCTATATTAAAATTATTATACTTATAAGAAATAAGAGGGTGACATGATGTCACTTTCTTTTATTTTAACAATATTTATATCACTTAGAAAAAATTTCATTAAATGAATCAATTTAGACACTTAGAAGTTATAGGTCGACTTTTATTCATCCAATAAGATTTTGGAAGGTGTTAGGGTAAATTGTTGTCCTTATCCTATAGTTTGTTGCCCTAATTTACTTGATCTACCTTTAACCATGTTAAAGAAAAATTATCATAGTTACTATTCATAATATCCAAAAAATAAAAGGAAAATATTTACATAATTTGGACTCACTAATTCCAAATATGGAGTTATTTTTTAAAAATAAAAAACACTGAATTTTTTGTAATTAATTTAAACTTAATCCCTATTGTCAAAACGATAAAACAGGTTTTCTTTTAAGTAAAACTCATCAAAATATTAACATGTGTTTATATTGAATTTTGATGTGAAATTACTTCCAAAGACCAAAATTGGATTTAATGATAAAAACATTATCTAATTATACTTTGAAACCAATTAAAATGATAACCTAACTATATAAATAAATTACATGAAAATGTAGTTTTGAATTGAAATGCACTATTTTTAACTATTCATTAAAAATGAAATTTATTAGAAAAATACCAAACTAAATTTTGATATCTAGATTCCAAATAAGAAGTTTAATTTTTCATATAAAATTTATAAAATTTACAAAAACTATATTTAAAAAGGTTTCACCATCAAAAGGCGGTAAAACTATATTTTAAAAATATTAGATTATTTTAGGCTTAAAATTGGATTTATTCTCATTTTAAGCCTCTAAAATTTATTAGATGAATGTAAAAACATTTAGTAAGCATGTGTAAACATAATATAGTAATTTATTTTTATTCCCTCTAATAAAAGGGTTATGCGGTAACTACCA
This sequence comes from Viscum album, assembly GCA_963277665.1. NCBI lineage: Eukaryota > Viridiplantae > Streptophyta > Magnoliopsida > Santalales > Viscaceae > Viscum > Viscum album. The sequence goes on along the minus strand of OY728125.1, from coordinate 1,893,198,562 downwards.
TTTAAAATAATAATATTTTAAAATGTAATATTTTTTAGTATATCTTAATCTTGTGTGAAACATAAAATTTTAGAGAAACTCATTGTTGTGTATCAGGTACACTATCAGACATAGAATCCCCTTTTAAGTGAAATTAGTCTATAATTCATAAATATTAATAGATATGAAAATATCTTATTATATAATTACCTAGGATGTTACCTCCTTCCCCCTTTCTGGAAATTTTATCCTCACCATTTTATTCACTTATCAAATAAGTGGGGGTATTTATCCCTCATAGAATTTTTAGATTCTCATGTTGCCTCTTCAACCATATGGTTTTTTTCATAAAACCTTAACCTAATGAAACACCTTATTCTACAACACTTGCTCTCTGCAGTCTAGAATATGGACTGGTTGTTCCTCATAAGAAAGATTCTCTTCTAACTGAACTACTTCTAGACTAAAAACATGAGATAGATCTGAAAAATAGTTTCTCAACATTGAAACACGAAAAACATTGTGTACATGGGACAATATTTGAGGTAAATTAACTCTATAGAAAATTGATCCAACTTTCTCTAGGATTTCATAGGGTCCAATGAACCACGGACTCATCTTTCCCTTCTTACCAAAACACATCACACTTTTCCATGGTGAAACTTTGAGAAATACATTATCACTTACCTTGAAAGAAAGATTATTCCTTCGGTTATCCGCATAAATTTTATGCTAGTTCTGGACTATTCTCATGTGTTTCTGAATAGACTGAACTTTTTTTCTACATCTTCTACCAATTATGGTCCCATCAACTTCCTTTTACCTACTTTATCCCAAAAAGCTATATTTTGATACCACTTTCCATATAATTCTTCAAATGTTTTCATCTGTATACTAGAATGAAAAGTGTTATTATAAGAAAAATCAACCAAAGAAATATGTTGCTCCTAATTTCCTTGGTAATACATTGAATAAAAATGTAGCATATCCTCCTTTGTTTGAATTGTTCATTCTGACTGCCCATCAGATTGAGGATGAAATGTTGTACTAATATTTAATTCAGCACACAACTTTTAAAGGCCTTTCCAAATGATTTAAGTAAACCTAGGATCATTATCAGATATAATGGATAGAGTAACTCAATGTAACTTGACTATCTCCTTAAGATACAACTGAGAAAATTGATCTAGGGGCAACATATCTCAAATAGGGAAAAAATGAGCAAAATTATATATTCTATCAAAAATAAACCAAATTGCATTGTCACCTAGAGAAGTCTTTGGTAATAACACTATGAAATCCATGGATATATTTTCCCATTTCCACTTTGTTACTAAAAAATACTGAAGCATCCCTTTTGGAAACTGTCATTCTGCTTTCACCTACTAACAAGTCAAACACTTCACAGTAAAGTCAGAAATATCTCTTTTCATTCCATCCCATCATTAATACTCTTGAATGTCTCTATAGAACTTTTTTACTTTTGGGATGAACTAAAAATGGATAACTATGCGTTCACATGACAACTATGTCTTAAACTGTGAATCACAAGGCACACATAACAACTTCTCAAATCTCAAAAAACAATCTTTATCAATGTTAAATTCAGGTAACTTACCCTTCTGAACCAATTATACCTTTTTCTGCAAATCACTATATTCCTTTTGTTCTTTATTAATTTTGTCTGATAGAGATGATTTCACTGACACCTAAAACAAAACAAAAAAGGAATTTCTTGCACCAACAACTTCTATACCAGATTTCATCAAATCAATAATCAAAGGGTCACATTCCAAACATAACATGGTTAATGTAAAATTACTTTTCCAACTCAAAGAATTAGCCACTTTATTTTCTTTTTCAGGATAGTAATGAATCATGAAATCATAATCCTTGATTACTTCCAACCATATTCTCTATCTCATATTCAATTTTTTCTAAGTGAATATATACTTCAAAATTTTATAGTCAGTATATATTTCACATTTTACTCCATAGAGATGATGCCTCTAAATTTTTAAAGCAAAGAAATAGAAAATAATTCCAAATCATGTGTAGGGTAATTTAACTCATGAGTTTTCAACAAATGTGAAGCATAACTAATTAACTGATAATTTTAAATTAGGAAACAACTGATTCCTTTTAACAAAGTATCATTGTAGATAACAAATTCACCATTTCTAGAAGGTAAATCCAAAATTGTATCATTCACAAATATTCTTTTCAATTCCTAAAAAAATCATCACATTCTTTTTTCCATATGAAATTAACACCTTTTCAAGTTAACTTATTCAATAGAATAGATAACTGGGAAACAATTTCAATAAACCTCTGGTAATAACCTGCTAAACCAAGAAAACTATGAATCTCAGTTATATTTGTGAGTCTTGGTCATTCTTTAACTACTTTTTTTACATGGATCAACAGTTATTCCATCTTTATAAATAATGTGACCAAGGAATTAAATTTATTGAAACCAAAATGCATACTTGCTGAATTTCCCAAATAGTTTCTTTTCTTTTAAGGATTTAAATGAGACCCTTAAATGACTTTCGTACTCCTATTTATTTTTAGAATGTACAAAAATGAAATCAATAAACACAACAAAAAACTTATCCAAGAACTCAAAAAATATTTTATTCCTAAGATCCATGAATACAACAGGTGCATTAGTTAACCAAAATGGCATAACTAGAAATTCAAAATAGTCATATCTAGTACGAAACATAGTCTTCAGAATGTCTGCTTCCTTTACATTCAGCTGGTGATACCCCAACCTCAAGTCATCCTTCAAAAAATAATATGCTCCCTAGATTTGATTAAACAAATTGTCGATATGAGGAAAAGGATACTTGTTCTTAATAGTGATGTTATTAAAGGCTTTATAATCAATGAAAAGTCTCATCGAACCATCTTTCTTTTTAACAAAAAATATAGGGGCACCCCATGGTGGTGTTCTAGGTTGAATGAAACCTTTATCTAATAACTCCTTAAATTGTTTCTTCAATTCTAAAAGATCAATTTTAGTCATTAGATAAGGGGATTTTGATATTTTCTTTTTATTAGAAACTAAGTAAATAGTAAATTCAACTTATCGATCAGGTATAATACCAGGAAACTCATCAGAAAAAAAATCATCAAGATACTCATTTACCATTATCACATCATTAATCTAAAAAAATATTTTAATTTAAATAATATGTGCAAGGTATCATTCATTTCCATATTTTAATAATTTCTAATCTTCCTAATATGTTATCAGTGGTAAGTGTTCATTCTTGTACACAAACTGAATGTCTTTCTCAAAAGAAACTTCTTTAGATCTACATTCAATCTAAGTATGGTAAACAGAAAGATAATCCATACCTAGAACACCATCAAACTCTACTATAGGTAATACTACAAGGTTTGCAGGTATATTCTTTCTACATAAAAGGATATCAAGGTTCTTATAATTTCTTTTTACATCAACATTTCTCTCATGTGTTTTTACCATAAGTTCTAGAGTCATTTCTTGAGGTATAATTTCCAATTTACTAGAAAATTTATCAGAAATTAAAGAATGTATAGACCCTAAATCAAACAACACATTGGAATAATCTGAATAAATGAACAATATACCTAATACCACTTAATTTGATGTCCCAAAATCTTTTGAAGTAGTTGAAAATTATTTCACCACACCTTTCTGCTTATAGTCTGACTACTTCCCTTTATTTGATTTCTTCATCGGACACTCATTTTCATAATGACCCATCTCATAACACTTAAAACATTTTACTTAATGTAAATCAGATTTTTTCTTACCACTATAATTATCATTTTTAATGAAATTACAATATATATGTCATATTTTTTCACATCGTAAACAATTACTAGAATTCAAAAGGCATTCCCCAATGTGCTTTTCACGATAATTTTCACAAACTGTAAACTTAATTTTCTTACAATATGACTTTTTTGAAGAATTATTCCATTTCACCTTCCACTTATACCTCTTATTTTGTTATTTTTTAAAGAACACATGATCATCATAAAAATCCATTTCTACCTTCTCCACAAATCAATCAAGTTTTTCATAACTTTTAAACTCTCTAGAAGCCAACGCCCTTCAATACTTTGGCTTTAATTCAGAGTAAAAATGGTTGATTTTAATATCAATATCGTAGATGAAATTTAAATCATACCTTGATAGTCTAATGAATTCCTCTTCATAAGAATCCACCGAGTCATACTCCTACCTCAATTTCAATAATTTTTTTTCTATCCTAAGTGAAACTGCCTTAGGAAAATATTTCTCAAGAAACATATTTTTGAATTCATCCCAATAAAGAGCATAAATCTCCTCATTGTAACTAATATTCTTAACCATATACCACCACTGATAAGCTTCACCTTTAAAATGATAAAAATAAAGACTAACCTTTTGATTTTCTGAACATCCCATGACATCAAAAATCTTTTATAGTTCTTTAATCCACCCTTCAGCTAGCACAGGGTCAGATGATCCTCTAAATCATGAAGGATGTTACCTCACAAAATGATCCACTACCGACATGTTACTCTATATTTAATCTGGATAATTTCATGCATAGAAACCACCACTATTTATAGCTTGATTCAATTGTTCCATCACTGCAAAAAATAGTTCATTTCTGATTCTGACCATCTCAGGTTGCTAATTTTGAAGGTTTCTTTCCTTTGATGTCGTCCTAGCATAGCTTCCCTATTTCCTATATGGAAAAAAATTATGAAAAAACATATATTAAATTAAGAAACATGGTAATATTTAAATTATATGTCATTTCAATTTTACTATAAAGTAAAAATTATTTATGGATATTATACTAAAAATATCCATACTTCAAAAGTTATCTAAACAGACCTCTAATACCAACTATAAGGCCCCGACCTTAAACATTTCATGATATTGATTTATTTCAAGAGTTAAATTTTAATATCTTTTTAGGTTTAGAGTTTTAGATAATTCTTCCATAACGATTACATATAAAGTGGATATAACTAAAATAGTGTCCATTTCTTCCATAATATAAAACATTTAAAAATAAACATGATTTATTTTTTTCCTTGATAAAAATAGTTATAAAATTAATCTTTACATATTATTTTCTCTTATCCATCCTTATACCCTATGGAAAAGATTTCAAAAATGTGGGATGAGCACAAAAATTTGAGTAAGGGATATAAATAAGGAATGAAACTATTAGTCTATGAATATTTTAAACTCATGAAAAAAAATTCAAAAAATCATACTTTTCACCCTTAAAATATACACTCTTTACCATACCTCATGAAATAATAATATTCCTAAAAAACTTCTTATCAACAATAAATAATAAAGGTAACTTGTGGTATCCATATCATACTTACATTGTATCTTTCACAACTATATAGGGAGTAACCTTCATAGTTACATTTAGAATACCCATCATGGTATATTACCTAAATATATTAGGAGAAACCTTATCGTTTAACTCTGTCTCATTACCCAATTCATTATAGAGCTATCACAGGCACACCATCCCTCAATTTATCACAGAACCACCCATATACAAAAACAATTCCCAAGAACCTTAACATAATCATAAAACATAAAACAAGCATAAAGGACAAATAACATTTCCACATTGTAATAACAAGATATCAATTCAAGATATTGATATAATCAATCCCTTATTAAAACCATATTCAATACCAAAATACATGAAAATGGAAATGGTATTTATTTTTCTTTTAAAAACATTAAGCCTTATAGAGGAACCCAAATATCAAATAATGGTCACATCGGCAGAAAAGTCATTGTCGCCACATACGTTAATAACAAACATTCCTTTTTTCATTTATCAAAATTATTCGTAGAAAAATATTCCTTTCAAAAACAATTGAATGAAATTAAAATTCAAAGGGGTTTATTATACACCGTATAAAATAAGGTTGTGTATATTATCAAAATATGCCTCAATGAAAGGAGATTGAGACGAAGTCCATTAACTTGAGTATGACTCATCACATACAATAGTTATATTCCTAAATAATAAACTTAGGTTATTTTATACTTTCCTAAGAACCTTTTTAAACTTTATTATCCCATTTTTATCACTTATTACCATTTTATAAAACTTATATAATTATTTAAGTTCATATCATATGCTTTGTAGATATTCGGTACTTGAGTCGAAAATGAACTTGTTATGATATAAATTGACCATGTAGTCATTAGTCAATCATCTTTAGAAAATTATTAATGAAATAATCATCAATTTTATACATAATTCACACTTATTAAATTAAAACATTAATTATGGTTATGAAAAATGAAGAACATTATAATCATAGAGACGGTCGGTCATATGTACGCATGAGTAACGATTTCCATTTTTCATTGATCATTATGGAAATTAGATATTTATTATTTTATATTTATATAAAAATAATAATATTATTAACATCATAATAATCATTTAAATATAATTATATATATATTACAAGTTATTTGGGGAATAAAAACGACTCACATCACTTCATGAAGGTGATAGTTCACACGTACGCACGAACGATGTTATCATTTTTATATGCATGGAAAGTATGAATGTAATTGATACATTATTAGCTTATAATGATTAATATGTCATGAATATAAAATATTAATATTAATTTCGTCATTATAACTAGCCTTTAAATATGGTGATGAAAAAGGAACTATATCGGTTCGCGAGGTAGTAGTCTGCCATACACACGAACAAAAAAGTTAATGTCCCATTTGATGAAATTGGAGATTGATTTAGGTGATGATATTAACATAATAACATCTCAGTATATTTATGATACTATAGTTATTATATCATTATGGTTGGAGGATATTTGAAGGAAGTGTAAGAAGAAATAAAATAGAAATACTTAAAGAAAATGATACCTCTTCTTCGGTTGATCACCTTTGAAGAACACCTTAATATCTCTAAGAAGTGTGTTATTACAAACATAAGGCCTCAAGAATGTGGTGAGGGATTATAGGAAGGGTTTTGGGTAGATCTTGGAAAAAATGGTTCTTTAAATGTCATTATTAGATAAGAGTGGGTACCTTTTTATAGGAGAGGGGAGGGGCACCCTTGGAAACTCTTAAAATATAAAATAATTTTTAAATAAAAATGCCTCAAACATGAGTTATGTTGAAGATAATATGAGGATAGTTCTAATTCCTCTCATACAATAATTTTTATACATGTATTAATTTTATTTTAAACCTTATCTTTTTGCCTTACCCTTAATTATTCTCTTTTAATTTTAATTGTGGTAATAACATTTTAATATTAAAAGGTTGTAGATTTTACGTATATATGATCAATTGCCTATAAATGGATACTTTATGAACGTTTTGACATTACTATAGTCACTTTTTAATTTTTAAATACTTTGATGATTTTTTTAATAATTTAATAATATATCATTTATGTCAATTTTGACAATATTCATTTTATTGAATTTAAATAAAATTAAAACAGAGATATAACTTCAAACCCAACAATTTAATAGAATTATAATATGTCATAGTCACCTATATAATTCATTTATTATACTAATTAATTATAATTATATTTATTTCAATATTTTTTATATCATTTATTTGATATTTCTCAGGATAAAATAATTATTGTATCACTATTGTGTCAATATTTATGATAATTATTTAATATTTAAAAATTATAAATAAATTCCCATGATGTAGATAATTTTATTAGATTTCTGGATACTATTTATGATTGAAGTTTTATTATATTTATCACTATATTAAAATTACTATACTTATAAGAAATAAGAGCATGACATGTTGTCACTTTCTTTTGTTTTAATAATATTCATATCACTTTCTTAGAAAAAATTCCATTAAATGAATCAATTATGACCCTTAGGTGTTATCCGTTTACTTTTATTCATCCAATAGAATTTTTCAAGGTGTTAGGGTAATTTTTTGGTCTTTATCATATTGTTTGTTACCCTAATTTACTAAATTTACCTTTAACTTTGATAAAGAAAAATTATTGTAGTTACAATTCATAATATCCAAAAAATAAAAGGAACATGTTTAGATAATTTAAACCCACTGATTATAAATATTGAATCCATTTTTTAAAATTTAAAACATAGAAGTTTTCGTAATTAATTTAAAATTATTCTTTATTGACAAAATGAGAAAGTGGGTTTTTTTAAGTAAAACCATCAAAAGATTGACACCTGTTTATATCAAATTTCTCTATAAAATTACTTCCAATGAACAAAATTGGATTAAATAATAAAAACTTGATCTAATTATAATTTAAACTCAATTAAATGTATAACAAAACTATATAAATAAATTAGATGAAAACGAAGTTTTGAATTAAAATGCAGTATTTTTCACTATTCATTAAAAATGAAATTTATTTGAAAAACACCATAATACAAAAAAAGTAATTTTTTATTTCCCACTTTTAAATAAGAATTTTAATTTTTCATAAAAAAATTATAAAAGTGAAAAAACAAGATTTAAAAAGGTTCTCCATCAAAAGGCAATAAAACTACATTTTAAAAATATTAGAGTAGTTTATTCTTAAAACTGGATTTATTCTCATTTTAAGCCTCTAAAATTTATTATATAAAAGTAAAAACATTTAATAAACAAGTGTAAACATAATATAGTTATCTCTGTTCATTCCTTCCAATACAAAATCTATTTGGTAACTACCATTTAAAATAATAATATTAATAATATATTATTTTTTGGTATATCTTAATCTTGTATACAATATAAGATTTTGTAGAAACCCATTATTTAATATTAGGTATACTATTGTACATAGAATCCCCTTTTAAGTAAATTTAATATCTAATTCATAAATATTAACAGATATAAAAATTTACTACTCTATAATTACATCGGATGTTACATAACTAACCCTAGGAATATATGGATATCGAAAACATTATTGGGCTTCTCCCAAGATACAACTACTTGCACGTTCTCTAGGTACACTAAAACACATTCCACCATGATGATGTGACCCAGGAAGTGTACCTGGTGAATCTAAAACTGGTGCTTAGATAGCTTGGTGTATACCAATGCTTTCTCAGTGTACTTAGTATGATGTCAAGATGTTGGTAATGATCATCATGATTTTTAGAGTACACCAAGATTTCGTCCACAACCACCACCACAAACTGATCTAGGTACGAATGGAGGATCCTATTCATCAGGTCCATAAACACTATTGGTGCATTTTTTTACCCAAATTTCATTATACTGAACTCATATAGGTCATATCTGCTTTTGAAATTAGTCCTCGGTATATCATAATTTAGAACTCTCAGCTGATGATACCTCAATCTTAAATATATATTGGAAAAGATACAATCTCCTCTCAACTTGTCAAAAATATCATCAATTCATGGAAGAGGATATCGGTTTTTCACAGTCATCTGGTTCAACATCCAGTAATCAACACATAAGAACAAACACTCGTCATCCTTCTTTGAAAATAATACAAGTGAACCCCAATGAGACATACTTGGTCACATAAATCCTTTATCCTCTAACTCTTACAACTGAGCTTTCAACTCTTGAATCTCTGTTGGTTCCATTATATATGGATGGATAGAAATTGACTCAATTCCATGCATGAGATTAATAGTAAACTCCACATGTCTCTCATGTGGAAGCCCTAAGAAATTTTTAGGAAACACATCCTAAAATAAGTCTATTATTGGTGGAAAGACATCCTGATTTACACCTCCATCATCCAGTAATAGTCTAGAAACTTGGGTCGAGAGCTCTCTCAGTTGCTGAGTAATTGGCCCTTCTTGGACTACCTGGATATCCCACTCTCCTAAATGAATATAGTTTTCACCCTTTGAAGACTTAAAGGTAACTCTCCTACGATAACAGTCAATATGGGATCAATATGTTACTAATCATTCCATACCCAAAATTAGGTCAAAACCTGACATGTCAGGAATATAGATATCCCATAGAAAATGGTAATCTATAACCTCGAGATAACACTCCTTTCACATAAAAATGTCTCTTGACCGTACTCCCCGAGGTGTATCTATCGTTAACACCCCACTCATGAACTCCATCACTAGGATCAAACCATTCAAAATTTGTGTAGAAATAAAAGAATGAGGGGCACTAGTACCAAATAATGCACTGGATAATGTAGAATCTATGATAACAATATCTCTCACTATCAATAGTCTAGTCTTTATCCACAAGTATAGGTTGTATAGAATGAAATTTTCCTTCCCCTCTTCCTTATGATGTAGTCTGACTCCCATTATCCATACCACTCTACTAATATGGATTCTCTTTCCCAGAAGCTCCATGTCCACTACCTCTATTTCCTCATCTAGTAGAACTCCAACTGATAGACTGTTATGGTGAAGAAGACACCCTTCCTTCACCCTAGTTCTGTCTAGCTCCTATATCATTTCTCATCTGTTGTTGGGTCTTACAAAACATTTGTAGATATCCCATATTACCACAATATCAGCACTATACTATTGTTTGGGGACAATATATATGGAAGTGTCTCGACCTACCAAAATGGAGACAAATCACTCGAGTAAGATCCTAATAAACTGATCCCTCTGCCCGTGCACTATGTTTCCCACTACCCAAACTAACAATGTCATAGAAAAGGTTCCTTCTCTCAAAATTAATACCTCTTAATCATCCAAATGTAACTATATGTCCTACACTGAAATCATACTTCAGATTCCCCTTAGATATGAGAGCCTAATCCAACTCCTCAGTAACTGAAAAAGGTTAACTTGGGACTTAATCTCACATTTAATCCCATATAAAAAACTCCTCCCCAAAGTTTTATCATCCCTAAACAATGCTGTAAAAAATCATTTCAAATATGTAAAGTGCCCATCATAGTCCATCATGAATATACTCCCCTCAATAAATCTCATGAACTTAGTTACTCACTCATGCCTCAATGTCTTTGGGTAGAAGTTCTTCAAAAACCTCTCTAAGAATTCCTTGCATAACATACCATTAGCATGTCTGGTATAAGCCTGGATGTCGCTTCACTTATCCTTGGAGCATATAATAATCCAACATCACCCACCCTATTATAAGTATTCTATAAATGGTCAATTATAGCCTCAATTGACTCAATCTAGAACTGAATTCCCTTAGGTCCACCCTCTATAGTAAAAGTTGGAGGTTGTTGCAACTAAAACTCCCTTATCAGATCAGACATACACTTAACAACTTGACTTGGGTATCTTCCCATGAATTAAATGAACCAAGAAAAGTTCTATAAAAACTTATATCATGTTTCCCTACTTGGAAAAATCATTTCCTCAGGCCCCACTACTAGTGGAGCATCTCCAACCATGACCTCCTATCACCCTCTCAATAAGCGTCATCACGGAGGCATATCTCTACAATGCCAAAAATTCACCTTAGGAAAAAATCACAACATTAACATGTTTATATAAGAGTAAAAACATAACAAGACACATCAATTAATTTCCCCAAACCCCACCACACAGTCAAAACTAAGGCACTATTACTACCCTTAAACATCATACACCTATAAAATAGTACAAAAAGAGAAAATCATTCTCATTATTCAATTTTATCATTTAAACACCTAATTATTCTCTTCTTGCATCATTTTTAAATTCTCAATTTCACATTTAGAACCTTTTTCATTTAAATTTCACAAGAAAGGAAAAATATTTCAAGTTCAACAACTTACACATAACCCGTTTTCCCATGCATGCCTAAAAATGATGCATATCATAAAAAAATCCTGAGTGGCAAGAATGATGCATGCAAACTCAACTCTCATTATATATTGATCCATGAGTCAAATATCAACATATCTTAGAAACAATAATCATATCACACAACATGAAAATCAGCCTAACTGAAATAATATTAAACTATAACACAAAACAACAATAACAACAATCCCACCCTAGGAACTTGGGTTCCCCCCATAAATGGGTTAGCTACTACCATGCATGAACTCATAACCAAACCCTGACTCTTCCAAGTCTCATATCTACCTTTTACAAATACTAAGAAAAAAAGAAAAGAAAATACAACTGCCCTATGATACCACTTTGTAACGTCTCATCCTGGGTGCCACACACCAGTACCCCAAAACAGTTAGTCACATGACCTCGGGCATGCCTCCCCATATGCCAGATGCTACCGACTAGAAGCAAGGGTCTATTACGAGTCATGGGGAGACTATAATGTCTTTGTAACAGAGTAAAACACCAATAGAAAATAAATAAAAAGTAATCAATAGAATAACTAAATAATATAACAAGGTTATAATAGTACCAGTATCACAAGATGACCTAAAACTAGAAATGAATATCAAAACTAAATAGTAAATTTTCCCTGTTAAAGTATGTGCCAAGTGTCTAAAATGAAATCCAAAATAAATACATTGATGAGTTCCCCCATGCAGGCCTCGGATCATGTTTGGTTCTCTAATACATGCTACATCCTATATTAGACATCCAACACAAGGCCTTTCCCTTAACCTATCCAGAAAACACAAGGTCTATTCGGGTACCAATCAAGTAGCCCGAGTAGGGTGTGAGTAAAACTCAGTAGGCCACCACCAACAATGTATAAAATAATATCCATTCAATTAATAGTGTATAAAATTGTATAAATAAATAATTACAATGCATAAGTAAATAGTTATCAAAATATCAATTAATCCTTTTCTAATTACATAAACCCCTGGGTTCCCATTAACACCTATACCTCAATACCTACTTCAGATCATGTCGATGTAGGACCCCGGGACACCCTGAGAGGGGAGGGGTGAATCAGGGTGGCAACTTTTTCTTCTTTTAGTTGTGGATCTTGTTCCCACGTTGGTAGGAACTACTTAAACCTGAATGATGGATATGATCAGCAATTAAACACTCACATGCAGAGAGATGACACAGCTATTTTTACTTCGTTCACCACTATGGGCTACGTCCAAGGAGCATATGCCGACAGGTTTTCGGTCATACCTAAATCCACTATGCTTCACTAGCTGTAGATTACAAAGGTTCGAGTACAGTCACTCTGTCCCAGGCTCACTGCCTTTACAATTGTTCAGGGATAGCTCACTGCGTCCCTCGGGTCACTCCCGTTGACTCCCCCAGGCTCACTGTCATTGGTGAAGTCCCACTCAGTTTATAGACGTGAAGTTCTCTTCAATAAATGTGCATTAATGTTCTTTATCTCCTGTTCAGCATGAGACTTTGCTTGCATCAGGGTTCAGATTTGATTCTCTTTATAGTTCAATCTTTCTTCTTTAGTGCAATGACTGAATGCACTAGATCCCCTTATCTTCGTTTGCCATGTATGCATGAGATCATGCATGTATCATTTAGATTTCTTCTTCAATATCACTTTGCACCAGAAGTATCAGGCAATATTTCAGCTCTTGTGCAGGTCCAGAAAGGCGGGCGCGCTTTAACAATATCTGGCTCTCCTTTTCAAGCACGGCGCGTAAGTCTCCCCCATCGCGCAAGTCTTAGGCGCGCAAGTATAAACTGACACGCAAGTGTCTTTAAAGCACCTGCGCGACTCTGCCTTCTTGAAATTCAAACCAGCGCGACTCACTTCCTTCCTTGCCCAAATCACCTGGAGTGCTCAACCATCAGTCGGCGCGCAACCTCTACTTGCGCGACCAAACTACCACTTGCGCGGTTTAACCACCTGCGTGACGAGAGCTCGAACAATCTCAAAGCCTTGAGCTCCATGAGAAATGAGAAGGGGTGGTCCAGTATTTATAGGCAAACTGGACCCCCTGCGCGGAGGCGCGCAAGTCCCTCAGCGGCGCGCAAGTCTTGTCTCCAGTAACCTCTATCGCGCAACTCACTTGCGCGACCCAACCAACACTTGCGCGACCTTCTTTCCTTAGCCAAATTTTGATGTTCTGATCCTAAAAAACATATGGCGCGCAAGTTTCCTATCCTCCAAGATTATGGCGCACAAGTCCCTTTTCCAAAATCACTCTTCTTCATTTGTTGATTTTGAGGCCCTGAAATTTGGAAAACACTGGAAAACGGCACCACCTTGTATCTGCTCTTTTTGTACCGCCTCCAGATCATCCATTCCTCTGTCGATATCCTTGAATCAAACATAGATCATTGACCACAACTCTTGAACTCAACATGTCACCATGGAATCTCCTTTGTCAACAAATTTGTATGTCATTTGTTTGCTTTGTCGACAAGCACGATCACCTCAACATCACTTCTTCTTGGTGATCTGTATCCTTCATCAACTCTTTTGCTTTTACCACAAACTCCACTATTGTGATATGTATTCTTTGAAGGAACAGCTTTAGTACCATAATCTTCTATGACAATGTGATGTGCATGGTCATTTCATAAGTCAACTCATTGGCACATTGCCTCCTTCATCAACCGTCATGATCAACTTCATGCAAACCATGTGATTCAATCCTTCAAGAAGTCTCTAGAATGGTTCTCATACAATCATGAGTGATTGCACGGTCTTCATCAAAACCCATTCTTCTCATGCAATAATGAGGAAATGCATGGTCTTCATCAAAGCCCATGGTCCTTATGCAATAAGGAGGAATTGCATGGTCTTCATCCAAAAACACCATCCTTCTTTAATCATCCTTGGATGGATTACTCCTCACATTCTTCATTTTTGTAAACAATGTATCACCTTTGACACATGTTCTTTGAACTTACGATCAGCACAACAATCGTCTGAATCACTACTCCTCTACTCCATCGGAGTACGTCATGATCTCCTTCATTGTGAGCTTCCATTCCTCCATTTTATTGGAGTACTTCTTGATATCTTTCATTTTGATATTCCATTGACAACTATTGACAAAAAATACAAACCTTTACACAAAGTGGTTCCCACAATCTCCCCATTTGTATTTTGTTGTCAATACCATATACATCTTCTGAAATGAATTTGTCAATGTCAAAATGAGAATCTTCTATTCAATCAACTTTTATTTTCAAATGTTCATTTCACTTTCTCTCCCCCTTATTGATAAGAAATAAAAAAGCACATGGTAGTGAGGGTATCAATCCACACTTAAGCAATGTTTCATTAATCATTTCACTCTAAGTCTACTTGAGCAATGCTCGATGTAGAAAACAAGAGGATTTGATTAAGTCAACAAAGCTGTCCATTATCCACAGATCATGATACCAACATGAGATGATAACTCATGTATCTTGTCTTCAAGGGTTTACCACTTTAATTCCAGGTAGAAGAAGATCAACTATGATAGAGAATAATCAACCTGAAACTCCTACACTCACATCAGCAAATAGATCAAAAACATTCAAGTGCAATCGGCAGGATAAGTGACCTTAGGGCACTTCCATTCTCTTTCTGTCACTGATCAATTCTGTTACTCCCCCTTTGTAAAATAATCTTTGATCTGAGTAACCAAGGGATAGTGATTGAGAAATGAAATACCTTCTCCATTCACGTGTTCTTCAAGAAATTCACAGAGTAACTGCTTTTGAGTCTAGCTGGAGTTGATATTTATTGAAACAGTGATTATGGAAGCTTCTTCATTCTTCTCCCCCTCAAGGGAAACACTCCTCATCATCTTCATCAAGGGTGATCCTTCATCATCATAATTTTTGAATATCAATTGAAGAATCTACCAAGGATGTAAACTTCTTCAGCTTGGCTATCAAGAGTTGACAGCATTCACTACTTCTCAGGTTCTCCCCCTAAAAGCATGTTTCACCTTCAATTCCCTGCATTATTAGCACAAATACAATACACAAATGATTACAGGAATAAGGTGGTTCCTTCTTGCTTCATCAAGAAAACTTTCTTGGTTGAGGTTCTTTTCTAAACCAAGTTCCTCTGTTCACTCCAGTCTTCATGCTTGCACATTTGAACATATGTTCTGACATCTTTCGGTGTGGCATGGCTCTGTTCACATTCTCTTCTGCTTTGTGTGGAGAATTGTTCTGCTTAGCAGCCATCATGAATGATACATTCTTACTCCTCTTAAGGACTGCTTCTTGCTCTGGTATTAAGGTTAGGCAACCTTTTGGAATGTGACCAGATTTCTTGCATCTCTCACACAGAACTTCTTTGACACGTGTGTTTCTCTTTGTTTGCAATCTCTCCTGCACTGTGTCTTCACCATGTGAAAGTTTTCCTTTTCCTTTGTCACCATCCTTGGCCTTCTCATCTTCAAGTTTCCTTATTCTTTTCAAATCTTCTGGCCAGATGACCAATATGTCATTTGGAACTTTTGAAACTGGTTTAGGTCTTCCACATGGGTTCATCCGAGATTCATCCCACTTAGTGTTTCTTTTGGATGAATGACCCTTCAATTTCATGGATCTAAAATCCTGGGTCTTCTCAACTTCCCTACTTGAGATCTTCTTGGGAAAGTGTGTGTTCACAACATTCTTCTGATTTCTCCCCAAGGTAGATGCTTCATTATTTGATGGCATCAGAGGTCTTCTTTTCTTTTAGACAGTGAAAGCATGTTGATGTGGACATGTGCCTGCATTGTGACCGCTGCCATTACATACATCACAGATGTTATCAAGAATTCCAAATCTGTTTGCAGTAAACAGATGCTTCTGGACCTTCTGATGTTGCTTCTTTTTCTCTGGCTTCCTTCTCTTTGATATAGGCATTCTCTGTGCTTTTCCATGTAAGGGATTATAAAGACAATCCAGTGCACAGTGCCCAAATTTGTTGCAGCACCAACATTGACCCACAAATCTTTTCTTCTTTGTGTCTTCTGTATTAAGTTGTTGGGCCATCTGCTTAATCTTTTGTGCTCTATTTGAGGAACCCACTTCCTCCTTTTTCTTCCCATCCACCCTAGCCATGGTGGTAGGTTTATTCTTCTCACCTTTCCTCATCCATACTTTTTTAGAACTTTTCTTCCCACCTGCACTGATTGTAGGAGTGTATTTAGAAATATGATTACAACATGGGTTGGATGGTACCTTCACTTTCTCAGTTTCTTGTGATAGATCAAAGAGTAAAGTCATGATCTTCTTATCACATGTTGGAGGTATTTTGACAATAGAATCCTCTAGTGAGCATTGAGTACCAGCAGCAACTGATTATTGATGTGGATAATCAAGAGTTGTCATAATCTTCTTATCACATGCCGGAGGCATTTCAGCTTTAGACTCCTCCAACGAACATTGAGTGCAAGCATCACTCATTTCATTCTTTTGTGAAGTCTCAATATGTGTGAACTCAATCTTGGTCAACTGAGCCTCCAATCTTTGACCCACAATATTTAGGATGATCTTCTGATCTTCAATCGTGATCAACTTCTCTTCACAAGTCTTCTTCAACCTTTCAACCTCATCTTCATGCATCTTAACTTTGTTTTGTAACAAAGAGTCAAGTTCCCTGAATTTAATGGAAGTTTCTTCCAAACAAAAATTCTTGACTTCATTGCTCTTCTTCAGCTCAGCTTCAAGTGCATGGATCCTTTATTTTAAAGTCTTATTGACTTCCTCTTCTTCTTCAAAGGCTTTTACCCGTTTGATGAGCTTCATACTTTCCATAACTTTTCTTTCCAACCCCTTTTCCATATTGTCATCTTCCCTTTCTAATCGATTGATCTCAACCTGCATAGATTGGAATAGGATACAAATAATAGCAACCCTTTCTTCTGGAATATCATGCAGATATGTTCTGAGTTTTTCCTGAAATCTTGAATTAGGGGTATCATCCTTTCCTCTGGATGAGTTCTGAGCCACCTGCTTGATACTTTCCAAGCCTAATGTTTCTTCATTATTGGAATGGCATGGAGAACAAGACACTGCATCTTATTTGGATGTGGGGGACTTCTTCTTAATCTTCTTCTCTTTCTTTTTCCTATTTGTCAAAGTCTTGGTGGATATAGATTTCTGCTCAGAAATGAATGCGTCATTATCAAGACTGCTCTTCATTGTTGACTCTAGGAAAGAAAATCAAATCCTCTTCTCAATAGAATTACTGGAGAATATCCAACATATGTTAACCTTTCCCTCTGATACCACTTGTAGGACCCCGGGACACCCTGAGAGGGGAGGGGTGAATCAGGGTGGCAACTTTTTCTTCTTTTAGTTGTGGATCTTTTTCCCACGTTGGTAGGAACTACTTAAACCTGAATGATGATATGATCAGCAATTAAACACTCACATGCAGAGATATGACACAGCTATTTTTACTTGGTTCACCACTAAGGGCTACGTCCAAGGATCATACGTCGACAGGTTGTCGGTCGTAACTAAATCCACTATGCTTCACTAGCTGTAGATTATAAAGGTTCGGGTACAGTCACTCGGTCCCAGGCTCACTGCCTTTACAATTGTTCAGGGATAGCTCACTGCGTCCCTCGGGTCACTCCCATTGACTCCCCCTGTCTCACTGCCGTTGGTGAAGTCCCACTCAGTTTATAGACGTGAAGGTCTCTTCAATAAATGTGCATTGATGTTCTTTGTCTCCAGTTCAGCATGAGACTTTTCTTGCATCAGGGTTCAGAGTTGATGCTCTTTATAGTTCAATCTTTTTTCTTTAGTGCAATGACTGAATGCACTAGATCCCCTTGTCTTCGTTTTCCATGTATGCATGAGATCATGCATGTATCATTTAGATTTCTTCTTCAATCTCTCTTTGCACCAGAAGTATCAGGAAATATTTCAGCTCTTGTGCAGGTCCAGAAAGGCAGTCGTGCTTTAACAATATATATCTCTTCTTTTTAAGCCCGGCGCGCAAGTCTCCCCCATCGCGCAAGTCTTAGGCACACAAGTATAAACTGACGTGCAAGTGTCTTTAAAGCACCTACGCGACTCTGCCTTCTTGAACTTCAAACCTGCGCGACTCACTTCCTTCCTTGCCCAAATCACCTGGGGTGCTCAACCATCAGTCGGCGCGCAACCTCTACTTGCGCGACCCAACTACCACTTGCGTGGTTTAACCACCTGCACGACGAGAGCTCGAACAATCTCAAAGTATTGAGCTCCGTGAGAAATGAGAAGGGGTGGTCCAGTATTTATAGGCAAACTGGACCCCCTGCGCGGAGGTGCGCAATTCCCTCAGCAGCGCGCAAGTCTTGTCTCCAGTAACCTCTGTCGTGCAACTCACTTGCGCGACCCAACCAAAACTTGTGCGACCTTCTTTCCTATGCCAAATTTTTATGTTCTGATCCTCAAAAACATATGGCGCGCATGTTTCCTATCCTCCAAGAGTATGGCGCGCAAGTCCCTTTTCCAAAATCACTCTTCTTCATTTGTTGATTTTGTGGGCCTGAAATTTGGCAAACACTGGAAAACGGCGCCACCTTGTATCTGCTCTTTTTGTACCGCCTCCAGATCATCCATTCCTCTGTCGATGTTCTTGAATCAAACATATATCGTTGACCACAACTCTTGAACTCGACATGTCACCATGGAATCTCCTTTGTCAACAAATTTGTATGTCGTTTGTTTGCTTTGTCGACAAGCACGATCACCTCAACAGCACTTCTTCTTGGTGATCTGTATCCTTCATCAACTCTTTTGCTTTTACCACAAACTCCACTATTGTGATATGTATTCTTTGAAGGAATGGCTTTAGTACCATCATCTTCTATGACAATGTGATGTGCATAGTCATTTCATAAGTCAACTCATTGGCACATTTCCTCCTTCATCAACCGTCATGATCAACTTCATGCAAACCATGTGATTCAATCCGTCAAGAAGTCTCTAGCATGGTTCTCATGCAATCATGAGTAATTGCATGGTCTTCATCAAAACCCATTGTTCTCATGCAATAATGAGGAACTGCATGGTCTTCATCAAATCCCATGGTCCTTATGCAATAAGGAGGAATTGCATGGTCTTCATCCAAAAACACCATCCTTCTTTAATCATCCTTGGATGGATTACTCCTCACATTATTCATTATTGTAAACAATGTATCACCTTTTACACATGTTCTTTGAACTTACGATCAGCACAACAATCGTTTGAATCACTACTCCTCTACTTCATCAGAGTACTTCATGATCTCCTTCATTGTGAGCTTCCATTCCTCCATTTTATTGGAGTACTTCTTGATATCTTTCATTTCGATATTCCATTGACAACTATTGACAACAAATACAAACCTTTACACAAAGTGGTTCCAACAATCTCCCCCTTTGTATTTTGTTTTCAATACCTTATACATCTTCTGAAATGAATTTGTCAATGTCAAAATGAGAATCTTCTATTCAATCAACTTTTCTTTTCAAATGTTCATTTCACTTTCTCTACCCCTTATTAACAAGAAATACAAATCACATGGTAGGGAGGGTATCAATCCACACTTAAGCAATGTTTCATTAATCATTTAACTCTAAGTATACTTGAGAAATGATCGATGTAGAAAACAAGAGGATTTGATTAAGTCAACAAGGCTGTCCATTATCCACAGATCATGATACCAACATGAGATGATAACTCATGTATCTTGTCTTCAAGGGTTTACCACTTTAATTCTAGGTAGAAGAAGATCAACTATGATAGAGAATAATCAACCTGAAACTCCTGCACTCACATCAGCAAATAGATCAAAAACATTCAAGTGAAATCGGCAGGATAAGTGACCTTGGGGCACTTCCATTCTCTTTCTGTCACTGATCAATTCAGTTACTCCCCCTTTGTAAAATAATCTTTGATCTGAGTAACCAAGGGATAGTGATTGAGAAATGAAATACCTTCTCCATTGGCGTGTTCTTCAAGAAATTCACAGAGTAACTGCTTTTGAGTCCAGTTGGAGTTGATATTGATTGAAACAGTGATTATAGAAGCTTCTTCATTCTTCTCCCCCTCAAGGGAAACACTCCTCATCATCTTCATCAAGGGTGATCCTTCATCATCATAATTTTTGAATATCAATTGAAGAATCTACCAAGGATGGAAACTTCTTCAGCTTGGCTATCAAGAGTTGACAGCATTCACTACTTCTCAGGTTCTCCCCCTGAAAGCATGCTTCACCTTCAATTCCCTACATTATTAGCACAAATACAATAAACAAATGATTACAGGAATAAGGTGGTTCCTTCTTGCTTCATCAATAAAACTTTCTTGGTTGAGTTTCTTTTCTCAACCAAGTTCCTATTTTCACTCCAGTCTTCATGCTTGCACATTTGAACATATGTTGTGACATCTTTCGGTGTGGCATGGCTTTGTTCACATTCTCTTCTGCTTTGTTTGGATAATTGTTATTCTTAGCAGCCATCATGAATGATACATTCTTACTCCTCTTAAGGACTGCTTCTTGCTCTGGTATTAAGGTTAGGCAACCTTTCGCAATGTGACCAGATTTCTTGCATCTCTCACACAGAACTTCTATGACACGTGTGTTTCTCTTTGTTTGCAATCTCTCCTGCACAGTGTCTTCATCATGTGAAAGTTTTCCTTTTCCTTTGTCACCATCCTTGGCCTTCTAATCTTCAAGTTTCCTTATTCTTTTCAAATCTTCTGGCCAGATGACCAATATGTCATTTGGAATTTTTGCAACTGGTTTAGGTCTTCCACATGGGTTCATCCGAGATTCATCCCACTTAGTGTTTCTTTTGGATGAATGACCCTTCAATTTCATGGATCTAAAATCCTGGGTCTTCTCAGCTTCCCTACTTGAGATCTTCTTGGGAAAGTGTGTGTTCACAACATTCTTCTGATTTCTCCCCAAGGTAGATGCTTCATTCTTTGACGGCATCAGAGGTCTTCTTTTCCTTTCGACAGTGAAAGCATGTTGATGTGGACATGTGCCTGCAGTGTGACCGTTTTCATTGCATACATCACAGATGTTATCAAGAATTCCAAATCTGTTTGCAGTAAACAGATGCTTCTGGACCTGCTTATGTTGCTTCTATTTCTCTGGCTTCCTTCTCTTTGATATAGGCATTCTCTGTGCTTTTCCATGTAAGGGATTATAAAGAAAATCCAGTGCACAGTGCCAAAATCTCTTGCAGCACCAACATTAACCCACAAATCTTTTCTTCTTTGTGTCTTCTGTATTAAGTTGTTGGGCCATCTGCTTAATCTTTTGTGCTCTATTTGAGGAACCCACTTCCTCCTTTTTCTTCCCATCCACCCTAGCCATGGTGGTAGGTTTCTTCTTCTCACCTTTCCTCATCCATACTTTATTAGAACTTTTCTTCCCACCTGCACTGATTGTAGGAGTGTATTTAGAAATATGAGTACAAGATGGTTTGGATGGTACCTTAACTTTCTCAATTTCCTGTGATAGATCAAAGAGTGAAGTCATGATCTTCTTATCACATGTTGGAGGTATTTTGACAAAAGAATCCTCCAGTGAGCATTGAGTACCAGCAGAAACTGATTCTTGATGTGGATAATCAAGAGTTGTCATAATCTTCTTATCACATGTCGGAGGCATTTCACCTTTAGACTCCTCCAACGAACATTGAGTGCAAGCATCACTCATTTCATTCTTTTGTGAAGTCTCAATATGTGTGAACTCAATCTTGGTCAACTGAGCCTCCAATATTTGACCCACAATATTGAGGATGATCTTTTGATCTTCAATCATGATCATCTTCTCTTCACAAGTCTTCTTCAACCTTTCAACCTCATCTTCATGCATCTTAACTTTGTTTTGTAACAAAGAGTCAAGTTCCCTGAATTTAATGGAAGTTTCTTCCAAACAAAACTTCTTGACTTCATTGCTCTTCTTCAGCTCATCTTCAAGTGCATGGATCCGTTCTTTTAAATTCTTATTGACTTCCTCTTCTTCTTCAAAGGCTTTCACTCGTTTGATGAGCTTCATACTTTCCATAACTTTTCTTTCCAACCCCTTTTCCATATTGTCAGCTTCACTTTCTAATCAATTGATCTCAACCTGCATAGATTGGAATAGGCTACAAATAATAGCAACCCTTTCTTCTGGAATATCATGCAGATATGTTCTGAGTTTTTCCTGAAAGCTTGAATTAGGGGTATCATCCTTTCCTCTGGATGAGTTCTGAGCCACCTGCTTGATACTTTCCAAGCCTAATGTTTCTTCATTATTGGAATGGCATGGAGAACAAGACACTTCATCTTCTTTGGATGTGGGGGAATTCTTCTAAATCTTCTTCTCTTTCTTTTTCCTATTTGTCAAAGTCTTGGTGGATATAGATTTATGCTCAGAAATGACTGCGTCATTATCAAGACTGCACTTCATTGTTGACTCTATGAAAGAAACTCAAATCCGATTCTCAATAGAATTACTAGAGAATATCCAACATACGTTAACCTTTCCCTCTGATACCACTTGTAGGACCCCGGGACACCCTGAGAGGGGAGGGGTGAATCAGGGTGGAAAATTTTTCTTCTTTTAGTTGTGGATCTTGTTCCCGCGTTGGTAGGAACTACTTAAACCTGAATGATGGATATGATCAGCAATTAAACACTCACATGCAGAGAGATGACACAGCTATTTTTACTTGGTTCACCACTAAGGGCTACGTCCAAGGAGCATACACCGATAGGTTTTCAGTCGTACCTAAATCCACTATGCTTCACTAGATGTAGATTACAAAGGTTCAGGTACAGTCACTCTGTCCCAGGCTCACTGCCTTTACAATTGTTCAGGGATAGCTCACTACGTCCCTCGGGTCACTCTCGTTGACTCCCCCTGGCTCACTGCCGTTGGTGAAGTCCCACTCAGTTTATAGACGTGGAGGTCTCTTCAATAAATGTGCATTGATGTTCTTTGTCTCCTGTTCAGCATGATACTTTTATTGCATCAGGGTTCAGAGTTGATTCTCTTTATAGTTCAATCTTTCTTCTTTAGTGCAATGACTGAATGCACTAGATCCCCTTGTCTTCGTTTTCCATGTATGCATGAGATCATGCATGTATCATTTAGATTTATTCTTCAATCTTGCTTTGCACCAGAAGTATCAGGAAATATTTCAACTCTTGTGTAGGTCCAAAAAGGCGGGCGTGCTTTAACAATATCTGGCTCTCCTTTTCAAGCCCGGCGCACAAGTCTCCCCCGTTGCGCAAGTCTTAGGCGCGCAAGTATAAACTGACGCGCAAGTGTCTTTAAAGAACCTGCGCGACTCTGCCTTCTTGAACTTCAAACCTGTGCGACTCACTTCCTTCCTTGCCCAAATCACCTGGGGCGCTCAACCATTAGTCGGCGCGCAACCTCTACTTGCGCGACCCAACTACCACTTGCGCGGTTTAACCACCTGCGCGACGAGAGCTCGAACAATCTCAAAGTCTTGAGCTCCGTGAGAAATGAGAAGGGGTGGTCCAGTATTTATAGGCAAACTGGACCCCCTACGCAAAGGCGTGAAAGTCCCTCAGCGGCGCGTAAGTCTTGTCTCCAGTAACCTCTATCGCACAACTCACTTGCGCGACCCAACCAACACTTGCGCGACCTTCTTTCCTTATCCAAATTTTGATGTTCTGATCCTCAAAAACATATGGCACGCAAGTTTCCTATCCTCCAAGAGTATGGCACACAAGTCCCTTTTCCAAAATCACTCTTCTTCATTTGTTGATTTTGAGGCCCTGAAATTTGGCAAACACTGGAAAATGGCGCCACCTTGTATTTGCTCTTTTTGTACCACCTCCAGATCATCCATTTCTCTGTCGATGTTCTTGAATCAAACATAGATCGTTGACCACAACTCTTGAACTCGACATGTCACCATGGAATCTCCTTTGTCAACTAATTTGTATGTCGTTTGTTTGCTTTGTCGACAAGCACGATCACCTCAACAGCACTTCTTCTTGGTGATCTGTATCCTTCAGTCACTCTTTTGCTTTTACCACAAACTCCACTATTGTGATATGTATTCTTTGAAGGAACAGCTTTAGTACCATCATCTTCTATGACAATGTGATGTGCATGGTCATTTCATAAGTCAACTCATTGGTACATTGCCTCCTTCATCAACCGTCATGATCAACTTTATGCAAACCATGTGATTCAATCCGTCAAGAAGTCTCTAGCATGGTTCTCATGAAATCATGAGTAATTGCATGGTCTTCATCAAAACCCATTGTTCTCATGCAATAATGAGGAAATGCATGGTCTTCATCAAAGCCCATGGTCCTTATGCAATAAGGAGGAATTGCATGGTCTTCATCCAAAAACACCATCCTTCTTTAATCATCCTTGGATGGATTACTCCTCACATTCTTCATTGTTGTAAACAATGTATCACCTTTGACACATGTTCTTTGAACTTAAAATCAGCACAACAATCGTCTGAATCACTAATCCTCTACTTCATCGGAGTAATTCATGATCTCCTTCATTATGAGCTTCCATTCCTCCATTTTATTGGAGTACTTCTTGATATCATTCATTTTGATATTCCATTGACAACTATTGACAACAAATACAAACTTTTACACAAAGTGGTTCAAACAGTCGAAGCCCGAAGTATGTCCAAGGGACACCATATCATAGAATTCCATTGTTACCATTATTCAATTTTTACTTTTATTCCCATGTTACCATTCACGCATTACAAAATAGAATGAACATGTTCCCATTCATTAATTCACAACTACATGACCATGTTACCATTCATACCTTATACATTAAAATGACCATTTTCTCATTCTTCATTTCATAACTAAATGACCATGTTACCATTAATACCTTATATAATAGAATGAACATGATCCCATTATTTATTTCACAACTAAATAACTATGTTACCGTTCATACCTTACACATTATAATGATAATGGTCCCATTCTTTCTTTCACTACTAAATGACCATGTTACCATCTATACACATAATTAATTCAAAAATTAATTATCCACTTCAATTCTATTACTAACTCTACAATTATTTTATCACATAAATACCCTTAATTAATTACCCAATTAATTAAGTATGTCAAATACACTAATTAATTCATCAATTAATTAATCGATCTCCATAAACTCAAAATCTCATAATTAATTTCATAATTAATTATCTCATTCACAAACTTAGTACCTCATAATTAACTCCACAATTAATTATCTTGAATCCCAATATAAATACCTTATAATTAATTCCTCAATTAATTATCTCAAATCAACATTCTATATACCTCATAATTAATCCTATAATTAATTTTCTCAAAAATACATAATTCTTAAAATCCCCAATTTTGCATCTCTTTAATTAATTAATTTACAAATTAAGTAATTCAATAAAGAATACCATTGATAAATATCTAATATAAATTCTAAAATTATAACATGTAATTTAAATAAAGACTTTGGAATTTTAATTATAGACTACATAACTCGATTCGGTGATGAATGATCACCCAACTAAAATCCCCTAAAATCGAGCAGCACAGCGATGTAGAATGAGATCTGGATCTAAAACCTAAATCAAGATCAAATAAATCAAGATATCTATAATCTAAATTGTTGACCTCACCTATTTTGATAATCTCAATTATGTTTCAATATGCTTTCATAATCCAAAATAATGTTTATCTTTATAATAATTATTCGTTCAATCTATGAAATCATATTATTAAGTTGATAAAATATCAAAATGATCATTGGAATTTGTTAATCAATGGTTATCTATGTTTATACTTGTTTAGAAATGTTACTAACTCAATCTAAATATGATTTCTATATAATAGATAAGTATTATGTGTTGAGTCATTGATACAGACCTACTGGTACATAGTCTACCGATAAGTAAAGTTCACTGATAGACCAAGCTTCCTGTGACACAAGGTCACTGGTGCATAGTTACCGATACAATCTACCGATATAAACAGACAGGCAGACGGCTACCGCTACAAAGTATACCGATACAAGAATGCCACAAGCATGGGTCACTAATATAGAAGGAGCTACTGAAAGAAAGAGATACTGATGGAAAGAGCTACCGATACATAGATCTACTGTCAGTAATAGTAACAGCTACTGATACAGACCTACTAACTCAAGTCCACTGATACAAGCTCACTGATATTAAGAGTTACCGATGAAAACCAATCGCTATATCTCTAAACTCTATTATTATTATTTTATTTATAAACGGTCATATTTTATGTTTTAATGAAACTTCTGTTAATTAATGATAGTTGTTGGAATTTCAGGAACCATACCTTGTACCTGTAAAAAGGTAATCATTCCTATTGCCAGAGCTAAAGCTATATAAGGGAACCTCAAACTACTAAAGATGGCGGTTGGGTGGTTAGTCTTTTCATGAAAATAAAATACAATCTTCTGGATATACACAAGGACACACATGCATAGAAGAAGAAGGAAGAATACATTCTGAGTTTGTAGAACCTGAAAATTCAAGCAGAAAAGAGCTTCAACAATTTCACCTTCATTCAAGCTGATCAGGCTGATCAACCTGGACCTGGAAGTCAAATACAAAAATGAAACTCTTTTTTTCTTAACAAAAACCAGAGAAGGACTCAAAGATGCATCTACATCAATCCAAGGATACCAGAGCTTCACTCAAAACACATAGAGCATTACAAAATCATCTCTTTTTTTAGCTCTATTATGTTTCATTTATTTACATTTTGAGCAGTGTGTGTGCTCTGTTTATTTAGGCACACACTATCTCATGTGTGAACTGGAGGATATCTAATATCCTCACTCAATCTTTCTAAAATATTTTGATTCCCACTGTGGATAGTGGTAGAGGTAAATTGTGACCTGGATAGCCTATGTGATATTGTTTTGTTTTCCCATGAAGAACTGTGGTAGAGGTCTTAGTACCTGGAAAGTCTGTGTACTGTTGTTTACCCCGATCCAGGGTGGGGATCAAAGTGTCTATAAACTATTTTAGAGGACTAAGTCTCAGCTTGAGACTGAACCTCTTGGTTAAACCAGTTGTGCCTGTTTATTTTTATTTAAAAAATATCTTACATTCCATTGTTAATTACATTAAATACAAATATATTTTTAAGTAACTCTAATAGTTAAACTAGAAAGTGTTTGTATTTATTGTAAAGAATTAGGTTAGTTTCAAAAGCTAATCTAATATTCATATTAGATTAACTAAGAACTAATCAATCTCTTGAGAACCTAACTGACCCTTTATGGTATTATAAATTCACTATAGTTTAGCTTATTATTTAAATAGGGGGATTTTAATAGAAATCTTTTTAATAGAAATTTTTAAATTGGAACTCAATTCACCCCCTCTTGAGTATCCATTGTGACCAACATAAATATATATTTATTATCATAGATATATATCCACAATAATATATCTACATCTTTCCTAAAATAGGAAGATAATCCACCAAAAGAATAGGATAAGGAAGGAAGGAAGAATATAAAACCAAGCGGGATAGGATTCTCTTATCGGGAGGGGTGTAGATCTTTTATTCAGGCTTCGAATCGTGAATAATAGAGGTCGGGAAGGATTATAATCCATTATAGAGGATATGAAATAAATATAAATTCATTTTTTCTGAGATTAGGTTAAACATGATTAGTTTAAAGGGATCAGGTGATTAAAAAACTAGTTGACTTTAATAGTCAATCACAGTTTGCTAGATAAGGGCACACTATTTTCCCTAACCATATTCTTAATCTGTGTGCCTCTTTTATAGGGGTGCATGATTAATCCTAATAGGGGACATGGTTTGACAAACCATTTTCTATCCATTCAAATCCCCATTTCCTAGGGTTACACGGTTTGTTGGAATGGGGTGCATGATTTTCACTAACCATGCACAACCCTGGTTCATTCATTTTTCCCAAATTTTCACCCAAAAACACCCCAAAGTAAAATCTAAATGAAAATTACTCAACACAAGGGAAAAATAGTACCTATAAAAAATCCTAAGACATCTCTATAAAAGGATTGGATCTTATATATTCATACCTGAGCTAGCTGAGAAAATGGTAGATAAATTCATAGTCATTCAACAACACATCAATGTTTCTCATAGTTTATTGAATGGTTATGCTGACAATCATTGGCTTAATCTGGAGTATAATGTTTATGAGAAGTTTTTTCTATGAATTTATCTATGGAATAATGTTATGAGATTCCGAAGAAAAGGAAATAGGATATCTAGGTATATTGGTCCCTTTGAGATTCTTGAATGAGTAGGTATTGTTTCATATTGATGGGAAATTCCACTAAACCTCTCTTAAGTCCATGATGTGTTCCATGTATCTCTCTTGAGGAAGTATATACCTAATCCTTAACATGTACAAAAATTATAGGTTGTATCACTAGAGAACAATATTTCTTATGAGTAACAACTAGTGTAGATTCTAGATCATACTAATAAAGTGTTATGAAATAAGAGCACTCACTTAGTTAAGGTTTTGTGACAAAACCACCAACCTGAGGAAGCTACATGAGTACCTGAGGATATGATAAGGTAGAAGTGTTATCATTTTTTTATCAAAGTGATGAATATTTAAGGTAAAATTCATTTTAAGGGTTTTATAAGGGAACACACCATGTTTTTATGAAATATTTTTTTGTTGAATAAATTAAATTTCTGTGATATCTTGTGTTACACACAACACCAAGTTATAATGAACAATGATATACAATTAATATTATTTTTTAAAACATAAACTCTATATCCTAGATATTAAACACGGTGATATTAAAATGAATAGACACATTTTAAATATTAATTATAATGGTTGTATATAAAGAAAAAAAAATATCCATAAAAAAATATAAAATTTTAAGCAAAGTCTTGATATGTTCCGAAAAAATAATTTTCTAAAAAAATATATTGTTTTTTGTGAAAAAAAATATAAAAGAAATTTTTTAACCTTTTAGAAAATATATTTGAAAAAATAAAAATTATTTTTTAAAATATACATTTCAAAGTTATCATTGAGTTAATTGTTAATAATTTTCTGAAAATATTAATTTGTTTATGAATAGTAAAAAATAGTAATCTTTATTAAAAATTGACTTTTCGTTTAATGTATTTACAAGATCCATTATATTTAAAGATGAATTTAAAAATAATATTAGTTAAATTTATATTTATTAATTCAATTTATGTCATTTAAATCAATTTGATATTGATTTTTGATATTAAAACTTTCCTTACTTTTAAAAGTTTTCCCTTTCGAAAACTGCTTGTTCATTACATCCACGACATTAATCTTAAATTAAATTCTAACTCTTATGTGATTTTAATTGGAAAAATTTGATTTCATATTTAAAATAAATATAATTTATAATATATAATATGGTAAAATTAATTTTTTTCATAAATATTAATAAAGATAATAAAATTTAATTACTGCAATTATGGTTAAATGAAGTTTTACCCGTTACATACGCTTGTGTTAAAATTGATTTTCCACACACATAATATTTTTATTAAATTGGATTTCATATTTATAATAATTGGGTCCAAATTATCTAATAAGTCTCATTTTAATTTTAGTCTTAAAGGATAAATTGCCTAGGTGAATAAAAAGATACAAGTTACCATAGGGAAAACAAAAATGGTTAAATTAAGTAAACATAAAGTATAAGGAATAACGTGTTTATAATATGTGTTTTTTAATGGTGTAGGTGTGTATAAACTAAATCATAAATATATTTTATTTTTTAAACATTTTGGAGGAACATGGGGTGAGAGTGACTTCCCTTTTTTGAATAGTTTTGGGTATTTACAAAAATGCAACTCCTCCTCAATTATAAAAAGGCACTACCCCCCCCCCCCCCACTTATTCACACTTATTAAAACTTTTAGATCAACCAACCCATAAAAAATATATATCCCCAAAATCCTTATCCAATTTATAGATATTTTTATCCCAAAATATCAACCCTATGGTTGTTAATAAGATATCTAAATAAGGTTGTTCTAAGCGAAGGTAATTGTCTCCACTAAGCTCTTTATTTTCACATATTATATTAAAATAACTATTCATGTCCTCATAAATACAACATAATAACAAAAATATATATCATATACTGATATTTTATTATGTTGATGGAATAACCTACATTTATCTCTTCTTCCATCAAATGGGAAACGAAACCTTCTATCATGTGTACAACGGACTACCTTCTCACAAACTGATGTAATTCATTTTCCATATCCTCCTATCATGGGTTGATATAATAACATATTTAAATTATATAGATTATATTAATGACATATTTATACTTTTTTAATTATAATATCATATAAATTCTTACTTTTCATTCCATGGGAATATGATAATATCACTCGTGTGTATGGAGAACTATCGCCATGCGAAATCATGTGATTAATTTTTCACATACACTTTAAATAGAAGGTAATAAGGATAAATATAATGAATATATGTGATATATATGAAATAATAATAACTTTTTATAGGTTATATATTAGTTACTTCCCTCTCATTTATTTTATCGAGAAAATGAAAACAGTATTCATGCATACATACGGCCCACTGTCTCCATGAACGGTGTATTTCATTTTCTATCATTGAATTTTATGGATTTATATAAATAAATATATAATAAATGTAAATTAAATTTATATCATGGTTAAAATTATAGCAATTATGGAACCATGATCAGATTAAAGGGACTAAAAATAACAAATCAAAACATACATGCAAAATGTAGCAGTTATTACCCGAAATGTGATTTTAATAAGAAATTATTTATAAATGGGTAATAAAAGTTCATAAGTAAATAATATATGTTATGATATATATAATTATGTTTATGAGATATATTTATAATAAACCTATATTTATTATATAGGAGGTTTCAATTTGTATGAAGTCAGTTGAGACTTAAGGTAAGGGGATTTCATTTCAAATTTTCTTCTGGGATACATATGTTATGTTATGAACCTATATTATTTTATGAGGTGTATATACAGAACCTATTACATGTTATATCATGAATTTAATTATTATCATGATATTTAAATTTTAATTTAACGTTATTCATTCATGGGGATTACGGTTTAAAAGTTACCCAAGTGGTAAGGGTTTTATATTATAATCTTATTGTTCATCAGGATTGTTTATGATTAAGTTTATAATGGTGAAATATTATGATATAAATCTAAATAAACTAAAATATTTTCTAATCCTCTAGTTATTTCATGATAATACATCTTTTCTTTTCATTTTTCTCGGTTTATGTACTCAAGTGACTAAAATAAGTTTTTTAAGAAAAATCTACTTCATTTCTCTCTTCAGTCTAAAATCCTTTTTCTTTAATGTCCATGTTTTAAAAAAAATTAAGATAGTTTTTTACTACTCCCCAATGATTTTATAAATACATTTTTACTAATTTTTTAATTTTTAAATAAATTTAGATAAATTTTCATGTCATTTTCCAAAATAGGTCCTTTTGGATTTTTTTCTGAATATATGAAAGGAATGTTTATTTTTTATATGTATGGAATGAATTGTATTTCCCACTATCATGACTAATAAATGATTTAAAGCTTAATTTAAAAGTTTCCAATTATTTTTTTCCAATAAAATGTCATACTTAATATTTGGGAAATTTTTATATTTGAAATAAGTGATTTAAAAATGAAAATTATATTTTCCTTGAGAAATATTCCATTTAAACTTTCCAAATCATTTTCCATATAAGATGATATTCATTTATGCTAATTAAGATTTAATGGGGATATGATCCAATTATAATTTATTTGTTATTTATCTAGATCGTTTATTTTTATGATAAAATTTTTTTATGAAACTCTTTCCATTTCTATTATAAATGATATGATGAAATAATGAAATGTTTATTAAACTCGTTTCTTTTCTATATGTTTTACTATGATGAAATTTTTGTGAAGCCCATTTATTTTCATGGGATCTAATATTATGAATGTTTTATGATCTTTTGTAATAAGTATTTACGGTGTTCGTTATGTTATGGTTGGAACCTATATATCCCTCAAATGCATTGGGTAAAGATTAAGATCTCATGAGATAAACCTGACCAGAATGGGGGGTAAACCCAGTTCAATAAAGGAGTTTTACCACTATTATAGTCATGGTATTGAACCATGACCACTAATATGGTTTTGAGAGTGAACCCAGTCTATTTTGATGGTCTTTGGAGTGAACCTTGACTATTATTATGGTTTTTAGAGTGAAATCAATCCACTATGACAGTCTTGGAAATAAGTCTTGACTAATAAGGAAATGATTTACTTTGAATATGTGTATGCCAAAATTCTATTTATTATACCAATTTTATTCTTCCATGGATAATTTTCTTTGAGTGCATTATATTTTATGTCTTATAAATGGCCAATATTTATTTCTTGAATCATTTTGAAAATCTATGATATGTAGGGTATGGTTTTCAAATGTTATTATCTTATTATCATACCATTATGTTCATTTTATGTTTATATTACCTTATTTACCCTTATTAAGCATCTAATATGACCATTTATTATGATTTTTATCCACAGGTTATGAATAAAGTTATTTATTATGATATTTCTATGAATGGTGATAGTTATTAAGAATGTAGTGGGAGATGATGTAGTTCACCTATGAACCAGTTGTATGTGAATCCATGTTTCCAAAGGTATTAGAACTAAATGACTCTAGTGTGGACCATTATGTTATGTAATTAATATTCATATATTAATATTTAATATTTATGTATGATATTTTTGGGTCATTATAATTTTTTTCATAATTAATAGAAAAAAATTAGCACAATTAGGGTTAGAACTGGTTTATCAGGGGTTAAACTAAGAGATAAGGGTAAATATTCCACATAAACTTATATAAATATTATTGGTAGAATATATTTAGACATTATATTATGTTAACTTAATATTACCTATATTTGGTTCCACTTGAACAAGAAATTTACAGTATATTATTTAAATATTTTATATAATTCCATGTTTATCCCTCTTGTCACTTATAGAAGGGGGAATATTCTCCTCAATTATTCACAAATATTGGAAAATACCTACAAAAAAATATTCCAAGTTTCCTTCCCTTCATTAATGAGAAACTATTCTGATCCTATGGTCATCATATGATGTATTGAGGTGTAATCCAAAGTTGGAATCCCAAAGAATTGGCAATTATTTTTACTGACTCTTTCAAAGTTTATTTCATCATATACATACTATAAATCTATTTTATCCACACTAACATAATTAATCCATAATAAAAAAATATAATGGTATGTTATTATGATTATGGGGTAACCATTTTCTACCTCGATTCCATCAAATAGGAAATAAATATATCACTCGTTCATATGTTTGGACTACCACCTCTACGTATTGATAGGGTTCATTTTCCATCACCATATTTCATGGATGGTTATTATGATCAATTTAATTTTTATATATTATATTTATTTCATAATTATTCTAGTATAATTTTAATACCTTATCTAACTTTGTACCTTCTAATATATTAGGAAATAATAATGTCTCTCATGCATATGTATATACTACCATCTCCACAAAGTGATGTAATTCATTTTTCATCACCACATTATATGAATGGTCATAAATGTGTTTCTAATGATTAAATAAGATAATTATGACATGATTAATTTTATTTATTTCATGGAACCATGATAATTATGCATGGACTGAAACTACAGAACTAAAGCATACATGGAAAAAAATAGTTAACTCTTATAAATAATGATATTAATAAATAATTATAGGTAAATTTGAGATGAATTATTATATATGGAAAATATATGGTATAAGAAGCATGCATATAGTTCCCAATTAGACATCGCAGGTGGTCGATTTTACTGAGGAAGAAATTTGAACATTATGTAAGGGTTTATTTCACAATCTCACCCTTATTCAATATTGTTTATGATTAATTTTCAATTTGAGGATTCATAATATATTTTTATCCTTAACCCCATTTATTTTCATCTACTATTGTTATTCTTATAAATTAAAATTTTTCTTCTCATTTCTTCTCTCTATGTGCTAAAGACTATGAAATAATGTTTTTAAGGTAAAATGCCATTATTTTTATCTTCGATTAGGAATATCTTTCTTTTATATAAATATTTTCATTAAAATTATTTGAATAATATTTTTTCTATATTCCAATGATTGGTTAATTTTATTTTTACCCATGTTTCAGTTTTTAAAAATGTTTAATAGTAATCATCTTTTCATTTTTCTAATGAGGAACTTTTTACCAAAGTTTTAAATAGAATACATGTTTTAATTCTTACCACACGAAAAAAATTTCTTATTATCATGAATACTCTTTACCTTGAAGCATATTTCATAAGTTTCCATGATTCATCTCAAAAAAAATTCAAAATATTCTATAAATTTTTATATTGTAAATATGTTTTTTAGGATTAAAGGGATATATTCCTCAAGATATGTTCCAATGATATTTAAGTGTATTTTCATATATGTCAACATCCTTTGGTGAATAATATACTTTACTGGGGATATAATATAATTATTTAATCCAAATTATTTATATAAATGTCTCTATTTGTTGACTGGGATTAATATTGAAATTTTATATGCTAGTTTTTCAACCAACTATTTATATTTATTATGTAATGAATTTTTATTCATTTTTTCCATATGATTAATACAGTTCACTTAGTAAGTGATAGTAAGGGTCTTTTGTATCCCCTCAATGTATTGGTAGGTCTCATGAGATAAACTAGTTTGGGTATTTAGAATACACCTTACATATTTATGTATCATTTCTTGGAATGAGACCTTGATGGGAAGATTTTGATTCATGACATAATGCATTCTATCATTATGAATATAATTTTTATCCATGTGATTATTTATATTGATATATCATACATGTATTTAGTCCTTATTTTATTATATTATTTATATATAATATTTTATTATTTTTTATCTCTTCTATATTATTCATGATTTTTTTATTCTGTGATAGATTCTGTTGTATGTTTTCCCATACTGAACATCTTAGTGATCTCTTTACTATTTTTTCCTTTCCCGAGGATATGAAGAATGGATTATTGAATAATCAAAGGAATATAGTAGAACAAATGATAATGATATCACTAAAATATTGATTTATATTTTATGTTTTCATATATAATGTGAGAATATTGTATGAATCTAGTCTCCCAAGACTGAAAAACTATTCAATCCTTTGTGATGAAATCTCTTGTATTTTCTTCTAATGTAGAGAAATAACAATCGGTCTTGGGTTACCGGATTAAGGGTCTTACAATTGGTATCATAGCATGTTTAATATAAAACATGGAAACTAGATATAGGGAAACATTAATTCGTAAACATAACCCTATAATAGACTCTGGGGATAATTATAAGCACCTGATGATATCATAATGTTTTGGTAATATCTGTATTTTTTTGTTTTACTAGGAAATAAATCCTAATATAGATAATGTAAAGTTGATGTGGCTTTGGAAGAGATTCTCCTATGGGTAACAACACTGAAAGAGTCCTAGTGTGTATTAACTCAATCACCACCAGTGAACGATGATTGGGACTAACACGTCACACTTGGATAGACACTCCTGGTGGATATTATTTGGTTGATTAACATACTCTTCATGAGCCATTAGGATATATGTTAAAATATTATAATAATTTGATTATTTTACCAAATATACTAATCTTACATTTCTATGATTATCTATAAATAAAATTTATTTTATGTTAATTGTCACACATGTCTTAGTATTATACAGTATGATTTTAAATTCATAATTTCATGAGATAATGTAGTATTTGTCATTTATTATAAATGGATCCTATTAGAATAAATATAAATCATATCAATGTATATAATCTATGTAGGTATTTACCTTTTTTGAAATAAAATGTTGTTGGATCTTGAGATGAAGAAATTATAACTATATGGGGGAAGTTGGCTCATGTTATAATAAAAAACCTTGACCTTATAGAGTTTTCTAATAATACTCAACATGGTGAAATAATGTTGGACTATTTCATGAAATAGAAACATTTATCAATCAATGTAATTACTAATACATTAGCAGCTGAAAAATGGATCATGATCCTAGGGAAGACATTCCTCACTTTGTGAAGTAGTGAAAGTGAGAAAATTATCATGGAAATTTATCATCTTACAATAGATGATGGTCAATAGTGGTCATAGATCTAAAACACAAAGTTATTAGAGGAAATAAATAGTCTGGAGTGGATTAATTTCAAGGAGATACTCTTTTAAAAATACTTTCCTCGTGAGAAATAAGAAAATATGGATAGGTAATTCATTAATCCAAGGAAAAAAGGAAAGATAAATTATTTCTAAATATGAAGATTACATTAAAAGGTTAAAAACTCATGTTATATATTTTTTATTTATTCTAGAGATTAATATAAATCCTAACCTTAAAATATAATTATTCTCTCAGATATTTTTATTATGTAAGGATATAGTATAAAGTTCCATAAAAATAGAAAAATTGTTCTCCAAGTATTATGTTTTCCAAAAAAACATAAAAAAGTGGGCACATAAGCACACTAGTAAAATAAATATAAAAAAGGGAAGATGTAATGGTGGAATTTACAATAATTAATAATTTTTTAAATAAGAATCGTTAAGAAAATTTTATGGGAATGGGAGTTTTCTTCATGTGTGGAGGGAAATTCCATTAGGATTAAGATGGAAAGGGAAAAAATGAAGCCACTGATGTCTAATTCCATAACTATAAGTAGATGATTGACTATTTAAATGTATTCACCAAGAATCAGTGTATTTTTCCTTAGAAATGGCCAAATGGGAATGACCAAGATTTTGTAATCACTACAGATATTTTTTAAGTTACTAAAGATATAGTAGTAGGTACAGTGATCATAGTCTTTGATTTATATAATTATTTAATTTATTCTTAATCATTTCACACTTATTTCTTCCATATTTTCTATGAAAATTAAATATTTACCTAGAACCTTAAGAAGGGAGTTGTTAATAAAGACTCATGGTGTGAATTTTACCACAACAAGGATATGGTATTTAGTTCCCATTATGACACACACACACACACACACACAAATATATATATATATATATCCTATTTTCAAACATTATTATTATACCTATGGTTTAATTTTATATAATCCTTATAATGTATTTTCCTTCAAATTAAAATGTGAAAAATTACTATCGAGAGAATTAGATTATGGTTTTTTATAGAGATAGAGAATGCGTAGTCATCATACAAAATTAAACATCCTTTGAATAAAGTGTGAATCCATCTCCAATAGCTCTACCTAATGAAATTATTAGAGAATTAGAGTAGCCACAACCTATGAATTAGAAAGGGATATTTAGAATAAAGGATGCAGCTGGTGTATATAAAACATTTATGTTTTACCTAAATAATTACAAGGTATACCACCTATGTGTGTAGTTTAGTTTTCCATTAATATCATCCCTGATGAAAATCCTATATCTAAGACTCCATATAGGATGGATATACCGGAATTAGTTGAATAGACAAAACAACTATAGGGGTTACGGGATAAGGGATTCATAATCCCCAATGTTTCATCATGTGGTGCCCTAGTTCCTTTTATTAATAAGAATGATGGTTATATGATGTTTTATATTGGTTACATGTAAATCAATGTCATTACTATAATGATAAAGTGTCTTCCTCCCCATAATGATGACTTGTTTGAACATATTCAAGAAGAAAAATATTTTTTACAGATTTATCTTCATTCTAGGTATTATAAAATATTTATAAAGAAGTAGTATATTTCAAATATGAAATTTCATATCAGGTATGGACATTATTAATTTATATTAATGCCCTTTTGATTGACTAACTCGCCCATTATTTGTATGGATTTGATGAATAGAGTATCCATGGTTTATCTCTCTATTTTTTTGAGGTATTTATTGATAATATCTTGATATCTTGATATACTATGAATTCTATGATGATAATAAGATTAATTTTTAAATCATTATTAAGACTCTTAAATAAAATATGTTATATTAAATATTTTAGAAATGTGAATTCTAAATTTAGGATGTTTCATTTCCTGGCTATATTGTATCTAAGGATACAATATTAGTTTATCCTTCAAAGATAAAGTTCGTGATAGAATATCCAAGGCCAGTGAATATAAAGAACTTATTTTACTTGTATTATTAGTTTATTATAATTTATTTTTTCAAAATGTTTATCGATTACCTAAGTTGTTAACCAAGTTGAAACATAAAGGGATTAAGTTTATATTCTTATAAGAATGAAAATAATGTTTTGAATAATAAAATAAGTGGTTGAATAGTGTAGTGATGATGAAATTACCACTGGGAAAACATGGATTTGTTATATATATTGATACATCAAATAATTTTCCTAGATGCATCCTCACATAGAATGATAGATTTGTTTCTTATACATCAAAGAAATTAAAGATTCATGAATATATTTATCAAATCCAATATCTTGAGTTAGTAGCCTTAATATTTTCATTCAATATTTGTGGGAATAACTTTTACTATGAATGTTTTTAAATATATATATATATATATCGCAATATAATGAAATAAATCTTCTCATAGAAAGAGCTCAACATAAGGCAACAAAGATAGTTAAAACTACTCTTAGATAATTATTTATTAATACACTACCACCATGGGAAGAAAAATAAGGTAGATTTTATTTAAGAAGGTGGAACCTCAGTCAAAGACCAAGGAACAATTCATTGAATAGAAAAAAAAGATAATTACAAGTGTTTGGAGGACAAAATATTATTACAGTCTTTCTCATAAAAAGGATGAAAATCACCAGGAAATCATCCTGACAAGTGATGTTCTGGTTGAATCCCTTGTTAGAAAGACCGTCAACAACCATGTTCACTTTGCGAAATTCATGACTGGAAATGTAGTTTATTTTTATAATCAAATCATGACAATTCATCTATCGGGTGGTAAGCATCCAGGCAAGATGCACCACACCCTTCCAAATAGCCTGGAAAATATTGGTTGAATCACTTTCAATCCAAATATTATTCCAACCCTTTTGTTTAGAAAATTCAATGGCATGGATCACCCCCATCATTTACACTTATAGAGACAAGGTTGTACCACAACCTCCAAAGAATCATCTATGACACTAACCAAGATAGTCTCTAAAAATAGTACCACATCCTGCAGGTCTCGGGATGCCTTTAGAGACACCATCGACATTCACTTTGATCCATCCTAGAATCAGGGATTTCCAGAATACCTCAAAAATGTGTAAAGGCTGCCTGTATAGACCAGTAATCCAAATTCGATGTAGGATCTCAAGGTCTCCAACAGTGTTGTCAAAAAAAAGCTTTCTAAATTGAGAAAAAATCACAAATAGAAATGAGAATCCGCGTTTGACCTGCATTAAGCCTAAATGAGAAATTATTATGAATAATATTATTTCTATCATTCCAGATCACATGGAGGATCTCAGAAATAGTAGTCAAGAAAATATTCTCGATTTGCTGAGAAGATTAAAAATCTACACAATGCTGCAGTTGGGAGATTATTGAATCAAGAAGCAACCATGTGCAACCAAAAATGTCAAAAATATAATTCCAAATAGCTGAAGATGTAGAACAAGATATAAATAGATGGTTAGTATCTTCTTTATGTTGGTTTCACAAGTGACATTTAGAGAAAAGTTGGATCCCTAAAGATTGCAGAAAAACATCAGTAGAGACTCTTTTATGAGAAATTTTACAAACAAGAGAAAGTCTCGAGGGATTAATCCAAGGTTTTCTAAAGGATTTAAACCAACAAACACTAGAATTAGAGTTTATGAAATTATAATTGTAGAAACTTCTGAAATCAATGACACTATTAGATGAAGGTTCCCAAATGAGGAAATCCTTAGAGATAAAGTAGGGATAATTGTTAATAACTTGATAGATGTTATCAGGAAGGTTGATGTTATGAGAATCTTGCACATCCCTTATAGTGGAGCTTGTGTTATTAGGAAGGGAGTTTTGAGTCATCATGGAGATTAAAGAAGAACCAATCTAGTTGTCAAGACAAAAATTCATGGAGGAATTAGTACTAACCATCCATCTATAGTTATTCGTGATGTTGGTAAAATATTCTCTAATGGGCGGCTAGATGGAAGAAGTGATATAATTCTTATTTCCATTATTTAGCTTAGTAAGGAATATTTTTTTGAGAAAATAAATGGAATCTGAGTTATTGTGCAGCAACCTCCATGTGAGTCTAGCTTGAAGAGAATCATTAAAGATTTTAAGATTTTTAATGCCAAGACCACCCTTTTCTAAAGGTTTACAACATGTGTCCCAAGGAATATTCTTAAGATTCCTTTCAAATATGCTTCCAGTCCAAAAAAATTATGAAAACATTAATTTTATTAAGAAGACCAGTAGGATAATTGTAAACCAACATTGAGTTGACCATTTTGGAGATAATTGTATATTTCACAAGACAGATTCTTCCCGCTATATAGAGGGACTTACTCTTCCAATAAGAGAGCTGATAGATGATTTTTTCCACAATGGTGGAAAAAACTGGATTTAGGTATTCCCCAAAAAATGGACTCACCAAGATAGGTGAAAGGGAAAGAACCTTCCTTGATGCATAGGTTATTGATAAAATTAATTTTTCTATTAAAAGAAAAAAAACAAATAAAGCAAAGGGTTTTTTCCATCTTATATATTGATCAGAGATTTATTTATAATAAGAGAGGGAATTTTTTAGATTTTGAATATTCCTTTTGTATACTTATAATAATAGGATGATTTCATTAGCATATAAAAGATGTGTGGGCACATTTATGTTCCTAGAATCATGAATAGGTTTAATCTTGTTTTGGTCCACAAGGCGAGTGAGAAGTCTACTTAAGTAATCTTCTACAATAGAAAAAAGAATGGAAGAAAAAGAATCCACTTTTCGAACACCTTTGGTGCATTTAAAGAAAACCTTAAGGTCCCCATTGGTTAGAATGAATATAGTGTCCGAATTGAATAAATTGTTTATCTTACTGGTGTAAATATCATTAAAACCAGTGTTCTTGAGAACTTTGGAAATGAAACTCCAATAAATGGTATCAAAGGCTTTCCTAATATCAATATTAATGGAAATAAGACCTCATAATGTGGTTTTCTTTAGGATATTAATGCATTCTAAGGCAAGGCATATACAGTCTTGTATAGACCTACCCTTGATAAAACCAAATTGATTCTAAGAAACAATTCTATTTCATATTGAAGTAAGTATATTAGCAATAAGTTTTCAAATTACTTTATAAATGGTGTTAATAAGAGCAATAGGAAAGGAGATATGTATCTCAGATGCATTTTCCACTTTAGGAATTAAAGTAAGAAATTGGATATTTAGGAAAAGAGGGAGGACACCATTGGAGAAAAAAGATTCGACAATTTTGAAAACATCTAAATGAATAATATCCTAGTAGTGTTGGAAGAAACCATTGTTGAAGGCATTAGGACCTGGGGAACTATCAGGATTGAGGATAAAAATAGTTTCTTTGATTTCATGATCAAGGGGGATTCTTAGAAGAAAAACATTTTCCTCTTCAGTCACCATCACTCGAATGATATTAGGTAGGATATCTTTATTGAAATCTGGACCATTGAAAATATTATTAAAGTAGGAGACAAAAGGATTAGAATTAGACTCCTTCTTGTCAAAGAGGGTTTCTTCATCTCTAAGAAAGTAAATAGGTCTACAAACTTTCCTAATTCTTTGAATAGAGTTATAAAACTTTGTATTCCAATCACCATCTAAAATCTATTTAGTTTTTAATATTTTTTATGCATGTTGTATTTAAGGACAAGAAGAGAGTTGAGTTTCATTGAGGTGTTGATTTCAATTTGTGGATCCAAAGAGAAGTCAGAACTAGTATTGGATTTTTGGATTTGTATAAGATCATTTTCAAGAGAGGAGATGTCCTTGTCAAGTTGCTTTGATTTATAACTACATTAGCCTTTAAGACCCAACTTAAGGTGTTTTAATTTAGTGACACGAGAAAAAGAAACATTGTGATGTCTCATGCTTTCCCATAAATTATTTATGATGTTAGTACATTCTTGCTCTACAGACCAAGTGTTATTGAATTTGAAAGGAAAAATGGATTTAATACTCTTAGTAAAAAGGGAAAAAAGAATAGGATGATGATCCAAGTTAATCTTAGGTAAGGTGATGCTCGATATGGTATCCCATTTATCTATAGAGGAGATATTAGTAAAATCCCTATCCAGTTTTCTAGAAACTAACCTGTTGTAGTGTTTTTTATACCATGTGAACTTAGCACCAGTGAGATTAATTTTGATAAGATGACTATCCTCAATAGAAGTTTTAAATTATCTTGAGGAGATGGAAGAGTAAGACAGGCTGATTTTTTCACTAGAGGAGCGAATTGCATTAAATTCCCCAATCACAAACCATGGATTAGGGATATTGTTATCTAGAACATAAAGATCATGCTAGAGGGATATAAGATCTTGGTATATATTCTTAGCATAGATCATGGTACAAAAGGAATTTAAACCATCAAAGTAAAATTCATAGGTAAATATTTTCATAGTAATTTTTAAAGCATTAACACGCTGTAAAGAGGAATGATAAAAAAAATCCAAAGTGACTCAGTAGAAATACCATCTTTGCAAGCACCAAGAAAATTATAACCATAAGTGAAAACATGCATATATTTTGAAAAAAATTAATTTTAGGCTTAGAAAAAGAAAAAAAAATTGGGTTTATGAGTCATCAAAAATCTTTTAAGGACAATATATGTTATAGGGTTAGAAATACCCTAGAAATTCAAAAATATGAAATTCATTAGAACCTGATAATGAGGTTAGAACCACCTTTTTTTAACCACCTGAGCCCCTCATCCTCCTTGATCTTCTGAACTTTTGAAAAGAGGTTTGA
The DNA here is from genome assembly GCA_963277665.1 of Viscum album. Taxonomy (NCBI): domain Eukaryota; kingdom Viridiplantae; phylum Streptophyta; class Magnoliopsida; order Santalales; family Viscaceae; genus Viscum; species Viscum album. The sequence goes on along the minus strand of OY728125.1, from coordinate 1,893,154,683 downwards.
CTAGTGTTATTTCCCTTCATAATCATGGAGGAAACAGCTGATTTATTAGAAATACCTACATTATATGGAATCTGATTTATTTTAACAGATTTAGCAATCAAGGTTGTGGCCATTGGGCTGCCCTTTGAAGGAATAGATAGCTAATCTATTTGAGTGATAGAAAAACAAGTAGAGTCAACAACTAGGGTAGTGTGGTGTGATCCCACTGTCTCTAATATATCATTGGAAATAATAAACTTAGGTAGTGAATACTTACATGTAGTAGTAACCAGTTTCACCATACCTACAGGATTCTTAGTGTGATGGCCAGCTTTCAACTTGTTTACATAGACTGTGCAGCAGCCACTCACATTGAACATTTTAGTAAAAAAAGAGAAATGGCCATATGCATTATCAGTGGGGGGAATATAACCCTCAGGGGCTTCGGGTGTGCTTACTTTACCCACCACAGATCCAGTGAGTTCCTTCCCTTTGGGAAAATCCATAGGTGTTGAAGCTTACTGGCCAGCGCCCGTAGATATGTGCCTGCTTGGTTTCTTTGTAATAGAGACTGCCTGTAACTTCTCATAAGTATCCAGAACCATTTTCTTGATCTCTTCTAAGATTCCTTTGTCAACCAGTTCCTCTACAATAGAGATGACATGCGACTGCTCATAGATAACCAGAAACATTTTCTCAATTTCTTCTAAGATACCTTCATTAATAGTGAGATTCTTCTCCTCATCTATCATCTTATCTAAGTTAGTACCCAAAGGCACTCCCAAATGAAGTTTTTTCTTCACCCATTTTCCATTTTTCATCATGAATGCTTTGGGTTTCTCCAAGACAGTGGAATTCTCCTTTTTTCCTTCTGAATTGAGTCCAATCATCATCCCTTGGCTTCTAATCTTGGCTTTTCACCTGGTTTTTCACCTGGTTTTTCATCACTCTACAATCCATCAAGGAATGACCAATGATTTTACAGAGTTTGCAGAAAGGTGTTTTTCACTCATATTCAATTCAAACCTCTGTTTTGTAGTCATTCATGTTGAAGGCAATACAATCAGAAATCTTGGATTTAAGATTTACTTCCACCATAACTCATGCATATAGACCGAGCTCAGTATTTAATAGCGGTTGATCAATATTGATATGGGTACTGATATAGGAGGCTATGTCATTTAAAATCTTGGGATTCCATATGAAGAAATTGATTTTGTGTAATCGCACCAAGACTTGAGTCATTTTATTCCTATATATGTGCGGGTTAAAGGAAAAATCTCATTCAGAAAGTCTAATAACACCAGGTTTAATCTTAATGTTTCCTAGAGTATAGACGTGATCAATCTCATCCGGAGAACTTAATAAGATAAGAAAATAACCTCATTCGATTGAAACAAGATTCCATCCTTCGAAACCCCAAATATGTGCAATCCTAAACTTAAGATCCAGGGCCGACTATGGTTTATATTCTTTGATATAGGAACTGAACCCCATAATCGAAAACTTACATATTTGAGTACATTGATGTAGATCCTAAAGATCAGATTCAACTGCATAGCGTCTATATTTCAGTTTCTTGTAAAGTGATAGCTTCGTCGAGTTATCCTTGCACATATCTGTACCCTTGAGAACTTCCAATAAAGAGATTCCTTTAGGCATTTCAACTGGTTGGGTTTGATATTTTTGGATCATGATTCCACAACCTTCAAAGTATTTTTCCCATTTAGGTTCCAAAGCTTCCATTTTTAATGAGCTCTAAGACATTTCAGCATGCACATCTCGATCGTTGCTGGCAAACCATAGGAGTCATGAAGGAATCACCATCGAGAGCTCCCGAGCCATATTTTCTCTTTAGTGGTCTCGTGTGTCAAAAAAAAGAAGGTATATGATGCATTGAGTAGTAAAGATCAAGTTTTATTTACTAATATTAGGATTTTCAATGATCCTACATTTCTGGATTTAGTAAATATGGATATGGGAGTCATCAAAGAAGGGGAAACATTATGTCTATTCCATGTGATTTTTAAACAATCCTTATTATAGAAAATAAAAAGTTCCCATTATGGTGATAAGAATTTTTAAATGAAAATTAAATTTTTGTATGATGGGAATTTGGTAGACGTCGTCTATAACTATCATATATTGAAATTTGGATAGATTTTTTGTGTTCTTTCTATTCCTGAGATGAAAAGAAAATTACTTGTTAATATTTAGTGCTTAAATTTATCTATACACCCTAGTAGAACCAAAATGTATAAGGATTCAAAGGATCATTTTAGTGGGATAATATAATATGGGAAATTATAGATTATATATAATGATTATTTTTTATCAAAAATAATGGTGGAGAGACAACATCCTAAAAGAGTCATGAAACCTCTACCTATTCTTGTATGGAAATGGGATGTTATTAATTTGGACTTTGTTACTAAATTTCTAAAGACTCCTAGAAAGAATGATTCCATATAGGATATTTTTTATCCCCTTACAAGGTATGAACATTTCCTAATAATAAGGTAATATCTAACTCTTAAGTTCCTTGTGATACTATATATTAATGAAATTGTGATACTTCATGGTGCACTTATTTTGATTGTATCTAGTCATTATCCATGATTTAAATCGAAAATATGGGAGAGTCTTTAGATGTCTCTAGAAACTGAGCTATGTTTGATCACAACCTATCATCATAAAACTAATGTGTAGTCTAAAATGATTATTCATACATTATAAAATATTTTGAGGTTATGCTCGATTCACTTTCAAGGTCTGTGGGATTAATATTTTCCATCGGTTTATTTCTTATATAATAATAGCTTTCATTTAAGAATTGAAATGGAACCATAGGTTTCTTACTGCATATTATTAGGAGTAATATGGTAAAAGGAAGTTTGTAGGCTCAAATCTTGTTTATAAGACAATGATAAAATTTAAAAGTATTAAAAATCATATTAAAAATCTAAACATAGACAAAAAATATATGTTTTTAACAGAAGGAATGATTTAGAATTTCAATTGAGAGATATTATTTTTGTGAAAGTATCTCTATGGAATGGTTTTATAAGGTTTGAAAATAATTAGAAACTAATTTTTAGTTATATCAGATCTTTTTAAATTCTAAAACAAATTGGGGTTATATCTTACAATTTGACAATTTAATCTGGCCTCCCTAATGTTCATGATACATTCCATATCTCATTATTTAGGTAGTACATTCCTAATCTAAATAATTTTTTCTTATATAAGTAAATATAATTGGAACCTAATTTATCTTAGATTTGAGATCCTATCCAAATTCTAGACACTAGAGAACAAGTGTTGAGGAATCTAGTGACTTGGTATATAGAGGTACTTTATAATAATCATATGATAAGAGATGTGAAGTGAGAACATGAATAATTTTGATGATGAACTAACCACATAAGTCATATATTTATATTATGGTAATTTCAATTATTAAATGTTTTAAGGAGAAAATAATGTCACACATGATCTTTAAGTATAGTATTCTTTTCTTTCTAAAGAAACAATGAAATAATGCACATAACATTTTTCAAGATCATGATTAAAACTAAAATTTACAATTTTTTTATATTAAATTTAATGAAATTAATTTCATTTTTGAATTTATCATGTTCAAATATGAATAGTTTTAATTTTTTAAATGTTTCATAAATAGTTTATTTTTGGGTGAATAGTGAAAAATAATGATTTTACAAAAACTATCAATTTTATGAACTCGTAATGATATAAAAATATCATGAAAGTTTATGAAACCATTTTTATATACCAAATAATTATTTTAGAATTAATATAATTTATATAAAAATATATTGTTGAACATATTCTTAATATTTTGTAAATCTAAGTAATCTTTTTATTCTGATAAAAACTATTTTTAGTTATTCTCTCCTTATCTAGTATACACAAGGATAATTTTTATTATGGTTTGGTTTGAATGAAAAATAATACTATATTAAATTAAAATAATCAATTTATTTTCATTAGAAAGAATGATATTCTTTATCTTTCTATAAAATAATTTCAATGCTTAAAATAGACATTTTTTCTAAAAATTATTTTTATTGAATTTTACACACTTATATAAAAATTAATTTCTTCCACATATAAAAATTTAATCATGATAAAAATATTAAATATTTGGAATAAATATTATTAATATTAGGTAATATTTTCAACTTAATTTATTTTTTATAATGAATCATAAAAATAGTAAAAATTTGTTAGTATGGTTTAGGTTAGAAGAGGTTTCCCATGGGTTAGACCAAGATAAAAGGGTTTAAATGAAACTTAGAATTTTATAAATCATATTTTTTTAATTGATTTATTCAAAAAAAAATTATTTTTCCTATAATTTGATCACTATTTTTTCCACCTCTATAATAAAATTACTTTATATCATTTAAATAATTTATGTATTTTAATGTGCGTACCCCACTCACTTATAAAATTAAACCTCATCTCCTCCCTTCTTTACAAACATTAATCTCCCTAAATCAACCCAGAACTACCCTAAAAATTATTATCTTTCTTCCTTACATTTTTTATCATCCTTTCTTCTCTTGAGGCAATCTATCGAAGTTGTAATCTAAATAAGGTCCATCAATAAAGATATAATCATGTTTAATGACTCTTTAAAAGTTTATTTATAGTTCTACTTCAAATAAATATGTTGTATCCATCCTAAAATAATTACTATATTATAATGAATATATAGATATGTTATTATGATTATGTTAAATCCATTTTACACCTCAATTCCATCAAATAGGAAATTAAAGTATCGCTTAGGCCTACATGTGGACTACCACCTCCACATAGCAATATGATTCATTTTCCATAATAATATTTCATGGTATATTATTAATATTGATTTAATTATTATATATTATATATATGAAATAATTGTTCTTCTAGATTTATAAGTTCTTATATACCTTCTTACCTTCCCATCCGTTGTAAAATGATAATGCCGCTCATCCATACATACAGACTACAGACTCCATAAAGTAATGTGATTATTTTTTTTATAAAAGTCATATATGAATGGTTATAAAAGTGTATATAATTAAAAAAAGTATACTAATGAAATTATTAATGAAATAAATATGATAGAACCATGTTCAAGTTTAAAGGATCAAAACTACCTTACCAAAACATACATGAAAAATGAAATAGTTTCTACTCCAAAATAAATATTTTAATAAAAAAAATTAATAAACATGTGTTAAAATATTATAATTGGATCATATATGATGTTATAAGTATGTATATTTTCGTATTAAATAATTAAAATAAACATAAATTTAATATAGTGGAGGTTAAAATCAATTATGAGGAAACTCATAATTGAGGTAAGGGTTTATTCTACAATCTCATCCTTATTTGAAATTTTTATTATTTTTTTATTGGAGGAATTAAATGATTTTTTATCTAAAACCAAATTTATTTCTTATACTCTAGTTATTTATATAAATTTAAAAATTCCCTTTTTTTTATTCTCTAGAATCACTCAAAATTAAGAATCTTTATTTTTAATGGAAATCAAATTTATTTTTTTATTCGCTCAGGAATATTTGATTTCCTTGTCTATATTTTCAATAAACTATTTTCAATAACTATTTTAACATTTTCTAATGATTCATTAAATTTATTTTTACCCATGTTTTACATTCTATAAAATTATTTAAAAGTAATCTTCTTCTCTTTTTATTTGTGACTTAATTTTTTCTAAAGTTTTGAATGGAATACTTTTTTTAACACTTACTCCATGAAAAAAATTTCCCACCACCATGAAAATTATTTATCTTTAATATTAATTTACAAGTTTCGATGGTTCTTATAATGTAAAATTATTTTCCTAAAATTCTTTATGTTTTTAGATTTTGTATAGGTGATATAAAAATGATAAATAAATTTTCCTCAATAAATGTTCAAGTGAACTTTGAAAAGTATTTTCATATATATCAAAAACATTTTGTTAATATTATAATTTAAAGGGGATATACTATAGAGATACCATCCACCATATTTATTTTGATATATTAGGATCATTTTTATTTATTTATTGACTAAGGAAAAAATTAAGATTTATTATGTTTGTTTTATAATATGAATGTTTATGATACTTATGTATTGAATTTTTATTATTTTATTTCTTATGATAAATGCATTATTCATAGTAATTGATAGTTTGGGATTCTTGCACTTGATGCATAGTTAAGTTTAATGAGAAAAATTATTTTGGATATTTTTAATATGATTTAACTATATATTTATAATGTCTTGGAATAAGGACTTGATGGTAAGATTATGGTGTCTCGCATTATGAATTCGATCACTATGAAACTAGTTTTATTAACCCTGTGATTATTTATATTTCTATTTCATATATGGGATATTCCATCTTTTGATGTTGGTTATATGGAATATTTGATTATTGTTTATCTCATCCTTATAATCCTTTCACTTTTTATCATATGATAGCTTATGTTGTACTATTTCACTTATTGTACATCTAAGATCCCCCTTTATTATGTTTTCCTTTCCCCTTGTTAACAAGAAGAGTTTTATGAATGATTTCAAAGATATAATAGAAGAAATGGTAATTTTATCACTAGAATGTTAATTTTAATTTGATTTTTTGAATGTATTGTGATAATAATTTATATATCAAGTCTCTCAAGACTACTAAACTATTCAGTCCTTTTGGATGGAATCTATTGTATCTTAATCCATTTTAAAAAAAAATAACCACCCGAATCTAGGTTAGAAGAGTTGAGGTATTACAATATAAAGGTAACTTTGGAAGTATTCAATACACTTCAATAATGTTATGTCATTATTCATGGGTCAAAGTCTCCGAACATTTAATATATTAGAGGTGAGGATAGTTGTATAAAACTCCTCTCATCCACCAAATTCGAAGTAAATTTTTTTAAATGTTTTAGTTTTCTTACACTTATAAAAACTCTTTTGAATCTTCTTTCTACCACATTAACCTATTTTTTTAACCATGGTAATTTATTTTACTCACTAAAATTAAAATTAGACTTATTACCTAATTTAAAAATGATGATTAAAAATATTAAAATAATTTTTTAAAATAAAATTTCTAATTTTTATGGAAGTTAATGTTAATATTAGCATACATGATGCCCAAAATCCCTTTTTATAATAAAAAAAACTTTTTAATCATAAAATTTATCTTTAGTGTAGATTTATCAATATTATTTAATTTTCATGATATAAACTAGTTTGTAATAAAATAAATAAATTTTATGTGAATTCTAAATCAAGATAAACCCAAATATTACAATTAAAATGTTTAATTAAAATAAATTACCAAAAAAAAAAATTAGAATATAATTTCACTTATATGAAAAAAAACTACCATTGGTTTTTCAAGATTAACACATTATTTTAAAATGCATAATTTTACTCCATAAATTAATATTTTATCAAATGAAATGGTTTTTATTCTCTTAGATCATGCATATATAATAATAAAATAAAAATGGTATAGTTTTAGTGAAAACTATTTTTTAATATAATGTCCCAGAACTCGCACTCCCAAACCCAGTACTGAAATTCATAACATTACATTTTCGGCTTTGATTCCGATAATTGTGACCCAAATTTTTCAATCAAAACCTTAAAACATCAAAACAATAACATGGATCACTTATATACTAGTGGACCTTTTAGGTTTAGAGTTTTAGAGAATTAGAAAAAACTCCTACATAAACAACTCATATTAACTTGGACTCAAATGTAATCAAAATTAAATTTCTCATATTTAACCCTACTTTTCTTATTTCATAATAGGTTATCAAGATCATCCTTATGATATCCTTTATATTCATAAATCGTTAAACATCATTATTTAAAACCTGGGGAAAATGAAACATAATAAGAGTGACCTCAAACACTCGGTAAGGGTAAACATAAGCATTAAAAATTAAATTTCATCAATAATCATAAGAGTGCATAAGAGAATGACGACTTAATAAAATTGTATGAGTGATTCATAAAAGAATTCATACCCATCAATACCTATACCATAAAATATAAAAGCATGCAAAAGGAAAGAGTCGTCAGAATATATAATCATGAGTAATGTGATACAAATCTGGACCATTAGAAACATTATAAACATATATAAATCATAAATAAACACATAAATTTTCCTTAGGATGTCATTACACTTTTCACACTTATAAATGGAAAAAATCATGTGGTTGACTTCCATACATGTCACTCTTACAAATGGAATAACTGTAAGACCAACATTCATACCCAATGCATAAAAGATCTATAATGGGTATCACCCATTGTATAATCTATATCGGGCTCACCCATTTTATGTGAGCTATAATGGGGCTCAACCTTTTTTATAAGCTATATCAGGCTCACCTGGGAGATATAATGGGCCACAACCCTTCGAATAAGTTATATCGGGCTCACCCATTTCTTATAATTCCCAAGTACCATGAATAAAACACATTCATCATAAAAATAAAAAAACAATAATTATTAATGTATAACATGGTAAAAATATAGAAAATAAACGGGTTAAATGAAAATTTATTTGAAACGTGATTAACCCATGGAAAAGAAATGGGTTAAATAAAAATATATTTGAATAATGAGTAACCCATGTAAAAGAAATGGTTTCAATAACAATAAATTCAATACATGATTAAACCATGGAAAATAAATGGGTTAAATAAAAATCACTTTGAAACATGAGTAACCCATGGAAAATAGCTCTGTTAAATAACAATATCTTTGAAACATTGTTAACCCATGGAAACGAAATGGGTTAAATAAAAATCTATTTGAAAAAAATATAATTCATCCAAAGAATGAATGAGGATAGTATCAATACAAATAACCCTAGTATAGTATAATTAAAAATAGGTGTTTTTGATGTTGATGAATGGAAATACCATAAAAATATCATTAAAACATTCTTTAGGAAAATAATCTGTAAACATTTCAAAGCATCTCATACCACTTTGAAACATTTAAACCATTAACCCCATGAATGAAATAACAATAAATGAAACTTATAATATCTTGAGAATAATGATATTCATGATATAAAATGTCAAATAAGCATTATATACACCTCATAAAAGAAAATAGGGGTATAACATAACAAATGTCACAAATAAAGAAAATTGTGACAATAATTCATTACAGCTTCAGTAAATTTGAAACTATAAACTCCATTAAAGAATAATAATTAAATAAAATATTTAAATGACATAATTATGAAATAATTTAGGATATAACATATCAAAATGGTAGTAGATACACTACACAAAAGAAATAAGTGGTGATTGTGACATTTCCTCATGAAAGTAAAATCAATACAAGAATCCCTTAAAATTGTGGTATATTTTAAATTGGAAACCCCAAAAGTAATAATAATAAAATGAAACATTTAGATACTATGAATATAAAATTATTAGTGATATAATATATCAAAATTTTTAGTAGATACTCCACACAAAATAAGTAAATGGTTATTATGACATTTATCTCACAGATGTAAAAAGTGATATGAAAATCCCTTACCTCGAGTCTGATTTGCCTTGATTTCTCTCTATGTTCATGAATAATAAAATTATGTTAAATGTATAATTTATTAAAAACCTATAATATATTTTTTTATTAATTTTATTTTAGTTATAAATTAGTTATATAAAATTACTTAATCAATAATTTTTAAATCGGATGTTTTGACCATATTCAGCTTATGTCTCAAAACTGACTTCTATTGGTCGACTATAGTCAATGAGGTAATTACATAAAAATATTAAGAATAATAATCATGAAATAATTATTATACTTATTCATAAATTATAATTTTAAATCAAATAGTGTAATATGGTTCTGAAAAATTAACTAATGTTACAATCATGAAGACCGTAGGTCATATGTATGCGTGAGTAGCGTTCCAATTTTTTAATGATCGTTATGGAAATAGGGTAATTAACATTATATATTTAAATAATGATCATTATATCATAAATACCATGTTATTTAATCATATATACTTATATATATAATTCTTTTGATGTAAAGAGAATCACATTGTGTCGAGCAGGCGGTAGTCCATACGTCCACGACCGACGTTATCATTTTTTAGTGTGGGAAAAGGGTAATAAAGAAGATGATATATTATATTTCCAGAAATAAAATTATTTAATTAATATAATATATATTTAATTTATGTCACATATGTGTAATTAAAACCATCCTTTATACATTCCATGTACATAGAGATCGAATCACATCGCTTTGGGGAGGTGGTAGTCCCCACTTCCACAAACGATGTTATCATATTTACACAAAATAGAAAGTATAAAGGTATGTGTTATAAAATAATTTAATAAGAAAAAAGACATAATAAGTATCATATATATTATATATATCATAATTTCCATCACAATTCCCAACCATGAAAGGTGGTAATTAAAAATGAATGTCATCATTTTGTGAGGCGGTAGTTCATTTTACACTTCCATCCAACGGCTCGGAGGCCTTCAAATTTTTTTATTTAAATAAACCCCCCCCCCACCCCCCCCCCCCCACCCACCCCCCACCCCTTTTAAGGTAATAAAGGGGTAAAACATACATACATCATCAACTTAAAACAAATTACGACCCGAAGGTCTAGTTAGACAAACCAAAATGAAAACATGAAGCTACCCTTCCCCAATAATTGATCATGAAAAAGCTCTCCATCGGTGCACGGCTGAACAGAAAGAATGTGTCCTGTTTCAAAGCATAGGCTTGTTCTGATGGATAACTCAATTCCCTCTCAAAAATCCAAATCCATAAATCTCTGAAACAATGAAAATCTAGCTTTGGAACCTCCTCTAGGGCCTGATCCGTGTGGTCGAGTCCGGGTGCATCACCGTACCAACAGACCTCACAAACCCTTTCACCATCCTGAGAATACAAAACCAAATATCCTCTAACAATTTATCATCTTGGACCAAACCTATCATACTCTACACTACCATCATATCCATATAATCCTGGAAGACAATACAAAGACCACGAGTTCATTCCATCGTCACCTAGGACTGGATGGCCCAACCCCACCCCAAGGGACCGCCACCAATAAGGGAAGATGGGACATCCTGAAATAGAAATGCCTCTCTAGGCATGGATCTACTCCGATCAGAACTGTGGATTCACCCTCATCAGGTTCCAATACAAGCCTCTCAGTGATAAGAATGAGAAAGACCATCGATGTCGAAACAGGAAAACCAAAACCAAATACATCTAGATAACAAAATCATAATGTCACTGAATTAAAATCTTATAAAAACTCACAGCATATAAGACCAAAAACCTCCCCACTCCAAAACAATGTAGATCTAGCCCTGATCCACACCAAAAAATCGCTAGAAACAAGACCTGGTCATGCCAAACAGCCAAGAAACTATCCCACTCCATCGCCTGGATACGCTGGTTGAGCCAATCAACCTGAACCGAGATCGGATGCACCCCAAGCCTCATCACCGTCAAAAGGAGGTAAACCATGATGGACCAACCATCGAATCTCTGCTGAGAAGCGGTGATGAAACCACGTTGTCATCATAATATGTTATGTGTTGAGCCGACCACTGAACCTTCTCTGAGAAGTGACCTTTCCGCACAAGCAATGACGCCCATGCTGAGTCGAACCTATAGCCACCATGAGAAAATATCAGTTCGAAGGGGGGAGGATGAACCAACCTGGAGAAACCCTAGGTTTTGTGAGGGAGAGGTAAGACACCACTCCAGGGAAAAAAACAAAAAATTATACATTATTGGGAGGTATCCCTTACCAAATATAACTCAAAAATAGACAAATAATGGATTAAAGTGTAATTATGGTCAATAAAAACCTCCAACACTAAAAAATAATTTCATTTTTATAATTTTCATCCTTAAAATCAAATTTTCCCCAATTTTATCATTTGGTTTATATTAAAGAAACTATATTTCTAACCCTAGTAATTAAACCATTAAGAATAAATTAAAGTGAGGTTTATGAGAAACTATAGAACCAATGATATATAAATATTATATCTAATTTACAAAATAGTGATCTCATGTGTTTGGTAAATTAATTTTAAAACAAGCGCATGTAACACGCCAAAACACTACTTTAACCTAGACCGTGCAAACAATATTTTTACTATCTATGGGCCAATATGTTAATTATAAAAGATAAATTAGTAAATTAATAGAACATATTTAATATTTATTGAAACTTAAAAATAACTTTGTATAATATAGTATTTTTATTAATTTTGATTTATTTAATAAAATACCATTTATTATAAAATATCATTATTGTCAATTTTGATGTTGTTTATTTTATTTTATTTTAAAAATATAAAAACAATATTTTAATTCATATTTATTAAGTTAAAATCTATGTAAAATGATATATTCATCTAAAAAATAATTAAATGCAATAATTTAATCAATTTACTTCACTTTTAATATTAATAATTCATTTATTTTATTTAATTATTAACTAAACAAACACTATATTGGAATTTTTTAAGTAATTAATGTAACTATTTTATCTCTAAAAAATAATGAGAAATCATTATGATAAAAATAAATCATTTAAGTTTTAAAAGAATATGTATAATTTAAAATATGTTTTTTTCATATCTCAAAGTTTTATAAATGATAAAGCTAAAGAAAATTCTGTTTTTGTCTTTTTCCATACTTAACTAATCATATAGGGCACTTTCTTGAACATGTGTGCCACTAACTCATAAAATTGGAACAAATAGGGTATATGGTATAACTATTGGTAGCCAATGTCCTTTGTAAAAGTTTCTAAGTCATTTTGGTTCTTAATTTTATGTTTTAGTCTATTGTTAAGCCTAGTTTTACCTTAATCACTATAATTAATTTTAATTACTTTTACTAATATTTCTAGTCAAAAATTTAAGTTGATGTTATTAGACCATAAATTTTATACTAGTTAAAAAAAAATATTTCCATTTTTTCAAATTCAATTCACATAAGTGGAAAATTAAAATTTAAAGCTAATGTCGTAGACGTAGCGAGAAAGTGAGTTTTTAAAGTTAAAATTTTAAAATTTTAATTAAGATTTAATATCTAAATTCAATATAAAAATGATTAAAATAATGTAAATTATATTAATAGATGTATAATTTATTTATTGTGACTTTATAACCAATTTAAATATAATTTAATATTAATAATGTTTTAAATAAAATGGTTGTTTTCCACTAAAATGCATTATTTTTTACTATTCATTAAAAAATAAAATTTCTCAAGAAAATAACAAAAATTTTCCTAAAATAAAATTTTATATTGAAATTTAAAAAATGAATTTTATTTTTTCATATAAAAATTTTAAAAGTTTGAAAATAGTTTTAAAATAGGTTTTCCATTAAAAGGCATTAAAACTATCTTTTAAAAAAATACATCTTTTTATGCTTTAAAACTAGATTTATTCTTATTTTAAGCATATAAAACTTATTGTATGAATGTAAAAAATATATAAACATGTGTAAATAACATATAGTAATTCATATTCACACCCTCTAATATAACTTCCATGCGATAACTTTCTTATTAAATAATAATATCAACAGTATATTATTATTTAGTAAGACTCAACCATGTATGTATCACAAGTTATAAAATTGACTTGATGTTGCATGTTATGAAAGATAAACTTTTTTTTGTGTATAATTCAAGCTAAACTATTTATTTTTGGTAACATTATCAATTAAATAATTTAAATTAAAATGAAATTACATATTTCATAAAATCTCGAGATGTTACATTTTATAATTCACTAAAAAATTAAGTATTTTAGGGAAGTCACCCAAATTTAACTTAAGCTGATTTTTCCATTAAAATTCAAAAATTAAATAACATTTTCCAAATTAAAATTAAATAATTTATACATTTATTTTATAAATAAAAAAATATATAAATAAAAAATACACTTATTAAAAATGAAATGTTTAAGCTTTAAGAGTTCATAATACTATTTTTTATTCATTTATAATGATTAAAAAAATTATATCTACTATAATATTTTCATTTGTTATAATTTTATTATCTAATATTTTGTAGAATGTTTTAGTTCAGTGATAAATCAGGAAAAAAATCTACACCATATTTATTTAAGGATAAATATTTAAAAGAAACATGGGTTATTACATGATTTGTTTAGATAAATGGTGGATCAACCATGACTCATTTACTTTCCATTAATTTCAACTATTGGAGCCGCATGACTTCGAATGTGACATTAAATTAATATAATGTAATGATTTTCTACAAAAAAATGTATGTACATTTAACTTATAAAAGGATCCCTTCACCACCCTAATTTTCCTCACACTATAAGACATTTAAATAAAAAAAATACTCTGATCACTTTGAAATACTCTTTACCATTTTCTTGTGGTTTTAGTATCACTAAAAGTCTGTTTCATTAAATTACAACGAGTTATTCTGAGGAGAAATGTAAAAACATAAAATCACTCCTTTTACATTTTCATTCCTTTCTTTCTTCTTACACATCAACCAAATATATTCTAATCATGATAATATAATTAAGTAAATATCATGATTATAATTAAATTTCATTATTTTTATAGAATAATTATTTTCTACCTTCCTCCCAACCATTCAAAAAATAAAAAACTCCACTTGTGTTACATGTGGGCTACCAGCTCCATGATAGACATATTTATTTTTTCATCACCACTTTATATGGATGGTTCTAAAATTTTTGTGGTGATTATATATTATATAAAGTATTTTTATATGTCATGAATATATTTCAGAATATAATAATCAAAAAATAATTATGAATATCATCTAATCTATATATATCAATAAATTACACGAAACAAACTTGTCAAGGACCCATTTCTCATAAACTATGCACAATGATTCCATCAAATGGAAATTAGGATTTAAAAACCATTGAAAAAAAATGACTTCAATATATTTTATAATTTATTTATAATGAAATTTTTATCAATGAATGGGGTTCAATGTCAAAATTATATAGCATGTGTGAAAAAATTGAAAGTACAAACATTCTATGTTGTAACTAAATAATAACTACAAAATGAATGTATAATTAATTATTATAATTATATACTAGAAAAGATAATAGATATGAATATGTCTCTAATATAGTTTATTAATATGATTATTTTTTATACTGGAGGTTTAGCACTTTCATGGAATCCATAGTAAAAGGTAATGATTTCTTATCTCAAGTTTCTTATATTAAGATATATTCCATATTCACCAATTTATTAATTTTATGTGGTGTATATTCTAACCTTTGGATGAATTTTATCATAAATCTCAAGATATTAATTGTATTTAAAAAATTATCTCATGTTCTCTCTTTCAAGTGGGTTTGATTGAGAGGTCACCAAATTCGTAAGAGATTTTGTTAACTCAAATCTTCTTTCATTGAGTTATAATGCTTACTCTTGAACTTATTTCTTCTATGTTTGGTATATTCCACCCAAAGACATTATTTTTGCATAATATCTCTTTTTATCTATGTAAAATTAAATCTTTAATTCAATTTATCTTCGCTAACAGATTTTTATTATAAAACTATAACATTATTAAGAATAATTCACATCCTCACAAATAGGTATGTTCTATTTTATGTTCATATTATTTAATCAATATAATATTATCATTTTTTATTTTTAAATAAAAATATGTATTATTCATTTGTACTTTATGATTTTATTTGCATATTTTTAAAATTTTATATTGCTACCTTCCTACAATGTGGATATCAATAAAGGTATTTAAAAAAAATATAAAAAAATAATTTATTTCTTTTATGAACATGTATTTTATCTTCCACTGTAAATTTCTATTGGATGAACATCGTGTATTTTTCAATGATAATTTATTAATTTTTTCGAATAATTTTTAAAAAAAAATTAAGATCAATTTTCTAAAAAATATATCCTTTCAAATGTGACTCGTAACTTCATATTTTCATGATATTATTGATAATGTTTTATATAATCTATTATATGACTTTTCATCCATTTTATTCATTTTCTTAATAATATTTTTCTACAATAGATTTGTGTTTTATAACACCTTCTAAATGAATTTATAGAATACTTCATTTGTGTGATTGAATTTTTTATATCAACTATTCTAATTATTGAAGAAAATTTATGTGATAAAATTTAGTATTGTTATAAAACCATTTTTCCTTCCATGGTTTTTTCATAATATTATATATTATTGATTTAATGTGGAACACATATTTAATTATTCTGATCAATGGGGTCTTATATCACTTTATAATGCATTGATTAAGGTTTTATATATCATGAGTTAATGTGTAAGAATTTGGATCTTCTTTTTTATAATAGATTTCTTTTAGGTTGTTTTTTAGGAAAAGGAAGAAAATGGGATTTTCTAGTGTATTGATCAATCAATTCCATGTTTTCTTATTCACTTTGATGGTGCCACACGTTCCACACGCACCTCACGCGCTGGATACTTTTCAAATATTTCCGCCCATTGCTTCTTTGGGTGGAGTTTCTCAAGTGGTGACCTCGACTTTGATGACTTTTGACCCTAGTGTTATGGACATAGACAAGCCTAGATGGTCGCAGCATCCTCCCAGATCTTTTCCACGGTCCAGTTTTCTGGTGAGATCTTTCTGTGACACTATATGGGAATCGTCCCATGTATCCCAGCATTTCCCAACAGTGAAGTCGGTAAATCTGGGGGTCTTATGGGTTGGAGCCTGTGTTTCATTGGATTTTTCCCCCATCGTATTTCACAGAGGTAGTTGATCATCTTCAGTGGTCCCTTATGGATCACTTTGGGGAAGAGAAGCCTTTGTTTCAAGCCTTCAATCAATTTGTGGCCTCTTGGGGCCTGCTTGGTCAGGTGTGTGTTTTAGTTATCCATCGTAGTTCTTTATACTTGATGATGGAGTCAGAGGCAGATATCATTTTCACGTAGTGCAAAGACCCTATATCTTTTGGGGGTTGTCACTTCATTTTGTCTTTGTGGTCTATGGATGCCCATAATAGAAAGGAAGGCTTGCGCACGATGGTTTGGATCGGTCTCCCCGACCTCCCTCTGTCCTTCCAAAATGTGGTGTTTCTTAGGGCCATCAGATATTCTCTCAAAGGTTTTTTATGTACGGATGATAAAACCTTATCCTGTAAAGATATTATGGTTCCAAATTTGTGTGTTTCCCTAGATTTATCGCAACTAGTCTTGAAGAATATTTCTCTTAAGGTTACGAATATTATGGAATGGGATCAGGATTTATCTTTTCCTGTGTTCCCTAGTTTCTATTCCCACTATATTCTTTAGGTAAATGCAAATACTTTATGCAGGAAGCTCAAGAAAGGTGGATTATGCCAATTTCGTAGAGATCTTCCTCATGGTCTCACTTCCTCTCCCCGTTCGGGTTTCTCGGAGTCTAGTCCTTCTAGTTCATTTAATATATCAATGGAGGGGGATCATCCTCCTAAGATGGTTTTAGCAGTCGAGCCCCTTCTCCCCCTCCCTTTAGTATGTGATGTATCCCCTTGTAGTGGCATGGTGGCTCTCTTCCTAGGGTTCCAGGCTCTGATGATTGATCTTGAGGAATTCTTACCCCGTCCTTCTCAGATGAGCTATGAGTAGAGGTTTTGGGTCTAGCTCTTATCCTTTTTACCCTCCTCCTTAGATATTTGGAGGTTGGTGATGACTCTGTTTGAGAATCATCTTGTTACTCCTGGAGCGAAGAAGTTTTTTGTTTTCTTGCCCAACCCTCTCTATTCCAGTGAGGTGGCTTCAAAGGTATCTTCTTGTCTGGCCTTTAAAGGTTCTTTAAGGGTTCAAGAGGTCAAGGCTCTGGTATAGGAGGATCTATTATCTCTTTCTCCTTGTTGAGTACCGAATAGGAAGTCCGCAGAGCTTCCTTCTACTGAGTCTCCAGGATCTTCAGTATCCCCTGTCCAGAGCCCTGCAGTCTGAACTCAAGCTCAAACGAGGATCCTAAGGGAGTTCTCCTCTTCCCTCTCTTATATGACCATCAAGCCTGGGGCTAAATCTGGGCTTAACCTTATTTAATGTTACCTCTTCTAATCTGAAATGCCCATGGCCTTGGGGATCGGGTGAAGACTAATCTCATTATCTTTGAAGTTAAGAAACAAAGTGTGCATAGTTTCTATCCTGAAGCACAATAAAAAACATGCCAAGATCAAGGGATCCTACTGCAAAGTACACTTGCATGGATACATGCATGATGACCCATTAAACAGACACATGTGGATATTCTAGAATAAGGAGGTCTCTGTTGATCTTATTGAGGCTAATGATCCATATATTACCATGAAAATATCAAGGTATGATGAGTATTTAAATTCTTATTTTGTGTAAGGAAGTTGTGATTCTCAAGATAGAAAACTTCTTTGTTAGGGACATAAGCTTTTTAATCCAGAGGATCTCTTGTAGTTTTCACAAGGGATTTCAACATTATCCTCGGCCCTGAAGATAAGAATGGTAGAGGATCTTTTCCCAGGATGGTAAGCTTGGAGTTCGCCCAATTTATGGCCGGAAAGGGCCTTATTGACTTAGGGTACTCAGGAGACTAGTATACGTGGTGCAACAACTAGAGTAGAAGAATGTGTACCTGGAGAAGGCTTGATCGATGTCTAGCCAATAACAACGTAATCAACTCGTTTCCGGATGCAGAGGTAAAACATTTAACCAGAGGTATATTTGACAGTTCTCCATTACTAGTTTCTCTATTTCCAAAACAAGACTCTTAGGAGGCGTTCAAGTTCATCCAACATTGGTCTCGTTCTCATGATTATCTCTGGATTATGAGGGAGCTATGGGATACTCCAATTCAGGGACACACATGGTTATCCTTACACAACAAGTTGTGGCAGGTGAAATAGGTTCTCAAGGAGTGGGTTAGGAAGCTACCTCCTTTTGACCAAAACCTGTATGTCCTTAAACAGGGTGTATTTAGCTTAGAACTTGAATTAGAGGAGGAGTGGAGTGATCTAGTGTTTGAAGAACGCATGGAGAAAAAGGGAAAATGGGTGGAGATGCTACTCAAAGAGGATCATTTGGAACGGGATCATTCTAGTGTGAGGTGGCTAAATGAGGGAGATAGAAATACATCCTTCTTTCATGCTTTCATTAGAGAAGGGAAACTCCTAGTCAATCCCAAAATCTTACTTGAGTATGGTTCTTTCATTAATGATAGATACACAATTGGTAGAATGGTGTATTTTTTCTTTATGGATCTCCTTATAGGCATGAACCCGAGGATGGCCTGCGGGTATCTTAATGGAAACGCTGAGCTGTGGGAGGTGATACCTGACTCAGTGTCTACCTAGGACAATGAGGGCTTGGAGGCGATCCCTAGTGAGGATTAAATCTTCTTGGTCATGAAAAATATTAACCCAGACAATTCTCCCAACCCTGATAGCTTCTCGGGTTCATTTTATAGGGGACCATGGGATATCATTAAGACGGAAATAATTGAAGCAGTTCAAGATTTTTTTTCGAGGAGCGATTATCCCTTAGGTGTCGAGTGCTACGACTTTGGTTCTCATACCTAAGATGAAGGACCCTTCTTCCCTCTCCCATTATAGGTCAGTGAGCCTATGCAATTTCCCCAACAAAATTCTATCAAGTGTCATTAACCAGGGGTTATCCAAACATCTTCCTGGGTGGATATCTATTGAGCAGCATGGGTTTCTTGGCAAGGGATATGGATATTCTCTTTCGAATCTATAGCTCTCCGTGGATAGAGGTCTATTTACTTGGTAAGACCCATGACTTCTTAAATTCAATTAAAGGTCTTCATCAGGGCAAACCACTCTCTCTGAGTTTTTTCATTCTATCCCAGGACATTCTCATCTAACTAATTAATTTTCGTTTATCTCAAGGTTAAATCCTTTATTATAGGAGGAAGAATAACATCCCTATGATTTCCCACTTGATGTTTGTTGATGAAACAATCATCTTCACGAATGGTGGTAGAAGCTTTGTTCGTGGAATCAAGAACATTCTAGAGAAATACAGCTACTGGAGTGGGAAATTCATCAGTGACACCAAGAGAAGCTTCTTCATCTCCCTCAAGAGCACCCCCAGGCAGTTTTCCTCCCTATGTATCCAATTGAACATGCAACAAGGATATTTCCCATTGGAGTACTTGGGAACGCAAATATCTTCAGGTAGTCTTCGTGTGCGCAACTTTGATCATATTTTTTGTATAATAACTTCCTGAGTTCTTAACTGGAAAAACCATCTTCTCTCATTTGGGGTTCATCTTTCCTTGGTCAATAGTGTTCTTTCTGCCATTCCAATTCATGCATTGGCATCCACCAATATTCCTCAAGGGGTTATTTCTACCATTGAAAATGTTCTTTTTAATTTCTTCTTGGATAAAAATTATGAAGGGAAGAGACATTGGGTATCATGGGGAAGTTTAGAGAGACCCATCCTAGATGGTGGGATCAATTTTCGGAGTCTCTAGAGAACCCTTCACGACTTTCATGGTAAACTCACATGGGAAATAATTGAGGAACATACTCTTTGGGGATAGTCTATGTCTAATATTTATGAAGGAAGTGAAAAGGCTGGCTGTGGATACTCTTCCTCCTTATAGTCAAAGATTTATCCCCTATACCAGTCTCTTAAAAGTCGCTCTCGGTGGATTGTTGGCTCAGGGGATATTCTCTTCTAGCATCGGAACTGGTCCAGCTCTATTCTTGTTTTCCCAGGTTTCCCTGTTCCTCTTATTTTAGTTAAGGAAGAGCGATAGCACCCCAAATTCACCATGGATATTTTGGAAAGGGATCAACATACTCTGATGAATTCCATTGAGTTTACCTCGGAACCTGATAGGTGTGTGTTCACACCTTCTTCCTCTGGTGTTTTCTCGGGAAAGGAGTTTCACAGAATGTTCTCTATGTAGGACCACCCTGAGAGTTGGAATGAAATGGTTTGGTGTACCAGGATCCTGGAAAAGTTAAACTTCTTATCTTGTCACATCAGGAATAATTCTATTTCTAGGTTTGAAAACATTAAGAAACTGGGGATTTGCATGGCTTCAGGATGCCACTGTTGTAGCAACAGGTGGGAGGAAACCTCAGAGTACTTATTATTCGAGGGGGTGTGGGATCATGCAGTGTGGTCATTTTTTGGTCATTTAAAGTCCTTTTATTCCCACAATCAGAGTGGAGATACTTTCTTGGATAGATGGTTACATGGATCGATGGGAGTTGATAAGGAGCAGATGGATCATGTATTGATATTTAGTTTTGGGTGTTGGTGCTTATGGAAAGCTTGAAATCAGGTGAGGTTTGAAGGTTTTATCCCAACAACAAGGTCCATAATTGAGAGGGTTCATTACACATTGATTTATATTCTTTCAATATTCAGTGAATGGTAAAAGGATCCTTCTTTTAGAATTCTTTAGGCTAGTACATCCCTACCCCAACCATTCCCTAATAATATGCAGGGGAATTGGATATATTGTCACCCTTCTGAATCAGGGTACAAACTGAATACATATGGGTCCTTGTCTATAGGAGTGATGAGGGGAGGGGGAGTGGTTCACCACAATGGAGGGAATTTGGTTCTTACCTTCAATTTTTTTTTTGGAAATAGTACCCCCATCTTGGTTGAAGCCAAAGCCTTGCTCACCGGGCTCTTACTTTGCACTTAGGATAATCTGGCTCTTTCTCAAGTGGACACTGACTCCTTGGTCCTTCATAATTATCTTCATGGTAAAGGTTCCACTCCTTGGTATATATCCTATACTGTTAGTAAATGTCGATCCCTTCTCTATAACAACATTCAAGTCAACCACACTTTGTGGGAGGGGAATAAAGTCGTAGTCTAATTTGCTACTCTTGTAGTCCTAAGCTCAAATAATACTTTCCTCATCTCAACTAATTGCCTTAAACTATAGGGTGTCAACTTGATCGGAGGGGATGCCCTTGGTTTGCACTACTTTATAACTTACTAATTCTTGGGTCCCCCTATTTTCCATTTTATCATTTAATAAAAATATTACTTGGATGGATGGGATTTTCTAGGTACACTCTGTGTACTTATGGGTATAATCCCTATATCTGGTTTCCACATACATTCGTGTATTAGTTGTGTAACAGCCGATTATATGGTCGTGTGGTGACCAGGACCACCGCTTAAGTTGGGGGGTTAAGGCTACTATATGTCATGTACATTTAATGAACAAGTCGTGTATTTTTTGTTTTATTTGATATAATGGAGTGGGGTTGTGTCTCATGTCTAGAACCATCTTCTTCTTCTCGTATTTCGTATAGGAGTGCTTCGGAATGATGAACGAATATCGAACTTTCAATTCTTCATCTGATCTATGATTGAGACACCATCAGGTGCGTTGGAATTCCACTGGTGAGTTCTCAAATCCTCTTGAGCCTTTCTTCCTGATTATTCTTCTCTTATGAGTTAATAAAGGTTGAAAGTTTTACATATTTTTGTAGATCTATGTCACTTTATAATGATTCAAGGTCTAACATTAAATTATATCGATCGTACAGTATCAAGGTAGATGGTTTGTGCCTTTTGTTGTGTTGTCTTGGATTATATATGCTTAAAGTACTGCATACCCACATTTGGGGTATTTCTTGATTCAGAATTTAATCCTGATTATTACCTATTATGGTTTGATTGATTGATAAAGGGTTTTTACTTATGCATAAGGTTTGATACATTGTTTATGGGACACCCCATGGGTGTGTTTCCCTTGATTGATTATTTATGGTTGTTTGGTCTAGAATTCCTATTAGGCTTTCCTTGTTTTCCATTCCTTGACTTGTTAGGATGGAGTTATTATCTATATGAAATTCATGTGATATGCATTGTGAATGTTTGACCAAGGGGGATTGGACTATGAGATATTCCTAAAGGGGTATTGACTGTGAGATCTACCTAGGGGTTCGTTTATAATTTATTAATGATATGTTGACCAAGAGGTATTGGACTATGAGAGCTTCCCAAATGGGTATTGACTGTGAGAGATACCCAGGTGGTTGTTTATAATTTATTGATGATATGTTTACCAAGGGGTATTGACTATGAGAGTGGCCTGGGTGGTCATTTTTAATTGATCTATACTATGTGGAACTAAAGGGGTTAGACCTTGATAGCTTTCCAGAGGGTCGTTTATGAATAATTGAATGATTGTGACGAGTCTTCCAAGCCAAAGCACAAGCTTGGACTCAGTATTACTTGATTGTTTAGATAGTCTTCTAAGACATATGTTTTATTACACACATATGTAATATAGGGATTAGGCTAGATCCCAGGGTTCACATGATTCAACGGATTGAATAATAAATGTAAATGAACGTAATTGAAAAATGTGGGATTGTTTACTTTTGAGTACTTCCTAGTTTATTGATTCATTCTTTCATAATACCTACTATATATATTCACTAATAGTTTGGTATGGATCTTTTGGTTGTTGCCTACTATGATTCATATCACACCATGTTTGGGTTATGTTTTGGACCCAAGAAGATTATATGAATGTAGGTATAGATAGAGGAAATCTCCCTTCTTCATCAGGTACTTGATTTTTGTTGGATATGGAGAGCATATGACCAAGCTGAGGATTGTGATTCTATTGGAGTGTACTTATTTTTGAATAATTTAGTTTTTGTATTGTATTTCCATAATTGGGAGTTGTTTGGTTTCTTTCCTAGATACATGTGACATGTATCATTTATATATATGCTCCAGCTGTTTCATTATTATGAGTCTTATGTTGTTTACTTATTTTGTATGGTAATACTACTTCCACTATTGTTTACTATTTATTTTATGTTTTTTATAATCTGATAGTGAGAGCATAGTTTCCCCATTATCACACCTTGGCCCTCACTTCTAGTCAGCAGTGTCTGGAATTTGGGGAAATGCGCTTGAGGTTATGTGACCAACCGGGTTCGGGGCACCTTTGGGCGGCACCCAGATCTAGGACGTTACAAAGTGGTATTAGAGGAGTTTATTTTCTACTTTGCTTACTATTTGTATCCAATATACTGGGATATAAATAAAATAGAGTTTGGTAATTATTTTTACTCAGGATTAACTAACCTATGTATAGGTAAAATCCATGTTACCTCGAATATTGAATTTTTTTTGATTTTTCAATTGTAACAGTTGATTTGATTTCACCATTGGGTGATTCACTTGTTTTGTGTTATTATGATTGATATAATTGTGGTTCTATTTCTATTTCAACCCTATGATATGAGGGTATTCTATCTCATTCATCATTTAGACACTTTCTAGAGATCACATGTCATAAATTCTTGTCAGGCCATTTAGGATGCATTATTGATTGCATGCTATTGTGATAGATGTTGTGCTAGATATATATTTTTTTTTGATATATTATGTGATATAAATACCTTCTATTTTTATAGGGTATTGGTATATGAGTTTCATTTGGATGGATGCTAAGATTTGGTCCCTGAGGTATTATGGGCCCTCTTGGATCAAAATTTGGTGGATCATGTTTGAACTTTAATTGAAATTTTATTAAGATATGATATGAATATGGATACCAAACTTTGATTTTTGGGGAGTATGGGATCTCACAGATCGGAACATGGCATGCCTTGGACAAATTTTATGATTTTGGGGGTTTGGAGAAGTTTTAGAGGCTTATTGTCTGGAAAACCTAGAAAACATGGTGTGTGATGTTATGAACACACACTATGTGTTCTTCTATTCTGGAAGAAACAATTTTTTTAAGTACACTCCATGTATCATATGTTCATGCCATATAGTTGTTAACTATGTGACTGACTATGTGATCAGAGACACAGGGTTGGTAAACCCTTGGTAGAACATGTTGTGTACTGGGTGTACACTTCGTGCTGAAATCGACCGTGTATCTGGTCGTGTGACTAACGACATGGGTGGATGAAACTTTATATTTACATGCCATTTCTATATTGAGCATGTTGTGTAGTGTTACACTAGGATGGAACCGTGTATTTCTAGTTGTGTAGAAGAACTTGGGCAGGAGGTAATGTTCAAGTACACGCCGTGTCTCTATTAGAACATGTCATGTGTATAGGGTGTTACACAACTAGGTTGGAAGAGGTACATTCCCATGTTAAGGATTAAAAATAACATGTTGCGTAGTGGTTCTACATGACTTGTTACACTATTTTGTATAAATTTAATGCCTTCATTCTCTTCTTCCATTATTTCACTTCTAATTTTCATTACTTGATAATCTTGTACTAAGGTGAGCACTTGACCTTGAAGAGTCATTCCACCAAGACATCATTTGGTTATACACTAGGTATAGAGTAGTGATTATACACTGGAAATGGTAAAACATAGACTACCAGCTAATCCTCCCTTCGTGCCCATCTTGCCACCAGCTGTTATACCGGACACAGGTGTGGATTCATAGTTCTGTGAAGGATTTATGAGGATGGTGTAGACTATTCAGGGAGAACCACATCCTACCCCGACTATGGCAGAGTTGACGCGGGTGTTTCAGTAGCAGCAGCCTCCCACTTTTTTAGGGGATGGAGGACCTCAGGATGTAGAGTCATGGTTAGAGGTTGTGCTTTCTATCTTCGAAAATCTAGAGACGCCTCTGGAGAGGAGGGTTAATCTTGTGACTTACATGCTACATGATTCTGCCAAGAGATAGTGGGATGTTATCTCACAGTCATCTCATTGTCGGGATATGGATTAGGAAGAGTTCCAGATGACCTTCTATGATTACTTCTACTTAGAGAGTTTGAGGGATGACCGAGCCTAAGAGTTCATGAATTTGGAGAAGGATGCTCTTTTAGTGATGGATTATTCTTATAATTTTATATAGCTTCAGTGCTTCGCACCTATTCTGGGGGGTGATGAGTTATCACTATCTAGGTGATCTGAGGATGGTATAAGGTACGACATATGATTGCAGGTGCATGTTTTTAGGGTGTCTTTAGTTAATAATATAGTAAACTAGGAACTGATTACCGAGCGTAATCTAAGGCAGTTTGGAGCATCGATCTAAAAAAGTTCAGCATCTAGGGTTGGTACTCCTTTGATCGATAGCAGGAAGCACCGCAAGGAGCTTTCACATGGTGATTCTTCTATTAGGAGGGATTTTTATTCAGGTATCCAAGTGGTGTGCTACTAGTGATGGAAGAGTGGGCATACGAAACCACATTTCCTGAAGGACCCAGTCGAGTGCCGATCTTGAGTCATGATGGGCCACACTCAGCATTTTTGCAGGAAGTTATCACCAGCAATGAGTGAGAGGGGATCTGTTATGACTCCATGTTCAGGAGCAGGACCACCAATTTCTCGTCAATAAGGGAATTGGGGTTCGTCAGGCTGAGGAGGTGGTTACAGTCATGTTATCCAAACGACAAGTTTTCCACGACAACAGGGTGGATCAGCTCAGGGTAGCCAAGTAGGGTCACAGGATCACGGTATAGGTCATACTTTTATAATGGAATAGACCCAGCAAGAGTAGGATCCTGGACCCTCTATGGTTAGAGGTACGATTCTATTTTCATCTGTTTTAGCTTCTTCTCTTTTTTATATAGGGTTTTCCCATAGTTTTATATCTATTGATGTTGTGGAGATCCTTGGGCTCTATATTTTAACTTCTAATGATGTTATGATGCTGTACACTTCATTGGGGATTAGGGAAGTTAGTGTACATCAGTGAAAATAGTACCCTCTTGATCTTGGTGGGTGTCACTTCTTATGAGACCTCTTTGTCTTAGAGATGACAGGATTCGATTTCATTCTTGAAATAGATCGATTGGTCTCTTTTAAGGCTTTTGTTTACTGTTATCATCGTAGGGTGAGTTTCACGTCACCAGAGGGTCGATCCTTTCTACACAAGGGAGAATGGGATGTCCAGGCGAGCAGAGCAGGACCAGAGCATCATGTGTTGGGAGGAATTATAGCCTAGATTTCTAGTCTATATCTAGATAACCAGGGGACTTCACAGATGTACTTTCCTATAATGGTGGATCATTTCAGATATGTCTTTCCAATCAACAATTCATGTTTACCTCCAAATCTAGAGGTGGATTTATCTATTGAACTTATTCCAGGAGTGCCACCGGTGTTTATTCCTCCATATAGGATGGCTACACCAGAGTTACAAAAGTATAAGAAGTAGTTAGAGGAGTTGCAGGCAAAGGGTTTCATCCGACCGAGTACTTATCCTTGGAGTTCAACTATTCTTTTTATGAAGAAATTGGATTATTCCCTCAGACTTTGTGTGGATTATCAGAAGTTGAACCAGTTAATGGTCAAGAACTGATATCCCTTGTCAAGGATTGATGGTCTCTTTGATCAGCTTCGAGGAGCCCGAGTGTTCTTAAATACTGACTTGAGATCCGGTTATCATCAGTTGCACGTTAGAACATCAGATATGCCTCTTACAGCCTTTCAGAGTAGGTATGGTCTATACGATTATTTGGTTATTTCGTTCGATCTCACAAATGTGTCGGGAGTTTTTATGGCATTAATGAACTGAGTGTTCCATCCTTACTTGGATTCTTTTGTGGTAGTCTTCATGGACGATATCTTAGTGTAATCTCACACTCAACACGACCATTCCATATATCTTGAGATCATATTGAGTACATTGAGAGAGAATTAGTTATATGATAAGCTTTTAAAGTCCCACTTTTGGATGGACAAGATTCACTTATTGGGTCATTTCATCTTAGAGACAGGAGTATTAGTAGACCCAGAGAAGGTGAGAGCAGTGGTTTCCTAGAAGCATCCAAATAACATCTTTGAGGTACAACGTTTTATGGGTCTAGATGGTTACTACATATGATTTATTTAGGACTTTTCACACTTAGAATAACCACTAATGGTCATGACTAATAAGGGTGTTAAGTACTTGTGGATAGATTTCTGTGATTCATCATTTCAAGAGCTGAAAGGGAGATTGACTTCAGCACCAACACTAATTTTTCTGGAGCCGATAAAGAGTTACACTATGTACTACGATGCATCAAGTATCAGGCTGGGAGAAGTGCTTATATAGGGAGAAGGATTCATTGATTATGGGTCTCGGCAGTTTAGAGCACATAAGAGTAATCACCATATGCATGATCGCGAGTCAGCTAATGTTGTGCATTCTTTGTGTTGTTGGAGACACTGTATTTTGGGAGATAATTTTTTTGTATACACAGACCACAAAATCATCAAGTACATATTTACTCAATGTGATCTAAATTTGAGATAGCAAAGGTGGGTTGAGTACCTTTAGTATTTTGACTTTGATCTTGCTTACACACCTAGTAAAGGAAACATAGTGGTTGATGCATTGAGTAGGAGGACTCAGATACAGGTAGTTCAAGAGACCAACAGTGAGTGGAAGCTTATGGATCTACTTTCTGAGATACATTTGGAGGTGCATAAAAAATAGAGGTAGTTGTTTCTTTCTTCTATAGTTTTTACCTATACTCTACTAGATCGAGTACGGATGAGGCAGTTATCATATTTTTAAGGCCTAGTTTTATGGGAGAGTGTTTCAGGTGGGGACCCTACTCTTGGGTAGACCATAGGAGAGGATGAGGTTTTGTGTTTTCATGGACGCATATGGGTGTCAGCAGACATACATGAGGATTTTTTGAGAGATTTTCATGCCTCTGTATGGGAAGTTCGTCCTGGGGGATTGGACTGTGAGATCTTCCCAAAGGGGTATTGACCGTGAGAGCTACCCAGGTGGTCATTTATAATTTATTGATGCTACAGTGACCAAGGGGTATCGACTGGGAGCGCTACCTAGGTGGTTTTTTTTAATTGATCTATACTATGTGGAACCAAAGGGGTTAGACCTTGACAGCTTCCCTTAGGGTTATTTATGAATAATTGAATGATTGTGACAAGTCTGACAAGCCAAAGCACAATCTTGGACACAGTTTTAATTGATTGTTTTAATGGTCTTCTAATACATCTTTTTTGTTACTTACATAGGGGATATAGGGCTTATGTTAGATCCCAAGGTTCACTTGATTCAATGTATTGAATAATAAATGTAAATTAATGTCATTGAAAACTGTGGTATTGTTTACTTTTGAGTACTTCCTGGTTTATTTCTTCATTATTGTATATTAACTGCTATATATATTCACTGATAGTTAGGCATATATATTTTGGTGGTTTCCTACTAGGATTCATCTAACACCCTATTTGGGTCATTTTTTGGACCCAAGAAGATTATATTAATGCAGATATAGATAGGGTAAATCGCCCTTCTTCATTAGGTACTTAATTGATGTTGGAGCTGGAGAGCATGGGACCAAGATAAGGCTTGTGATGCTATTGAAGTGTAATTTTTTATATAATTTAGTTTCTATATTGTATTTCTAGAATTATGACTTATTTAGCTTCTTTCCTAGATACATGTGACATGAATCATTTATATATATGCTCCATCTATTTTATTACTATCATTCTACCATTGGTTACTTCTGTTGGATGGTATTACTTCTTCCACTATTGTTTACTATTTATTTTCTGTTGTGTTTACTCTACCAATGAGAGAATAGTTTCCCCATTATCAAACCTTGGCCCTCACTAGTAGTTGAAATCCTCTATCATTTGGGTAAATGTGCTTGAGGTTATGTGACCAACTGGGTTCGGGGCACCTTCGGGTAGAACCGGATCCAGGACGTTGCATAATACAGTAGGGACATGATTGGATTTGTTCACAACTTAAATAGTGGGAATGATTGAATTTGATCACAACATAATGGGTATACATGATTGTATTTTATCACTACATAAAATGTTAGAATTATTGAATTTTCTCAAAATATGATGATTCCCTATGCTTATGTTTTTTCATAGTTCCTTATTTTATAATGTTTCTATGAGTTTCCATATTTTTTGTTATATGCATATGATTATATTGAATATATCCGGATTATTATCTCACATTCTAATCTTTTATTCCATGGTTCATATTTGATTTTAAGATATTGGATGTCCTTCTATGATGACTTGTGGATAACTCTTATTTTTCTACGTTCTTTTAGTAAGTCATTTCTGTAAAGACTAAATCCTTATTCAAAATTTATATTAATTTTTAAACTAGAATTGATTTTTTGTATTCTTGAATATATTTTTAGTTTATAGTTTTATAGAATTATTCCATAAATTATATATAATATACCAATACTTAATTTTTTACAAATTTTCTCTTATTAAAAAAATTCATATAATACACAAACATTAAGAAAAAAAACTTGTTTCCTTTTATGAAAAATATTTATGATTTTCAACTTGACTTCTTCTTAGTTCTAACTCATTATTAAACCCTATGAAAATAAATAAAATCATAAGATAATCAAAAAATACTCCATAAGGGACATTAAAAAACAATAAAGACATCTTATAGTCCATTTTAAAACCATGGGACCATAAAAGTGTTTTTCTCTTTAATATAAAAAAACTTTGATTTCAATTAATCATTTAATTTCAAATAAAATCATCTTTACTTCCCAAATTATTCCTTAAAATACATAATATGAAAACAAAATGGAAAATTCATAATCATGTGGGTTTTTATCAAACATAATTTCCCATGAAAAATGATTTCTTAAAAACAAACCTTTTATGGACTACCAATCCTATAAAATTCATGAAGGTTCTTTGGGACATCATCTTCACAAAACCCTTACAATAACCCTTATAATTGAAATAACCATTATATTCATCTTCCAACATAATATTCTATAGAATATAATCATTACCCAATGAAATATAGATCCATATCAGGCTCGCTTGATCAAAACCATATCCAAGTACAATATCATGAAAAAAAATTATGCTTGCACAATTTCCTCATAAAACCCTTGAAAAAATAATTCAAACCTATATATAAAATGCTTTCAGATATCAAAATACACTTTTCTTTTAAAATCACATTTAAAAAAATCTCAAACAAAAGGAAGGATGGTTTTTCTTTGAAGAAAAGATTGGATCTTATAAAGGAATATAGAACATTAAATAATGGTTATGGCATCAAGAAAATATGTTGACACCAAATATATCAAAATAGAACATCCTTTTACCTTTTATAAAAAAAGTCAAAATGTTTAGTAAAAATATTATTTTTGAAAACCATTTAATTAAAGTAAAATGAGACATAAAATATCCATTTTAATTTATTTATTTCCAATAAAATATACATAAAATAACTTTAGGAATATG
Source organism: Viscum album (assembly GCA_963277665.1). Taxonomy (NCBI): domain Eukaryota; kingdom Viridiplantae; phylum Streptophyta; class Magnoliopsida; order Santalales; family Viscaceae; genus Viscum; species Viscum album. The sequence goes on along the minus strand of OY728125.1, from coordinate 1,893,123,372 downwards.
TATATGGAAGAAAAATATTTACAAAATAAATCTCTAAAATAATTAAAATGTGGTTTCTAGGTTAAAATGTACTTTACTTCAAGACTATCTCCTCACATGTGGTATTTATCTACCTAAATAAAAACTTATTTTAATTATTTACTGAATTAGGATTTTTATTATTCCTTTTATTTAATTTTTTACCATGTTATATTTAATTACATAACCTATTAAGTTCACATCTGATGTTTTGATGATATTTGACACACATGTCCAAAATGACTTTAGTAGGATGATTGTGGTAAAAGTGGTAATTATTCCATAATCTCCATAAAAATTATGGTGGAACAATTATAATTTTTATTCGCCAATTATAATTCAAAACCCAACCTTAAAACGTAGCTATAAAAAATGAACTGCATTACTATCATGGAGATGGTAGGTCATACGTACGCATGAGTAACACTTCCATTCCTCAAAAAACATTATAAAAATAAGGTAAGTATTATTTTATCATAATAAAATGATTATTGTATCATAAATATCATTTTATTTATTTAAATATACATATATATATCATCCATGTGATATGGTCATGAAAGAATAATCACATCACTTTGTGAAGGTAGTAATCTATATGTACACATGAATGGCATTATCATTTTTAATGGATGTAAAGAAAAGAAAATAGAAGAAATATTATCTTTAAAAAATGGTAATTATGTGATGAATATCATATATATATACACACATATTAAATACATCATTATATATAGGAATAATAGGCTGTGATGGAAAATGAATAACATCGGTTCATGTGGTTGTAGTTCATTATACACACAAATAATGGATTCATTTCCAATTTTATGGAAGAATAAGACAGATATAGATTATTAGAAAAACCTAAAAATATATTATTAGATGTAAGATACTGGTTTTACTATTTCATTATGTTTGAATATTATAATATGGAAATAAATGATGAAATAAAATGAAAACATTCTTTCAAAAGATATACCTCTTCTTCGAATAGCCTGCTTTTCCTTAAAACTTAATCCCACCAAGATTATTATTCATCCAAATATAAGACCTATATAACATTGATATGGATTTTAGTAAGGGATTTTGGAAGTTATTAAAATACCTAGATTTATCACATGGTGTGAGATAAGATAGGAGTATCCCTTTTAAAAGTGATGGGAGGATAATTCTTTGAATTTTTTAATGTGTAAAATTAATATAAATTTATTTTCATCATCAAGTGGTACATAATTGATAAAATTAAAATATAGGTTTGGTATGGGTTTAAATCCTCTCATATAATAAAATTTGGTCCATTTTAGATATATCTTTACCCTTATTTTTTTTAATCTTTCTTTAAACCGTTTAACAACTATAGTGATATTAGTGTTTTTTACTCTTTAGGGACGATAAAAGTTATTATAAAAGGAAAACTACCCATAAATTTACCATAGTTTATATTTTCAAATATATACTATTCACTTGGACAAATATAGGATTTTTATAAATTTTAAATCATTTAATAAAAAAATATTCATTATAAAATATTATTAATGTCATTTTTTTAACTATTCTATAGTTTTGAGTTTAATATAATCATTATAAAAATTTAATTCAAATATAAACCTTTAAAACATCCCAAATATTTTATATTTATCTATAAAATTTTTGTTACACTATAACTCACTCAAAAAATATTACTTTAAGTGTTTTTTAAAATCATTTACTTTGTTTTTATACTTTTTTAGAAGCATTAAATTGGTGTTGCGTAAGAATTTAAGCTAATTATTTCATCACAAATAATTAAAAATAAATTAAAAAATAAAAAAAATCACTTAAGTTCAATATAAACCATTATATTCATTCAATATTTATATTTACTCATATTTATGTCATGACATCTTTTAAACATGTTATTTTGACTTTTCCAACCGTGCGCAGACATTGCACAAGAATTTGGAAAAGTCACATGTTATATAACTCAATAATTTGAATCCATACATAAATATCATAAATTATACTTCATATTTATTAACCTAGCTAGTAAAATTTTTCTTTCCTCTAAAAAAGTTTCTTTAGGGCACTAGATTTGATTTTTACATTAATGTGCAAGCACTACATCATTACTGAAATGTTTTTCATATTTATAATGAAATAAATCATAATTTATATATTATAAATTATATTTTTATTATATATTTATAATATTATCATACATGATTCATTTAATATGTTTAATAATTTTTTTATTATATTTATGTCTTGATGATGTTATAAAAGATACCTTATTTCATAAAAACTATATTGTTTTACTATTCACTAAAAGTTTATCTTTTTTAGAAAATATCAAAACTTCATACTATGATAAATTTAACCTGATGAATAAAAAATTAATTCCATTAACTCAAATTAAATTCCTGTAAGTAACAAAAATTTCTTTGAATATAAATTCCTAAAACACAATGAAAATGAGTTTTTATAAAAAAATATATGTTTTTAAGCCAAAAAATGAACTTATACCAAAAATAATGTATAATTATGATTACTATGTAATTAATTATATTATTTATAAATCAATGAGTATTATATTTATTTATTATAAAATTCATTTCATAATGGGATTTTTTTAATTAATGAAATGATAGTTTTACATAAATTGGTATTTTTTCACTATTTACTAAAAAAACAATCTATTTAGAAAAATTCCCAAATTTCACCCTATGATAATTTTGATATGATGATTTAAAAATTGTATCCTTTTATCAAAAATAATTTCTAAAATTTTAATAATTTAATTATAATATTCTCTCACAAAAGGCAATAAAAACCATTTTCTAAGTATTTTTTAAGAATAAAATTACTTTACTAAAAATTTAGAAATTGTTTATAAAGAATTGATAAATACATTTATATTGATTAATACCTTTATATAAATATCATAATTTGGTTAATTCTATTCATAATTTATAATTCATTGGCTTGGTTATAACTGTATCATTTAAATAATGATATATCTTGGTTTGTTTAAGCTTAGTGTTGTGTGTTTTATACGCTATTGAACTTAGTGTTATTTTAAAATCTCAGGATATTACATTAACCACGTTTAATAAAATTAATCCTCTCAATTTTAACTCAGTAATAGTAGTCAATGGCTTCACATTTAAAAATTACTTTATCTAAATCCTACATCATAAAAATAGTTAATCAAACATACTTTTGAAAAGAGGGAAAAGAAAATACAAAGGTCATCTTTAATAACTCATACTAGGATTCCAAATAAAAGTACATTAGTGGGTAGTGAAATATGGACATGGAAGAAAAAATAATATCCAAATGATTATGAAGAGTGATAGATAAAATTGATCATAAGAAATAGAATGATCATGATAAAGTTAATAACCAAAAAACCATAAATCAATGAGATGTGAAAAAGACTATCAATTCATTTTAAATGAAGGTTATAGGATAATATTTTCGTTTCAAGAACTTTTTCTTGGATTTGATAAATTCCTTTACCATCTACACTAATAACATAAGGTAATATACTTACATGACGTGTGGAATTTCATCCTTTAATAAATTTCACCAAAATATCATATTTTTATTCAAATAATGAGTGGTAAGGATGAATTTATCATGACTAAAGAACTAAAACAATATTCTAATAGATCACATAATACAAAAAAGAATATCATTATTTTCCTCCTATATTTATACTTTAAAAAATATAAAATAGTTAGTATAAGGTATGATAATTCCTAAAATGAATAAACCTTCCTATGAATAAATAATACATTAATATCCAAAAAATCACTAGTAATGCCCAAATTTCAAACCAAATCATTCCATAAATAACTATAATTAGGATTATTCCAAATATTTTTTACTAGAGTAAAAAAAAAGATTAGAATGGTTTGATCAAATATTCATCCAAGATAATTTTAACATTTATCTCAAAAATAAAATCAATCGCCAATAAAGTCTCATACTAAAAATTCATATGTCATAATCATATAATCTTCAAAAATATGGTAATAATTTTCATAAATAAAATAAATCATTTTAAAAATGAATTAAAATCATATATTCTTTCAAAATTTAATTCAACCTTTATTCCTCAAATAAAATCCCATATTATCTAAAAATATTTCCATTGTAATCAGCATATAAGGTTCCTAAAATAGTGAACTTATTCTGAAATTACATTTGTCACTTAATCACCCAATCACTTTTCAATCCCATGTTTAATAATTTACCAAATTATAATAATCCATGATTACCTCAATATCAAAGATCATATAAACCCTAAATTTTATTATTACCTTTATACTTATATCCATAAAATGTATTGTAATTCATCCTTAAATAAATTTTTCACATATTAATATTAGGGGCTACATATACCTCAAATATCTATAAAAACTCAATAAATGTATCCAAGAAACTCCCATTACATAAAACATAAAAATATTATTAATTATTTTAAAATTATGATCATCTTTAAATATACCACTATATCATAACTCTTCAATCCCTATATATAGAAACCTAAATCATTCAATATTATTTATAATCCATTAACCATACCTTTCTATATTATTCCAAAATAATTCCTTCATATAATGAAAAATGTGAATCATGTCCTAATATTTATCAATAATAAAACATAAGAAAAAATATAACACATAACATTCATATTTCATTATCATTCTCCACATATTCAATTGTAATGGAATTAGGAATTCCTAAAGATTAATTTGTACAATATTTCTGATCACATTAATGAGAATTCCCCCTAAGATGTCAATTTCAATAAGGCCCATACTTCAAACATTTAAAACATTAAATTAATAGCTTGGGAACAACTTTATCCCCTTTTATGTTATTAATGGAACTATTTCTTTTTACTTAGATGATTACTGATTTATGCCCTCCTTTACTATATTCAAAACTTCTCTCTATTATTTTAATCCATTTTCTAACGTGTTTATTCTAACATTCATGGCTCTTATAATGTTGAATTGTTTTTCTTTTATGATATTTATCCTCTGAACATCCATGGAACATAATTTTTCTCTTATTTTGTGTGTTAGAAAACTCATCTAGGTTCATGTTACTAATCAAAACTCATGATTATCGGTTACCAAAAAATACAGGATTTTCACTATAGCTTTAATTCCATTCAGTTTCTCATTCATAAAACCACTAAATTTTTATTCACATATATTTATAATTTAGTTCCTTCTGGTACTATCCATTTACTAAAACAAAAAAAAAATAGTTCTAGTATATCAATAAAATCATAATAAACCATATTATGATGAGGATAAATACTAAAAATTCTTTAGTTATGCTATCTTTTATTCAACTCTTTTAATCTATCCAAAATAACCTTAAGACTCCCTAAAATACAAACCTTTATAATTATATGGGACATTTATCTTATACTAAAATAAGATCCTAACCTCTAAATTTTTCTAAACCAAACTTTAATACCAAAGTTTAGGACTTGACCCCAAATCAATCCATAATTATATTTTAAAAAAGGAATTAATTTTATAGAATTACAAAAGATATATTTAGGTTTATAGTTTTAGTGAATTAGGATATAACTCTTACATAATAATCCCATACATAGTATGTTGGAAACCTTTTCTTAGTATACATTTTATTAAATCTTAAAAAATTTTAGAAAAAACATGTTTTCCTTCATGAAAAATATTTTCAATTTTTAACACTATATCTCCTTCATTCCTACTCATCCTTAAACCTAGTGAAAAGATTTAAAAATGTGTAATGAAAATTAAATGATCATTAATGGGTATAAAAATTTGATAAAAGAAACATGTTAGTATATTTTAAAACCATGAGATCATAAAATATAGTTTTCCTTTAACATAATAAACATTTAGGTCAAATAATCATTTACTTACACATAAAATTATCTCTACTGCATAAATTTTTTCATAAAACACTTTATAAGAAAATATAAATGAAAAATAATAATTAGGAGGTTTTTATAGAAAATGTGATAATTAATGAAAAAAAAATTGAAAACCATAACTTTTAATAGAAAATTCATGTAGTTTACTTGGGATATTATCTCCATAGAACCCTCATAATAACTGTTATAAGAACTCTTTCAAATAGAAAAAACCATTACAGCTAACTTCCAACATAGTTCTATAGAGAATAAAATCATTACCCAATATATTGGAGAGATTTACTAGGCTCACCCAATCATAAAAAAATCCAAGTAACATATCCTAAATTAACCACTTTAAACTTTAAATTTTTCAACATAATGTCCATGGAAAACTCTTTTGAACTCATATATAAAACACATTTGGATATCAAAATAACATTTTTTAACCCATATTAAAAACTAAAACACCCGGAATAGATGGATAGAGGGTTTTTTATTCAATATAACATAAAATGTTATAAAGGAATCAAAAACACCAAATAAAATTTTCAACAACATAAAAATCCATTGATGACATGCCCATTAAAATAAAAAATTCATTTTTTCATTTTGTAAAGAAAAAAAACGTTCTTTAAAAATATTCTCTTTGAAAAAAATTGAAAGAAAGTAAAAATAGATAGAATATTTAATTTTTTAATTTAAATCTATATAAATATATCCATAAAAATTATTAATATCAAAATAGAATAAAAATATTTTTAAAATCAATCTTTAAGTCAATTAAAATTATTTTTTTAAGGTAAAGTGTCATTTATAACGAGTTTGACTCGTAAAATATGTTTTTTATAATCTAGAATAATAAAATTTTATTAATTTTTTAGTTTTTTAATAAAATTTTTCAATTTATTTTTCTTTTTATTTTATTTATTATCATTTTATATTTATTATTTAATTAATTATGTTTGTGTTGAACATTTTGATGATATTCAGCTCAAATGTAAAAAAAATGAATTCAGTAGGTTAACTATGGTGAAATATGTCATTATTTTATAATATAAAGAATATTAATAATGACGTAATTATAATTTTTATATATTAATTATAATTTTAAATCCATCCATGAAATATGGTTTTGAAATATGAACTGTGTTACAATTATGGAGATGGTAGGTCATATGTACGCATGAGTAACATTTCCATTTTTCAGTGAACATGATGGAAAAAACGTGTGTATTATTTTATATTTATATAAATATGATTATATCATCGATATAATTTATATTTTTAAATACTCTTATATATATCATCCATGAGATATGGTCATGAAAAACGAATCACATCGCTTCATGGTGGTGGTAACTCATACGTATATGTGAACGACGTTATAATTTTTCAATTGATTGAAATATAAGAAAATAAATGATATATTATACTTATTGAGTGGTAATAATGTCATGGATATCATATATATACATTAAGTTCAAAATTTTATATATCCATAGAGGTTTTAATGAAGAATGAATTACAATGGTCTACAAGGCAGATGTCATCCATATACACATATGATGGATTCATTTCCCATTTAATGGAAAGAGGTATATATCAAATATTAAATTAATATAACAAAATATTATAATGTGTTATATATATTTGTTATTATTTCATCATGTTTGATAAATATTTGAAGGAGGTAGAAGAATAAATAAGATAAAAACATTTGGTTAAAAGTTGTACCACTTATTCTGAAAATCTCCTTTTTATTACACCTTAATCTCTACTAAGTTGGTATTATCCAAAATAAAATACCTATAGAATGTTTTTAGGGAATCTATGAAGTTATTTTGGTGGGTATTGGCTAATATAGAGTTCTGAAATGGTGTGAGAAAGAGAGTACAGGATTGACCCTTTTATAAGTGAGGGGTGGTACTCTTTGAATTTCATATAGTATTAAATTACCATAAATTATTTTCATATTAAAGTGGCTCAATATTGATATAGATAAAATATAGTATGATTATATGAGTAAATAATCTCATCCAATAAAATTTTTAAGAGTTTAGATTATATTTTTACCCTTATCTCTTCGTTTTAACCCCCCCCCCCCCTCATTCCTCTTGATAATTACATTATTGCCAATATTTTTTACTCTTTTGGGGTCAATAAAGTTAGTATAAAATATAAAATGAACCATAAATGGAACATGATTTATATTTTAAACAGTCTACCATTCACTTGGCCTAAAATATAATTTTTATTAATTTGTATCATTTAATAAAATATTGCTTATTATAAAAAATCATTAATGACATTTTCTATTCATTTTCTTTGAATTTTAAGTAATCAATATAAAAATTTATTTCTAATATAAACCATTAAAACATACCTAATATGTTTTATTTATATATAAAATTTATGTAAAACTATAAATCTACAAAAAAATACTACTTTTTGTGTTTTTTAAAATTATTTAATAGATTTTTCTACTGTTTTCACAAGCACTAAGTTGGTGTTGCGTTGGAATTTAAGGTAATTATTTCATCACTAAAAACTAAAAACAAATTACCATCATAAAAATAAATTAACTAATTTTATTTTGAGACTTTATACTCATTCAATAGGTATATTTACTCAAATTTATATCATTTCAATTTATTTGGTATGTTATTTTGAATTTTCTATCCTTACATAAGAATTGCACAAGAAATTTGATGAGTCACTAGTTATTTAACTAAAAAATTAGAATATATCTATAAAACTCATCATAAATACATTATATTTATTTATCAATTTGGTAAAATTCCTATTCCTTCCAAAATATTATCTTTAAGTCACAAGATTTTACTTTTCCAGTACTACCCCAACACTGTGTTGGCACAGAAAATGATTTTCATATTTATCATGAAATAAATTATAATTTATATATTTTTAATTATTTTTTATATTTATTTATACTCTCATAAACTATTCCTTAAATAAGATTAATAATTTTTTTTCATTTTTATGTCTTAGAGATATTATAAAAGATACCATATTTCATTAAAACAGTATTTATTTACAATTCACTGAATATTTAACAACTTCTAAAAAATATAAAAAAATTAATACAAAGATAAATTTAATATTATGAATCTAAAAATTAATTACACATCATAAAGTTAAATTCCAATAAGTAAGATAATTTTATTTTAATATAAATTCATAAAACACAATGAAAACCATTTTTAGACAAATATGTTTTAAGCCCAAAAATGAACTTATACTAAAAATAAAGTATAAAGGTGATTTGTATATAATTAATTATATTATTTTTATCTAAATTAGTCTTATATAAATTGAAGTTTAAATTTAAATAATACTAGGACTTTTTATTGAAAGAAATGAAAGTTTTACAAAAAACTGTACTTTTCATTATTTACTGAATAATCGATCATTTCAGATTAATCCAAAATTTTCAACCTATAATCATGTTTATATGATAATTTCAAAAATTATATCCTATTTATCAAATAAAATTTATAAAATGTTCATAGATTACTTATAATATTCTATCAAAACTGGTAATAAAAACCATTTTTGAAGAAAACTTATTTTTGAAGAATAAAATGTCTTCAAAAAAATTGAGTACTTATGTTATAAGTTTTAATCAGTACATCTGTATTGAGTATGAACTTTATTTATAAGTTTCATAATTCAATTAATAATATTTATAATAACCAAATAAATGGTTAGTTTATAACTATAACAGTTAAATAATAATATATCATGGTTTATTTATGCTCGGTGTTGCCTATTGTATATGCTATCAAATAGGGTATCATGTGGGAAAAAATTTATGAGATATTTTAAAAAAATTATAAAATAAGTTAATTATGTGTCTAATCTAAAAATAAATTAAACTTTTAAGTTCTTGTTTGAGATTTATTGTGATATATAATTATTAAAATTTTAAAATAATTATAAATATCTAAAATTTTATCTTAATTTATCTCACTTGGTATAAACGATAGATTTTAATGTATTTTTTTCAAGAACTGAACCTAAGAGTGTGGGTTTAGGTTTCCTTAGGAATCACCAACATACTAGGCCACAACATCAGTGAACTTTTTTATTCACCTATGATTCTTGCCGCCCACCTGGGAAATGGTCAACACCATCCATGCAAACCTGATGAACCACTTCATTCCACTTTAAGTGATAAAAATCACTCATAGCCACATGTTATATGACCAACACAATCCCAAGGAACTATTTTAGTCATCACATCACAACACAACAACCACAATCAGCTTCATCACACTTAACTAACCAAGGAAGAACATATAATACAATCCATGACAAGATATTACTAAAATTATCTTTTCACACCTTGGTCTACCCTCGATAACCACTATGAATAAAATTAATCCCAAGGCATTTCATTCATGGTCTCACCCAAACCCTCCCACACATGTACTTTCACCATGCATATTTAAACACCTGTATAACTTAGGAATATACATGGCACTAACTACATAGATTTTTCCTAACTCTACCTGTTATAAATCCTTATAAAGTTTGTATTTAATTTAATGATTCACCAAAATATGAAAAAATCTATAAAAATATAGTTTTTTAGTGAGGTATAGAGAAATATTAATAAATAATAACATTAGTTGCATGTAGAATATTAACCTTACCCGTACCTCCATCCCACTTTAGAAAACAAGGGATTCTTATAAGAAACAGAAGAGATATCACATAGAGAGAGAGGGTGGGATGAGAGTATAATTTAGTTTGATACCCCCGTATGATATTTTTTGTAACTCCAAAAATCCCCTCTAAAATGTTTCTTTAATAATTTATTTAATATTTTGGATGATACTAGAGACAATGTTCATCATATCCAAAATTTGGGAAACTTTGTAATAACTCAAAATCTATTCACAATGAGTCATTCCATACATCATAGTATGTCATTTCAGACTTCATAGTGAGTCATTTAGGACTTAATAGTGAGTTATTTTAGACATCATATATAGTTTTTTTAGAATTCATAGTGATTCATTTCAAACATCATTATGATTCATTATAATCATATCTAAATTTTTGAATAGTGGAATAACTCATACTCACATTATAGTAATTTATTCTTGACATAACTAATTTTCCATTCCAAAATGACTCATAATCAACCCAAAATCACTCAAACTCAACCCAAAATGATTCATACTCATTCCATTTTTATCCATTTTTCTATTTCTAGATTTAATAAAATATTTTATAGATCCCAAAGCCTAATTAACTCAAAATATGTATTTTTATCCCTTCTAATCATTTTAAATTCATTAAATAACTAAAAAAATATGCTAGAACATTTGATATCACATTTAAAATAACTAAATCCCTAGCCCTGAGTCAACTCACATGGCTCACTCCTTGGACAATACCAACACTTAAAACTCCTCCATTGGGTCCTTAGACACATGAAAAATCAATGAAGCAATGTGAATCTCTATTATAACTAATTGTGACCTTACAACCTGTATATAAAAATATTGAGATAGAGGGGTTATATTATATAGTATAATTCATATAAATTCTATTTTTCGTGACATAAAATTCTTTCTCTATGTGTGCTTTGATGTGTTGCTAGAAATTAATCTTGGAATTCAGGTAATTTTACATATTTTTACTGATAAAGAGGTCTATAGGTCAACAGACATGGTGTATCTAGAATCTCAATAAATTATAATGAATATAATATTGAGAACATATATTATCTTGGATTGTGTAATAATTATTACCCATATTTTTTTGATCACCTTGATTCAAATATTCGAGTATAGAATATGTGAGTTGAATATTATCTCATGTATAATTATTCATAATATAATAAATAAATTTTTATTTATTCACTATTTTATTGAATACAATAAAATAAAAATTTATTTATTAACATGAATATTAAAATTACTATTTATTTCACTTTTTTTAAAATATATTTATTTAATTATTAAAGAAATAATATTAATTTATATATTTTTTTATTATTCAAAGACAAAGAAATTCAATTGAGGATTGACATGTCGAGATATTGGTCTAATGGAAACAAAATATATTTTCAATATCTTTTAAATAAATTAATATTTATTTATTTAAGAAATGAGACTAAATCATTTCATGAGATATAATAATATTGTTATTGTTATTGTTAGACATGGTGAATTACTTATATTAAATATATTGAAATGGGACTTTTATGTAATTATTTATGTATGAACCTAATTATATAGAGAAAATTGTATCACATTTTTATTATAAAACATATTATACACAATGATAGACCCTCTTGAATTATCTCAAGTCTAGGTGAGACTCTTTCTCTACACTCCCTTTTATGAAAATAAAGAGAATAAGAGAACCCCTTATCGTTATGAATAAAAAATAATTTAAGCCACTTATCTATATCACTCTATCACTAAAAGATTCAATATCATCATCTAAATATTTTTGGATCATGCATGGATACATTTATTGGAATCCCTCATTGGGTTCACCATTGTGTAATGACATGAAAGTGAGGTAATAATAATTGATCGAGATGATTTTTCTCAATTAAATTAATTATTATTTTTAATAAATCATAAATTAAATGTGAGATATCCTCTATAGGTTATTTAAAAATTAATTTTATCATGTTATAATGATTTATCCATTTACATCTATGAGAAAATAAATTAGAAACCTGTCGAATTCTTTTACTGAACCTTAGAAACATTGATTGGTATCAAAGTAGAAACATTTTTTTAATTATTGAAAATTTATTTAATAAATATCTATCATTTTATTTTAAGTTTATCATTTATATAATTTTATTAATTATCTAATGATTATGATAATTCATGAATATGAGTTCCTATGTCCTAAAATAGGTCAAGACAAGTAACAAATACATGAAAAACCCATTGGGAGTTCCCATGATTACTCACAGTATGAAAAGATTACATGATGCATAGTGGAAAATTAAATGAAGTGTATCTATAGTCAACCCCCATATACTAGGATACTTAAATTTCAAAACACCATGTTTTATGGTATAAGGTTTTATTAAATAAATGAAAATTGACCATCGATACAACATAATCATTATGATAGATGAAATAGCATGTAGTTGGTGTATACACCATGTAAGCACCATAATGTTTTAACAACCATGTAAATCATATAAAATTGTGTAGAAAAGACATGGAATAATCACATGAAATGTATTGACTAAAAATTGAGTGATATATCTAGACATACACTACATGGAATGAAGCTGAAATGTAATCATTAGGTGACACATTTCCACTCATGAAATGGACACATTGGATTATTTTTAGTCTCTCATGTGGGTCAATATCTAGAGAAAATAAAGTCAAAAAAATAAATTATGTGTAAACTATTGTACATTTCATGTGATAGGTGTTGTTCCACACCAAGTATATATATAAAAATTGATTTTTAGCATGTTGAGTGGGTATAAATGATTAATTATTCTTCCCCTAGTAAAATATTCAACTACACGATGAGTAACTATCTTTTTGCATGGTGTTTATTTTATGTTCATTTAAAAATATACAAGAATCATATGTAATTTTGTGTTATGTGGTCATACACATCATAAAGACTATGAAACTTGGCCCAGGAAACTACATGTTTGGTATATCTTGACATTCCTCATTGGCACATGTTATATAAGTACATTTTACATGACATGGACTATGCACAGTGTATAAAACACAATAGTTTAAATGATAGGGAATGTTGTGCGTGTATTAAATACAATAAATTGGTTTAGTTTAACACATAATATATATAACATGTGGCGTCTATAATATACATAATATACTTAAATATTTTGAAATAAAAAAATAATTTATTTAAAATAATAAAGGATGATAACATTGTTTCTTGTAGAATGTTAGGATAGAACTTGATAAAAAACTTAATTAATTAGTTTACTAATTTTTTAATTCTGGTAAATTTATTTTAATTAGAATTCATTTAAATTAGTGCAATATATTCTAAATATTTAATTATTGCATATTGTGACAGATCATGTGATTGATCTTATTATGTGTGTGTTGAATTTATTTAATTTACTTATTTATTTATTTCATAGTCTAATGAAATATATATTAATAAATTAAATATTATGATCATTGAATAATTCATGAATCCTTTATTATATACAATCGTGCATGTTCAAGGTTTATATAATATAATTATAATCCCCTTCTTCCTCACACCTTTGAGTAAGTATACATTTATAAAGGATGGAGTTATAAATTATATGATAGGGTTCATCACCACTTGACTAACCAACCATTAGATGGAGATTAAGATCATATCACATACGAATTTTATTTTTGTCTATATATTGTTATTTATCTATTTATGCAATGGATGGTGTATTTATTTGTTAAAATAAACCTAGTTACTTAAAGTAAATAAATTAATGAGAAAGTTAATATAAATAATATTATTATTATTTTGTTTAAATTTTTTAATCAAACAATATTAACTAATTACATAAATTGCACATAATATTAACAAGATTGAGAACAATAAAATAATTAATAATTATGTATAAACTAAATAATATTCCTTAAAGAAAATATGATGCTAAAAAACAAATTTCATCATCTAATTTAAGATGAAAAAATAGTTATAGTATAAGTCAAGAAAAATTTAGGGGCACATTCATCTATTAGTATTTCTTCACATGGATAATGAGTTGACTTAATAAAATTAAAATTACACATAGCAACCATATCCCATATAATATGATATGTATGTAATCATTGAAGAAATATGATTATAGTATTTTGGGATTGGGGACTACACATAATAAATCAATTAACTTCATGTTAATGTTGCTTTAAATTAAATTATATCTAAATACCTTTGAGTAATTTTCATGGCCACAATCTGAGTTTTGATAAGGAAACTATTTATCTTATTCTATAAAAAATACATACCAATAAATATTTTAAATATAATGATGAGGGGTGGAATTATTTTTTAAAAGATATAGAGACTAATTAAAATTATTAACTAAATGAGAAATTTGAATTCAATTTAATATTATAAAATCATATAATATTTATTTAAGATTAAAATATAATATATTTCCACCACATAAATATCCCTATAATCCTTTATAGAGATATAAAATCTTTATATCAGTTAAAATTTCTAGGATTGGTATAGGCACTTCATCATTTTATTATGCTAAGAGTGGAAATTTTCTTTACTGCAGCCCTTAGTTTCTTCAAATTCCTATGGGGAGGAAAGTGTGGAAGAGTAAAATGTTTTATAGAAACATTTGGATGATGCATAGGATTTACAATTCCACATGTAATCATCCCTAACTACTAAGATCAAGATGTTTCATGAATATATTGATGTATACTACATGATATCTCATCTTCATGATCCATATTTAGAGAAACAAAAGACAAGATAGGTACAAAATCTCCAAATAACTCTATATAGAAGCTAGAGAAAACATTTGATATAGAATTCATGTAGTTAAGATGATTTGATACATTGTGTATTTTGAAATTATGGGATAAAAGTTTCCCAAGGAATTATGAAATAACCTCATTATCTCCTTATTTACCTTGATATTATTTTGTGTTATTTTGAATTTCATCATGAATGATATGGATATGATGCTCCTGGATCTCATGAAATTCATTCACCAAGAATATGAAAATATAAATCATGAAAAAACATTCTTTCCTCGTGGTGAGTAAAAGGAAAGGCATGGAGGGGAAGTTCTAAGCCTAAGGTGCCATCACAATTCCCTCTAATGGATAGAAAGATCTAGAGGGGGCCTAAAGAGTAGGATGAATAGTGATTTATTTATAGTCACAAACTAAGATGGGTCGCCATCCGACCTGGCACCCAACCCGGTCTATGACATGGACTGAAGGGTGTTCCTGATCCTCACGGGCTGGCACAAGTGCCCGGGTACCAAAAAAGTGCAAGGGAATGATTTACCCAAAATGAGAGACAAAAAAACTATCAAAAAAAATATATAAACTTAAAATGAAAAACTATCAATCAAATAGGCCCTTAAACTAAAAACAAACTTAAAGGTCTATGACTCAAACCAATAACTAAAAGAAAACGATAACAATGGAAACTAAAACTCTGACTCAAACCTCCCGACAATAAGAGAGGCCGCATCAACACCACCCTGCATGAGAAGACCAACTGCAACCTAAACCACTATCTCTAAGCAAGATACCTCAACCTAGGATACACAAAGAACAAGTTCTACATACACCCAAAGGTGTATGTAGGGTGTGATCCAAGAGCCCAGTAGGATGACACTATATAAAAAGGTTCTATTCCAAAAACATTCAAGAGATAAATTTAATATGCTTATTAAAAGTTATACTTTTAAAACTCTTTCAAGAAAAACATTTACAAGCTAAAATTTGAAAGGGAATACTTGATGAAAACTACTTCACAAACACCATTTTAAAGAGGAAGAGAAAAATTCATGAAGGACACACACACACAAACACAAGTGGTCCTCCATATCCTAACGGAAGGCACCACGTTATGGATGGTAGAGCACTATGGGTAAGTCCCCTAAGGTTCATCAAGCTTGAGTGAGACCCTAGAACCTCAT
Source organism: Viscum album (assembly GCA_963277665.1). Taxonomy (NCBI): domain Eukaryota; kingdom Viridiplantae; phylum Streptophyta; class Magnoliopsida; order Santalales; family Viscaceae; genus Viscum; species Viscum album. Next base: position 1,893,106,777 of record OY728125.1, on the reverse strand, counting down.
ATCTCAGTGAAACGTGGCTTAGAAACCATGACCCTTAGTAAACGTGGCTTAAAAACCATGACCCTCAGTAAAGGTTTCTTAGAAACCACAACCCTCAGTTATTCATATGTTTAGTTAGTGTTTCAATCATCAATCCAGCTAAGTGAATAGGGACAGTACCCCTCCGGATCACTAGCGCACTAGTTCTAGTCCACCCACCAAGATACCTAAAGTTTTCCCTTATGCTCAATCAAGTTCCACATTCACACAGTGTATCACTTTCACATATCACAAACCAAAAAAAATTACACATGTAAGTCACCACTTTCACACCCAAACACCATTTTAAAAACACACGCACACCAAAATACCTTTGAAAAATACATTTGAAGTTACTTAATCATTTCACAAATACCAATTTGGCAACACTCAAAAATGAACATGATCAGTTTGCACAACTTAGAAAACATTATTAAGAAACACAAAAAGGTATTACACAATAAACATACTAAATTAAAAACTAATTCATATTAAACTCTTCTAAAATACTACTTTTTCACCATCTAAATAAGTTAATAAATCATTTAAACTATTTATTAAATCATTTCAAGAACAACCAAGAAGACTTTGCACCAAAATACATCCAAAATCCCCTTTTTAATTCAAACACACATTTAATCTTATAAAATACAACTTCTGCACTCCACATATAACTTAATAAGTCCAATTTAACAATTTATGAAATTCTTAAAGTTAGAACACAAAATTTTACACAAAATAAAATACCCTTGATTAATTCATACAAAAAACACCACTTTTAACATTAAAATATGTTCACGAAACATGATTTACACCTAACAATTTATCCTTTAAAACTTTTTTCACAAAACATCACACTAAACCACACACCCAAAAATTTAATCATTTTTTCCCAAATAAATTCATTTGTACCACAATGACATACCAAAAAAATCAAAAAAAAAACAATTTTTTCACCACACAATGAGATCATAGAACACTTTTATATATTCAAATAATCTTAAAAAAGTTATCAAATAATGTGAAGGTATGAAACCACCTACCTCAGTGTTGATTTTTTCCAAATCTTGTGTGGGTATTCATCCACACCTAATACGCACCACAAACAAACCCAATAGAACCCTAAAAATGAATCGGATCAAAGAGAACATCAAAACCCGAAAAAAAAACCACCTAAACCCTAATCGGGTAATCTTACAAAGGAAGAACCAACCAAACTAAATAAAATTCACCTACGATGGGGATATTGGGGGGATTTTCGAGAAAGACAAGGGGTGCCAAAAGCGAGTCCCACCAAAAAAATATGGTTGGGGTCTTTCCATAAAGGAAGAGGGCATGGCTAAGGGGTTGTGCGTGGGTAGTAGGGGTGCGGGGAGACCGGAGGGAATCACAAAGGGTACTGTTGGTGGGTGAGCAGGGCAGTGCAAGGGGATCCCAGTGCGACGGGGTGAGGCCATGGCTGGAGGGAGGTTTGGCGGTGGTTGGGACGCTAAATTGGGAGAGCATGCGCGAGGAGGCCGGTCGGAAGGCGGATGGTCCGATGGAAGGTGTAGGCGAGGAGGCCGGTTGGGATGTATAAGGGGTGGTAGGATGGAAGGAATTCGTTGGCTGGTGAGGAGGTTGCGGCGTGACGAGGGGTGTCTGGGGAGAGGCGGGGCGCAACGTAATGGATTCGGGAGACTGTAGTAGGCGGCTGGAGGGAAGTATGAGGGGTGTGCCACGAGCAGGGGAAGGTCGGCCGGAAAGAAGCTGCTGGGAAAGGGGGTGCGGTGCTAGCAGGGAGGTGCACTAGGGTTTAGTGCGCAGGGGGAATCTGATAGGAAAAGGGGGAAGTAAAGGGGAGGGAAGAAAAAAAAGAAATAAAGGAAAGAGAAAAGAAATAAAAGAGGAAAAAAAGGAAAATAAAATAAAATAAAACCAAGGGATGGAACCCTAAAAAAAGGAAACTTACTACTACTAATAATAATAATAATAATAATATCCTCAAATAATAATATTATTATTATTATCATTAAAACAATCCATTAATTTTTATTAGACTTCTTATTTCTATTTTGTTTCTTTATTAATTCATTTTATTTAATTATTTGACATTGGCAGGTCACCCGATGGCCCAGGAGAAGCCGCGCAGTCTTCAAATCGTGCTCCACCCAAGCATCAGACTTTTTCAAGCCGCAAAGACCCATTTATCAAAAAAAACTCAAAATTCAACTTGGACTCATCTGACACCCCAACAGAATATTTTAAAGACAAATAAAATAATAAAGTGAACGTAACTTATTATTATATTAAAAATAATATTAATAACAACATAATACAATTTATATTATTAACACTATTAATGATAATAATAATATATTCAAACAATATTATTATTATTATGATTAAAACAATTCCCTATAAAAATTATTACACCACTTATTTTAATTTTATTTCCATTTCATTATTCAATACATTTTATTTATCTGCCTCAAATATCAGGAAGGTCATATGGTGAAGCGGGTGAGGCCATGCGGTGACTCAGGAAAGGTTAAATGACTTTGATCATGGGGCATTGAACACTGTCAAGGACAAAATGTACATTTTTAAATAAGAACCCAAAAATTTAATCGGGTTTCAACCCGAACTACCTGACGCCCAAAAATAATAATAAAATAAATAAATTTGAAAATGGCAGGTGTGACATTTATGGAATGAAAGTATATTTAAAGAATAAATTTTTTAATGAAAAAAATAATTGAAAAACTTTATATAGTTTCGTTATTAATTGTAACTGATCCATTTATACAAAATAGGTTTTGGATATAACATATATTACTAATATTTGTATCCAAATATAATAATTATGTATATTTCAGAATATTATTAAATAGGAGTTATATCTTTGAGTTTCCAATATAGTGAGACTAGTTTTGTAGGTTATAATAGCCATCCATCACACACTATTTATGGGATTGGTTTTAGTTATAAATAACTATTGTTATATGCCCAGTTTAGCCAATATTATTATTTTTATATCATGTTTATACATGGAAGATTTTTTTCATGTTTTTAAATAAATAATTTTACTTTTATTAATATTTCAATTTGTATGATATAAAAAAACTAAATAATAGTGTTTTCATACATGAATATAAACCTCAAATATTATTAGTTCATAAAAAAAAGTTCACATGACACATATCGTACCCATTTGAGTAATCACATAAATGATAATATAAAAAATAATCATTTGAAAAAATTACATTAATAAGGGTATTTAGATTCTTTTGAACTAAAATACATAGATATATTCCATGCTTGATTACAAATAAAAATGATTAAGGATTCATTTAGTGGAAAATGTGAGAGAGTTAAAAAGATTCGTGAATTAGTTCATGCATATTTATGTGGACCTTTTCCAATATATGATAGAGGTGGATATTCTTACTTTATTACTTTTACTGATTATTTTAGTAGATAATGATATATCACCTTGATAAGGTATAAGTTTTATTAATTTAAGTAATTTAATTAATACAAAAATGCATTAGAGAAGAAACTATGTATAAAGATAAGGAGACACTGATTAGTCCAGGGTAGGGTGTATATTAACAAATAATAGATCAATTATTTAAATGATATATATGTATATATATATTACTCAAACTTACTCCTCCTTATACATAACAATTTAATGGTGTTTGTGAATGGAGGAATAACACCATGTTAACATTTTGGGGTCAATGAGGAGTTAAGTAGACCTTCTATAATAATTTTGGGGATAAGAATTACATAATATAAATATATTCTATTCTAAATACCATCTAAATTGAAAATTTTAATTTCATCTATGCTATGGTGTTTAAATAAATATACTTTATTAAATATTCATGTATGGGGATGTATGGCATTTTCTTCATCGAATCCTTACCATTAACTAGAATCGTGAGGAATTAATTTCAAAATTATAGGGTATTTTAATGAAACTAAAGGATATTTTACATATTATCCCTCATATATAAAGTTTATAGTTGTTAGATGTACCAATTTTTATGAATGGGGACTTGTGTAATGCCTCAACCCCAAAATCCCAGAGTTGGTGTATTATTTTAATACATTGGCATGATTACAAGGAATAAAGTCCCAAAAGGCCAATCAGTTTAGCAGTCTGGGAAAATAGATTACATGCATGAACGTTACATTACACATTAAAACATAACACAACATAAATAATCTATTGAGAAGTCCATTATTACCATAGCTTAACTCCGCATATCAAACATAATACACTTCTTGGAATCCTGGGAAAACAAAACATAAGAAATGGGTGAGCTCAGATGCTCAGTAAGGGTAAATAATTTAGTGGAAGCTATAAACTTTTTAGGCAAGATGTGTAATAAAAACAATAGACTTTTAAATATAAACTTGAACATAATATGGAGAAAATAAAATAATTGTCATATAAACATGCACATGGGTATTCTACTAATCGAATAGTCACATGTAATAATTAATTACATAATTAGAAAATGCCTAACGTGAGACATCAATACCACATAGTCAAGGCCTTGTGCCAAGACTACAAATAAATTTTTTTCAAGGCCTTATGCCAAGACACTAGTTTTTCTCATGAGACCTGTCGATGCATCGAGGAGCTATAGCAAGCTCCACCCGTCACTTACTAAGTCCACTATATTCCTCATATGAAAATTTTGAAACATAACATTAACATTCATATTAAAACTAGCATACGAAATGTCAATACTTCAATCATAAACCATGAATGGTATAAAAATAGAACATTAACAGTTAAACATATCATAAATCATTCAATACAATATTTAAGATTGTATTTAAAATAAATCAACCTCAATCAAGAATAATATCCAAAAAGGATGTTGACATAGTTGAAAATAATTAGTAAAACCCTTTGAGAGATATATCTCCTTTTTCATGAAATCATTTAAAAGTATCATAATTTATAAAGGAAGACCTTTAAAAGATATTTTTTAATCAAATTTTTCCATACCAATTTGAAACATTTTAATGGAATTAACATTTTAAAACATTCATTTCCATATAAATAAATCCTTAAAACCATTTTGAAAACATGGACATTAATGAGAAAATTTTAGAAGAATAAATATTTAAAACATTTAAAATAATGTTTTAGTTAAAGATTACCTTAAATAGTTATTTTAAAAAGTCTTTTATGATAAATTTACATGGATAATAAATATTTTCTAGAAAATACTTACACATAAAAAATCTCGGATAATAATAAGATTGAGGAATTAACCCTTACCTTGTACTTTCCTTTGGTCGAGGGTATGTTTAACCTCATGTATAATGACCATAGTATGTTATTAAATTATACTAGAACCATATTCATATTTATTATTTCATACATGATTCATTTATGAGTTTATACTACCCATTTAATAATTATTTTCATGTTAAATTAACATTTTGTGTAATAATCACTTTCTTTATCGTACGTGTTTTAACTTGTTGTTATTGATCGTATCATTTGGATCATGATTTAAATACTTCCATAATATAAAACATGATTTATATATAATATATATTTAGAATATAAATAAGTATAATAGATTGATATATGAAATGGAAAACACCGTTTATAGAGATGGTAGGTCGTACGTACGCATAAATGATGTTTCCGTTTTCATATCGTATTGAACGGAAGTAAGTGAATAAGATATATGTAAGTACATAAAAACATAAATATATATATATATATAAAGTATAATTATCATATCATATATTACATACTTATTAATAATATATATTTTTATAATCATCGTTGAATGGTGAACCTGGAAATGAATCTCATCGCGTCGTGGAGACGGTAAACCGTACGTACACACGAGCGACGATATCATATCCTTAATGATTAAAAGGTGTGGAGTTGGATGGTATATTAATTTTATAGAGAAATTATCATTTTATTTTCATTATTTATATACATATTACTCATCATTATATTCATCCAAATAACATAGTTTTTAATAGCAAATTACACCATAGTGTGGAGACGGTAAGCCATACGTACGCACGCATTGTGACATTATCATTCATAGGATGGATAGAATAATGAGTATGGTTTTACCATATTTATAATAACATTTCAGTATGTATAAGGTACTGGAGTGATTATTTTGGTATGGAAATAACAAAGAAATAGAAATTGGATGAAGAAAAGAACTTTGAAAGAGGTGATAAAATAATTACATCTTCTTTGGGTGTTTCCATTTGATTTGAACAAAAGGGCTCCTTAGGTTAGATTTATGCTCAAGGTAAGGCCTCTATGTTGAATTGAGGGAAGTTAGGAGGAGGTTTTGGTAGGGGTTTACTAAGCCAAATGGCTTTGTAGGTGAGATTTTGAGAGAAGGGGAAGTACCCTTCTATAAGAGAGGCGAGGGCCACTTTAGGAAAAGTTTGTAATATTATTTTATTATAAAATCATTTTCGGTTTCTAATGGATAAAAATTGATTTATTTCAAATATAAGGTGTGTATGGGTCGAAATAATCTCAACCAATAGGTTTTAGACAGGTTTAGGTCACGAATTAACCCTATCTTTTAGATTTAACTCTTAGTTAAATAGTTTAACTTTTAAAATGTCCTCTTGTATTATTATAATAAATGGTTACTAAACTTACAATAAAAAGCCAAAATAACCCCAATTGGTTCTTTAATGACATATTTATCAATATATAAGTCCTTTGGATAAACCTTATATTTTTAGGAATATTATATCATTTGATAATATAGTATTGGTTTTGAAAACTCATTTATGTCAATTTTGACACTATTTAGTATTTGGTTTTTTTGAAAGTCCTAAAATCATGATTACTTCGAAAAATATCATTTAAGCAACACTAAAATGTCATATTAATCTATAAAATTAGTTTATGGCATCAAAATCTTCAATTTACATTTATTATTATATTTATAATATCAATTATTTTAATATTTTATTGATAAATTAATTGCTGCATCATCATTGTGTCATAAATAAATTTAATTATTTAATGTATAAAAATTATAAATAATATACCATTATATGGGAAATATTTTTATCTTTCTAATTAATATTTATAGTCAAATTTATCTTATTTATAACCCTATATAAAAAATGTTTTATTTATTAAACTTTGATTTTAACACTTTCAACTCTTCTTTAAGTAAAATAATAATAAATGTCCTAATATAATCCAAGTGGACCAAAAAGATAATATTTTAGTCCTAAGGTTGTTTTTTGTCAAAATACACTTATCCAATAGAATTAGTACATGTAATATGGTAATAATAATATCATTTTTACCTTTAACTACCCTATTTATTTTTCACCGTGGTAAATTAAAGTCAAAAGTTACTATTCACAAAAAATTATTTTCTTCTTATTGAACCACATTTTAATTTCTGATATCAACCATGTCTCTATCATTTTTGAAATTAAATTCAAAAAAGTGGTAAAATTAAGTTTTTTGCAAATTTGCTAACGTGCCTAGAAGGTGGGTAAAAGACGGTAAAAAGTTCAATAAAATTTTATATATCTAATTTTATTATAAAATGACACCAATGAATTAAATTGAACTAATATAGGTATTATGTTTCTATTTTGACTTAAAATAAATTTAAATAAACTAAATAATTATTTAAATAAAAAGTCGGTTTTGAATAATAACGAAGTGTTTTTCATTATTCATCAAAAATTGAATATTTTCAGAAAAATACAAAAAATTCACCCTAAGTTAATTTTGATATTCTGAATTCAAAAATGAATTCTATTTTACCAAATTCACAAAATAGAATTTTAATTAATTAATTAAAAATTAATTCAAGTTATCAAAACAAAAAAGTGAGTTTTAAAAAGTAAAAACTATCAAAAGATTGACATGTGTTTATGTCAGATTTAAATGTGAAATTACTTATAATGACCTAAATTGTATTAAATGACAATAATATAATCTAATTATACTTCTAAACCATTAAAATTCATAATTTAACACTATAAATTATTTCGATTAAAAATTTTGTTTTCAATTAAAATTCAGTATTTTTCACTATTCATCAAAATATGAATGTTGTCAAAAAAGTACCAAAAATTTATCCAAACTAAATAATTATGTCCCACTTCTAAGGAAGAATTTAATTTTATTAAATTGAATATATAAAAGTGTCAAATATTGGTTTTAAAAAGGGTTCTTCATTAAAAGGCATTAAAATTGCATTTTTTGAAAAATACTTCTTTTATCGAAAAAAAATGAATTTGTTATTATATTATATATAAGAAACACATAATATGGATTCTAAAATTATATGGAGTATATAAAATTCAAAATTATTTTAATAATATTCATAACCGCTTTTTGAGCGGCTAGTTTGGTAAGTCGTGGTGCGCTCATACTCGGTGTTGTGTGTAGTGAAAGTTATTGAATTACTTTGAATAGATAACGTACAATGAAATCTTGGGGTGTTACATTCTCCATTCCTTAAATAAATTTTATCCTAACAATTTGAAATTGTTTTTCAAAAATAAAAGGTTAAAAATAGAAAAATACCTTTGTTGAAAATCGACATCGGAAATTGGGTTAATAAAATTTATTCTTAATAAAAGGGAAAGAGAAATGAAAAAGTCACCACCAAATTATTATCTTGATTAGGATAACATTAGTGGAAAATAGAGACACATAATTGGAGGTAACCATAAATATTAATAGAGAGTGATTGAGGTTATTAATCACAAACAAGTGTAAAATGGAGGGCCTCAAAGCCATTAATCTATGATTATTTAAAATATCATCGGTTCAACAAAACATAAGGTATTAGTATAACACATTTTTTGTTTTAAGATCCCTTACTTAAATTTTAAGAATTAATTTATTCATAGAATAAGTGGAAAAAAATATACTTTACAAGAAGTGTTTCATCCTTAAACTAATTCTTACCAGAAAAAAATCTTTCACTCCAAAAGATAATAGAATACAAAAATATTCTATTTTTCCTAATCGTATAGGGTTCCAAAAATAATCAATTTATAATTCATTTGTCAGAATATTTAAAAAAACTACATTATACAAACCAGGACATCACGTAGGACAGTGGTAGGTGATGCACCTTTATCGCCCTTCGGTTGTCGGTTTAAGTCTCGCAGCCTTGTCGAATGTGACGGGTTGTCATCCAACCTCTGGGTTGTCCCTTTTATAACAATCTCAAAATAATCTTAAGAAATGATTTAACCTTAATAATAATATCCAATGTCAAACTTAATTCATTCTAACCTTTAGACTTATCCAAAATACTTCTGTCCAAACTCACAGTCCAAAATTTATAAGTAAGGTAAACAAAATGAAGATCTTTTTTCCACGTAATAACATGTGAATACCTTCATCATGTGTTATTTTAAAACATGGTAACACGCTGAATTATCATAAAATATTATTTATTACATTCATGGTCCATTATTCCTTATAAAATACTGTATATACTCTTTATATCCAAAAATGATGTAAACTCCAACAATAATGGAATAAACAAACAATTATTAAGTTTTAAAGTAGTCATTAATATCGAATATAATTTATCCAAATCAATCATATATTATTCCAAAATCACTACCTCAATATCAAAACCATATTAAGTTTTATCTTTCCTTAAACCATGTATTTTCCAAAAAGTTTAACTTTCTATTGAGTCACATTTCTTAGAACCATATAATCTCAAATCCTCAATGAAATAGTACTGTAGTACAATCCTTATTTATTTCCATAATTCATATAACCAGTACATCGTTGATAAAACACTCAAATTAAATAATTGTTTAATAAAAACATAAGAACACTAATCCTTCCTCTTCATCTGTGGTAGTATCATAACTTGATTATTATCAAATGGCATCATTTGGGGCATACTCTGATGATTTGGACATTGATTCACATAGTGTCCCAACTCCTTGTAGATAATCATTGTACATTTGAAACCTTTTTCTTACCCTTCCAATCACGTACTTAGTGTCCTTTTTCTCCACCCTTATAAAAAACTCCAATTCCCTTCAAGAATTTACCAAGGTGGTTCTTTCCACAGTTATCACATATAGGAAAATCCTTCTTTCCCCTCTTCCCTTTATCCATCTTTCTCTCTACCATCCTTTTCTTCTCTTGCTTCCCTTCAAAGCCATTGGACTCAGAGGATTCTTTACTTATCTTATTAACATGTGATATTATTTCTTCATATGATGAGAATATGTGGGGTACTATTTCCCTTATAAATGTTGTCTTAATACCATAAAAGATATGATCCTTCTTACTCTTTGGATCATATATATTGTTGTAGTTCTCATTCCTTCTACTGGGTGCCATTTCTAAACAATGGCCTACACTAGGTTAGTTTATTAATCGAAATTCATAATTCAAAACTTGTAAAATACCTAACATAAATAGAAAATATTATGCATATAATCTATAATAATAATAAAAAAATGTTTTCTTTTAGTAAGTATTTACTCCTAAATCCTTCATAATGTCTTGTAAACAAAATGTGAATTATCCTAAACATATCCCCCGGAAGTGTTGTAACCAAGAGTGCAGCAAGGCCCATTATCAGGTACCATGATACCATGGGTCAAGACCAAAACTCCTTGTTAGAGTTTTCACTTTTAGGTACATCTGTGCTAGATTCGTCTCTACCTTCTCATATCTAGATAGGGATGTATTGCTGGGAAAATACACAAAATATCTGCATTACCAAAATTCTAGGAAGTTCTTCTATACTAATCCTCAAAGTCTATCTTAGGGTAATGTTATCTAATTAGAGTTTTCTAAATCTATTTCCAAGGTTGTTTCTAAACTTCCTTTGATACCAATTATAACACCCCAAACCCAGAATCCCAGAGCTAGTGTATTATTTTAATATATTGGTATGATTATAAGGAATCAAGTCCCGAAAGACCAATCAGTTTAGTAGTCTTGGAAAATATATTACATACATGAATGTTACATTACACATTCAAACATAACACAATATAAATAATCCGTTGAGAATGACATTATTCCCTGACCTTAACCTTGCATATCAAATATAATACACTTCTTGTAATCTTGGGAAAACAAAACATAAGAAAGGGGTGAGCTCAAATGCTCAGTAAGGGTAAATAATTTAGCGGAAGCTACAAACTTTTTAGATAAGACGTGTAATAAAAAAATCCTTTTAAACATAAAATTGAACATAATATGGAGAAAATAAATCAAACATTACCATATAAACAAGCACATGGATATTCTACTAGTGGAATAGTCACATGTAACAATTAATTTCATAATCACAGAATGCCTAATGTCGGATATCATTACTACATAGTTAAGGCCTCGTGCCAATACTAAAAATAATTTTTTGGGTCAAGGCCTTGTGACAAGACACTAATTTGCCTCATGAGACCAATTGATGCATCGAGGAGCTATAGCGGGCTCCACCTGTCAATTACTAAGTCCACAGCATTCCTCAAATGAAAATGTTGAAACATAACATTAACATTCGTATTAAAACTAGCATATGAAATGTAAATACTTCAACCATAAACCATGAATAGTATAAAAATAGAACATTCACAGTCAAACATATCATAACTCAGTCAATAAAATTTTGAATATTTTATTTAAAATAAATTAACCTCAATCAAGAATAATATCTAAAAAGGATGTTGACATAGTTGAAAATAATCAGTAAAACCCTTTGAGAGAAATATCTCTATTTTTCATGAAATCATTTAAAAGTATCATAATTTATAAAGGAATATGTTTAAAAGATATTTTTGAATCAAAGTATCCCATACCACTTTGAAACTTTTTAATGGAATTAACATTTTAAAACATTCATGTTCATATAAATAAATCCTTAAAACCATTTTGAAAATATGGACATTAATGAGAAAGATTTAGAATAATAAATATTTAAAATATTTAAAATGATGTTTTAGTTAAATATTACCTTAAAATAATAATTTTGAAAAGTCTTTTATGTGAAATGGACATGGATAATAAATATATCCCAGAAAATACTTACACATAAATAATCTTGGATAATAATGAGATTGAGGAATTAACCATTACCTTGCACTTTCCTTTGGTCAAGGGTACAATTAACCTCTTGTATAATGACCATAGTATGTTATTAAATTATACCAGAACCATATTCATATTTATTCTATCATACCTGATTCATTTATGACTTTATTATTGCCATTTAATAATGATTTCCATGTTAAATTAACATTTCGGGTAATAATCGCTTTCTTTTTTGTACGTGATTTAACTTTTTATTCTTGATCTTATCATTTAGACCATGATTTAAATACATAAAAAATATAAAACATCATTTATATATAATATATATTTAGAATATAAATATGTATAATAGATAGATATATGAAATGGAAAAACACTGTTTATGGAGACGGTAGGTCGTACGTATGCATAAACGATGTTTCCGTTTTCATATCATATTGAACGGAAGTAAGTGAATAAGATATATTTAAGTACATACATACATATATATATATATATATATATCCAGTATAATTATAATGTCATATATTCCATACTTATTAATAATATATATTTTTATAATCATCGTTGAATGATGAACCTGGAAAAGAATCTCATCGTGTCGTGGTGATGGTAAGTTGTACGTACACATGTGCGACGATATCATTTCCTTAATGATTAAAAGGTGTGGAATTGGATGGTATATTAATTTTAAAGATAAATTAGAATGTTATTTTCATTATTTATATACATATTATGCATCAGTATATCCATCCAAATAACATAGTGTTGAATAACAAATTACACCACGGCGTGGAGACGGTAAGTCATACGTACGCACGCATAGTGACATTAGCATTAATAAGATGGATAGAATAATGAGTATGGTTGTACCATATTTATAATAACATCAAAGTATGTATAAGGTACTGGATTTATTATTTTTTTATGGAAATAACAAAGAAAGATAAATTGGATGAAGAAAAGAACTTTGAAAGAGGTGATAAAATAATTACCTCTTATTTGGGTGTTTCCTTTTGATTTGAACAAAATGGCTCCTTAGGTTGGCATTATGCTCAAGGGAAGGCCTCTAGGTTTAAGTGAGGGAAGTTGGGAGGATATTTGGGTAGGGGTTGGCCGATCCAAATGGCTTTGGAGGTGTGATTTTGAGAGAAGGGGAAGTACCCTTTTATAAGAGAGGTGAGGGTCCCTTTAGGAAAAGTTTGAAAGATTATTTTATTATAAAATCATTTTATATTTATAATGGCTCCAAATTGATTCATTTCAAAACTAAGGTTGGTATGGGTCTAAATCCTCTCAACCAATAGGTTTTAGATAAGTTTTGGTTACCAATTAACCATATCATTTAGATTTAACTCTTAGTTAAATAGTTTAACTTTTACCATGTCCTATTGTATTATTATAATAAATGGTTAATAAACTTACTATAAAAATATAAAAGAACACCAAGTGGTTAATTAATGACATATTTATCATTATATAAGTCCTTTTGTTGAACCTTAGATTTTTAGGAATATTATATCATTTAATAATTTGGTATTTATTTTAAAAACTCATTTATGTCAATTTTGACACTGTTTAGTATTTTATTTTTGTAAAAGTCATAAAATCATTATTACTTAGAAAAAATATAATTTAATAATCTCTAACATGTCATATTAATCTATTAAATTCTTGTATGGCATGAAAAGCCTCAATTTAGATTTTTTTTATTTTTATAATATCAATTATTTTAATCTTTCATTGATAATGTAATTTCGAAATCATTATTGTGTTATAAATAAATTTAAATATTTAAAGTCTAAAATTTATAAATAAAATACCATTATGTATTAAATTTTTTTATCTTTCTAATGAATATTTATAGTCAAATTTATCTTATGTATAACTCTATATTACAAATGTTTTAGTTATTAAACTTTGATTTTAACACTTTCAACTCTTCTTTAGGTAAAATAGAAATAAATGTCATAATCTAATTCAAAAGGACAAAAAAGACCATATTTTATTCCTAAGGTTTTTTTTGGTTGAAATACACTTATTCAATAGAATTAAGACATCTCTTATCATAATAATAATATCATTTTTACCTTTAATTACCCTATTTACTTTTAACTATGGTAAATAAAAGTCAAAAGTTACTATTCACCAAAAATTATTTTCATCTTATTGAACCAAATTTTACTTACTGATAACAACCATGACTCTTGTATTTTTGAAATTCAATTCAGAGAAGCGGTAAAATTACGTTTTATTCAAATTTTCTAACGTGCTTAGAAGGTCGGTAAAAGATAGTAAAACATTCAATAAAATTTTATATATCTAATTTTATTATAAAATGACTCCAATGAATTAAATTGAACTAATATAGGTATTATGTATCTATTTTGACTTAAAATAAATTTAAATAAACTAAATTATTATTTAAATAAAAATTCAGTTTTAAACAATAACGTAGTGTTTTTCACTATTCATCAAAATTTGAATGTTTTCATAAAAATACCAAAAAATCATCCTGAGATATTTTTGATATTCAGAATTCAAAAATGAACTCTATTTTACCAAATTCAAAACATAAAATTTTCATTAATTAATTAAAAATTAATTCTTGTTGCCAAAACCAAAAAATGGGTTTTTAAAAAGTAAAAACTATCAAAAGATTGACATGTGTTTATGTCAAATTTAAGTGTGAAATTACTTATAATGACCTCATTGTATTAAATGATAAAAATATAATCTAATTATACTTAAAAACCATTAAAATGAACAATTAAACACTATAAATTATTTTGATTAAAAAAATTGTTTTCAATTAAAATTTAGTATTTTCACTATTCATCAAAATATGAACATTATCAAAAAAGTACCAAAATTTTATCCAAACAAAATTTTTTATGTCCCGCATCAAAAGAAGAATTTAATTTTTTTAAATTTATTATATAAAAGTTTCAAATATTGGTTTTAAAAAGGATTCTCCATTAAAAGGTAGTAAAATTGCATTTTATGAAAAATACTTCTTTTATCTAAAAAAAATGAATTGGTTCTTATATTATGTCTAAGAAACAAATCATATGGATTCTAAAATTATACCAAGAAGGTTTGGCCATGGGTTTTAAAACCTGGACCAAAATTTATTTGAAAAAAAGATAGTAAAGATACAGCAGATTAAGGGGGTGTTTACATGCATAGAACTACACCATAAACCAACACAAATGCACATCATAGAGTTACCTCTTCCTAGGCCGGCCATGACCCCTGGATCAACCCCTGTTATGACGCCCTCTTCCCCTTTACATGCCTTCATTCTCTATCCTATTCGAATCAGAATCCTCATGAGATGGATCCCTATCCTGTCCATGATCGTTCTGATGTATAGTGGGGTGGTCATGCAGTTCATCCCCTTGCACAACATTAGTAACCTGCACTGAAATGGGAGACTACTCCTGCAATACATCCACATGAGGCACCTCTGTGACCTGCACTATTTGAGCATCAAACTGAGCAGTATACTCCTTCTCCTTAGAGCCCTCCACATCCTCTTCAGCAGCAGGAATGAATCTTATATTGTTACAACCTGTATTCTTTAGACCTTCTCAGTGTTGCGTGTAGCGCAAGTTATTGAATTACTTTGAAGTGATAACATGTTATGAAATCTTGGGGTGTTACAAAATGCCTAAAAATTAGATATTGGGATCATGGTAGATTTCATTAAAGTCAAATCCTAAGATTTATAAGATTTTATATAGAAACAAATTCTATATGACTAAGTGTAATAACATGTTCTAGTGATTCATATACAGTATATAAGAACCATAGAGGCTAGAGAAAAAAATAGATGTGGTTTTATAGTCATTGATATTGGTGACATAGTTTTTATTGAAAATAATTAACCAATATCTAACAAGGAAGTAATAAAACGTTCATAAGTTGCAAAGTGGTAAGAATACATGAATTGTAAGATAGATTCCATATATTAAAAATCATGATTTTTTTTTTGGTAGATTTTATAATTTATGTAAATCCTTTTTTGAGGAAATTGGTATTCAATAAGAAAATGGACATGGATAGAAAGTATATTTCTTATAAGACATAAAACATTTTCAAATGCATTAATCAATGTCAAGGAATGGAAAAGGATAAAACCTTTCACCAATAATTATACTAAAACCCATCATAATTGTACATGACCTTATAAGAATTAATGATTTTTAGATTTGGAAAATGTTTTTCAAAAACGTAATCTATAATGGAATCTTTATGAAATTTGACCACATGACCCAACTAGAGTGGTTCTTGATACAAAAATATGTTAATATAGTGTGGAAGTTATAAAGATCTATTTATGGATTGTAGCATGCATTAAGATCATGGAACATCCTACTTGATGAAGTGATGAGAGAATTTGGTTTCATAAAGAATGAATATGTTCACTCTATCTTCTAGATGTTTAGTGGGAGTGAAATTTATTTCTTGTAAGTATATGTTAGTGATATATTATTTATCAAAAATGATATACCAATATTATAGTCAGTTAATAAATCATCAAACAAATTCTTCTCCTTGATAGGCTTAGGTAAACCATCCAAAATTTTAGGGATCAATATCCACCATGATAGATCAAGATGTTTCTAGGACTATTTTGAGGTACCTATATTTATAAAACCATAATATTTAACTTATATTTTCATTATAAAAATAATATATCTAATATCATACTTCACACACAAAACCAAACAAAAAACTATAAAACATTGTATAACCATTAATATTTAATCCTTAGACTGGGAGATGGAAATAGAGGTAACCACATTACTAAATATTTGTCTAAAAATGTAATGGCCATTATTAATAAAAATTTTATGATGAAATTTATTTTTCAAAGCTAAATAACTCATAAGATCATTTTTTGTTAAAAAAATATAAATTTTAATATTTATACCCTTTATTTTAAGAAAATAAATAAATTGTGGGTAAAATATATTATTGATATGAATAATATACTAACACAAATATAATTAGTAATTTATAGGAAATAATAATGAGAATAGTTAATATTTTAAATTATTATTTTCTTATAAATACAAGTTTTCATTCTATATTACAATTTTATTGTAAATAAAATTCTAGAATTATAGAATTTTAATTTGATAAAATGTACTTAATTTTTTTATTTATATTAACAATATTATCTTGTAATAAATTTTTTCCAATTTTATTAAAATAGTTTATTTTTTGGTGAATAATGAAAATAAAGTTTTTACCAAAACTGTAACTTTTATGACAATATCATTATTTAATAAAGACTTAGATTTTTATAAAACCCTTTAATTGATAAAATATATATTTATGTAGTGATTCTATATATTTTAAATACTATACTACTATTAATTTATGATACCAATGTATAGTATTTTATGAATTTAATTAACATTTTCCAATAAAATAAATTGTTTTTCAACATTTCTTATAATTAATTATTATTTTGGTAAAATTAATTTTTTTAATTGATTTTATGCTAATATAAGATTTATTTATTCTATAATAAACCGTTTTATCTCATGAAAATAAAAATAATTTATAATTTTATAATACACATAAATTTTACACTTAAAAATACACTTTCTAAAATTAGGTTTTTACACATTACATGCGATAATGTTAAAATTAAAATTTTTTACATGGATATTTTATATGATAAAATTCATTTTATATTTGAAAATTGTTGGTCCAAATTGTTTAATAATTACCATTTTATTTTTAGTAATTAAATATAAATTAATTTGGAAAAAAATAAGTACCATGGAAAAAACAAAAAAAAGGTAAAAGTGAAATATCTAACAGTAAAAGACTAAAACACGTGTTTCAAACCTATGTGAAAATGAATTATTAAGGGGAGATATACCATATATCATTCACAACTCCATTATTTCCAATTTTACCTCCACATTACAAGTGAAAAAATTTCATTCTTTATATTAACAAGTTATATTTAAGAAATTTTCATTCCCTTCACCTATAAAATCATCCCACCTCCACCATATTTCTCTACTCATTAAAAGGACTTAGACTGAAAAAAAATGGCATACCCTTTCCTCAAATATTTCTACTATACTAGATTCCTTATCCTTTCCAAAATACTAAGCTAAGTATCCTTGAGGTTTTACAAAAAGGAGAATATCCAAAGGGAGAGGTAATGTTATCAATTGATCCCTCTTAACTCTTTTATTCTTCTACCTCCTCAAACCTATTTTACTAATGAAGGAATAAAAGAAACATTATTACTAATATTCTGAAATTTTATTATATTAATTTAATATTATTTTATTCCTTTTTTCAAAACCATTCTATAATATCCCAATATTTTTTTAAAAGAACACTATGTTAAATAGCGTATACAACACGCAACACCATTCTTAAAGGAATATAAAAATATTATTATTTAAATATGAACATTATAACCTAGAAATTAAATTAAAAGGTATGAACAGGATTAACCATATTATGATATATATATATATATATATAATTTTATTAATCAATTCAAATTTATTAATTAATTATTACATTTTATTAAAGTTGTTTTATACGTTTTCTTCAAAAATGATTATTATTAATTTTTATGATCAAGTAATATATTTAATTTTTTATTAATTTAAAAAATTAATTTCATAAAATTAACTTAATTTTTGAAATCATCATATGTAAATTATCTTAGGGTAAAAATTTCATATTTTTCTAAAAAATATTTTTTTCTAGCGAATAGTAAAAAATAATGATTTTCATTGAAAACTATATTTTTATTTTAACCATTGTAAAGTTATATTTTATTTAAAAATGGTTTCAAATTAAAATTATTTAAATTATATTATTAATAATCAAATTAATTACATTGGAATCAATTTCAAGTTTTAATTTTGAATAAAAACATTTTTATACTTAAAAGGGCATTTTTCTGAAAAAAAAATGTTTTTCATTGCATTTTTCTAGTTTAAATCTAAATTAAATTCTGAAACATTAATTTTTTTATTTTTAAAAATGGATTTCATATTTGGATTCATTATTTCTAATTTTATTAAAAAAATTATTATTATTTGTAAATATTAATAGTATTCTTAGTAATTTTTATTACCATGGTAAAGCGTAAATCGGGTAAATAAGATTAAAATATAGTGATACATACAAAAAAATGAACATAAAACTTGAATAAATATTATTTTATGAGTACCTTTCATCCATAATCATCCAATATTTTTTTATATGTAATTTTATGGTCACTTGGATGAGATTATGACCTTTATAGTATTTTATTTAATGAAAAGTCAAACATGTCACACACTTGTTTTTAATAAGTGTAATATTTTTAATATGTTTTTATTTAGATGATATGATGAACTATAAATAATATTTTTAAATATAAAATATTTATATACATTATGGTAATTTATTTTTAATTTTTAGTTAATAAATAATTAATATAAATTCTTACACAATGGTGATGCAGTAATTATTTAATTAATGGAATAATCGAATAAATGATATTAAAAATATTATAAGTAACATAAATTCATATATTTAAGGATATACATTAATTATCTA
The DNA here is from genome assembly GCA_963277665.1 of Viscum album. Classification (NCBI taxonomy): domain Eukaryota; kingdom Viridiplantae; phylum Streptophyta; class Magnoliopsida; order Santalales; family Viscaceae; genus Viscum; species Viscum album. Next base: position 1,893,087,096 of record OY728125.1, on the reverse strand, counting down.
TATTACCATGACATTTTTAAGATATAATAAAATAGTTTTTTGAATTTAACATGTTGTCTTGATGTTTTTAATATCAAAGTAATGAATAGTATCAAAATTGACAATAATGATATTTTATGGGATTAATATTTTATTAAATTATTTAAAATAATAAAAATATTAAACAATCATAAATTGGATAATATATGGTCTAAAATTTCATCTCTCATGCATTTATAGTCTATTTGAAAGTATTTGGCTCTAGAATAGTCTTAAAATATTTTAAAATTTTGAGAAATTTCAAAAGTGCCCCTCACCTCAATTATAAAAGGGCACCTCCTCCCTCACTTCATCACACTAATTTGAGACTTATATATCAACCAAAACCTAACCATTACTATTCTAAAAAAATTTATCCAAGTTTTAAATGTTTTTTCCTTCTAAAAGATCAACCCTATATCCCATAAGAATAGATCTAAAGGAAGCCCGCTGAAGAAGAGGTAAGCATCTTTACAGACTCTTTCATGTTTATTTATTCTTATAATTACACTTCATGTGTTATAACCATCCAAAAATAATAAATACAGTATAATAAATATACTTATATTTCATTATTATTATGGTAAAACCATATTCTGTATCATTTCCATCCTATAAAAAAACAAAAAACATCGTTTATGTGTATATATAGCTTACCATATCCACATAGAAGTGTATTTAATTTTTCATCACCACATTACATGGATGGTTATAAATATTAAACTAATTAATATTCATGATATATATGACATAATAATGATTCTCTAGAGGTTAATTATTATTTAACATTATTTTTTCCATTCATCAAAAAATAAAAATGGTGTTCATACGTACGTACGGCCTATCATATCCATAAACAGTATAATTCATGTTTTTATCTATATATTTATATATGTATATAAATATATATATATATATAATATGATATTTAAACCATAAATAATATTCTGGTTATAATTTAATTATGATAAAAGTATAAGGGCCGGAACTACTGAATCAAAAACACACATGAAAAACGAAGTAGTTACCACCCAAATTAGTGATTTTAACAATGAATTGATAACAAAAAGGTGATAAAATATTATAATTAAATCATATATGGTATGATATATATTAGTATGGTTCTATAATATATTTATAATAAATATATATTTATTATGCAGAAGTCTCAAACACGTACAAAGGAAATCAATCCTGAGGTACGAGTTTCTCGTCTCACTTTTACTTCTGTGAGACATATGTCATATTTAGAACTTATTTATTTTTGTGTGGTGTATGTAGTAATTCATTAATTTGTTATATAATGAATATATTTATCTTTATTGTATTTAATCGTTAATTTAAATTTATTTCTTTCATGGGTATTATGAATCAAAAGAAACCCAAATGGTAATGGTTTATTTTAAAATCTCTTCATTATTCAGGATTGTTTATGTTTAAGTACCCATAGGTGAATATTTCTCATCCATGTCTGTGTTTTATAAAAGTTTTTTCAAAAACTATTTTATTATTCTCTTAAAATTTTCTAAAATTCATTTTTACCCATGTTTTACTTTTTACAAAATGTTTTAAAAGGAATATTTCTATTTTTTTCCAAACAAGGTGCTTTGTGACTTATTTATAAAAATACGAAAGGAATGTTTTTTCACTTATATGACATGAATATATTTTCCTGCCATCATGATTCCTTAGTTATCTAAAGATTCTGTTACAATTTTACAATGTTATTTTCAAAAAAAAATTATTTTGTATTGTCATATTTCATTTTAAAAAAATTAATTTCAAAGTAAAAAATATATTTTCCTCAAAAAAAAAATAATGGTCTCTTTATGGAATTTATATTCATAAATTCCAATAATACTTATTATAATTATTCTTTACTATGTATGTAATATAATGATACCATCATTTTTATTTCTCTATATAGATAATTATCAAATCGATTGGGGATGTTCTAGTTTGATACTATTCATATTACTCTGGATTGTTTATGATTATGTTTATTGATTAGAGTAATTGTCAACATTTTGTATGATTTTTTTTAATACAAACGTTTATTTTTATTTTTATTGACCCCTTTTATTTAATAAATGCATTAGACATGGAATGTGATAAGAGGGTCCCATTATAGCCCCTCGATGCATTGGTAGGTCTCATGAGACAAACTAGCTCAGGTTTTGGATGAGGGATTTCCCAATTATGTAGATATCTTGTTTGATTCCTTGAAGGTATGTTTTAGATTTATGGAATTATGAATTTCATCATTATGAATTAATTTATTGATGTTACATGTGATTATTCTACTAATTAGAATATACATGGATAAGTTTCGAGATCATTTGATTATTTTAATAGAAATTTTTTTATCATTATTCATTCCTGTTATATTATGTTATTTTTATTGATTAAATAACATGTGTTTTAGTTATTTACCTTTCCATATTTATTATGCCTTATTTACTCATAGGTTCCTCTATATGATTACCCTTACTGGGCATCTGATCTCACCCCTTTCTTATATTTTATTTTTCCTAGGATTGTAGGGAGTGTTTTAAGATTGATATGCAGGGACATACTAGAGAAAATAAAGATGATCTCATATAAAATACTTTTTTGTATTTTGAGTTTTCATATTTATTTGATATTCAAGTATGTATATACTTTAACAATATTGTTTAAATATTCAGTCCATCAATATGTGATTAATTACATATAGTTTCAATGTAATAAAGTAACCACCTACTTTGGGCTACGAGAGTTAGGGTATTTATAGATAGTATCAGAGGAAGTTCATTAGAAACTATGGGAACTATATTTAGGAAAACATATATTAGGAAACATAACCTTATGACTGGCATTTAGGATAAGTCTAGTTATTGGATGGAATCCTATAGATTTATTAATTACCATGGATAACCTATTTTATATAAAATTAATCATATATTGAGAATAATTTTTCCTGATTTAGACATCCTTTGAATAATATTTCATTATTATTTGATAGCTCACTCTGATTATTATAGTTTGATGCTTACACATTAATATATAATGTAATAGACAATGTGATGATTATTATAAACTAAATGGAATTATAACATGATTGAAAGATATTTTGATTATTCCTATTTAGTTATAAAGATATTTTATTAACAGCCTAAACCTTAACCAACTATCAGACTCACCAAAGAAAAGAAGGATGGGGTTTTTTGAGATCTTGGGCATTGGAGGCCATGGGGAAAAATGATAAATTTATTTCATGTTAGAAATGTGGAAAAATAAACCTTGGATAATTTCTCAAAGTAATGGGAAAATATTTTAAGTGTGGGAAAGAATGATATAAAGAAACAAATTTTCAAGGAAAATAAATAGTTTAATGGAAGGAAACAAATTCCATCCTAGGGATGAATTTATAGTTCATTGTCTTAATTATGGGGAACCTGGGTATTATCCAAGTCAATTACCTCTTCTAAATGTTAACTCATTTACCAATGATGGGTTTGTATTTTTATTTTACAACCGTTGAGGTATAATGATGGAAATATTATGTATTGGTATTCAAAAATTATGTTTTAGAAGTATTTTACCAATGTTATTTTGGTTATAAGAATCATGAAACGTATAAGGAATTATGTAGATTTTAGAATCATATATGTTTTCATTAACATAAGAGTTATATACACCATCATAGGTTTATGAGTTTAATATTGATCATATGTTTAAATTCTTAAATTCCCTTTTGTTGTTTTATATTATTAGACTCAATCAAGATTAAGGATATTTGGGGAGACATTTTGGAAATGAAACCCATTGGTTTAGTATAGTTTTTAGTTATTTAAATAATAATGACTTTAAATATTGTGGACTTAATTTTAAAGGAAAGGATAACCATTAGGGTTTATATGGTCTTGGATTTTAAAGTAATTATGGGTTATTATATTTTTTGAATGTAAATTGAAAAGTGTGAGAAAGCATTTGAGGTTAAAACATTTCTTTAATGTTGAATATATTAAGGCTATTTTGAGGATTTTTATCACATTTTTTTAATTTTGGAAGGATTTTATTAATATAGTTTTAGAAAAAAGGATAACTCGTAGGTTAGGCGACAACCCATCATGATCGGGAAGTCTATGAGGCTTGAACCCACAGTCGAAGGGTAATAAGGGTGAATTATCTACCATTGGCCTATGTGATGTTCGGGTTAGTATGAGAAGGTTTTTATTTATTTAAATGATATGATAGATAAAGAATAAGTTCATTTTGGAATATATGTTTTTTTATACAGATAACAATGGGATTGGAAGTTGATTTGGTGTTAAATTATTTATGTCTAAAGACCCTTACTATTTTAGGAACCATATATGACTAAGGTAAATTTTAGGAATAAAGTTTGAATTGTATTTTGGAGGAACATATGATTTTATTATAGATTTATGATGATTCGGGTGATGGTTAGCGTATGTTAGATATTGTATGTTTAGGGAATGCACATTTTTGGATAAAAATATAAAATTTATCTTAGAATACTATGTGATAAAAGCCTTTAAATTTTTGGGTTCTAATCTTAGAAAGGAATATTTTTTTAGTTCTTTTTAGGATATTTATTTTTTTGATTGATTTAATCTAAATTTTGGGAGATTAAAGTAGTTTTCCTCACATGATGGTTTATTCTTTTGAGGAATTATCTTATATTTTACTAACCATGTTGATTACTATTTAAATATAGGAGAAATTGATTGTTTCTATTTTTTGTATTTTTTGATCTGTAGAAGTTGATTTTAGTTCTTCTAGAATAAAAAAAACTTATACTCATCTTTTTGAGAAAAATATGATTTTATGGTGGAAATATATTAAAGGATAAAACTTTACCTATCAAGTAAATATAATTCCTTATTTTATTAAAATTAATTAGTAAAATAATTCCTCAAATGTAGGGAAAAAATTGAACAAAAAAATTATTTGTTTAATTTTCTTACCGACAAATCAATGGCCTTTTAACTCATCACAAATTTATAGTTTTCTGATGGTTAACTTTAACATGACCATGTTCTATATAACTCTTTATAAATACTTTGTAACTAGTTTTATCATCCATATCCATGTCTTCACTTACCATTTATGTCCTCATACATGGAAACCTAGTATGTGTTACTCCATACATCTTTCATACTTCCCTTTCTCTCTTATCAAGAGGATGTTTTATTAACCCTTATTATGATATGGTTTTTACAAAAAATGTATTATCAAATGTAAAATCATTTATTACTAATCATAGGTTAAAATTTTGAATATGAAATTTATTGAATGAGGGGAGAATGTAACACCCTAATATTTTTAAAAGAACACTACATTCGATGGCGTATACAACACGCAACACCAAGCTTACACAAACGCCAAAACATTATTATTTAAATATGAATCTTATAACCAATATATTAAATTATATGGTGTGGATAGTATTAAACATATTATGAAATACATATAAATTCCTTAATAAATAAAATTTATTGATTAATTCATAAATTTTGGTAGTCATTTAATATATTTTCTTCAAATATGATTTTTATTACTTTTTATGATAAAATAATATAATTAATTTTTTTCCACATTTAGAAAAGGTATTCTATAAAGTGAACTTAATTTTTTAAATCATTATATCAAAATTATATTAGGATAAAATTTTCATATTTTTCTAAAAATATTTATTTTCAAGTGAATAATGAAAAATAACGATTTTTATTGAAAACCGTATTTTTATTCCAACCATTGAAAAGTTATATTTTATTTTAAAATTGTATAAAAGTAAAATTAGTTATATAATATTATTAATAATCTAATTAATTACCTTAGATTCAATTTAACTTCTAAATTTGAAATAAAAACATTTTTATACTTAAAAGGGCATTTTTCTAAAAAATTATTTTTCATTGCGTTTTTCCGGTTTAATTTTAAATTAAATTCCAAAAATTATGTGATTTTAATATTTAAAAATTGAAACCATATTTTGATTCATGAGGTCCAAATTTATTAAATAGGTCCCTTTTATTTTTTCAATATGAATAGTAACCTTCATAATTTAAGATACCATGATAAAGGGTAAATCGAAATTGTAAGGTTAAAAATAAAATGATACGGACTATAAAATAACCCTAAAAATTGCCTAAATATTATTTTATAAGTCCATTTATTCCATAATAACATAATATTTTGTTATATGACATTTTATGGCCACTTGAATGAGATTATGATATTTATAGTATTTTATTTAATGAAAAGTCAAACATGTCATACTATTGTTTTTAATAAGTATAATATTTTAAAAATTATTTTATATATAGTATGTGTTAAAATATAAATATTTTTTTGAAATTTAAAATATTTATCTACATAATGTTAATTTTTTAAAAAATTTTGTGGAAAAATAATTAACTTCAATTCTTACACAACACTGATGCAATAATTACTTAATTAATGGAATTATCAAATAAATGATATTAGAAATATTAAAAGTAACATGATTTGAGATATTTAAGGTTATCCCTGAATTATATATATTACCATGACATTTTTAAGATATAATAAAATAGTTTTTTTAATTTTTCTTATTTTCTTGATGTTATTAAAGTCAATGTATTGAATACAATCAAAATTTACAATGATGATATTTTATGAGTTTAATATTTTGTTAAATTATTTCAAATTAACAAAAATATTAAATAAGAAAAAAGGGGATAATATATGTTCTAAAATTTAATCCACTATCCATTTATAGTCCAATTGTAAATATTTGTCTCCAGAATAGTCTTAATATATTTTAATCTTTTGAGAAATTTCAAAAGTTCCCCTCACTTGAATCATAAAAGGTTACCTCCTCCCCCACTTATTCACACCACTTTTAGTCTTCTATATCGATCAAAACCTACCCATTCCACTTATAAACATCCTTATCCAAGTTTTATATGTTATTTTACTTCTAAAATACCAACCCTGGATCCCTTAAGAATATATCTAAAGGAAGTCTGCCGAAGATGAGGTAATCGTCTTTACCAACTCTTTTAAGTTTATTACTTCTTATACTTCCTCTTCATGTGTTGTACCTATACCAAAATAAAAAACTATATTATCATCAATATAAAAAGATTTTATTATTATTATTTTGTAAACATATTCCATATTGTTGTCATCCTACGAAAAGTGAAAACATCACTCGTGCATACGTACGGCTTACCGTCTCCACAAAGTGGTGTAATTTTTTTGTCATCACCACTTTACTTGGATGGTTATAAATATGAAACTAATGAATATATATGATATATACGACATATTAATGATTTTTGAAAGTTTAATAACTCTTTTCCATTATTTTGTTCCATTAATAAAATAAAATTGTGTGTATGTACGGCCTACCGTCTCCCTAAACAGTGTAATTTATTTTTCTATCTCTATATTTTTGGATTGATATATAATATATATATATATATATGATATTTACCCCATAAATTATATTCTCTAGATTATGGGACTATGATAAAGGTATAAGTACTGGAACTACTAAATCAAAACATACATGAAAAACAAAGTTGTTACCACCCAAAATAGTGATTTTAACAATGAATTGATAATAAAAGGGTGATAAAATATTATAATTAAATCATATATGGAATGATAAATATTAGTATGGTTATTAAACATATTTATAATAAATTTATATTTATTATACAAGTGTTTCAAACAAAAACAAAGGAAATCAAACCTATGGTAAGGGTTTCTCATCTCACTTTTACTTCTTTGAGACATATTTCATATTCACCACTTTTTTATTTTATGTGGTGTATATATTACCCCATTTATTTGTTATATCATTAATATATTTATATTTATGGTATTTAATGTTTAATTTTAGTTCATTTATTTCATGGGGTTTATGAATCCAAATAAACCCAATTGGTAAAGGTTTCTTTCACAATCTCTTCATTATTCGAGATTGTTAATTCTTAAGTCCCCATTGGGGAATATTTATCTTCCATGTCCATTTTTTCTAAAAAAAATTCAAAAATCTTTTTACTATTCTCCTAAAAAAATTTGAAAGTCAATTTTACCCATGTTTTACTTTTTAAAAAATGTTTTAAAATGAATCTTCCTATCATTTTTCAAACAAGGTACTTTGTGAATTTCTCTATAAAAATATGGCATGAATATTTTTTTAACTTATACATCATGAAATGGTTTTCCCTATATCATAATTCCTTAATTATTTGAATATTTATTTACAATTTTACAAGGTTATTTTCAAATAAAATTTTTTCTTTTGTATTTGAATAGTTTTTTTAATGAATTTCAATGTGAAAAAGATATTTTCATCAAAAATATTTTTAATGATCTCTTTACAGATTATATATTCAAAAAATATAAATAAACCTTACTATACTTATGTTTTATAGGATATATGATATAATTATACCATCCTATTTATTACTTTTGATGGTTTATGATCAGTTCAATTAGGAATGTTCTCATTTATATTACTTTGGATGGTTTAAGATTATGTTTATTAATTGGGGTAATTATTAACATTTGTATGCTAGTTTTTAAATAAAAAAGTTTATATTGATTATGATTCAACCCTTTTATATAAGGAATTCATTGGACTTAGTAAGTTATGGGTGGGTCCCTTTATATCCCCTCAATTCATTATTAGGTCTCATGAGACAAACTAGATCAGGTTTTTGCCAAGGTCTTACCCAATTATATAGATATCTTGGTTGAGGTCTTGACAGTGTGTTTTAGATGTTTGGAATTATGAATTCCATAATTATTAATTATGTTATTGATGTTCCATATGAGTATTATATTAGTTATAATATATATGGATAAGTTTCAAGATCATGTGATTGTTTATATGGAAATTTTTTATCATCATTCATTCCTACCATATTATGTTCTTATTATTGATTAAATGGCATGTGTTTCAGTTGTTTACCTTTCCATATTGATTATTCTTTATTTAATCATATATTATGTTGTATTATTACCATTAATGAGTATCTAATATCACACCTTTCTTATATTTTATTTTACCTAGGATCCCAAGAAATGTTTTATGATTGATATGCAGGGACATACTAGATGGAATAAAGATGATCCAAAATAAAATACTTTTTTGTATTTTGTGTTTTCAAATTTATGTTAAATTAAACTATATATTTATTTTACCAAGAATAATAATCTATTTGGTCCTTTGAGATGAGATTACTTGTATCTTATTTCAATGTAATAAATTAACTACTAGATTTTGGGTCTTTACACATTCAAAAAATTAATTCTTTCGCATGCATATGTGTAGGCTACTGCCACTATTAACAGTTTTCTTAATTTTTCATAACTACAATACATGGTGGGTTATAAAAGTAATTTAATGCATTAATTTGATGTTTCTAAATTTATTAAAATTCTTAAATTATAATTTATTTCATATCTTCCTCCTAATCTATAGAAAATGAATGTGTTTCTTATGCATAAATACAGACTACCAGATCCATGGAAGTGATGTTAATTACCATTCATGTAGTTTTTTATTATTTAAAAATTATCTTAAAATATAATTCAAAAAATTATAAAAATATAAATTTTATAATTATTATTCTTTTATATTGATATTATTCCAAGTGATTCACTTCATTAATCATACTCACCTATAGATTATAGCTTGTTCTTATTTGGGTAGGTTTAAAATCATACATAAAAAATTTAATAAATATATATCATGGATGGAAATGGAAACATAAATAATGGTGTTATCAAAAATTATAGGGAAAATAATGTTTGGTTTATTTTCTAATAAAGTTTATATTAAAATTTAAGTTATTATAATTATACATCTCTTTTGTTTCTTTAAAATTATAGAAACAAGCTCGTCACCAACTTCTTCATCATAAATCATAATAAAAATACTTATAAAATTAAATTTGAACATTATAAATAATTATAAAACATATATTTTAATACCTATAATGAACTCATAAATATGATATTATAATCTATAAACAAAAATCAATACATCCATTATTAAACTAGTACTAAATAGAAAATCGAAGTTAATAATATTTGATGATGAAAATAAAATATAACTAACTAATATATGTGTAATAAATGATTTTAATTTATGTTTATAAAAGATGATAGGTATTATTAAGAATCTGTAATAGGTTATTAATATTTTTATTTTTATATATATGAGGTCAGATAATGTTCGACTATGTAGGATTAATGGTTAGGGTGTTTACATCTCAGTTCTGCTTCATTAAGATATGATGTTTATTCACCGCTTTCATTATTTATATGGTATATATATTGGCCATAAATTTATTTCATAATAATTTTTAATAAAATATATAGGATTTAAAAATCCACCTCATGTGCTACCTTACATGGGTTTTCAATTCAAATGATAACCATGATGTAAGGGATATGGTCTCAATTTCATCTCCTTGAGAGAAGTTTCATTTCATACACCCATTTTTTATTACATTGTGTATATATTAAATAATTGATATATTATATCATTATTTCATTTATATTTATTTTATTTGATGTCCAATTTCATGATCCCTCTTTTAATAGAATTGGATTCGTTTCTTACCCAATCCATATTGGTTTTTCAAAACTAAATTTCTTTTTTTGGGTTATAATAATTATTATTAAACCCCTAGTTCTATAATATTAATTATTTTATCCTATAATTTTATAAAATAATAATCACAATTTCATTTATATGGATTACAATTTCATCTTCATGAACTCCTTTTTGAAGGATAATTTGGGATTAATATACTTATTTCATGAAAGTACTACCCATTATTGGCATGTTAACAGTGCTTTGATAAGGGTACATTAAAATGAATTGTGAATATTAATATTATTGTATATTCACATAGTTATCCACATTATTCTATCGAATGATAAATAATTGGTAATAATTATATCTAATATTTATATTCAGATAAATATTTACTTCTTATCCATGATTATGTAGTATGTTCTATGTGGAATGTTATGATATGTGTTGTTTAATCATCCAACTCCTTTCTCTAGATGTATTATGATCATATAATTCCATTTATTTGTTGGGTAAATTATTTACTTTACCATATACCCATTACTCTATATAGTCGTAATTTTAGGAATTCTTATATAGAATTTTATTCTATTTATTGAGTGGGAAAATACTAAAAATCCTTGTATTTTTTATTTCAATATGGTTGTTTATTGATAAATTAGGAAAAAATTTCATGAATTGTATATTTTATTCATTACATCATATAATGAATGATTTTTACTTAAGTAGTGATAGTTAGGGCCTATAATATATCCTTAATGCATTCAATGGCCTCATTAGAGAAACCAGCTATGGTATTTGGTGTATGATTTAGATATTTATGTGTGATGTCTAGGTATAAGGTGTTGAGGGTATCCTTATAATGTTTGGAATTTTTTATATCATAAACATGAAATCAGATATTTTTTTTAGTGTATTCATTTATATTGTTAACCATGGAATTTTTTCAAGATATTATGATTAGTCGTATGGTATTTTTTATTATCACTTATTTCTTTCCATATTATTCTTGTCTTTTTTATTATATGATAGATTCTACTATATTATTTCACTTATAGAGAATTTGAGTTCAACCTTCATATTCATTCTATGCTATTTGCTATGCTTGATGCTTACTATGCCTTAAACTAGGTAGAAAGACATCAAGTAAGCCCAAATAGACACATTATTCGACTATCAACACTACCCTAATGTACTTGAGACATACAAAGAATATATTCGTAGATTTTAGAAGAGATGAGGATCTAGTTATGAGGGGATAAATATATTCTATATTCCTAGTAGACCATATTGATATGAAATCATAGTTAGTATATGTATTTTGACTTAATGAAGATGTTGTATGATGGAATTGTTTTAAGTATCATGTGTTCACTGATTCAAAAGAATAGTCTGATAATATTTTGGCTTCAGTTATAACAAAAGAATAAGTTTTTTTACATAACATCATCTAGGATTTTGGTTTTTTATAAATTAATAATGATCATATCACTCAATATTTTGATAATAGTAAAGGAGTATATCCAGATTAAGAGTAAAATCCACATCAATGGATAAAGAATATACTTGTGAATTATTATCACTTGAAGTATTTTTTTCATAAAAGGATTAATTCATAGTATAGAGTGTATCCAAAGAGTAGAATTTGGATAACCAATTTACTGGATCATTATCTCAATAAAATAATCAATATCATTTGAGTTTTAGTTTACTAAATGTTTCTAGCAGTTGGTTTTAGTGAAATTTGGATTCTTTTGATGTTTGTGCTATAATAAAAACATAATTTAAATTTTCTAATACAATATTATTAATAAATATCTTATCAAATGAGGAATTTCCATCTTTATAACATTAATGTGATAATGAAATTAGAGTATCTTCCATATCAAAAATATTATATAAGTTTTCAACTATAGTGAGATTTTATAGATTCTATAATGATACACATAAATATGTCTTATGGTCTAGATAACATAAAACTAATGGGAAATAGATAACATTTGACAATTTGTTTTTTGATGCTCATACGACATTGATACTTTTTCTCATGATGTACAAACATAATAATATCTAAAAATGGTGGTCATGTGGATATACCCACTAATATAAATTCAATAAGTTTTATATATCATTTGATTTTTCTATCTTTGAACATGTGTAATGATCCTTATACATAAAATTATTATTAATTTATATCATCAAGAATGTACTTTGATGTATGGAATAAAATAATTATAACAGACTTTCATGGTGGGGTATCGTGTATTGGGTGCATCATAAGAGATGTGTCATTGATTGGATAAGTCAAGAAATAATGTTTCCCTTTTAGTTAGTGGAATAAGGTATCATTGGACTTTTCATTTGAATAGAACCTTTTGATAAATACATGAAAATTGTATTTCATATATACGTTAATTTTGGAAATTCAATGAAAAATAAATCATGTGTATATGGTGATGATACATTCATGTACCCTACATGATGAGATATTGAATCAAAGTAACTATATTGCATAGTGTAATTCATATGAAGGTTATTGTTTTGGGAAATTAATTTCATTATCTATGGGTTCTTTAACATGATTCTATATTTTCACCTTGGACTTTAGTTATGTTCACCTAATGCAACTAAGAAAAAGGTCTAAAGGGTCATTTACCAAGTTCATCTAGATTCTCATTATGTTCTAGTCTATATAATGTTAATAATAAATATTATTAATGGAATGGGAAATAAGAATTATTCATGAAATGTTGATCACATAAATTAAATCATGAGATATTCAAGTACAGAATATGTGAGTTGATTGTTATCTCTTGTTTAATTGTTCGCAATTTAACAAATAAATATTTATTTATTCTCCAGTTTAGTGAATAAAATAATATAAATTTTTATTTAATTATGTGCATATTTAAAAAAAATATTTCTTTCCAAGTTTAGTGAATATAATATTTATTTATTTATGATTGAATAATTTTTATTTAAATAAATATTTAATTCTTCATTATTCAAAAAAAATTGACAAAGGATTGATAGGTTGAGATAATTACCTGATGGAAATGAATTTTTTTATTTAGTATTATTTAAATAGTAATTAACACATTTATTTAGGTAATGATATTAAACACATATCATGGGATATAATAATATTATTATTATTATTATTAGACTTGGGGTATTTTAAAGATTTAATATATCATGAAGTGCATGTGTGAAATTATATATCTTCAACATTAATTATATAAATAAAAATATATCGAATTTCTATTGTGATACATGTTTTTCACAATGATAGATTATATTGAATTTAATTAAGCCTTATATGGGTTCTACACCTACCCTTCATTTCAAGAACATAGAGAGAATAATAGAATACCTTATTATGATCAAAAATAAATGAGGTAAATCAAATTTATTAACTATACTAAAACCAGATCATTCATGACCATCATCAGGAAATTTTTGGAGAATATGTGGATGCACCTAGAGGAATACTTCTTTGGGTTCCCCAACACAACATAGACAATATAAGAGTGAAAAAAATCCAAGTGGTTTATCATGTTTCAGATAATTATTGTATTTAATTAATTATAAATTAAATGTGAAAGATCCCTTTGAAGTAATTATGGGGTTTCCTTCATTATGTTTTTTATATTTATCAAATAAAATTAAAATATAAAAATTATTCCCACATTAAATGCTTTTGTTGCACCTTGAAACCCTCATATGTTTCATGGTAATGTTTTAATTTGTCTATAAAATATTAAAACCCTTTACTATTTAATTCCTATTTCTTTTGGAATCTTTCCTTATCACAAAATTTATTGTCATGTTTCAATAAGATATTCCTCTTCATTGATGTGTTTCTTTTTTTATTTTTACTTTAAAATAATATCCTCCATTACAATTTCATTCCACTATATTTCTCCTAGATGATCTTTTTGGTTGATTATCCTCCATATCTCCATTGTCTTTCTTAGGGTGACTAGCAAAAAAATACCAATAATTCCATAATTAAAACACTAAGAGGAAATATTTCCTTTGTATTTATGTTTTAATAATTTAATTCCTTATGAATATAATTATATAAATTCATTTAAATTCATTAAATCATCCTCATATAGTAATTCCTCATTAAGAGACTTATTTATTTGAATATTTTGTAGAGTTTTATTGGAAAATTTAAAAGAATTTCCCTTTTCAAATTTTTATTTATTCCTAAAATTTTTCCATTTATCATCTTATAATATATCATTAAATTATTTAGTTTATCAATGTCTCACTCACCCATGACTATATCCTTAAACCCAATTTTATTTTTACTAAACAAATCCATGATTATTCTCATCAACTTTTTAACAACTATTAATTCTTCAAGAATGTCCCTTAACATTTAATTATACTAATGTAACATCTTTTTGCATTCTTTTAGATATTTCCCATATCTTATTTCGTTTTCCTATTTACTTGAGTAAATTTTGGGACTCCTGAGGATAGAGATCATTTTATAGGGAAAATGACCTAATGTTTGGGGATGTATGTTTGTTTTAATTAATGGAGTCTGGGTATAAAGTTGTAAAAGTATTTACTGGTTTATCCTCATGTTTGGAGAATGCCAATGTTGGTTTGGGTTTTTTAAGTGAATCTAATATTTTCACTATCTGTAGGAGAAATACACATCATGAACTATTTACATTCCAAGTATTGGTCACTGGTCAAATGTTGTGATTTTGGTTCATATCAAGAAAAACATAAATTATGTGAAAAGTTTATAGGATGTAAAAAGTTTTCACATCATGTATTAGTTTTCAGGAATATGTCGTGAGCCAATATAAGGAATGAAAGGATTACACAACATGAATATGTTTCACATCATCAAATGGTAAAATCAGGATTTTTAGTCATAGGTAATGCCTTTTTTATCATTTTTGTGTTTTGTGGATTATATGTCATGAAATGGGGTTTCACACCATGTAATTAACACGGTATGTTCTTTTCAGGTAATTGCACGTAAGATTTGTTTTCATTATACCATATGCATATTATCTCTTAGCCTAAGAACTCTCCTATACAATTTTGGATACCTATGCTCCTTCCATATTGCTTCGTTCAGTGATTAATCATTGTTGTGGTTGTGGTGCATCTTTTTAGGTAAGATATCCTTTTACTTCTTCATTGTCATTGATTGTGGTAGCACTATTGTATTGTATTATTTGATTCATTGATATGTGATGATAATTTTATTTATTCATTATAAATATAATGTGTGATCTTCTTTTGGGGTCCAATCCTTTGTTGGTTGGGGTACGGTAGGTGCATTTTCTTTGAGGTTAGTCATATTCTACCCTTTTCTCCATTTTTTTTGTTTGTGGGATGTGATTCTAGGACAAGAGGATAAATCTTAGGGCCTCTATTGTTGACCTTTTTTTTCTTTTTGGCTAGTGGATCCCACTGTGGGTGTGTACAACCTGAGTTTGAGGTAAGTGGTTCCGTATCTAGCCTATGTTTTATGAAGTGTATTTCTTTAGTTTTATAAATTTTTCTATAAATTAATTGAAATGATTTATTTGTGTGTGTGGAAATGGCTTTTTAAAAAAATATGGGTTTTCCCTTGGTTTGTTTGAATAAACGGCATTTTCAAAGAATTGTGAAATGGATTTATGAAATGATTTTCATAACATGGTTTTAATGAAATGGTTTAAAAATAGATCACATGGGAAGCTAAGGGTACTTAAGTGGAAGGTGTAGTAATAGGCCTCATCTATTGATATTATCAGGGGGTTAACTCATGGGGTGTTCCTATACTCCATAGTCTTGTTAATCTAGGTACTTTATAGACCTATTGGGGGTTCATTTTCTAGGGTATTCATCTTCTCTCCAAATTCAATGCATATGTCTAGAGTCTTGGTACACTCTATTGTCTATATCTGGGTACGAGTATCCTCACTAGACTAGCCTATAGTGACCCTTAGTGTGATGTTACTTATGATTTTGGATTATACTATTTTAGTTTTCACTGCCATAGATTTTATATGACATTTGATACATGATTTTCTTTGATTTGGATACTTTTATGTATATGAAATGATTTGAAACCTTTCTACCTATTTAGATGGAACTGTAGAAATAGGGGGAAATGTTTTACCATAATTTTGATATAAAAAATGTTAAACTATTTATCAATCCTTGTTTTCTTTAAAGTTGAGAATGTTTAGATTATTGTACATAGACTTGATATGGAACACCTAGGTAGGATCCTACTGAGCCTGGTAAGCTAACACTTTGCATACACCTTTGAAAGTACATAGAAGTTTGTATATATTTTGATGTAGGGAAAGGAAAGGAACCATAATGAGGTGGAGAGGTTTTTATCAGCTGAGTATGGGTAACTCGTGGTGAGATGGTGGGACTTTTCCCTCACTATCACATGGAGTGGCTATTTTGGTTTTCTTTTTATTTGTTATTGGACTTGTGTTTTGGAGTTTGTTCGTCTACATTTGGGTTGTTTCACTTCTTCTATTTCTTTTTTTTTTGTTATGAGATATATTCTTGTTTACTTTTCTACTATTTATTCCCATCATGTATATATATATGTGTCATTTTTTATGCTTTAGGTTTGTAGAAATCATTCCCTCTAGTTTTTGTTGATACCTAGATGCTATTCGTTAGCCCGTGGGGATCGGGAATTCCCTTTAGGTATATGGAAATTCAGGTCGAGTGCCATTTTGAGAGGGTATATGGTTTAGGTTCATCATATTTTGGTATCATAGGTGGGTCTATCCTCAATATTCCTTGTCTTGGGATGTTTGGTAAACTGGAAATAGGATTTTTGGGACTTTTGAGGTAGGTTGTAGTGAGTTCCTGGCCAGTTCTTTTCATGAAGAGACTCAAATTTCCATGGTATATTGGGATGTGTGTCTTATATTTGAGTTCTTGAACTTAATATTAGTTTTTTTCTTATAGTTTTTTTTTAACTGATATCATCTTGTTGTCTTATTGATTATTTTGTTTCACTGTGAAATGGTATGCCTCTGATATGTCTTCCATGATTTTCTTAGGAGGGTGTAGTGGGTGATCCTCAAGGGAATTCACCTATAGACAATAATATTATCTAATCTATCATATGGGTAGTTCATGTTGTCGACCAAAATCTACTTCAAGTCCATAATGTAGTTTTCAAGGAACATCCAGGAGTTAAAGGAGAAAGGGATCAATCACAGGAGTTCCAAGGAGTGAATCCATAATCCATTAAGGTTATGAATAAAACTCAAGATGTGGAGGACTAGCTAGAAAGAATCGATTAGATCTTTGAATTAATAGATACACATGATAGTATCAAGGTGAAGTGTGTGGAGTTCTGACTTGAGGGTCCCAACAAGTGATGGTGGGATTCCATGGTATAGGTGGATAGGCATGTAGGCTTGGACTGGAAGGGTTTCAAGACTCCATTATTCCAGTAGTTTTGTCTAGAGTCTATTATGATGGAAATATCTATAGAGTTACTCTCTTTATGGAAAGTAGAGCATTCAATTTCAGTGTAAACCAATTAGTTTGTGAATCTTGTACATTTTTATCTAGAGGTGGTAAAGAATGACCAGTTGAATTATCATAAGTACCTTCAGGGTTTTCAATCAGATATCAGATTGTAAATATTTATACTAATTTTTTTGACCTACACAGAGATATTAGATAGGGAAATTATGGAAGAGATGAATATGGTAGGAAAGGTTGGTTATTATACCACTTCTCTTCCACCCAGTGGAAGCTTCAATAGTGCACAAGGGAGAAATAGGAAGTGTCATGATCATCATAGGAGTAGTGTGATTGGTTCTTAGTAGCAAGACTCCTATGCAACTTCAATTATGGATAGTAGTGTTCCCCTGACTTGATATTAATTTATAAAGGTTGTACACACCATGAATTATTGTTTTTCACCTGTGAAGATGTGTAATGGTTGTGGGTGTTATCATCATCTGTATAATTTTGGTTAGGCTATGTCTACACCTCATTGTGGTCAGGGATCATCGGCTCTAAAGGCTATTGTAGTGTAGTCAGATGCATCAAAGACTACATGGATCTGACCATAGGCCACATTATTGAAGCACCTTCATTCAATATATGAGTTTTTAATGGAGGTAGGCATAGGTTCAGTGATAGTGAGAGGTACCATCTTTATTACAACTTTAATAGTGATTTCTTTATTTGATACATTTTCTTCCCACTCATTTATATCTGGTCATTTTTTGATATTATTAAACTTACATCAGAGATCATTTCCTTTGTTATGGAGTTAAAAACACCTATTTGGAATAAGAAAGATCAAGGTTTTTGATTTCCTTCATGTTCTCTATCAATAGATGACGCGTAGTATGGGATATCCTTACTCTCAATCTGTATCTATTTGATGCCATCATTGAGAAGTATTGGATTGTTTCTCATCTTGATAAGGTTTATTATTAACATTAACATGTCTCATTTCTTTTGGTTGATGGGAGATCTCGGGTGTTTTAGAGATAGTGGGATCTGAGATATGGTCATGCATGAACTTCTCACTAAAAGCTCAGAAGTTTGTTGTCTAATATAGTATTTGAAACTAATGATGTTTCTTATGTTGTGGATCTTCTCGTTATTTTTTGTTACTTTCCTGATACTTTCTCAAAGTATTTCTCTTGTCTTCCTCCATATAGGTAGGTAGAGTTTACAAGTGATCTAGTTCGAGGTACGCATACAATTTCAATACCCTCTTATCGTATGAAACTAGTATAGATGAAGGAGCTCAATATCCAGTTAGATAATCTAATGAATAAGGGTTTTGTTTTCCCTAGTGTTTCACCTTGGAAAACCCCTGTTCTCTTTTATAAGGAGTATGGTTCACTATGATTGTGTGTAGACTATCAAAAATTTGGCCAGGTAACGGTTAATAAAAAGTATCCTTTACCCTATGTAGATTATTTTTCTGAGTATTTAAATGTAAAAAAGTTTTTTTTGAAGATTTATCATTGGTTGGGTTATCATCGTCACAAAGTTCAAAAATTGGATATATCAAAGATGGATTTCAGAAGTTGGTATAACCATTACGAATAGATTATGATGACGTTTGGTCTAACCGACACTCCTTCAATTTTCATGGATTTTATGAATCAAATATTCCATTAGTATCTCAACATTTTTTTAATAGTATTTTTAGATGATATTTTGTTTTATACTATATCTGAGCAGGATCACCATTTGAGTTTGGTTCAAGAAATCCTGAGGAGTCACTATTTGTATGAAAATATTTAGAAATATAGTTTTTTGGATCCAAGAAGTAAAGTTATTCAGTCATTTTATTTCTGATCATGGATTATATGTTGATTTTGAGAAGGTGAAGGATGTTTTTTCATGGGAAGAACCATGTAACTTCTTTGAGATTTCGAGATTCCTTGGTCTTGCTGGATATTACCGATGGTTCTTCAAGGATTTATTAAATTTGGTATCATGTTTTATAGTTATTTCTATGAAAGGGGTGAAAATACTATGGTATTAAAAGTTTATGTCTTCTTTCAATGTTCTAAAATGACTTCCGACATCAGCTCATATTCTAATCTTATATGATCTTGGTAATGGGTATGTGGTTTTTTATGCTTCTATTATTGGTTTGGTTTATGTGCTTATATAGGATGATCATGTGGTGGATTACAGATCTCTCTAACTTCAACTACATGTGAATAATTACCCTACTAATGATTTATAGATTTTATTTGTTATGTGTTTTCTTAAATGTTGATGGCACTATTTTTTAGGGTTGGTTCATGGTATTTCTGGCCATAAGAGTCTGGGCTATATTTTCTCTCAAAAAGTTTTGAATCTAAAACAGAGGTAGTTGGTGAAATACTTTTATATGTTTGACCTTGACATCCCCTACACCCCAGGGAAGGGTAATTCTATTGCATATTATCTCATCAAAAAAGTACAATCGCTATCTGTTTTAGAATCAAAGGAGTAATAGAACCTTATGGGTCTCTTTGGATAGTTGCACCTAGATGTTTGGAAGGATATTTTAGGTATAGTTCTGACTAGTTTTTAATTATTATCATCTCTCCTTGATTTCATTCTATAGGTTCAACAATAGGATGACAAGTTCAAGGGAATTTGAGAGACTGTATATGGTGGGGAGATCATTTCTGATTGGTCTCTCTCTTCAGATGGTATTCTCCATTTTTGGGATCATCTTGTCATACCAGCATATATGAGGAGCTACATTTTAATTAAATTTCATAGTTATTCATAGTTCATTCATTTGTAAAATATAAAGATGTATTATGACATGAGGTAGAGATTTTGGTGGTTGGTTATGAAGTGTGAAATTGCATAATATGTGTCCTACCGTTACACATGCTAATAAATAAAAGTAGAGCATCTGAAACCTTTTGGGTTGCTATAGCCTATTATAATGCTGTTTTGGAAATGGGACAATGTGTCCATGGAATTTTTTGTCAGATTAACTTGGAATCCCCAAGGGATAAATGTTATCTAGGTGGTCATTGATTAGTTGAAAAAGTTAGCTCACTTTATTCTGATCAGGGACACCAAAAAAGTTGAAGATTTAGGTAAGATATATATGGAAGAGATCATGATGTTACATGAGGTTCCTTCTTTAATTTTTTTTAGATAGGGATCCTAGGTTTACTTCAATGTTATGGAGGAATCTCTAAGAGGTGATGGGGACTCAGGTCAGGATAAGTACAACTTATCATCCACATAAATATGGTCAAATGGAGCATGTTATTTAGATCTTGGAGGATATACTTCATGCCTATGTCTTATATTTTGGTGGATCATGGGATATCCAACTGATACTTGTTAATTTTTCTTATAATAAAAGTTATCATTCATCAATCAGAATGGATCCCTTAGAAGCTTTATATGGTCACTCGTGTAGGTCACCTCTTTATTTGGCTAAGGTGGGTGAGGCCACTTTGGTAGGACTGGGTCTCATTCAGGAGATATCAATGAGAATTCGGTATATATTTTAGTGTCTTGTCACATATCAAATTTAACAGAAATCATATACTGATCTTCATAGTCATCCTTTGGAGTGCTCCATTGGTGACTGAATTTTTGTGAAATTTTCTACTCGGTTGGGTCATAGTCAGCTTGGAAAACATGGAAAGTTGGATCTAAAATATGTTGGACCATTTGAGGTCATTGAGAAGCCTGGGAAGGTGTATTATCAGTTTACATTTCTTATTCAATTGATGGGAATTCATGATTTTTTCTCTATATCATAGCTTAGAAAATACCATCCTGATCCCTCTCATGTTTTCATTTGGTAAGAGATCAAGTTGGAACCGGTGTTTCTATTATGTAGCTTCCAGTGGATATCATTGACTCTCAAAGAAATTATTGTGTTGGAAGTAGATTTTTTTGTTCATAGTGTTATGTAGATATAAATTAGATTCTCATGAGACTTGGGAGTGTCAGTCATTGATGAGGGAGTAGTGGCCTTGCCTCTTTCTGTACATTATTCTTCCACATGACTTCCCAAGGATGGAAATTATTATGGTGGGGAGTTTATAAAAACTTGTTACATTATTTTAGGTATTTCCCATATCTATGTTCATATTATTCTTTTCTTGAGTGCATCTTGGGACTCCTGAGTATAGAGTTCATTTTCTGGGAGAAATGACCTTGTGTTTGGTGATGTATGTTTGTTTTAATTAATGGAGTATGGGTATAAAAAATTTAAAGTATTTGTAGTGATATCCCTAGGTTCGTAGAATATCGGTGTAGGTTTGGGTTCTTAAGAAGAATCTGGTATTCTCACTATCTATAGGATAAATACACATTGTTAAATATTTACACATCATGTATTGGTCTGTAGGAAAATGTTTTGAGTTTTATTCAGAGTGTGAAAAAATTACACATTATGAAAATTTGGCACATCATGAAAAGTGTTCACGTTGTGTATTGGATTTTGGGAAGATATCATGAAATGGTATAAAGCGTGAATATATTACATGATGTGAATATGTTTTACATTTTTAAATGGTTAAATACGTATTATTAATCATAGGAAACTTTTTTGGGGGTTTTTTTGTGTTTCGTGTATTAACCGTCATGAAAGGGGGTTTAATGGAATGTAATTATCATGGTCTGTGTTTTTTAAGGCACTGCACATATGATTTGTTTTTATTCGACCACATGCCTCTTCTCTCTCAACCTAGGAGCTATCCCATGATATTTTAGAGACCTATGCTCCTTCTAGATCACTCAGTTCAGTTATTGATCATTATTTTGGTTTTGGTGTATATTTTTTGGTAAGATATCCTTCTACTTCATCATTTTCATTGATCAGGGTAGCATCATTGTATTGTGTTATTGGATTCATTAATCTATTATGATAATATTCTTTATCCTTTCTAGATCAATTATGTGATATTATTTTGGGGTTTGATCCTTTTTTGGTTGTAGTGTGGTGGGTGCATGTTATTTAAGGTTTTTCATGTTATACACTTTCCTCTATCTACTTTGTTTGTGGGATGTGATTCTAAGACATGGGAATCAATATTAGGGTCTCCTTTGTTGATATTGTGTTCCTTTCTGTTTGGTGGATCCATTGGTGGGCGAGTGCAACCCGAGTTTGAGGTAGGTAATTCCATCTCTAGCCTATATTGGATGAAAAATATTTATATGGTTTTATAAATTGTTTTATAAATGAATTGGAATGATTCATTTTTGTGTCTGGAAACATGTTTTTGGGAAAAGATGGTTTTCCCTTATTTTGGTAAAAGAAAATTTATTTTCAAAGCATTGTGAACTGAATTTATGAAATGGTTTTCAAATCATGGTTTTGTTTAATGGTTTAGAAAATATATCCCATGGTAAGCCTTGGGTACTTGGGTGGAAGGTGTCATAATACACCTTATCCATTGATATTTTTGGGGGGTTCACTCATGGGGTTTTCTTTTACTACCTAATACTATTGATCTAGGTACATGATAGACCTATTAGGGGTTCACATTCTAGGGTGACAAATACTCTATAGATTCAATTAATATGTCTAGAGGGTTTATGTGTGCTATTTTCTATATTTGGGTATGAGTATCCTAGTTATCCTTATCTGTAGTGATATTTGATGTAATGTTGCATGTGCTTTTGGAATTTACTATTTTAGTTTATATTTCCATGGATTGGATATGATATTTGATACATGGTTTGCTTTGATTTGGCTACTTTGATGTATATAAAATTCTTTGAAACTATTTTACCAAATTATATGGAAATTTGGAGGGAGGGGAATATGTTTTACCATGATTTTGATATAAAAACTATTAAAATACTTATCATGACTTGTTTTCTTTAAAGTTGATCTTATTCAGATTGTTGTATGGAGACTTGAAATGGAACACATGGGTGGGATTATACTTTCTTGTTTAGATCACACCCTACACATCCCTTCATTGTTTTATAGAACTTCTTATGTCTTTCCATGTAGCAAAAGACAAGGAATTGTAGTGAGTTAGTGAGGTTTATATTAGCTGTGTCTAGGTAGTTGGTGGTGAGATGGTGGGAGTTTTCCCACACTATCACATGGATTAGTTATTTTGGTTTTCATTTCCTTTTTTTGTTGGACTTGTTTTTTGGATTTTGTTTGGATACCTTTGAGTATTTGTGATTCTGTTTTTTTTTCTTTTTTATTATTATGAAATATATTCGTGTTTACTTTACCATTGTTTCTTCCCATCATGTGTATATATGTGTGTGTGTGTTATGTTGTCTACTTCAGGTTGGTAAAAAAAATTCCATATGGTTTTCATTGATGCCCAAGTGCTAGTCATCAGCCTGTTGGGATCAGGAACTCCCTTTGAGTATGTGTAAATCAAGGTCGGGTACCATTTTGAGAGGGTATCTGGGTTAGGTTCATCACAGCTAATAATTTTATTCACCTAAAAAAATAACTCATCCAATAACTCAAATTCTCTCATTGTAATATCATCAAATTGATAGCAACATGTTTGTAATCCTAAAACCATAATTTTCTAAACTCTATCATAGATATGATGTATTTTTCTTCAAATTCCATTTATTTTATTCGTTCCCATTACTCATGTCAAGTAACTCTCAAATAATGAGACTAATTAATTATGCACTCTCTAGTCCACTTTGATATTATTTATGTCTTATAAACTATATGTTATCTCAACATAGAAATTATGAACACCATTATTAGTGTTTTTCGAGATTTCTATGTCAATTGATAAAAGAAATAAAATCATCACCAATTGAAATCATTTTCTATAGATAATGGGAACACTTGTTATTAATAGAATTTATACTCTCTATAGATCTCTTTAATAAAATTATGTAAGAAATAAAAAATATATCAGATCCACATGAATACCCAAAACTCCTACTATAATAATCCATAAGAATAAATTTTTAAGATAAAAAATTTGAGTGAAGCTATATTATTTGAAACTAATCATGAGGTCAAGGGGAGGAATGGAGAACAATTGAGAGGATAGGGGAGAATTATATGTAACCAAAACACTAACACTCAACAAAAATATTCCCATTAAAGTAAAATATATGATCCATATGTGATACCAAGAAATGAATATGGATTGAAAGTTAAATAGAATACACATGGTACAAAATATTTACATGGAATAAATACTCATGTTATTAATTGGATAATATTTTATGTCCAACTATTATGATACCATTGTACATGTTTTTTTATAAAAGCAAGCAGTATGGCTTAAAATATTTAAAAAAGGGTTACAAGAGTTGAAAGGAAGGAAATTTACATTTATCCCTTTGGAGAATATCAATCAACTTAAAAGGGATACTAAAATAGTGGATACACATGTTAATAGATACCCCCTTGTTTGCAAGGTATTCATCAGGTTTATTAGCTTCATGATAGATGTGTGTGATTATATAGTTCATTGAGGCAAGTTCTTTGAGGAATTTGTTCCATTTGGAGGTAAGTTTCCATGCTAGATGGAGCTTCACCATTCTAATTGCATTCACAATTGTCGTTGAGTCACTTTTGAACCAAACATTTTACATTTTCTTATCATATTATCAATAAGAATAGAGGATTAAGAGAATTAATATGGTATTCAACACAATGTATAGGAAATATAAAAATAGGAATTAAAAATTTATTAAATTTATCATTTCTATCCTCAAGTATATCTAGTAGTTAGATCATGTGTATACCATAATTATTCCCCACAAACCTAGTGAAAAATACTATATTAGAAATCCTCTAAAAAATAATTCCATCTATCACAATTTTCCCTAAAAATCATTTAAACACATAATTTATTAATAACCACAACTCTACCATGTTTTGTTGGAGTCGATTATAGTATAAAATAGCTAATCATATCTAGATATTAAATCTAAAACTATAAAAATATTATCTATCAGGGTTTTTCAATGCATGTTTTCATCCCTAAATCATATCATCAACCAGCACTACATCATAATAATCATGTATACTTTGTACTACATCATATGGTCAATTTTTATCTTCAGTGTATTGTGACGTGATTTTTTCATCACCACAAGATTGATCATTCCTTTTTCCCTAAAATTCCTCATTGATAATTTTTTTTCCCACACCTAGACATTCCAAAAATATGGATAACCCATTATTGTTCATTTTTATTAGAGAGTATTGAAAAAAGGATCAAATTATCATGCCCATTTTTTGACTTTATATGGTCATTTTCTAGAGTAGCATGAAACTATGACCTTGGAAATAGTCATTCCTCCCCATTTTACTCTGATGAAATTTTAACAAATAAACTATGTTGTTTTTTATTGATCACCAAAGAATTAATTTTCCTAATATACAGTTTCCTTGTTTATTTACATCCAACATAGATCCAATATGATTCTAATATTTCTATGATCTGTTTAAGAAAAATAAAATAAGAAATTATCATCAGAACTCATCAATGTTCAATATAATGAAATAATACATTGCATGCTTCTAATTTTTAATTAGTCTAAAAAAGAACATGATGTTTTTATGAGTTTTCAAATTCTTATTGTAATGATAAATATTATATTTTTTATATCTCAATTGAATAAATATCACATCTTTCTATTTTGTATTTCAATTCATGAGGACTTGTCGATATTTTTAATTGTCCTGGGATCATCAGTACAATATAAGGATGAATTATTAGCGTATACTTTATGATCATTTGGTCAATAATTTGTTTGATCAAATTATATGTTTATTATAGAGATGACTCATGATTTTCAATAGGTTTACATTATTGAGAAATCTTGGATCTTAATTTTTACCTTTTATAAATAAATATAGAGAATTTTTATTCTTTTATTCTTAAGAAAATGTAATATCTATAATAATACTTTGATGTGAGTCCTTTTCAAATGAATTAAATTCATTAATGAAAATATGAATTAAATATTAATGATGATTTTTCTCATACAGGAAAAACATACAAACATGATCATCTCCCTATATCACAGTATTAAATGTTAATAATATAGTAGATATATAATGAACATAATAATTATTTATACCTTTAAGTATTATAAATAGTCTAGTTGATTAGTCTTTAATATCATTTCAAATGATCTTCATGGTCAATATAAGTGCCCCCAGCCTAGCACTCTAATGCTAAAAATAAATATTTTCACCCATATCATAAAATTACAATCAACTACCATAATAATAAATCAAGTGACTTGTGAACTAGGTACATAATACATCATTAACCAATACTTATATTATTAAATTTAATCAAATCCTTCATCAAAGGCCACTTATAGAATGATCAAAATATCTTTACCACCAAAAATAGATTGTGGAATTGGGGAACATATGATATGAGAGGGCTCAAATACTCCATAAGTGGTAAAACATTAATAGTGATATATAAAGTTGTTATGATTATATCATAAACAAGTGATATTTATGATAATGTGTGAAATGAAATGATTAATTGATTATGATCATTAAATTGTATGAAGAGATCATGAGGTATGATAGCATGATCATTGATCATAACATAAAATCTATAAAACTATTATCTTGAAAACATAACATAGACTATGGAATAAGTATGTGAAATCATAATATAATAACCATATATCATGGTGACATAAAATAGGAATTTAGCTTATAGTTATGTATAGAAAATCATAATATATGTTATAGATCCCTACCAGGACCATCATAACATTTTGTAAAACCAAAAAAAATCAAGTCCAGATATAACATAATGGAAAAAAGAAAACATAATCATGTCCATGAATAACATTCCAAATAAAGATAAGCATATCATCCCCACACATAACATTGTGAAATCATGTGATATAAATTATTACTGTATGCACTAGATATACATATAAATCATGGACAACCAAATATGAGTATTAAAATAATCATAAATCCATTAAAATCCTAGCATAATTAACATGTGGATATGAAATAAGAATTTGGAGAAATAAAGAGGATATATATTTAAATGCCCTTCAATGAGAATAATGATTTATAGTGTATTCACACAATATAAAATAAAAGTTTATGCATCCAAGTCAATAAATTCCCCTAGTAAATTGAATGGTAAGGAAATCTAGGTGATCACCCTTAAATCAAAAGACATATAGGGTATTCTAAATGAAATTTATTGGAATAAATCTTGTATTCATGAAATATTGATGATAAGGAAAGAAAAATAAAATAATGGATCCTTTCCCCTATAGAAATTTCATTTTCTAAACACCATATTTTCATTATAGGAAAAGTGGATATCACTACTGTTTTAACAATCACTCGGGAAAATTATATGTTTTAGTTTTTTAGAGGTGGTTTTAGAAAACTTTCATTAATTCATAGCGGTTTATTAAAAATATTAATCACTTTGTAGTGATTTTTTAGCAGTGGGTAAACCCATTGATAAATTTGAAATTTTAATTTTCTTAATTTTTTTATATTCAATGGAGATTCATAAAATACCATTATGAAATTAAAAATAAATAATTACTATTATTATTTTCAATTAATTAAACTTATCATAAATTTTTAATAATTAAAAATAATATCTAATAATTATTGTTATCTATGAGTGTATATATAATATTCTTTAAACTTTAATATTATTATAATTAATTATTATTATATATATATCTGTGATGGTTCATTTATATAGAACTATGTGAATATATTAATTTTTTATAAATTTATAAATATTATATGTATTTTTATATATGTATGTATACATATATATAAATATTAATATATGTTTAGTGGTAAAATATTGATATAGATAATTATATGAATGTTTATACATATTTATGTATATTTTTATGTGTTTATATAAATATTTATATTTATTTATATTTATATATAATTTTATTCAATTATATATATGTCTATGTTTTATATATTTATGTAAATTCATCTATAGTTATATATTTTTAAATATATATTTATGTATTTATGTTCATTTATGTGTATTTATATATATTATGTTGTTGTGTGTGTGTGTATATATATATATATCAAAGTGAGTGTGTGAATTTTTTTTATATTTATATGTTTTTTTTATAAATTTATATATACACATATATGTGCTTAATTTTATACATCATGGTGGGGATAGATTATGGTGGGCCTAGGTAATAATTAATAAATAATAAGTAATAAATAGTGAATAATAAATAATAAATCTTTCATAATATAATAACTAATAATAATAAATAATAAATAATAACATTAAAAATGATATTAATAAATAAAAAATAATTAATAGATAATAATTAAAATTTAATAAATAATAAAAATTATCAATAATAATATATAATTGATAATAAATAGTAAATAATAAATAACAACTAATAATAGATGATAAATAATAAATAATTCATTAAAAATAATATTTTGAAAATATATAATGTATTTTACATTTATATCTAATGGTTTTATCGGCTTTAAAATAAATTTTCTAAAGACAGTTTAAACTACTACCAAATAAAAATTCCATGACATTTTTTATGAATCAATGCTAATAAAAAACTATCACATTTAAATTATTGATAACACTAAATGAAGTGGTTTAAGAAACCATTATAAATCAGTTAATTGTGGATTAAACTATCAAGTATACAAAAAACTGATGTTATTAGATAGAATCCCTATAGTTATTCATTGGGAATTAGATAATGAACTAGTGGATTATTTTGACATTGTATCCATTTAGAAAAAATATACTATTTAAGGAAATAAAAATAATAAATGGTTAAAATTTGGTATATAATAAAGTGTTTACATAAATGAGAATATCATAAACTATATAAGTTTTAATAAAATCGTTACATACTTTTTATGCAATGCTGAAATAAATGTGAGAAATGTTCGTTTTTAATGGGTGATGTAAATGTAAGTGTTTAAAAAAATAAAAAAGAATAATTAATATTATATAAAGTATAAAAAATATCTTTGAATAAGAATATTTAAACAAATAGAGTGGAAAATGGGTAATAAATATTGAAAAATCGTGATTTTTCATGACATTGTCATAAAATAGAGAAATAAGTCACTTTTAGGAAAAAATACAATGTAAAAAACCTTTTAGAATATTATTTTAATGTTAAAATTTCATAATAATGGAACAATGAAATGAATTAAATTTAAAGTAGAATAAACATGAATATGATTATCATGATTAAAAAATCTTCCTTTATAAAATTTGTAGGGTTTAATATAAAGAAATAATAGGAAGTGGATCATAAAGACATGAACATCCTCAAGAATAATGAAAAATGAAGTATATTTAATATAAATTAATAATTTTATAAATAGGTAATAACAAATATAGAGAGAGAGAGAGATAAAAAACATAACTATAAGGAAAAACGATGGAGGGAACCCTTATGAAGAATGTATAGTATATACTATAAATCAATAAGGGAGATAAGATGATAAAGTGATAAGAATATGTCAAAAAATGTAAAATTTGAATGTTATACTTTCAATACTTTGGAGATGAGACATGGAGGAGGAGTAATCCCATATATAGGTAATACATAGAAATATTTTAAATTTTGAAAAAAAACTTTTTGTCTAATTTCTAGTATCTCTTCGTATTTACTCTAAATTTCAGAGTAATCAAATTCTATAAATTATTTACTTAATTCAAAAGAATCATATTTATTTTGTTATAATTATTATTTTTTACTCATTAATTACCATGTTATATGCAATTATTAGAATAGTTTTTCTTATGATGGTTGTTTGGATGTTTCTCGATTCATAATATTAAAATTGCATATTTGTAATAGTAAAAAATGGGAGTCACTATCCAATAGTTCTATAATCTCTAGAAGTGTAATTATATAGTTCTCATGTCATTCCATGAGTGTTGGAGTTTTATAGATCAGTAGATAGTTACAATTCAAATAATCATCCCCTTCAAGCTTGTTTTAGATGAATAAACTGATCATGATAAATTATCTTTAATATTTATAATATAATTCCTATTTTATTATTAAATAATCCTAAAAGGACTTAATTTTATTATTATTATTTTAATATATATAAATATATATATTATAATCATCTTCAAACTCTTCATGATGGTAATAATTGAAAATAAATCATCATTATTGAATTAGGTAGTTTTAAACTACCTTGGGTGAATGTTGTTTTTAAAAGATATTTTAAAAAATATGAAACCTAATAAATATTTAATTTTCAAGAAAACATTATATTATAATTTTTCTATTATTATGAACTTACTTTAATGAATATTTATTTGATACAAGATGGTGGGAGGAGTATTTAAATGAAAAACATGGGTTTTTGAACCATTACTGTCATGGACCTACCTGTCAGGGCCCACGTAGTCAACACCAAAATGAGTATGAAACCCCAATCCCACCTCCAATACACCAAGTTCTAGTGAAAATTGATGAGTAGGAATATCACCCACATGTGAGGCCTTATCCCAAGGTACCTAAACAAACGTTATCCGAACACTAATACAGTGCAAAATGAAAAGACGCAACTGATACCAATAATCATACACATGACTAAATCCCCCATTAGAGTATGACTCAAGTATGGGAATGCAATAAGGGTCAAATACAATCCCACTAAAATTGTAAAATATTCCAAAATTCCAGTAATGAGGGGAATGCTATCAAAAATTCACCTCCTATAACAAACTGTGGTCTGTCTTGCTCAACTATGCTCCAACTACTCCTGGTCCACCTTGGACTCCATCAAAAGGCATGTCGTCTATATAATATTTGACATGTGTGCACATAGCCCATATAGGGGTGAATATAAGCATACCTAGTTGGATACCTTGAAATCAATAAACATAATGCATTAAAGAGTGTTAGATCATAAGCGAAGATAACATTAAGCCAGATATTTTCATGATAGAAATTATATCTCAAATAAGGTCACAAACACAGTGTTATCCTATGATTTTTCTTATGGATAAAATTTAATACGTGTATGAGAGAACTCACACCTCGGGTATTTCTCACACTGATGGCGCTCATCTAATCAGTCATGCCCATTGGGCCTCACCAAGATTAAGTACACACTAGAACTCATAATTTTTTGATACAAAGATAGTGGATCACATTTAGGGCCCATAGGGGATTCTAACCCTACCTAAAGTAATCCACTGGGATGGGGATCACATGCTCTAGAATTTGGTAATGGGATACTGGTCCTAACATAGGGAATAATGATAGATGATCACACCCAAGGCTACACAAGGGATACCTAACTCTATCTAAGACTAACTCATAGAGGGGATAACTCATCTTATTATTAGGATAGGATGCCTCACTGAACCCTAATAGGGATGGAAAAAAGGTAATTTATTGCAGTAGTACTCATCTAGACTATAGAGAACTAGTGTTTCGTCCTTCACACGATGAAGTATATGACATGCATTGTTAATATAATGCATGTCCTGACACAATTCACATTCCCATGTTCTATGGCCTATGCTAATGGATTGTGTTCATGTCCGAGTAGACATGCCATTCCCATGTATTCTAGCCATTCCCATGAACTCTGGTCATGCCCGTGTACTATGGACATGTTATTACCCACTAGTCATGCTCGTGTACTCTGGTCGTGTTTGTGCCCACATTTCATGTCTATTCCCATGCACCCCATGGGTACATGTCAGTACACCAACATCGGGTCACACAATGTGAGGTATAAACACATAGAGTATGATATTTATCTCTTCACATAACCCTATATATCGCGCAAAGGGTTCTAAACATCATGTGTTCATCTGAATTACATGTCATGTAACACGATTTTTCACAGAATTACTAGACTATTATATGAATCTCACCCATGCCACTACCACCTATGTATATGCCACAAATAATTCCCATAGAACTTTTATATATGGTTAATAGAGATCATGTCATTGTTAGTGGCCATATTCTGGCCACCTATCCACTTGGGAATCAATTCCCATCGCACCACACCGCAAAATCGCCAACCCTTGGAAAAAAACTCTTGATTTGATCCTTGATCATATATCATCATTATAGAAACATGATTGTGTAATAAATCTCAAATCAAAACCCATGGAAATGATCCATTATGGTATAGTTCAATCATGAAATGATCAATTTTTGGGTGTTTTCAAACTGACAGCCAAATGAAATACCAATGATGCCCGTTAAAAAAATGAGGGGAGAAAAGTACCTCACACAAAAGTGAGAAAATAGATGCCAACCAATGTTGAAATTTTCCTTGATCCATTGATGAAGAAAATTATGAAAGTAGAATAATAGGAAAGGATCAACAAGAAATTATCAATACCTAATTATAATAAGATAAATACGAACCATAAATCAATACATCAAACCATGAATTAATATGTTAATGGGTTTATATCACGTTTGATAGAGATAATCACAATGAGGATCAATCCAGTAATACAAACATCCTATCTCATGATTAAATTGATCATTTGTGAAAAATGATTTCACATCATTGTCATTGGTGAGATCCAAGAACTCCTTCGTTGAAGATGAACTTCATGTAAAACCAATAGTCAGCCCACGATCTCAATGACGTTTGAAAAATCTCACTTCCACAGTACTCTCAAATCACTAGGGTTATGAGAATAACCCTAGGATTTGGATATATTCAGGTTTAAGTTGAAGTTTATTAGTTGTAACACCTCAAGATTTCATAGTACGTTATCTCTTCAAAATAATTTAATAACTTCTGTCATATGCAACACCGAGTTTGAGCGCACCACGACTTACTAAACTAGTCATTCAAAAAGTGGTTATGAATAGTATTAACTGAATTTTGAATTTTATATACTCTATATAATTTTAGAATCCATATTATGTGTTTCTTATACATAATATAAGAATAAATTCATTTTTTCAGATAAAATATGTATTTTTCAAAAAATGCAATTTTACCGCCTTTTAATGGAGAACCCTTTTTAAAAACAATATTTTACACTTTTATATAATAAATTTAATGAAATTAAATTCTTATTTAGAAGTGGGACATAAAAGTTTAGTATGGATAAATTTTTGGTACTTTTCTGATAACTTTCATATTTTGATGAATAGTGAAAACTACTAAATTTTAATTGAAAACAGCTTTTTTAATCGAAATAATTTAGTGTTAAATTATGGATTTTAATGGTTTTGAAGTATAATTAGATTTTATTTTTATCATTTAATAAAATTTAGTTCATTATAAGTAATTTCACATTTAAATTCGACAAAAACACATGTCAATATTTTGATAGTTTTTACTTTTTTTTAAACCCGCTTTTTGGTTTTGACAATGGGAATTAATTTTAAATTAATTAATGCACCTTATATGTTTTGAATTTGGTATAATAGAATTAATTTTTGAATTGGTAATATCAAAATTAGCTTAGGGTGAATTTTTTGTATTTTTCTGAAAACTTTCAATTTTAGATAAATAGTGAAAAACATTGTGTTATTGTTTAAAACCGAATTTTTATTTAAATAATAATTTATTTTATTTAAATTTATTTTAAGTAAAAATAGATATATAATACCAATATAAGTTCAATTTAATTCATTGGAGTCATTTTATAATAAAATTAGATGTATAAAATTTTATTGAACTTTTTAACATCTTTTACCCACATTCTAAGCACATTTGCAAATTTGCATAAAACGTAATTTTACCACTTCTGTGAATTGAATTTCAAAAATATGAGAGACAAAGTTTACATCAGTAAGTAAAATTTGGTTCAATAAGATAAAAATAACTTTTTTTGAATAGTAACTTTTGACTTTTATTTACCACAGTTAAAAATAAATAGGGTAATTAAAGTTAAAAATGATATTATAATTACTCTAACACAAGTCCTAATTCTATTGGATAATTTTATTTCGACCAAAAACAACCTTAGGAATAAAAAATGATTTTTTTTGTCCAATTGGATTATATTAGGACATTTATTATTATTTTATTTAAAGAAGAGTTAAAAGTGTTAAATTCAATGTTTAATAACTAAACCATTTTTAATATAGGGATACACATAAGATTAATTATACTATAAATAGTCATTAGAAATCTAAAAATATTTCCTACATAATGGAATTTTATTTGAATTTTTTATAGATTAAATAATTAAATTTGTTTATGACACAATGATGATGTAGTAACTACTTTATCAATGAATGATTAAAATAATTGATATTATAAATATAAAAATAAATGTAAATTGAGAATTTTGATGCCATACAATAATTTTATAGGTTAATATGACATGTTAGGTTTGATTTAATAAAAAAAATTTAAGTGATAAAGTTGTTATGACTTTAAAAAAAACAAAATACCAAATAGTTTCAAAATTGACATAAATAAGTTTAAAAAAATACTATATAATTAATTGATATAATATTTAAAAAAATCTAAGTTTAGTCCAAAGGACTTATATAAGGTTATATATATCAATAATGAACCACTTGGGGTTCTCTTGTCTTTTTATAGTATGTTTATTAACCATTTATTATAATAATACAAGAGGACATGGTAAAAGTTAAACTATTTAACTAAGAGTTAAATCTAAAATATAGGGTTAATATGGTGACCTAAACTTGTCAAAAACCTATTGGTTGATTATATTTAGACCCATAACCACCTTAGCTTCAAAATAAATCAATTTGGATCCATTATAAACTGAAAATGATTTTATAATAATATAATATTTCAAATTTTTTCCTAAAGTGACCCTCACCTCTCTTATAAAAGGTTACTTCCCCTTCTCTCAAAATCACACATCCAAATCCATTTGGATCATCCAAAACCTGCCCAAATATCCTCCCAAATTCCCTCACTTCTACCTAGAGGCCTTCCCTTTAGTATAAATCCAACCTAGGGATCTCTTTTGTTCAAATCAAAAGGAAACACCCAAAGAAGAGGTAATTATTTTATCACCTCTTTCAAAGTTATTTCCTGACCTGAATGGCCCGAAGGACATATTTTTATTTTATTATGGATAATCCCATTTTTAAGGGTTTAAGGGGAACCCGTACATGACCCGTAGGCCCAAGGCACAAATCCTGACAAACCCGCAATACATGACCCGAAGGCCCAGAGGCATACCATGCCCAAAACATGACCTGCAGGCCCAGCCCACTTGAACTGTCCCTCCCCAGCTTTTTTCGTCATTGATCTCCTAACACCCCACCTTGCATTGCTGATCGGCTAGCATTGCCCCATACAAAGCCGCACGGTGCCTGGTTCCGATGGCGGCTGCCATACCCTCTCATTCTTCCAATCTGGTTAGCTCTGCATCTGGTGTCTGCTATTCCTGTTGATCTGATCCTCTTCTAGGGCATGTTCTATGGGAACTGGTCTACGTGACTCGAATTCCCTGTGGCCCGAAGGTCTTTAATGACCCGAAGGCCCTGGATACCTGTAGGCCCAAATCGGTGGCCCGAAGGCCCAAATCGGGTGAATAGTTCTGGGTGCTACAGTACCGAATAGTAACTGCTACAGTACCCAGAAATTCTCCTCCACCCGGTTTTGAACCCGAGTCTCTTGGATGCCAAGCAGGAGCCCTTACCACTCGGGTATGGGCTCGTTGGCACTTTCAAAGTTATTTTCTTCTTCCACTTTCTCTTTATTTGTTATTTCCATACCAAAATAATAACTCTAGTACCTTCTACATACTGTGATGTTATTATAAATATGTTACAACCATACTCATTATTTTATCCATCCTATGAATGATAATGTTACCATGTGTGCGTGCGTACGTCTTACCATCTCCACTTCGTGGTGTAATTTGTTATTCAACACTATGTTATTTGGATGGATATAATGATGAGTAATATGTATACAAATAATGAAATTAACATTCTAATTTCTCTGTACGATTATTATACTATCCAATTCCACACCTTTTAATCATTAAGGAAATGATATCGTCGCTCGTGTGTACATACGACTTACCATCTCCACAACGCGATGAGATTCATTTCAAGGTTAACCATTCAATGATGATTATAAAAATATATATTATTAATAAGTATATAATATATGACATAATAATTATACTGGAGATATATATATATATATATTTGTATTTACTTACATATATCTTATTCACTTACTTTCATTCAATACGATATGAAAACAGAAACAACATTTATGCGTACGTACGGCCTACCGCCTCCATAAACAGTGTTTTCCATTTCACATATCTATCTATTGTACATATTTATATTCTAAATATATATTATATATAAATCATGTTTTATATTCTCAAATTATTTAAATCATGATTTA
Organism: Viscum album; assembly: GCA_963277665.1. Lineage (NCBI taxonomy): Eukaryota > Viridiplantae > Streptophyta > Magnoliopsida > Santalales > Viscaceae > Viscum > Viscum album. The sequence continues at coordinate 1,893,049,645 of OY728125.1, read as the reverse complement.
AATGATACGATCAAGAATAACAAGTTAAAACACTTACGACAAAGAAAGTGATTATTACCCGAAATGTTAATTTAACATGGAAATCATTATTAAATGGGTACTATAAATTCATAAATGAATAGTGTATGATATAAAAAATATGAATATGGTTTTGGTATAATTTAATAATATACTATGGTCATTATACATAAGGTTAAATGTACCCTCGACCAAAGGAAAGTGCAAGGTAAGGGTTAATTTCTCAATCTCATTATTATCCGATATTGTTTATGTGTATGTTTTTTTTTTGGAAATATTTATTATCTATGTCCATGTTTCATAAAATAGTTTTCAAAAGGATTATTTTTAAGGTACTCTTTAACTAAAACATCATTTTAAATGTTTTAAATATTTATTATTCTAAATATTTCTCATTAATGTTCATGTTTTCAAAATGGTTTTAAGGATTTATTTATATGAACATGAATGTTTTAAAATGATAATTCCTTTAAAAAGTTTCAAAGTGGTATGGGACACTTTAATTAAAAAATATCTTTTAAATGTCTTCCTTTATAAATTGTGTGACTTTTAAATGATTTCATGAAAAAAGGGTATTTCACTCAAAGAGTTTTATTGATCATTTTCAACTATATCAACATCCTTTACTGAATATTATTATTGATTGAAGTTTATTTATTATAATAAAATCTTCCATATTTTATTGAATGATTTATGATATGTTTTACTATGGATGTGATATTTTTATACCATTCATTTTTTATGTATAAATTATTGGCATTTCGTATGCTAGTTTTAATATGAATGTTTATGTTATGTTTCAACATTTTCATATGAAGAATGCAATGGACTTAGTAAGTGACGATTGGGGCCCACTATAGCCCCTCGATGCATTGGTAGGTCTCATGATACAAACTAGTGTCATGACACAAGGTGTTGATAAAAATTTTATTTCTAGTCTTGGCACGAGGCCTTGACTATGTGGTAATGATGTCTGGCGTTAGGCATTCCCTCATTATGAAATTAATTATTACATGTGATTATTCGAATAGTAGAATATAAATGTGCATATTTATATGGTAATGTTTGATTTATTTTCTTCATATTATGTTCAAGTTTATGTTTAAAAGGATGTTGTTTTTATTACACATCTTTCCTTAATAGTTTATAGCTTCTGCTAAATTATTTACCCTTACTGAGCATCTGAGCTCACCCCTTTCTTATGTTTTGTTTTCCCAAGATTCCAAGAAGTGTATTATGTTTGATATGTAGGGTTAAGCTAGGGGAATAATGGAATTCTAAATGGATTTTTTATGTTGTGTTTTATGTTTTAATGTGTAATGTAACGTTTATGTATGTAATCTATTTTTCAGGACTACTAAATTGATCGGTCTTTAGGGACTTGATTCCTTGTAATCATGCCAATGTATTAAAATAATGCACCGGCTCCAGGATTCTGGGGTCAGGGAATTACAGTTGGTATCAGAGGAAGTTTAGTACAAAACTTGGAAACTATATTTAGAAAAACTCTGATTATAGAACATTACCCTAAGATAGAACTTCCTAGAATTTTGGTAATGTAGAGATTTTGTGTATTTTCTGAGCAATAAATCCCTATCTGGATACGAGCAGGTAGAGGAGGCTCTGGCACAGATGTACTTAAGAGTGAAAACTCTGACAAAGAGTTTCAGACTTGACTCGGGGTATCCTGGTACATGACAACGGGCATTGATACACTCTTGGTTATGACACTCCTGGGGGATATGCTTAGGATAATTCACATTTTCTTTAAAAGCCATTATGAAATATTTAGGAGTAAATACTTACTCAGAGAAAACATTTTTTTATTGTATATTATATGCATAATCTTTTCAATTTACATTAGGTATTTTACAAGTTTGGAATTATGCATTGCGATTCATAAAGAAACCTAGTGTATGCTATTGTTTAGAAATGGTGCCCAGTATAAGGAATGAGAACTCCAGTAATACACATGATCCAAAGAGTAAGAAGGATTATATATTTCATGGTATTAATCCAAAATTTAGAAGGGAAATAGTCTCCCATGTATTCTCATCATATGAAGAAATAGTATCATATGTTAATAAGATAAGTAAATAATTATATGAGTCCTATGGATTTGAAGGGAAGTAAGAAGAGAATAGGATGGTAGAGAGAAAGATAGATAAAGGGAAGAGGGGAAAGAAGGATTTTCCCATATGTGATAACTATGGAAAGAATAACCTTGGTAAATGCTTGAAGGTAATGAGGGTTTGTTATAAGTGTGGAGAAAAAGGACACCAAGTATGTGATTGCAATGGTAAGAAAAAGGTTTCAAATGTACAATACTTCGTCTGCAAGGATTTGGGACACTATGTGAATCAATATCCAAATCATCAAAGTATGCCTCAAATGGTGCTATTGGATAATAATCAAGTTATGATACTACCACAGATGAAGAGGAATGACTAGTGTTCTTTTGTTGTTATTAAAGAAGTATTTCATTTGAGTTTTGTATCAATGATGTACTGGTTATATGAATTATGGAAATAAATAATGATTGTACTACAGTATTATTTCATTGAGAATTTGAGATTATATGGTTCTAAGAAAAGTGACTCAATATCAAGTTAAATTTTTTAGAAAATACATGGTTGAAGGAAATATAAACATTAATATGGTTCTGATACTGAGGTAGTTATTTTGGAATAAGATATGATTTATTTGGATAAATTATATTCGATATTCTTGATTACTTTGAAAATAATTAATTGTTTTTTATTCCATTATTGTTGGAGTTTACAAAATTTTTGGATATAAGGAGTATATCCAGTATTTTATAAGGAATAAGGGAGCATGAATGTAATCAATAAGGTTTTATGGTAATTTAGGGTGTTACCGTGTTTTAAAAGAATGCATGATGAAAGTATTCACATGTTATTACGTGGAAAAAAATATCTTCATTGTTTTTACCTTCCTTATAAATTTTGGACTAGGAGTTTGGACAGAAGTATTTTGGATAAATCTAAAGGTTGGAATGGATTAAGTTTTACATTGGATACTATTTTTAAGGTTAAATAATTTCTTAAGATTATTTTTTTATTGTTATAAAAAGGAAAACCCAGAGGTCGGGCGACAACCTGTCGCGTCCGGAAAGGCCGCGATACTTGAACTCGCAACCGAAGGGCGACAAGGGTACATCACCTACCATTGGCCTACATGATGTCCTAGTTTGTATAATGTAGTTTTTTTAAATAGTCTGACAAATAAATTATAAATTCATTATTTTTGGAACCCTATACGATTATGATAAATAAAATATTTTTGAATTCTATTATCTTTTGGAGTGAAAGATAAGTTTGTGGTAGGAATTAGTTTAAGGATGAAACTATACTTGTCAAGTATATTTTTTACTCTTATTATGTGAATAAATTAATTCTTAAATTTAGGGAAGGGATCTTAAAACCAAAAATGTATTATCCTAATACCATATGTTTTGTTGAGCTGATGATATTTTAAATCATTATAGATTGATGGCTTTGAGGACCTCAATTTTACACTTGTTTGTGATTGATGACTTCAATCACAACCTATAAATATTTATTTTTTTCCTCCAATTATGTGTCTCTAATTTCCACCAATGTTCTCCAAATTGAGATCATAATTTGGTGGAATATTTTTCATTTCCCTTTCCCTCTTTTTAAGACTAAATTTTATTAACCCAATTTCCGATGTGGGTTTTCCACAAAGGTATTTTTCTATTTTTAACCATTTATTTTTGAAGAACCATTTCAAATTGCGAGGAATCAATTTATTGAAGGAGGGGAGAATGTAACACCCCAAGATTTCGTAGTATGTTATCTCTTCAAAATAATTGAATAACTTGTGCTACACACAACACCGAGTTCGAGCGCACCACGACTTACCAAACTAGCAATTCAAAAAGTGGTTATGAATAGTATTAACTAAATTTTGATTTTTATATACTCCATATAATTTTAGAGTCCATATTATGTGTTTCTTAGACAAAATATAAGAACAAATTCATTTTTTCAGATAAAAGAAGCATTTTCAAAAAATATAATTTTACCGCCTTTTAATGGAGAACCCTTTTTAAAACCAATATTTGAAACTTTTATATATTCAATTTAATGAAATTAAATTCTTCTTTAGAATTATAACATAAAAATTTAGTTTGGATAATTTTTTGGTACTTTTCTGATAACTTTCATATTTTGATGAATAGTGAAAACTACTAAATTTGAATTGAAAACAACTTTTTTAATAGAAATAATTTATAGTGTTAAATTATGAATTTTAATGGTTTTGAAGTATAATTAGATTATATTTTTATCATTTAATACAATTTAGGTCATTATAAGTAATTTCACATTTAAATTTGACATAAACACATGTCAATATTTTGATAGTTTTTACTTTTTTAAAAACCTTCTTTTTGGTTTTGACAACGAGAATTAATTTAAATTAATTAATGAAACTTATATGTTTTTAATTTGGTAAAATAGAATTAATTTTTTAATTGGGAATATCAAAATTAGTTTAGTGTGAATTTTTGGTATTTTTCTAAAAACTTTCAATTTTTGATAAATAGTGAAAAACACTATGTTATTGTTTAAACCTGAATTTTTATTTAAATAATTTTTTATTTTATTTAAATTTATTTTAAGTCAAAATAGATATATAATACCTATATAAGTTCAATTTAATTCATTGTAGTCATTTTATAATAAAATTAGATGTATAAAATTTTATTGAACTTTTTAACGTCTTTTACCCACCTTCTAGGAACATTTGCAAATTTGCATAAAACGTAATTTTACCGCTTCTTTGAATTAAATTTCAAAAATCTGAGAGACACAGTTGAAATCAGTAAGTAAAATGTGGTTCAATAAGATAAAAATATTTTTTGGTGAATAGTAACTTTTGACTTTTATTTACCATAGTTAAAAGTAAATAGGGTAATTAAAGGTACAAATGATATTATAATTACCCTAACACATGTTTTAATTATATTGGATAAGTTTATTTCAACCCAAAACAACCTTAGGAATAAAATATGATCCTTTTGGTCCACTTGGATTAGATTAGGACATTTATTATTATTTTATTTAGAGAAGAGTTAAAAGTGTTAAATTCAATGTTTAATAACTAAACCATTTTTAATATATGGATATACATAAGATAATTTAGAATAAATATTCATTATAAATATAAAAATATTACCTACATAATGGTATTTTATTCAGAATTTTTAGAGATTAAATAATTAAATTTATTTAGGACACAATGATGATGTAGTAATTACTTTATCAATGAAAGATTAATATAATTGATATTATAAATATAAAAATAAATGTAAATTGAGGCTTTTGATGACATAAAATAATTTTCTAGGTTAATATGACATGTTAGGGTTTATTGAATAATTTTTTTTGAAGTGATAAAGTTGTTATGACTTTAACAAAAACAAAATACCAAATAGTGTCTAAATTGACATAAATGAGTTTTTAAAACAAATAATATATTATTAATTGATATAATATTTATAAAAATATAAGGTTTGTACAGAGAACTTAGATAAGGTTATATATATCAATAATGAACCACTTGGGGTTCTCTTGGCTTTTTATAGTAAGTTTATTAACCATTTATTATAATAATACAAGAAGACATGGTAAAAGTTAAACTATTTAACTAAGAGTTAAATCTAAAAGATATGGTTAATATGGTGACCTAAACTTGTCTAAAACCTATTGGTTGAGAGAATTTAGACCCATCCCCACCTTATCTTCAAAATATATTAATTTGGAGCCATTAAAAACCGAAAATTATTTTATAATAAAATAATATTTCAAACTTTTCCTAAAGTGACCTTCACCTCTCTTATAAAGGGTACTCCCCTTCTCTCAAAATCACACCTCCAAAGTCATTTTGATCGGCCAAAACTTGCCCAAATCTCCTCAAAATTTCCTTCACTTTAACCTAGAGTCCTTCTCTTTATCATAAAGTCAACATAAGGAGCCCTTTTGTTCAAATCTAAAGGAAACACCCAAAGAAGAGGTAATTATTTTATCACCTCTTTCAAAGTTCTTTTCTTGTTCCACTTTATCTTTATTTGTTATTTCCATACCAAAATAATTAGTCCATTAACTTATACATACTGTGATGTTATTATAAATATGGTACAACCATACTCATTATTATATTCATCCTATAAATGATAATGTCACCATGCATGCGTGCGTACGGCTTACCATCTCCACGTCGTGGTGTAATTTGTTATTCAACACTATGTTATTTGGATGGATATAATGTTGAGAAATATGTATATAAATAATGAAATTAACATTATAATTTCTATTTAAAATTAATATACCATCCAATTCCACACCTTTTAATTATTAAGGAAATGATATTGTCGCTCGTGTGTACGTACGACTTACCATCTCCACGACGCGATGAGATTCATTTCTAGGTTCACCATTCAACGATGATTATAAAAATATATATTATTAATAAGTATGTAATATATGAAATAATAATGCTACTGGAGATATATATATATATTTACTTACATATATCATATTCACTTACTTCCGTTCAATATGATATGAAAACGAAAACAACATTTATGCATATGTACGGCCTACCGTCTCCATAAATGGTGTTTTACATTTCACATATATATCTATTATACATATTTATATTCTAAATATATATTATATATAAATCATGTTTTATATTCTGGAAGTATTTAAATCATGATCTAAATGATACGATCAAGAATAACAAGTTAAAACACATAGGATAAAGAAAGCGATTATTACCCAAAATGTTAATTTAACATGGAAATCATTATTAAGTGGGTATTGTAAAGTCATAAATGAATCATGTATGATATAAAAAATATGAATATGGTTCTGGTATAATTTAATAACATACTATGGTCATTATACAAGAGGTTAAACGTACCCTCGGCCAAAGGAAAGTGCAAGGTAAGGGTTAATTCCTCAATCTCATTATTATCCAAGATTGTTTATGTGTATGTTTTTATTGGGAAATATTTATTATATATGTCCATATTTCATAAAATAGTTTTCAAAAGGATTATTTTTATGGTACTCTTTAACTAAAACATCATTTTAAATGTTTTAAATATTTATTCTTCTAAATCTTTCTCATTAATGTCCATGTTTTCAAAATGGTTTTAAGGATTTATTTATATGGATATGAATGTTTTAAAATGTTAATTCCTTTAAAAAGTTTCAAAGTGGTATGGGACACTTTGATTAAAAAATATCATTTAAATTTCTTCCTTTATAAATTCTGTGACTTTTAAATGATTTCATGAAAAGGGGGTATTTCACTCAAAGAGTTTTACTGATCATTTTCAACTATATCAACATCCTTTACTGGATATTATTCTTGATTGAGGTTTATTTATTATAATAAAATCTTCCATATTATATTGAATGAGTTATGATATTTTTTACTATGGATGTGATATTTTTATACCATTCATGGTTTATGTCTAAAATATTGACATTTCGTATGCTAGTTTTAATAAGAATGTTTATATTATGTTTCAAAAAAATTATATGAAGAATGCAATGGACTTAGTAAGTGACGGGTGGGGCTCGCTATATCCCCATGCATTGGTAGGTCTCATGAGACAAACTAGTGTCTTTGTACAAGGCCTTGACAAAAATTTTATTTGTAGTCTTGGCACGAGGCCTTGACTATGTGGTAATGATGTCCGATGTTAGGCATTCCCTCGTTGTGAAATTAATTATTACATGTGATTATTCGACTAGTAGAATATCCATGTGCATGTTTATATGGTAATGTTTGATTTATTTTCTCCGTATTATGTTCAAGTTTATGTTTAAAAGGCTGTTGTTTTTATTACACATCTTCCCTTAAAAGTTTATAGATTCCGCTAAATTATTTACCCTTACTGGGCATCTGAGCTCACCCCATTATTTTGTTTTGTTTTCCTAGGATTCCAAGAAGTGTATTATGTTTGATATGAAGGGTTAATCTAGGGGAATAATGGAATTATCAATGGATTATTTATGTTGTGTTTTATATTTGAATGTGTAATGTAATGTTCATGTATGTAATATATTTTACAAGACTACTAAAATGATCAGTCCTTCAGGACTTGATTCCTTATAATCATGTCAATGTATTAAAATAATGCACCGGCTCTGGGCTTCTAGAGTCGGGGCATTACATTAGGTCTATTCCAATTTAATAACCAACTAATTAATTAATTAATTAATTTAATGATTATTCTATCCATGATTGATCTTAAACAAACACCTATCGTGTATAAATATTATATCCCACCTAAGCTAGAACCCATGCTCCAGGTCAAATGGTGATCTCGATTTTCCCATCTAGAACACCATTTAAGAGATATTCCATAATTTAAAGAAACCAATCTCATATGATATTATGTATTTAATATTTTTATTATATCATCACTGTGGTTTATGGGACCTCAAAATCTCATACTAATTTTACACATAAATTTAAAAATATTCTTAAAGATATTACAATGTTTTACATATCCAAAAAGAGTTGTTACATTCTCCCCACCATAAGATTTTTTGTCCCAAAAAGAAAAAAGGCTACTAAAAAATATGTGGATATTGAGCTTGTATTTGGTTTTCCTACTCCCAGGTGCTCACTTGGAGATTCACTTGTTTCCATTAGACACGCACCAAGGGAATCTCTCACCCTCAAAGAATCTTCTCCTACTAAACCACAGTCACTACCAAATACTCTATGAAGGTATCTCTATCCTCAATGACCAGTTCTCCGATTTGATAACATGTGATGGGTCATTCACATACCTCCACTACTAAAACATGTGGAAGACATCGTGTACTAGTCTAACTGTGGTGGTAGTGCTATGTGGTATGTCACCCCTCCAACCTTATGTAGTATTAGGAAAGGGTAAATTAAGTTTGAAGGTAACCTATCCCCATGGACAAATCTCTGCAATCTTGAGCATGGTTAGATTCTTATAAACACATGGTCTCTCTCATAGGACTAAAAAGGCCTCCATAATTAGTCCATATAAGATTTATGATGGATCCGGGTAGTCCCAATCCACTCCTAGATGATCTTCACCTTCTCTGTTGTCGCTCATACTAACTATGGGATAATGAGTAATAACTCCCCTAGATAACTCTCACACATCAGTGACATGTAGCATCTCTAGTAGAAGGCCACAAATGGTGTTATACCGATGGTGGAGTTATATATGTTGCCATACATGAACTCAACACAAGAAAAGGAGACCCTATAAACTATGGCCAAAGACCAACATTAAAGGATGAAGCATTTCCTCTATAAATTAAATGTTCCACTCAGTTAGGTTGTCTATATGGGGGTGTAATTCCATGATCAACCACAAATAATCCCCAAAGGCCTCCAATAATCCTCTCTATAATCATGATATGAAGATAGCATCATGTTTTAAAAATAACATCAAGGAAAATCCATGGTGTCTTGCTATCTCCTACACATAAAAGAATCCTAAACTCTCTATTGAACTCTTCTCTTAAATGGATTGGAAGTGGGTAGATACAGTGAGTCAGTCTATGATCACCCAGATAGCATTGTGGCCTCTAGATGATAATGGAAGTCATGTCATGAATTCTATGGATATAATATCCCACTTATACTCTAGCACCTCAAGTGGTTGATCTGAATTTTCTAGAACTTAGTGCTCATCATTCACCTACGGATAGGTGATCCATCGAGAGACAAACTCAGCTATGAACCTCTTCATTCCTATCCATGAGAACTGACACTAGAGGATCTGGTATAACTTTTTCACCCATGAATGTACCACTAATGGGTTTGTGTTAAACACCCTTAGAATCTCCTATCAAAGCATCATATGTACCATCTACCACCCTTGGAAAATGATGATGTGCTCCCCACATTAAGAAAGTTAATTATGAGCATGTCTAGTGGATATCTATCCATAAAATATCTTGGAATCGTTATCTCCAATATGATATTTCCTAGCACACTATAGAAGTAGTGGGTTAACAACCATAGACTGGAGGTTTGTTTCACCACTATAATCAACTAAGGAAAACTACAACTAGGATAACTACTCCAACACCTCTCTCAATAACTACAAAAAATATCTCTAGTTAAGAGCATATACCACCACATTCCCCTTTCCAAAAGTATAGACTATCTCAAAGTCATAATCCTAATGTAACTCTAGGAATCACCACTGTGACAAGATAAGATCCTTTTGTGAAATGATATACTTGAGACAATTATGGTCAGTGTAGATGATAAATTGATCTTCAATAAGGTTGTGCCACCAAATATTTAGGTTCAAGACCATTGATGTTATTTCTAGATCGTGGGTAATGTAGTTCTTCTCATGGGGTCTTAAATACTGGGACCCTTAGAAAATAGACACCTACCTTTACATCAGGATACATCCAAAACCATTTCTAGAGTCATCATAGAACACTATATACTCAACACCCTGCTTTTGAAGTATCAAGATGGGGGCACTCTTCAACCTATGCTATAACTCTTGAAAATTCTGCTAACACCTCTACATCCACATTAATGGTTACACATTTTGATTCAAAGTTTTCAAGGGTTCCCAGTCCTAGATAAATTGTTTTTGAATCTCCTATAGTAACATGACAACATAAGGAATCTCTTCAACTCAGACACACTCTTAGGTGGCTCACATGAAATCACTACCTCAAACTTAGTTGGGTCATATGTTATTCCCACTTATGAGATGAAATGTCCCAAGAAATAGACCTCATGAATCTAGAACTGAAACTTTGGGAGCTTCCCATAAAGATGGTGATCTTAGATTATGTCATGGACCATCCTCAAATGTCTCACGTGATCCTCCTATGATGTTGATTACACAAGGATGTCATTAATGAAGAATACCATTAACCAGTCTAATAAAGGTCAAAATATCTAGTTCATAATTCCCATGAACACTGCTGGGTAATTCTTCCCACCAAAGGGAATCACCAAGCACTCTTAATAAACTTAGACACATCAGAATTTAATCATTAGTATATCCTCATCTTGAATTTGAAGCTAATGAAAGCCTGATCTGAGGTCAATATTTAAGAACCACCTATCCCCTTACAAATGATACAAGAGGTAATAAATTATTATTAGTATATATTTATTATATGTGGTCTACTAATTCATGTGACAATAATCTATACACGACCTGAGCTCCCATCGTCCTTCATGGAAATCAACACTGGGGATAACCAAGGGGGACACACTAGGTATGATAAATCCCTTCATTTGTAAATCCTCTAGATGAAAAATTAGCTATTGATGATTTTTGGTAGCTATAAAATAGTATTCTATAGATATTGAGGCAGTGACTTGGTGAAAATCTATGCTGAATAAGATCACTCGATTGGTAGGTAGCCTCAACGCTTCCTTAGTAAAGATTCCCTCATACCCCTCCACAAATGTAAGAAGATGAAATCCCATAACATAATCTAACCTAAGGTTAATACTATAAAATTGATGAGTAGTAATTTTTATCCTCATGTGAAGGATCTCATCCACCTCTGCCTAGGATTCCTACTCAACAATGAAGGAAAACTTCATCCCATCAACTCAGATGCACCGAATCCTCCAACTAAAATATTCAATTTGTGTATGATCCATAGAGAGGTAGTATATACCTATAATGACATCATGAGGCCTCATCGTGTCCATGAAAAGATCTCACAATAATCTCCCACCACCAAGAGTTAGGTCATATTATTGGAAAAATTGTTTGATCACTGAATATCCTCCAGTGTGAATCACTAATCGTAAGGGTCGATCCAAAAAGTTCCACGGGAATATCTAGATCTCAATCAAGGGATGTGGAAAGAAAAGAGTGGCTCGTGCCTATGTATATCAATAATAAAACTAAAATATAGAACACAAATATCATACCTCAAATCATCCCTAGAGCCTATGGGTTATAAGACTCTATTGCCAAAATCTTCCCTTATCCCTGAAAACCATCTCCTTAAGCCTGGCATGGACTACCTGAGTATAACGCCCCGAGCCCGCTCTTCCGTACTCGGTGCTTGAAAAATGCTGTGAATTTTTTTTTTAAAGGAGAATAAAAAATTACACAACACTTTAATGAAGTGAGGATCTTTTACCGGTCTAGGTTCTGGAAGATTAGACATAACCTTACATTATCAGAGTTAAACAAAAATAATAATAAAAAATTCCACTATGCTTCCGTGCGCGCTAACTCTATAAGCGACGACATCTACAATAATCTCCTAAGATACCTGTGAAAACATTTCAAAAATTGGGGTGAGCACAAAAGTTGCTCAATAAGGGGTTTTGAAAACCTTTGATAAATCGCTTTCAGAAAAATATCCTTTCAATAACACATTTGGAAAATTTTCAATTGTAAATACATTTGTAAAACAAACTTTATAAAATAATATAATCCTTTTGAAAAATAATTATACTTTGAAAACACTTTTAAATTATTCCAGTGATTTTCTTTGGAAAATATTAAGCAAACTTCATGAAAACAAAACATCATTTTGAGGCAACTTAATTCGTCGATGGCTGTCTTGGGCCAACCCACTTAGCGAAGGATGGGTTCACTCCCCAATGACCTTCTATTTTTACAACGAACAAGCACCTGTATCTTTCGAAAACATTTTAAGTTTGCTTTACATATATATATATATATACTAGTATTGCTCACTGGAGTTTTTTTTACCTTTAAACATGTCAAGGAATTTAAATAATTATTTCCACTAATATCCATATGTAATTATATATATATATATACATATATATGTGCGATTTTTTTTATTGAAAAATACTTGTGAGTATTGATTCCCAAAAACTCACGTCACTTGACATGTACATAAACACCAACATACCCGATTTTCCATTGATAAATAATAAAAAATATATCAATGATTTGTTTTCATGACTAAATGACTTAAACTATTATTTTAATTCAAAATCATAAAATAATAATGAGCATGAACCGAAGATGTTATATTTTTAAAATCAACATTTCATTCATGAGTAAAATTATAAATATAAACATGCACAAGACAACTTAAAATTATAACATGTCTATAAACAGTTCATCCAATTCCATTAAAATTCATTTCTTTGTAGAGTTTATCCAATGTTCACAAGTACGTGTATATACCTATATATGCTTATGCATGTATGAAGTTTCATAAACGATTATAGATATATAGCCATAACCTTGATTTTTATATGACTTGTATGTGACATAATAAAATTATAATATTCCTAATTTATTAATTCATATGTGAATTATTACATGACTATTAATTTATTTAGAACATTCGTATATTTTCACATCATGAAGGTATATATATACATATATATATTATTCACTTGATTTTATATGTGATTTTCCTTCTAAAATAAATTGTAATTATACAAATAAAAAAAATTAGAACGGTTTATTAGAACATATCAAAATATGTCCAAAACTTCTAACATATTGATATTGGTTTAAGAGAATCATTAAAGAAACCTTTGTAGCAATAATTTTTCAATACCTTATTTAACATAAGCAAATTTTCCTTGAAATAAAATAAAAAGAAGAATAATAATCTATTTTTATGAGGATTTAAATGTGTAGAAAATCCCCCATACACACAAACCCATAAAATTAAAATTAAAATAGTCTTTTAACCCATTATATTAAACCAAATTTGAACATAATTTTGATAAACATGAATGATTTAATTGAATAAATCAATTATAATTAAATATTAAAGAAGAGAGGTATTTGAAGATAAGAAGTCCCTTACGCAAAACAAGAAATCATAAAAATTGTAATATTTTCTCATAAGAGAATTTAGAGTAAAATAAATATTCCCTTACCAAAAACATGTGCAGGGGACACCTTAAGATTTCTTCTCAAGAGAACCAAAAAATAGATCCTCATGCTCGACGAAAAGAAGTAGACATGGCTTTTCCCACTTCCTTTCTCAAAAGTTTTTTTTATCTCACCGTCCTTTAATCTCATTAAATTATGTGTGAGTCTTTAGAATGGGAAGATGAGACTTTATATAGCTGTTCCATAGCTATATAAACATTTTTTTAAACTAAATAATAAAAAAAATGTGTGGTTTAAATCCCATGCTTGCTGAGCAAGCTAATATATCAAAATTCAATACAAAGAGGAATTAATGTTTCAAAACAAACATTTGAGTGGCTGAAAAAATGGTTATCCATGAAACTGATCAGAAAAAAATATTTAGAACTGAGTTCCGTGTATGGAAACATGAACAATAAATGATATTTTTCTTTTAGTTTGATTTCAAATTAATATGAGGATGTAATCAAACTAGTTACGCACCAAGGCAGCTTAAATAAAGATATATGGATCGAAATTGATGGAAATGTGACAAAAATGTAGTTCAAGATTAAGACAGAAGATAAATTTCTATTAAGAAAACCCATACATATATAGGTAATAGTAATATGTCGACATCCAGTGAAGAAAAAATCAATGGATAACGATGAAAAAGTGAGTTAATACACTGCAAACGATTCTAAAAATCATACGTCGATACCAAAAAGTTGAATAAACTACACATACCTATAAATCTAAATGACACAAAGAAGATTACAAAAACAAAACAAACAAAGATTTCCCCAAATCTCAATCCACACGATTCAGATTTAAATCCACATACCTTACTTGGCTTCGAATCGCATTACGATCTGAATCACACTACTCGGATTTTGACCTCGATTCCTAGCACCTTGTATGATTTGAAGCCCTCGGCTACAATCGATCTCACGCTCCCCTATCAACATCGTATCTGAAGGCGAAACACCATCCTTCATCGGTCGCGACTCATCATCGGCCTCAACTCCTGAAGACATGGGAAAGCCCTCACCATCGCCTCTGACTCCGTCTAAACTCCCTCGCCGGCGGCCAAACGTGACCTCAACGAAGACATTTCTGATTTCACTAGGGTTGAACTGTACCAATCCTAGACTCTTGGATCTCGGTGAAGACTCGATTCAACTCACCCTAAAATCCTGAAATCTTGAAAACCTGAATCCCTAAATACTCGATTCTCAATTTTGTTTATATCGATTTGTTTTATTCATTTTATAAAATTTATTTTATTTTAATAATTTTATTATCATTTTAACTTCTTTAATAAAGAATTCATATTTTTCATAATTCATAATTTCATAATATGTATTTTTTTTCATATAATTATTCAAATATAATTATAACTATTTTATATATCAAATGTTTAAATCAATTATGAATTATTTCATTTTCTTATTATTCTTAAATATTATAAAATATTGATAATCAATTAAATGTATTTCTAAAAAAAATACTCATATACATATATATGCTTGAAATAAATTTATGTGAATTATAATATATATATATATATATATATTAAACGAAATACTGTTTCTTGGAAAATAATGTTTTAAGTATTATTTTGATTCAAAACATATTTTGGTTATTTTAGTTAGTTTTAATTTTTAAACAATTATTAAATAATTAATTACTATTTAAATTATGTCGGGCTGTTACACTGAGGGTGGTAGTGGAAACATATCAAATCTTCATCCACCTTTGACTTATCTTCTAGCATGTATACCATGCCTGCCACCCTACAGAACTCCTTAATATATCCACTATCTACCTAATAATTTCATCGATTTTATCTCTTTCTTCCGCTCAGTGGGTCAAACAATCCCACGTGATTTTTCCTCACCCATCGCATGAGTAGCATTGCCTCTACCTCGGCTAAATTGAACCATCCTGAGAGCCTTGAACCGTAGTCACCCAATCATGAGATAGTCTCCTGAAATTCATTACACATCGAGGTCCCTGATTATTTCATAAACTACCATCTGCATAAGTCTCATGTCCAAGGTGTGCACTATCGGTGTTAACTATATTTATCTACTCAGCTGAGAAGCTCCTGACCACTAAGGAATGTTCTAAGACCCCATAATAAAAAGAATTGCAAATAGATATTATTCCATCCAAATATATCGGTGAAGGCTATTCTAAAAGGTTTTTCCTTGAATGTAAGCATCATGAACCATGTCCATGGAGTACTATGAGAGGTTAATGAACCTCGATGCTTACTCTAAAATGGACATGTTACCCTGATAGAGTTCCAAAAGATCTTTCATACATAATGCTTGCAATATAGTTCGGTAGAACTCCTCTGTAAATAGATGCTCGCACTTTATCTAAGAGAGAGTTTCCTCATCATGATTTTGTGTCACTAGACTCCATGATCTCCTTGTGGGTCTATGGAGAAGGCTCAATGCTAATCCACCATCTTATTCGTAAGGATCCAAACAAGGAGGAAATCCCATACAACTGCCATGATCTAGTCCTATACAACCTGGGGGGTCTAGTTTTTACTGAAACCAGAGGTGTCTCTATCTCTGGAACTCATGGAGCACACTCAACCTGAACATAACCTAATTCAGTATTTCTAGAGAAGCCTACTACTAAGGGGGTAGAGGTAAGACCAGAAAACCACCTTGAGGTACCAACACCTATACAGGCCCCTAAATTGAAGCCTTGTCACAAGGTAGATCATCATCATGATCCTACTATGAAATCCTAGATGGCTATCATCATAGAGGCATTTGTAATATTTCAAGAGGCACCATGCTCATATAGTATATCTAGGGAGATGAATTAAGAAGGACTTTGAAACCACGACCCATTCTTATATGATGCATGCACAAATGTTTTTTCCCTACAACAAGTTCCTACATATACTAAATAAAAATCAGGTTATTAGAGTCCTAGTGAATGGATACGTCAGCCGCCACATCATTATCAGGCTTCCTGGCATGAGATAAGAACTCGAGGAAATTTAACACTGTTTCCCTAGTTCCCAAACCAAACCTCACATCTAGACTATCTCCAATATTTGGTCCCAAGATAACCGCTTATGGTACCTCTCTATCATGACCTGGCCTATCAGGGCCTACCTGGCTAGCAACAAACTGATTGTGACACCACAAGTCAGCCTCCAATATTCCAACGGCAAGTGATGGATGCCAAGTAGTCATTTCAAACCATGGGAGGATTTAGCCTAAAGTACCTATACACACACATCTCCAAACTCCAATAAAATATAGAAATCATAGATACAATTGATACCAAAATGCATACACACAACTAAATCCCTCATCAGAGTATGGCACATGTATGAGAGAGAAAAAAGGGACAAACACATGCCCTATAAAACATTAAGAGTCCAAAATTCTAGTAAGGAGGGAACTTGTGTAAAAAATGAAACTTTTGGAACCAAATGTGGTTTGTCTAGCTCAATTATGCTCCAACTATTCCTGGACCACCTATGACCCCATTGAAAGGTCTGTCATCTGTATAAGAAATGACATGTAGGGGAAGAACCCATGCAAGTGTGAGTATAACCATACCTAGTAGGATGCCCTAAAATAAACAAACATTAAGTATCAAAAAGAGTAAACTCACAAGGAAGGAAAAAATAATGCCAGATTTACTCAAGATAGACACCAAATCTCAAAGAATTCACATCCACATTGTCAGCCTATGATTCTACTCCATGATTCAAGGTAAATCTTGCCCGAGAGAATCAATCCTCAGGTCTTTCTAACACTGATGGTGCTCATCCAATAGGACATTTCTGTCACGCCTCTAGAAGAAGAAGTACACAGTAGAATTCATAATATGTCGATACATAGATAGAGGATCACACTCAAAGCTTATGGGGGAAACATAACCCTACTCAGAGTAATCCATTGGGATGGGGATCACATGCCCTAAAAGTTGGTAACTACATATCTAGCCCAACCAAGGGAAGAATGATAGATGATCACACCTCGGGCCATAGAGGGGGATACCTGACTCTATCAAGGACTACCTCGTTGAGGGGATCACTCATCCTATGATCGGGATTGGATGGATAATTATATGCTCATAGGGATGGATAATCAGAATGTACCCTACAATTAATTATCTATAATATTGAGAATGGAGGTTGCATCCTACCTTGGAAAAAGTACATGATGTGTATAAGTAATACACATCGTGTCTTGGCTGGTTTGGACCAACTTGAGTCCATTCCCATGCTCATGTCCTCCAAGCTATGCATGTGTACTCTGGTTGTGCCCGTGTACACTAGTCATGCTTGTGTATGCTTGTCACACACATGCATTGTGGTTGTGCCCATGTACTCAAGTTATGTCAGTGCCCACTAGCCATGCTCGTGTACTCTGGCCGTGTTTGTGCCCACTAGTCATGACTGTTCCCATGTACCCTAGGGGTACATGTTAGGTCAATAGCATCGGGTCACACAACATGTGGTCTAGCCACATGGTTTGTGATATTTACCTCTATGTGTAACCCTAGCCACGATGAAAAGGGTTCCATATGGTGTGTGTTCATCTGAACTACATGTCGTGTAACTCGATTTTTCATAGAATTTCCAGACTATTTTACCTATATCTTCCGCACACCCACCGCTAATGGATCTATTTAAAATCACACCAATAGAACATATATTTATGGTTGATAGAGCTCATTCTATCGTTCATGTCTGGATTCCATCCACCCACTAGAGAATCGATTCTCGTTGCACCATGCCGCCAAATCGTCAACCCATAGAAGAAAAACTCATATTCTAAACCCCAATTTGTTTGTCATCATCGGTGCTCATTGATCATGTTGTCAATCCCGAATCTGAACCCACAGAAATAATTTGTTTCACCAAATATTGATCATCTAATGATAGATTTCTGGGTATTGTCGAATTGTCGGACAAATGAAATACCAATGATGGTCATTCAAAGAATGAGTGGAGAAAAGCACACAACACAAAGAAAAAGGACGTTGTCCATTGTTTAGATTGTTTGTGATCCATTGACGAAGAAAATAGTGAACTTCTATAAATAGTCAAGGATCAACAAGGCATTATCAATAAAAAATTCTAGGAAGATAAACATGAACCACAAATCAAAACATTGACCCGTGGATTAATCTTCTAAAGGGATTAATTCGCATTCGATAGAGATAAACACAATGTGGATTAAACTACAAAAAACAAACATCCTACCTTGAGATTGGATCAATCACTGTTAAAGAATGATCCTGCGTCGTTTTCATTAGTTAGATCCAATAACTCCTTTGTTGAAGAGGAATTCCTTAGAAAATCAATCGTCAACCCACGATCTCATTAACGTTTGACAAAGCCCTCCTCCACAATCCTCTCAAATCAGTAGGGTTATGTAGTTAGCCCTAGGATTTGGTCATAATCGAATTTAAATAGAGTAGGATTAGGTCTGGGCCAATTTAATAACCAATAAATTAATTTATTTATTTAATTAATTATTATTCCTCCCATGAACTCTCTTAAACAAACACCAGACATGTATAAGGATTATGTCACGCCTAGGGTAAAACTCATGCTCTAGATCTAATGGTGGTCTTAGTTTTCCCCTCTGAAACATCGTTCGTGAGATATTCCATTATTTCAGTGAAATCATGTCTGTGTGATATTATATATATTATATTTTTATTATATCTACACCAAGGATTCCCAGACCCCGGAATCTCATGCTGACTCCACACTTGACTATGAAAATATTCATTAAATTGTTCCAAAGTTTCACATATAAAAAAATAGAGTTATTGCACTTACTTCACATAGTAATTTCATATGAAAATGATTTCATGAGAGAAAATAGGTAATATCTCATAAATAATGGATTGAAGGCATGTCAATAACATGTGAATATAATCATGTAATCAAAGGAAGCTGGATTTTGAAAGTAAGGTAAAAATATCATATATGAAACAGAATGAGAGACTTGAGCATCCTTACCTTGAACTTTGTGTTGCCTCATATGGGTTGAGTCTATAGCCTTTATGGGAGGGTCTATTTGTTACACAAAGGGCACAAAATTTCATACAATGTTCATATATGGATTTAAGTAGAGAAGTGGAGGGATTAGTTTTGGGAAAGAGGAGAAAGGGATGGAGGAGTTTTATATAAGAAAAGGGAGGGGGTATCATTAAATTAAATATTAATTATTATATTACTTATGCCCAAAAAAATAAATAGTGATGATTCCTATGAATTTTTTCTTGTTTGCACATGAGCTTCATCCCAGTTGGTGAGGTCTCTCTAAATGCATCCACGAGACCCAGGTTCGAAACCAGGCAGAGATATAATTCCGGTACTGTAGCAGTACTGTAGCAGGTCATGTTCGGTACTGTAGCAGTCGGAACTATTCACCTTGGGGCACCGGTTTGGGTTTGGAGTCCTTAAGGCCTTCGGGCCACCCAGGCTTTCGCGTCAGTACGGTTTTCAAGCCACCTTTAAGGCTTTCGGGCCACCTCAAGGCTTTCGGGCCACATGATTTGCTCCAAACAGACTCTACAAAAAAGGAGCAGCCCCAGAGGAGGATTCAAAGCAGGTGCACAAACCATAGCAGAACCAAACGGATTTGGAAGAATGATAGGATATGGCTACGCCATTGGGACCAGCATGTGCTTGCACGAGAAGCTTAGTCGGACCAACATGCAAAGGTGGAGAGCTACCATCACGATGCAGATGCTGGGGAGGGGCAGTTCCTTGTAGTTATAGTTTGGTTGAATTCCCTAAGACCTTCGGGTCATGTAATGTCTCTTAAACCCATGGGTCATGTAATCTCTAAAGCCTACAGGCCTTATAAGGGTTCTCCCTCATGTAATCTCTAAGCCTACATGCCTTATAATGTTGATCATATTTTATTCAATTTAATGAATCTAAAATAGTTTTTATCCGGTTATAATATAACCTATGTTTTGAAAATTGATTTATAGTTTTAGGAATTATGTTTCTTATCATTAAACAAATTAGTACGTCATCATATGAGAGTAGGTGATAAATGATCTGTAAGGGAAGTGGTTGAGGTGCCGTAGAGTTCCGCGAAGGAAGACAGGGATGTATCATTACCGTTTGAGGTAACCGACGTGTCAGGAATAGGTACTTTGACAGCTGTCGAGCGAATCAATAGGGATGGTATTTGCCGAAAGCTTAGGGTAGAACTGTAGATTGGATTGGAGGGAGACGACTGAGCAGTAGAACAGATGCATGAATCGTAGCGTAGAAGTCAGGATCGGGAGAGGAGGTAGATGCAGGAATGGAATGACGAGCAGTGAGAAGAGCAACATAGAGCAATATTGTCGAAACCCTAGAAATGAAGTTGGGATCCGAAGAATAGAGAGTCACGAACGGAATGGCGGGCATGGAGGGGAAAAGGATGGGGGACGTTTGGAGGGAAAATATTGTGTGGGGAAAGGACATATAATAGTAGATATTGTACTACAGAAAAAAATCATGCATATATTTAAATTTTTATTAATTGTGAATTTAGATGTATTTTTGTTAATTTATGTATATAAATGTTACATTAATGAACAAATAAGGCTAGACGGATTAGTGAAGACAGTTTGAAATATATATATATATAATTTAATGACGTACGTTTTAATTTCATTTATTTTATTGGATCCATCGGTGCATAACTTAATGGGTAACACCTTATTTATTTATTTTTTCTGGGCTTGGATCTAAGGTGCCAATAGTTTGAGTTTCTTGATTTATCTATTTAACCTCAATTTTTTAATATATATATATATATATATAATTTAATGACGTCCGTTTTAAATAGTTTTTTCCCGGCTTGGATCTGAGGTCCAAATAGTTTGTTTCTGGATTTATTTATTTAACATCGATTTTTTAAAATAATTAATTCCATTTAACTAGTTTTGAGTGACGTTGACCCATATTTTAGATAATATAATTTTCTACACATGAAAATGAAAGATGTCAACATCTGGATGTATGATTTAAACAACTAATTATCACTTTTTAATGAGGTGTCTTAAAAATCGGATTTCATCAAATTCATCTTCCACGTCATTATTAATGATATGATTTATAAGTTTTATTTTTATTTCTATTGGATTCAAAATTCATGCATTTTTTTTAGTAGTATCTTTAGGTTAAAACCCGAATCAGAATATAACATTTTTTAATAATATTATTAAAAAAAATCGGGTTTTAAGTGCCTGAACCGGACTCAATTAATTACCATAACTATTTTTAAAACGCAAACACTTCCTCCTGATTACATGGGGCGGATAGTAAGGGGTGGGGCGGCAAACACCCAATAATCCCTCACCCATGCAGTAAGTCTGCAAGTTAGACGGGCGCTGTTTGCAATCATATAATTTGGATTAATATCAACGGATTGCCAGATAACCAAGCCAGCTGTGTTTAAAATCATAGCTTAAATTTTTAAAATAAATAAAATTAAAAACATTTTTTCGTAATTAAAATTATTAAAAAAGATTTATAAGTATGATATGGTCTCGTAATATTTATTTATTTTATTTTATATTATCAAAATGAACTTTAACATGAAATGATAACAAAGTAAGCTTAATCAATTGATCCCTATATCTAGTGATGATAACATATACCCATTAATTGGGCATGATCGTGAATTCAAAATTGGATTTATATCTCACAGCTAGAAATTTTAGATTTCGGGAATGCTGAATCTGATGACCGCCATTTGGAGGTTGGAGATGTAGTGGAAAAAAAATCTAATTTCTCCCATGCATTTTGTTCTGGACCAATAGCGATCATTATTTGACAGATGCAACATCCTACTATGCCATTTTTTCTTCTTCCTTCCTGAAACACCACCCACTCATTGTTGGTGCCTCGACGCCCCCGCTGCCCCAAACTGTCTTCCCTTGGTCACCCTTGACACCCCCGACCACCCTCGACACTCTTAGTCGCCCACCCCCATCTCACACCGAAACCTAAGGTGCCTGTATCTCTGGAACTCATGGAGCACAAAAAGCCTACACACATCCTATTCTGATATTCGCCAGAGCAACCTACTACTCAACAAGTGGAGGTAAGACCACCAAACCACCTTGAGATACCACCACTTATACATACCCTTGAACTGAAGTCTCATCACAAGGTGAATCATCATCACGATCCTCCTGGGAAATCCTTGCTCGTTATCACCGTAGAGGCATCCAGAAGATGTCAATAGACACCATGGTCATATAGTATATTTGGAGAGCTAGATTAAGAATGACTTTGGAGCCACAAATCATTCATATATGATGCACGCACTCATGTTTTTCCACTACCACCGATACACCCTTTAACAGTGCACAAAACGGGCTTTAACAACGCTCAAAAAGCGCTATTGTCCTAAGCGTTGTTAAAGGGAGACCCTTTATCAACGTTAGAAATAGCGCTAATAAAGCCCTACTATTTTAATGTGTTGTTTGAATTACATTAAATTTAACAGCAGACTGTATATAGCAGCAACCTGTATATGATAAATTCATAATTTAATTGAAATAAAAATTACATCACAAATACATAAACAACACTATATTATACATATTTCAAATAATGTTTTGTAAAATTACATTTGGAATTACTATCACAAAAATTGAAAAAAAATCAATGTTTTATTGTCTTTGACACCCAACCCCCTCTAAGAAAAAACGCGATCATGGTATCAGTTGCTGAACAAACTGCCCCAACTCGAGAAAAAGAATTCACGTGTATAAAAAACAATTCTTATGTTAGTACATCTATAAAGAAATAAATTAAGCATAAATATGAAATAATACATTAATAAAATGTCAATTTTAAACTGAAACCACACAATTTGAGTCATACCATGTACACCATATATCAGATTGAGGTATAATTGATTCATACACATCACAAATGACTTATGAATCATTGTCCTAAAGTATCAAAACAATCTGAATGCGTTTGCTCGATTTTGAATATGTCACTTGTCTTTTTTAATCAAATGTCATTTTAAACTTAAAACATTCACTTTGAGTCATACTGAGAACATCGTGTGTTAGTTTGATGTGAAACTAATTCTCACACATCAAAAATGACTTATGAATCGTTTTCTAAAATTATCAAGACAACCAGAGCGCGTTTTCTCAGTTTTCAGTGAGTGACACACGTTTTGAACTAAAATGTCAAATTTAAACTGATAATAGACACTTTAAGTCACTCTGGACACACCGTGCATCAGACTGTGGTGCTGATGATTTCTACACATCAGAAATGACTTATGGATCGTTGTCCTAAAGTATCAAAACAATCAGAATGTGTTTGCTTCGTTTTGAGTATGTCACTTGTGCGTTTTTACTTAAATGTCAATTTTAAATAAAAAGACACACTTTGTGTCATACCGGTCACAACGTGCATTGCATTAAGGTTTGACTGATTCTTACACGTCAAAAATGACTTATGAATCATTGTCCCAAAGTATTAGAACAATTCGAATGTGTTTGCTTGATTTTGAGTGTGTAACTTGTTATTTCTTACTACAATATCATTTTAAACTGAAAACACGCACTTTGAGTCATACTAGTCACATCATGTGTCAGTTTAATGTGAGACTGATTCCTACACATAAAAAATGAAATATGATCATTTTCCTAAATTATCAAGATAATCAGAGTGTGTTTGCTTGGTTTTCAGTGAGTGTCACACGTTTTTCACTAAAATGCCATTTTTAAATTGATAATAAACACTTTGAGTCATACCGAACACACTGTATATCAGATTGAGGTGGGGATGATTCCTACCCATCAAAAAATGACTTATGGATCATTTTCCTAAAGTATAAAAACAATCATAATATGTTTTCTTAGTTTTGAGTATGTCACTTGTACTTTTTACTAAAATTAATGTCAATTTTAAATAAAAAGACACATTTGGAGCCATACTGATCACACCTTGCATCGGATTGAGGTGCAACTAATTCCTACACGTCACAAATGACTTATGGATCATTGTACTAAATCATTGAAACAATATGAATGTTTTTGATCGACTTTGAGTATGTCACCTGTTTTTTTTTACTAAAATGCCATTTTAAACCGAAAACACTCACTTTAAGTCATAACGGTCACATTGTAGAGACCCGAAACTTGACGTACATGGACATTACATTACTTTTGCGGAATACTTAATACATTACAAAAAAAGACACACAAGGACCGTAATAGTTTAGTGTCTTTAGAAACTTGGAACATAATCTTCTAATCGTGGTGAAAGATCTTCAACATCTCCCATAAAGATCTTCCCTTTTTTTTCTTACCTAAAACCTTTCTTTATATCTTGGGGAAAAGAAAACATATAAAGGGTGAGCTCAAATGCTCAGTAAGGGTAAGCATGGATAAAATAAAACAAATCATATACATTTGAACTTAAAAACATGAACATAATGTTTAAACATCAAAAGCTTGAGCAATGACATAAAACATGGAAGTACGCAAGACATAGATCATAAAGAAACATTAAACATGATAAAATAGCATGAGAGTAAAACATGTAATTATGGCAACCATTCAACACATGCCATGATTTCCATAGTAGCCAAGGCATTGCCGCCAAGACCATCTTAGTGGACAAAGTTCCTTTCTGAATTGAGTTCACTCCTCGTTTCAGTCCTGTAACACTGAACCGGATTAACTTACCGTTCCAGCCATGTCTATCTCATGAGATATAAATCTTTACCCAATGCATTGGAGGGAGATATAGGTCCCACCCATCTCATAATGATACCATTCTTATGTGTGCCACAAAATCATAAACCATACATCATAGCATAACCTATGTAATAAAAATGAGATTCTTAAACATCGTGACATCATAAAACAATTCATATAAGATAAATGAATTCTAAAAAAATAATTCCATCACAACATAATCAAATCAATGTAATAATAGGGATAGAAACAGAACCCTTTATTATCTTATATGGAAAATAATTTTGATAAAACACTTGAACTCCATTCTTGAGGAAAATATCATTTCTACTTCAAAAACATTTTTCCTTTCTTAACATGTCATACAATTTTAAACTAAAAGAAGTTGATTAAAAATAAACATGAAAACTTGTAAATGAAGCTTCTTGGAAATAATTTTTTAAAAATCCATTCATGCCGTATAAGTTAAAAAAAAACATTCTCCTCGTACTTTTTTCGGAAAAGTCAAAAAGTACCACGTATGGTAAACAAAAGAAAGATTCCTTCCATAACACAAATTAAAAGCCAAAGAGGGGTAAACATGCCATTAAACATACATGGAA
This sequence comes from Viscum album, assembly GCA_963277665.1. Taxonomy (NCBI): domain Eukaryota; kingdom Viridiplantae; phylum Streptophyta; class Magnoliopsida; order Santalales; family Viscaceae; genus Viscum; species Viscum album. The sequence continues at coordinate 1,893,023,371 of OY728125.1, read as the reverse complement.
GAATATTAAACACTTTATGAAAAACATTTTATGATCATGGATGAAAAATATAACCCCAGTAAATACTTACGTATAAACAATCTCGGATAAGAATGAGATTGGAATAATTATCCCTTACCTTAGGTCTGATATGCTTCGTATAGTTTCGAACCTCCTGTATAATGATTTAAATAACGTCATTGACTTATTACATAATCATATTCATTGTTATGATATCATATATGTTTCACTTATGACTTTATATTACCCGTTCTTTTGTAAATTCCATGTTAAAGTAGCGTTTAAGGTAAAATCATTTCATTTATCGTATGTGTTTCGACTTGTCGTTTATTGATATTATTACTTATATACTGATTTACATAATTCCAGAATGTAAAAAATGATTTATATATAATATATATTCATCATATACATATATATTATAGATCGATAAAAGGAATGAAATACACCGTTCATGGAGACGGTAGGCCGTACGTACGCATGAACGCTGTTTTCGTTTCCTTATTGAATTGAATGAAACTAAATAGATGACATATATATATATATATACATAAATCCAGTATCATTATTATTTCATATATTTCATTATTATTCATTATATAAACTTTATGATCATTCATGTATGGTTAATCATGGAGAATGAATCTCATCGCGTCGTGGAGACGGCAGTCCGTACGTACGTATGAGTGATGATATCGTTCCCATAATTATAGAATTGGAGTGGATGATATAATATATCAGAATCATTATGATGTTATAATAACCACATATAGTTATTCTTTACACCATTATAACCATCCATGTAAGGTGTTGGTGGAAAAACAGATTACACCACGGCGTGGAGACGGTATTCCGTACGTACGCATGCATGGTGATTTTGTTTTCCGTAGGATGGATAGAAGATGAAATAGGGTTGTTTCATATTTATAATAACATATCAGTATATTAGGGATACTGATGTTATCACTTCATAATGAAACAACTAAAGAAGAAGAAGTTGAAGAAGAAAGAAAATTGAAAGAATCGGTAACGAATATTACCTCTTCTTTGACACGCCTCTTTGAATCCTCCACTTAGGGTATTAAAATTGGTCTTTGAAGAAGACCATGACCTCTAGGATGTTTCTAGAGAAGTTTAGAAGGTAAATGGACAGGGTTTGGCCGAGCTTAAAGGCTCAAATTGGTGTGAGGAAGAGAGGGAGGAGGTTCCCTTTTATAAGGGAAGAGAGGGGCACCTTTGGAAATCTTAAAAATATTAATTTATAATAAATCTAACCCCACTTAAAAACTTACAAAAATGATTCATATTAGAATATTAGATGAGATATGGTTTTAATATCATCAACCAATAAAATTTAGACATGTTAGGAATTTATTTTAAACATTATCAACTTGATTTATCCTTATTTAATCAATTTAATTTTATTTGTGGTAATAAAATTCTAAATTTTAAATTATAACAAATAATTATTTATTTGTTGTGAATTGTCCATAATTGTATACTTTATAACATTTTATACCATATAAATTTAAATTTATAATTTTTAAATATTTTTGTGATTTTTAAACAATTTTATAATATGTTATTATTATAAAATAACAATAGTGTCAATTTTGACACTATTCATTTATTTGAATTTAAATAAAATATATACAGAATATATGTTCGAACTAAAAGCTTTAATAGATTCATAAAAGGTCATATGTATCTAGAAAATTAGTGGAGAACATTAAATAGTTCATATAATATTTATTTTATTATTTTTAAAACCATTTATTTGGTTTATCTCTTAATAAAATAATTACTACATCATTTTTGTATAATTATTTAATATACTTATTTGTTGCATAAAAATTAAAAATAAAATCCTATAATGAAGATAAATCTATTACCTTTAACAATAATACTTTTACTCGAATTTATCATCTTAAAATCACAATATTTAAATTGTTATATTTATTAAATTATGAAGGTGACAACTTTGACATCATTTAAAATAAAATAATATAAGTGTCATAATCGCTTTAATAAGGCTCTAAATGGTCAAATATTCGACCATTGGATGATTATGGTTTAAATTTACATGACCAATAAGTTTTGGTCAGGGTTTTGTGCCTTTTATGGTCATTATTAGTTTAATAAAAACTATATTCTTGATTTTTCACTAGATAAACAATTTCTGCATCACTATTGTGTCAAAATTAATGATACTTATTTAATCCCTAAAAATTATAAATAAATTCATATAATGTAGATAATTTCATTAGATTTCTAGAGACTATTAATGTTTTAAGTTTCATGAATTTTATCACTAAATTAAAATTAATATGCTTATAAGATTTAAGATAGTGACATGTTGTCACTTTCTTTGGTTTTAATAATAATTAAGTTATTTTCATGGAAAAAAGTCCATTAAATGATTCTAATCCGACCCTTAGGTGATATGGGTCGACTTTTAGTCATCCAATAGTATTTTGGAAGGTGTTAGGGTAATTTTATAATCTTATATTTACCATTAATTACCCGATTTACCTTTAACTATAGTAAATAAAATTTACCGTAGTTACTATTCATAATGCCAAAAAATAAAAAGTAGTATATTAATATAATTTGTACCCACTGATTCCAAATATGGAATCCATTTTTCTAAATTCAATACACAAAAGTTGCAGAAATTAAATTAAAATTAATCCCGTTGTCGAAAGAAAACGGGTTTTTGTTTAAAACATTACAAAAGATTGAATTGATTTAACCTACGAATTCAAGGTAAAATCAATGCTAATGACATAAATTATATTAAATGGTAAAAATATATTCTATTTATACTTTAAAACCATTCAATATTATAATTTAACCACATAAATTATTACGATGAAAAAAGTTGTTTTTAATTAAAATATAGCGTGTTTTTACTATTTATTAAAATATGAATGTTATCAGAATAATATGAAAATTTTATCCAAGGTAAAATTTTATATCCTTATTCCAAATAATAATTTTATTTTGTAAAATTGAACTTATAAACATGTCAAAAACTAGATTTAAAGTGGGTGCGCCATCAAAAGACGACAAAACTGCATTTTTTGAAAAATACTTATTTTACCCGAAAATTTTATTTTGTTCTTATACCATGTTCTAGAAAATCTGTAAGATGAATAATAATGTTATAAAATTCAAAATGTAGTTAATACTATTCATAATGGCTAGTTCATAATAATATTATAATAATATATCATTGTTTAGTAAAACCCGGTATTGCGTACAACACATGCTATCGAGGAAGGTCGCGATTGCGTGTAATGTAAGCCAAGTCAGGGTTGCGTGTACTGCAAACTAATACGGTGTTGCATATAGTGAAAGATAATCTTGGTGTAGCGTACAACAGAAGACATCAATGAAATTGAAAAGAACATTTTTCATAAAATCTCGGGTTATTACACACATCATGTGTCGGGTTGATGTGAGACTTATTCCTACACATTAAAAATGAATTAGGAATCATTTTCCTAAATTATCAAGACAATCCGAGTGCATTTTTATGATTTTCAGTGAGTGACATGTTTTGAACTAAAATGTCAACTTTAAATAGATAACTAACACTTTGAGTTATACCGGGCACACTGTGTATCCGATTGAGGTAAGGCTAATTCGTACACATAAAAAATGACCTACAAAATGTTTTACTAATGCATCAAAACAATCCTAATGTGTTTTCTCTGTTTTGAGTATGTCACTTCTCTTTTTTACTATAATGTCAATTTTAAATAAAAAGGCACACCTGGAGTCATACCGGTCACACTGTGCATTAGATTAAGGTGAGGTTTATTCTTACACAAAAAAAAGTAATTTATGGATCGTTTTTATAAATTATTAAAACAATATGAATTCATTTTCTTGGTTTTGAGAATGACACTTTTCATTTTTAATAAAATGTAATTTTAAACTAGAAACATGCACTTTGAGTCATACCAGTCACAACGTGTGTCAGTTTTATGTGAGATGGATTCCTACACGTCACAAATAACTTATGAATAGTTTTCATAAATTATTAAGACAATCTGAGCATGTTTGCTCAATTTTTAGTGAGTGACACACGTTTTGAACTAAAATGTCAATTTTAAATTGATAATGGATATTTTGAGTCATACCGGGCACACCGTGTATCGGATTGAGGTGTGACTGATTCCCATATGTCACAAATGACTTATGGATTATTGTCCAAATGTATCAAAACAATGTGAATTATTTTTCTCAGTTTTGAGTATATCACTTTTATTTTTTACTAAAATGTCAATTTTAAATAAAAAGAAACACCCGAAGTAATACCGGTTACACCATGCATTATATTGAGGTGTGGATGAATCCTACACATCAAAAATGATATATGGATCATTTTATTAAAGTATCAAAATAATCCAAATATGTTTTCTCTGTTTTGAGTATGTAACTTTTCTTTTTTACTAAAATGTCATTTTAAACTAGAAACACATGCTTTGAGTGACACCGATCACATCGTGTAACATCTTGATGTGATACTAATTCCTACACGTATTAAATCACTTATGAATAGTTTTCCTAAATTATCAAGACAATCCAAGCACGTTTTCTTGGTTTTCAATGAGTGATGCACGTTTTGAACTAAAATTTCAATTTTAAACTAACAACGGATACTTTGAGTCATATCAGGCACACTGTATATCAGATTGAGGTGTAACTAATTATTAAACATCACAAATGACTTATGGATCATTGTCCAAAAGTATCAAAACAATACGAATGTGTTTTCTCTATTTTGAGTATGTCGCTTGTCTTTTTTACTAAAATGTCAATTTTAAATGAAAAGACACACTTAGAGGCATATTGGTCACACCATGTATCATATTGAGGTGTGTTTCAACCCTATACATCACTAATGAATCATGGAACATTTTCCTAAAATATCAAAGAAATATGAATGTGTTTTCTCAGTTTTGAGTATGTGATGTGTGTTTTGATCTGAAATGTAAATTATAAAATAAAAACATACAATTTGAGTCATACTGAGCATACTGTGTATCAGATTGAGGTGAAATTGATTTACCCATTTCCTTATTTCCATTCTATCATTTGTAGCCTCAATGTACAATCTCTCACGACCATGATCATCCTTGAATAAACCACACCAACTCAAGAAAAAAAAATCCACCTATATAAGAAAATAATTCTTTTGTTATTAATACTATAAATAAATAAATAAAACATAAATACGAAACAATAAATTAATAAAATGTCAATTTTAAACTGAAACCACACAATTTGATTCATATCGAGTACACCATGTATCAGATTAAGGTATGGTTGATTCCACTATGTCTTTTTATCCTAAAGTACATTAAAAATTCTATGTTATATAACAATATTGTTGTTTGATAACATGAAATGTTGAATTCATTGGAGAATAAAAAAATTATTGCATCAACATGAGTGCATCATCCTTGTTGAGTTCATGATCATAGTATATTAGTGAATCATATTTTTTGATGAAGTCATTTATTTGTGATCTATATGAAAATTAACAAAATAAGTATTAGATATAAATAATGATGAAATTAACTAAAAAAGTAGATAAAATGATGAGAAAATAAACTAAATAAGTAGTAGGAAGTCACAAATTCATGATATATGAGTACATTCTGACGCCATGTATGATGGCTAATCATTTCTAAACAAATATATTTCATCTTGTGAATATGAGGACTTTCTAAAGTCATAGTAGTACTGGAAAAATCTAAATACACAAAGTATTAATAAATATTTTAATTTAAATAGTAATTATCTTTTAAAATACCTCTTCATGGATGCTATTTTGTTGATGGTATAAGATATCATTCATAAATTTTCAAACATAATAACCATAATCATTTCCATTGGTTTGTTTCAGACACTGCAGAAGCATTGAAAAAATAATAATTTGTTTTCATATGTGTTTTGATAGTAAAATCTTATTATATATACCCTAATACTTATCCACTTGTAGAAGTTGATAGACTCCTAGTATGCATGGGGTGTCCTCATTCTATGATTTTGATGATATTTAAACACCACCCTATCATAAGATAATTCAAATTAAAACATAATATAAAATATATAACATGAAGTTTATTTCTAAAATGTTGGATGTAGTGTATTACAAATTGATAAACGTCATCATATGTGATTGGTTTATTGGGTATTCATGTAGTTAGTCAAAAAAATAAATCTTTGGAGTATCCAAATTGACTGTAATGAGTAACCAATGTTGCCTAAAAAAACAAAAAGGAATAAATAATTAAAGAAATAAAAATATATTTGATATGATTAAATTGTAGAGTTTAACCCTTGTATCATTGGTAATATAAATAGTTCATCATTTGTAAGTTTACTTTTAAACACTACATCCATTTTTTCCACTATTGCATCAATTTGATCTGAATCCAATGACGTTAGTTGTGTAGAAGTGATGTGAGGAATAACGAGTCCATATTTATATTTATATTTTTTTCCCTTAAAATAGTATTGATATAGACACCTGTAAAAAATATGAATTTTATTTAGTCATAATTAACATAATAGATCAACTATTGGAAAAAAATCATGAAAACACACCTCATGTATACATTTACAATCGATACTTTTAGCCAGTCACACTTGAGGATTTCATTTATATTCTCAAGAGAAATATATTCTGTAAGGGCCTCTCCATACATTTTTTCTTCAAAATCAACTATGAAATTACTACCAATTTTTAACCTTGTATCCATAAGAACCTTTAATACTAGTAAATACAAATATTGAACAGGTGGGGTAAAGGTACTTTTTGAAGATTTTTTTAATTAGTCGGTTGATCCTTTAGATCATTTTGATTCGACCTTTCGTTTCACCCCTTCCCCTTGTTTGTTTGTAATAGCATTCATCAGTTAATTTTTTTTTCATTAATTGTTAAAGGTTTTCATGAAAAATAAATTAGAAATGAATAACTCCTTATTGAAATGTTTTTTACAAGATCTAATAGTCATTATATGAATGTTCCAATAGCTTGCTTGACCATATGAATACATGCGTCATCAAGTGGAATAGATAGCTTGATGCTCGGCTCATGAGTTGCGCTAATCCTCACTCTCACATGTCCTATTAGAAGTTTTATATTGTGTAGAATATATTCTTGTATATTGAACACAATAGACCTCTCAACAAGGTGATGGGTGGGTGTTGATAGATATAAATCAAAACCATTTTCACCCGATAGAATATCAATTTAGGAAAGGTATTAGTGTATACTTGATTCAAATTTCACAGAAACAATTATGAGAATATTGATTACCTCATTTAAGATATCTCTTTGAGGGCATTGGCTCGCCTCAAAGATAGTGGGGGTGTGGGGGGGATTATCACACAATGGTTTTTCTTGAGTTGTTTCTTCTCTTTGATTCCTTCTCATAAAATTTTATAGCAACTCATACTGCCAATTAATTTTTTCTTCAAGAGCATCTAATCGTTCCTGCATCTCTTCAATTTTTTTATCTTTATTCCCCTATTAATTTCTTTTCTCAAAATATATTTGGGGTTTCACCCCAAAACCTGCACCTCTGATGCATCCATACTATTTTGGCCAATTCAAGGCTACTGATAGTATCTATTCATCCAGTATAGCTGATGATGATTCATGTGTCTAAGTTAGATAAAAAATAAAGGAAAATAAGTAATTATTGTTATGTAATGCTGATTTAAAGAAAAAAATTCTATTAAGTCATACTTTCACATGCTTCCCATACTTTTTGTGTGTTTTCATATATCAGTATCCCAACTTTATTTACACATGCCTCCTTACATATCACATGATATGGGATGAAAGAGGCTTTGGATTTGGATTCATCAATCTATATATAAATAGAGGACCATAATTATGTTATTGTTTCATGTCACATAAAAGTAATACAGTAGATTTAAAATACATACCATTTTTTTAGGTGAAGCATAACCCATCCTTGATTTACAATAAGGTTATGTTGGTTTTTCTACCCGTTTCATATTTTCAGGACCCGATTGCCGTTTCATAAATTAAAATTTCTTAATCAAAGTGATTAATACATGTATTGTCAATAAATTTATTACCAGCCACAATGTACCTGAAAATATGTCTCCTCATGATGACTAGTAAATGCATCCCATGTTTCTTGTATTATTAGGTTTTTATACATTTATGGTGGTTTCATGTTTATTTTCCCTTTAGCATCTTTGAGATGAATATTAATTATAATTGTGCGAAAGCCTCTGTGAGCCTTTCCAAAAACCATCAATACAAATTTCCTTCAGAAGTCATCTACTATAAATGAAATCTACAAGGTATAATGAAGAGTAAGTTAATGTTTCATTATTTTGGTTTTTAATAAAATAAATAATTTATATCATTATGTTACCCTAATCTCTTCCCAAATCAGTGTCATAAGCGTAGACACAATATTTTTCCATGAATCTATATCAATTAGCATGCACTACCGAGTGGTGATCCCAATGAAACTACAGAACATGAACTTATTAGGTATAACATCTTAGCCATGCACATTATATCCATCCTCAAATTTTATGCCTTTGTTTCCCACCTTAATAATTTTTTCTAACACCATAATGCTATGGTGTTTCTGTTTTTTCTAGGACACCGGTTATTCACCGTCTACCATTTCTTCACACTACTAAAAATCTAGGATATATCCATGGTTTATAACCATGGATATAGGTAAAAAAATCATATCTATAGGTAATAGACATGGTTTTGTGAACTATGGATCCTATTGGCATGACAATAGAGCCACAAATATAGCCATAGTTTCCATTGTGGCAATACACTTATATCCATAGTTGGAAACCATGGATATAGATAATTATACTATATTAAGTAGCCACAATTTCCAAACATGGATATAGGGATATAGCCACGGTTTACACCATGGAAGTATACCTATAGCCATGATTTCCAACCATGGATATAACTTATTCCATGTTGGAATATAACCACGATGAATAAATGTGGGAATATGTTTACTGCCACATTGGAAACTGTGGTTATTAATATGTTGACATTGTTTCCAACCATGGATATAGGTTTATCCAATAGGTATAGAAAAAGAAATTATCCATTCCACTCCTACAGAAACATACAAACACTATAATGAAATAATTCAATATATGCAGATACAGACAAATACACCAGAATACAATTCAATATAAAAATAATAAAACTTTACAAAGTAAAATCCAACATAAAAAAAAACAAAAAGTGCAGTTTATATTAGAAGTGAGGATCAATATTAGTATCATTAAAACCTTGATAAGACTCATCCACACCTCCTACATAAACACCATCACCACCTCGCACACCAGAAACATCATCATCATTATGAACATCGACATCAGCAGTGACATTGGCAGCGGTACCAAAAATGGTAAGAGCAGAGGAATCTACATAAATAGAATGCATCAACATGAAATAGGAATCAACCACTGTATAATATTATGGTGAAAGTTTAGAAGAAAGAGCATACATATCTTTCATTATTTTTTCATTTATCATCTTTTTATGTTGAGTATATTCTTCTGATTTCTGAGTTTCTTATTTTATTGTAGCATTCATTTGTTCCACTATTACCAAAATAGAACCATAACTCAAAGAAATTTTTTTATAATACTAGCATCTAGATATTACATTCTTATTCCTAGGCCGACAATGCTCTTTTCCATGAGCTCATCACTTAATACTGGAGGTAGATGATCATTCGGGCCCAAATTGTGAGGTTGTTTTTCTACTAATGCCTCCAAAGTAATATGTTGAGTGATATATAACATAAATTAAAATGATAAAATAATATAAAGAATTAAATTCATTAGAAATAAAAGAAACTGAAATATAATTACAATTTTCTCTTGGGTGTCTCTATTTACCACAATACCATCTCTCTTTTTCCTTCTTGTATAAAATAAGGTAGAGCAAGGAACACAACCCTAGATATTCAATACATTTTTCTAGAAAAAAAAAATGAAATAAAGAAACACTATAAGTCAATGAAATTATAATAAACCAAAAATAATATATCAAGAAGGTCCAATAATATCTCTCAGGTAAGGGATTTAAATATTTTTCAATCATTAGTGGATTTTGAACTTCAATATACAGTTAAAATTTGTATAATTTCTTGAAAATCAAGGCCTAAAAAAAATTAGAAATCATTAGAGATTTTGAGGTTCAATAATAAGATTATATTATTCACAATCAACTTGTTCTTCAAAAATGATTTGTATTTTTAAAATCATCCTAAATAAAGTTTGAAATAAAATCATAATAACTAAAAAAGTTTAATATATTTTCCAAAACAATGCAATTTTTATTATTTTTTATGATTTTTAAAAAATATTAACTAAAAAAAAGAAAAAAAGTAAATAAATAAAATAAGGAATCCATTAGTTACCCTCCCCTAGAATTAATTTTCACTAAATCTTCAATAAAATGTAAAAAATATCTTGAAGTATATAAGAAGAATAATAAATTAGACATCAAAGACTTAAGTACAATGAGATGACATGGATGTTGCACTGATATCAACATCTTTATAAATAATTGATTCCCATTTTTATTTAAGTGGATATTAAAGTTTCCACTTCACGTGGATAAAATATTTTCATCCCTTGGGAATAAATCACATGTACAAAGCATGTTGAAATTTTCATTAGAAATAAAAAAAGTTCCCTCACTATTTTATCAGTAGTTATAATTTACTTTAAGTCTATATATTTTTTTATTATTGATTGGTTTTCATAATAAAGTTTTTTTCACTAAAATTGAAAAATATATTTTTGGTATATTTGAATAGATTCTTTGATCTGGTATTTTAATACTAATTTGAGCTATGTATGAATCCATAGTTGAACATTCTGCGATTTTTTTGGATAATATTTGATTATGATGTGGTTAGAAGAACTATAAATTCATTATTATGTAGTAAATAATCACGTTCCTTCTTATTTATTATATAAGGATTAAAAATTTTAATGGAGAAGTTGGAATTTTCTAGAATATTGCACGTGTATTTTTTGAAAATTGAATTGTGATTTTGAAAATTTACTGTTTTGTGAACTTTGAGATGTTGAAACCTTTCTTGATAGTTTGTGACTTATTTTCTAGAAAATTTAAAGTAGTATTAAATTATGATAATGAATTTTAATAAAAATATAAAAAAACTCCATTATTTGTTTTCTTTTTTTACTATTAATATCAATTTTCTAGTTGTGTGTCACCTATTCATTGATGGAAATTGAGATGTGTAAATCCAGGCATAGTTGAAATATGATAATATGAAATCTTCATGTTTCAAAGAATTGTCTGGTATGGAATTAATTTTTTTAAGAGATATATTCTTGTATGACTTATGTGTATGTCTCACATCATATTAATTGGGTGTAAAAATCTCATCGTATGATGTTTTTCATATGACATTGAAGATATGATGATCATATAACTTCTAAAGTCCTATGATACTAATATGATGATACCAGGTTATTGTGATATATGTTTAAAAATATAACAACACTAATAATTATGATTTTAGAATGGTATGTAAGAAAAGAAATGAATAACTATGTGCTTGGAACCATAAAGTATGGTGAACCCATGAGAACACTATAAATGTCTAGAAAAAATGAAAATGTGAAAAAAAAAATTAATATATATATTTTATAGATTGAAAAGGTTATGTGTTGAGATTGGTCAAGGAATGATTCCAAGATATGAATAAGGGAAATTATTTATCCAAGTATTAAGGAAAATAAACTTTAAGACTAAAAAATGAAGAAAAGAAAATTAATGTGGTGTTTTTGAAAAGAAAAAATATTATTGATTTTGAATTACCTATAATATTGGTAATTTAAAATAACACATTCATGTGGTACTATGAATGAAAAATAATGAGTAGAGGGTGAGGAGTACCCAATAATTATATATATATATATATATAGGCTGATAAAGTGAAATTGTTTAAGAGGAAGATCCTACTATCATGATAGAATAACTACTACTATACCTATAATTAAGAAATCCTTGAGTGTCAAAGTGAAGAGGAAGAGAACCAATGATGTTGTTGATGCACTGAATAAATGAGAAAAAAGATGCAGTGTATATTCCTATACCATAAATAAGGATAAAATGAAATTAATTCTAGATGAATTGATAAAATAAGAATGAGAAAATGGGAAAGAGGGAAGATAAGAAGAGTTTTATGCTCTCTATTGGAATAGAGGTGGAATAAGGAAGAGGATGTGTATTTTATTCATGGAAGTGAAGAAGAAGACGAAGCAACAACACTCCCATTTTTTATTATGAAGAAGAAGAAAAAGGTGCTATATATTTCTATTTTCACATATAAAATAAAATATTACATCCGGTGTAAGAAAGGAAGAGAATAATATATATATATTATAGTATTCTACTGTACAGGTAATAAGTAGAGGAAAATAATAAGGAAACACATCATATTCATCATATAGTGTAAGAGGCACCTATTTGTGGGATAAACTAAAGGAATATTGATAGACTAAAGTGAAAGAATGAGTTTCAAGGATTTATCTTTTACATTATAGGTCACAAGATTATTTTTAGTGGGTATTTTGAATATGTATTTTTTCTCATTAACATAAAGTATAATCCTTTCATTTAAAAGGAAAACCTTGTAAATTACCATTCCACATTGTGTGTTCACTCATGAAAAAAAGGAATAGTAAGAGAATAACTATCAATATTAAATCAATATGTACCATCTATATTTAAATCTATTGACTATTTATAATCTTTTTAAAAAATGATTTAGGTTTTAATTACAAATCATTAATAATATTAATGAAGAAAAGTTATAAGAATTTTATATACATGTCACTGGTTGATAGTAAAAGGATATTGATTTCTAGTTTCCCAAAAGAGGCCCAACCAGCTAAAGTGAATGCACAATAATAGAATTATATCCAATCTATAAAATCACAACACTAAAAATTAAAATGGATATGGTTTATAGAGAATTATGTGTACTAAAAAATATTTAGGCATAACAGATTGGATTTTTTATATAATTCATAAATCATAAATTCACAATGGAAGCCCATTTGAATATTTTAAATGTTAAATTACCTATTCTTTCTCATGATTTGGGAGTAAAGTGTGTCCAAGAGTATAAAAGTATTTTATTTCACTATTATTTATTTTATTTCTATCATAATTATTCTATAAAAAAGAAATCATATAATTCCATTAATATAAATAAAATACATAATTTATACTTTAAAAATCATTTTCAAATAAATAAATTATTATATATATAAATTTAACTAATTCCTTAAACTCTGGAATCTTCTAATAGCCAATCATATTTATGTATTGTAATATTGGGAAATCAAAAATGATCAATATTTATTCAATATTTGAAGGCCTTTGGGCCATTGGAGGTATTTCCAACCAACATACAAATAATATATTTATAATCTCCACATATCACCCAATTCTATTAAACTTATGAACTTGGAATTTTTTCCATCAGGAAAATTATATCGGAGTTGCATTGGAAACAATATTTGTTAAGAAAATGTTATAAATTAATATATATATATATATATATATATATAATTTTATTAACATTACTTACCCAAATTTCTTCCCAGGCATTGTTCTTTATTTGTTCCCAAATTTCCCTCCAACTTATTGATTGAAACATAATGATATTTCTTTTCTTAGAAAGTGTTCCCATAAATATTTTACATTCCTTACCATTTTTTCCAATTATAACACTGTCCTCATTATATTGAACCACGATCTATGTGTGTTGATTCCATACCTCTCACATTTTTGTGCGGACTCATCATCTGGTAAAGACTGTAGCTAATCATGAAAAATAATTAGTAAAGAAAAATAATATATATGAATTTATTATTAATCACTATTAGAAATGTTTAAATAGATACCAGTAGATGGGGGATCTACTAACCCTTGAAGTGCTGCATCTAGAGGAGGGGGATTAACCTCTATGGTTAGTGGGATATCTAAAGTAGGAGTACTCTATATAGTCTATGATGATAAGTGTATTGATAGAGGGAGAAAAATTGATGGATATCCTTGTATAAATGAGGGTGGATATGGATATGGATATGGCAATGGGATATATGGGGTAGAAGTTCCCTGTATAGTTGATGGTGGAAATGGGTAATAAGGAGGGATGAGATCTTGAGAACTATGATCCTATATTGGTGCAGGCAGAAAGGGATATGGAAAAGGTAGGTATGGAAAATATGGATATTTCATAATTGAAGTATGAACTCCTAGTGATCTAAGTGAGATGAAGGGATGATGAGCTAAATAACCTCCTAGTGACTGATGTGGCATAGTGGTAGGTTGAATTGTAGAATAAGTTGTACCAGTACCCTTATACTATAAGCCTCTGTAGCATTATTCAACTGTCTCCTCAATGATGTATCCTAAAATAACATGGATGATAAAATAAAATGAATGATAACAAGATAAATAATATGAAAGGACATAACATCCAAACATAAAGTGTACTTACAATGGTGATCAGAGGATACATGCATTAATCTCCAATACGTTGTTCATTTCTATGAATTCTTCTTCTTATAACATCATCATAATCAGAAATTTTGGCATGGAAATTTAAAATAATATTCTAAGATAAATAGAAATAATGAAAATGTTAAATAATACAACTATAACATAAAACCAACACTGATGAGAAGCATCATTACAATATCATCTTTTCTTGGATCCTTATATAATTTTATCAAATCTCAATTTTGTTTATATATTTTTGGGAGTCATGGTGGACATGTTGTAGGACTACCAGGTCTTAAGATATATGTATGAGTATATGCCTAGACAACACTATTCATATTGAACCTTTTATTACTAGGGGAAGTTGGGATTCCCATCTCTCCATGATGAACCTTATTCTCAATAAATGTTTTGATGTTTTGACATTATTTTTTTAGATTTTACATTGATATTTAATGAGTTATTTCTAGAAACATCATGTTTTGGGGTGAAAAATGTGATGAACATAAGGTTTGAAAGGTTATTATGTATGGTTTAGAAAGCAGTTCATAAGCCTTAATGACAATTCTAGACAATATCTAGTAGACATTTGAAGTGACTAATGACTTTCATATTGGGTTTTGTCTTGATAATATTATGACTCAAAAACATAGGTCATTTTCCCATAAGCTCAACAAACTTATTTTTAGCATTTCTTTGTGGTATCATTGTGACTGGGCATCTACTGGAGAGGATCTGATGGGTAAATGAGTCTGTCACTTCTTTAATTATTGTGATTAATTTCTCTTACCATTGAAAACAATCAATTCCAAATATGATTATAAATATGTTTTTTTATTTATTTTTTATTTTTTTGATGTAGATCAAAGCATAATTTTTGGATCTTTGAGAATAATAGGGTTTGTGCACTAGAGTTGTTATTATTTTGACTACTAGAGGAAAAAGATCATGCATTCTGGAATTTATCAAAGTAATTTTATTTATCTATATTATCCCTCCCATTGTCTTAAATGTTAATTAAGATGGATTGTGTTTATTTTGAACTCCTTTGTTGTCAGTTTAAACCTATCATCCCAAGATTCATAGTATGTATATTTATTTCTATACTGGCTAGCTACCATGACTGATAGGTTTTATCATCTATCTTGATGTTTTTAGTGACTAGAAAAGTCATCCATATTATTATCAAAACCTTTAAAGTATATAGTTTGGATATATACCTAATTCCGTTCCTGATCCTAGCTAGTTTTAGATTCAAATTGGGAATTTTTTATGTAACATGAAGCCACCCTATTATGGTATTCTTTCTCAAATTCATCATGTATATTGCACCTATGAATGAAATTTTTTTAATGGTTGATACCTCAAATCCAATCACATGTGGAATTTTTAACTACTTACATGAAATTGGGCATTGAGTTAATCCATATATAAGCTCTTATCAAATCACATTTTTAGCAACTTTAATTAGAAACAATTGAGGTACGAATTTCATTAAAAAAATACCAGTTTCTTACTCTAAATTTCACTTAAATTTTAACCAGTTTCTAGGAAAAAATAATCAATTTTTACATAATTCTATAACTATCATGTTTTTTGGTGTTGTTTTCATAATGATATCTTTCATCATTATATAATTAGGTACTTTTGGAAACATTATGTTTTCACTTTATCAATATTTTTTACCTATATCAATTGTCTATTTTAGAAAATGTGTCATGTACCAATCTATTAAATGTATTTAATATGTGAAATATTCTATATATTTATTGTTAGTTAATTTTTTAGGCGCAATACTCCAATATCCAGGATTTTTAAAATCACATTTCTCAACCAACCGTCACCCTAGATGTAACATTCCAACCCAACCCAACTACTCCAATCAGACCATGATGATGAGCCAGAACATTGCATGGCCTTGGGAACATCCCCTGATCACTAAATAATATTAGCTAGTACCAATAATTTAACTATTACCATTGGGGTATACTTTACCCCCATCACACACAACAACCACATAGCCGTATAAAAAAGTGCATTGGGCCCATGAATGTAGCATTCACAACACACCAAAAAAATATTTGTAAAACCAACAATATCTATAACAAATACTAGCCAACTAGATCAAAGTGAAAATTTGGACTAATACACAATATGAACATTCATATAAATCTTTAAATCAATTTAACATTCAACTATACATTCTTAAATTTGTGAATGTTTTAAAAGAGGTGGAATTTTATTGACTTGAATAGGGCGACCAATAAATATTTGATTAGATATATCTCTTTACTAATCTAATACTATATATACCTAAGAAATCATGGGATTCCATACATATAGATTTTTTTCAAATAGGTATTTATACTATATTTTTCTAATGTTATCATTGTTTATTCTCTCCATGTTGTTGGCTCTAGAATTTTCAGTCCTAGCCTAATGTTAAAACTTATAAATACTAGGTTATTAGGGAATTATCATCATATTTTAGGATAATTAATGCATGTTTTACAATTTTTTCTATAAACCATTGGTTTCATCAAGGAATTAGAGGAATGTTTGGAAATAGGGGAGATCACCGATAAATTATATTCTCCAATTAATAGGATCAATGGACTCATTATATAATTTATATCCACGCCTTCATAGTAATGGGATCAATGGTCTCACAATCCATAAGTGAAACACCCTAACCCTATTCATCATAATGTAGTAAGGGAACTAAAAATCCTCATGCATGGATCCATGTTTGCATAATTTTTCCAACTAGTAGTGGGGAAATAAACCATAATGTGGGGATCATATTCCATAACTATTAGTGAAAATCAATAATATGAGTAGTGGATAAAGAAGTATATAAATAATGATAGTGAGGATCATAATGATAAATCAATTCAATAAATATATTTTATGCTATAATAGAATAGGTATTCCAGTCCTATATAATTAGTCAAAAGGTACCCACAAGCAATGGATCACAACATGTGACATACAAGAAGAACTAAAAAAATAGTCAATTTAGGAAAATATCCTAGAGAGAATCCTAGAATATCCTCTAATTATGACTAGTTCTACCTACTCAATATCCCAACATAGGGCCCTTTCCCTTGGATATATACCTACTAACAAATTCTACACAAACATATAGGTGACTATGCAAGGTGTGGGTAACAAAACCAATTAGACACCACCAGCAGATCCTTGGTATAAGAATATAAAATATAAGAAAGTGAATTCATGGGGGGGGGGGAATAAAAAAATAATATGTATACATCCCCACTGGTATATGCTGCACTGACCAGGATACAATAGAAATATACTATACCTACATTAGCTCTATACCAAAAGGATGAGTTATCACATTCCAAGACTGCCAGAAAAAATACTTTTGATAAATTTTTGAGCTGTCTTTATTTTTAATGATGGTGTGGTGAGACTTCTATATAAGGATCAAGAATTTATACCAAGGAGTTTTGGAAGAATCTATAAGTAGTTATAGTAGTTCTGTATAAAGGAAAGAAATTAGGTTATAATATCCTGAATCTTTCTATGAGCATGCTATGCCAGAATACCATATTCCAAAGTTTTATATTTTGAGGTTTGGTTCACCTATAGAAGGGGAACTAGTAAATGTTAGTATTTGATCTGTTTGAAACGAATTAATTATTTAAGATATATAAATCCATAGGTTCAGGGGTCTAGAGCCTTTTATAACCATCCATATATGAAGAAGTCAGATTGAATGTTGTGAACATGACCTGTACATTTGTAGTAAGATATCAGGACTTTACTTTTCATCAAAAATAATATTCTGGGAACATAAAAAAACAAGTATTTCATTTCAAAAAGTATTGTGCATAGTCTAATGTTGGATATTTTTAATTCATAATCAACATATTATTAAAAAAACACATCACATCTCTATAAATTTCATGGGGGGAAATATTAGTTAATTTGATATCATGTATGAAAGTTAAAAAAATACAATATTTCAATAATATCAAGAAAATTATTACAAATGTGTCAATGCTTTGTGTTCTCTATGAAAATTTCTGGTTCACAATCTGTTATAACAATTGAATCATCTGTGTCATCAAATAAAATATTTGAATAAATATCAAAAGGTTTATCCACAATATCATTATTATCCATTCCTTTATCAAAAATATAACTAGGAATTATATCAAAAAATAACACCAATTTTTTTAACGGGTCATTTATATAAAACACCTATATAGCTTGTGATGTAAGAATATATGGTTCATTGGTATGAAGTTTACGGTTTATATCAATCACTCTAAATACACAGTTATTTATATGCACACCTTTTTATGTCATTGAATCAAACCACTCACGTTTCATCATTGCGACATGACCATGTGCATAGTAATCTAATAAAATGATTCTTTTGATAACCCCATAATATGATATATTTTCTAATCGAGGTTTCTTATCTGATGCACTCACATAATAATATATTATGGTGCTTATCATGACACCATTATGAAATGTTCCCATTTTTGTATAATGAATTTAAATCCATTGACAACCATTTCCTTACAATCACGTACCACAATATTTAGACCAAAGGAAAACACTCTTATTTAATATGATACATCATTCCTCCTCCAAGTCTTTTTCTTTATTTTCAAATAATCCATTTTTAAGGGAAAAATAGAAAGACTCATTTGATTCATCATTCTTTGGTAAGTTTAAAACCAAAAAGGAACCAAAATTGAATATTAAATATATACCTGTTATTATATTATGAGAAAAAAGAAAATCTATTACCTTTGACTTTAACCACGTAGTAAATTCTTTATTATGCAATTATTCATTCCTCTAAATAGATAAAGAATGATGTACCCTTTTTATAATTTCTAAATATTCTCTAAAAATATGAAATATTTAAAATTTTAGAAGATATAAAGAAATCACAGAATGAAAAAATGCATATTTATTATTTTACTTACTTGATGTAATCATCAAGAACACCACAATTGAATAATAACGTATGATGATACATTTCCCACTATTATATGCTTAAAGTACACAATGATTATGATCCACCCCCCCTTTTGGGGAAGTAAAGGTCATGCAGGCTCAAAGGGATCATATCAGTCATCTTTAGTTTTCTTTAGTTGATTAGACATCATAGTGATGTTATCCAAGTATGATGAATAGAAATCCACAAATTCTTGTGCTAAATAGCCTTTCACAATAAAGTCTTCAGGACGATATTTATTTCTCACATAATATTTCAATGTAAACATCATTATTTCTATTAGATACATCCATTGAATCAAAACATGACCACCAAAAAGAACTTTTATGGGAATATGCATAGCCATATGTAACATACATGTGAAAAGTGAAGGTGAAAAAAAATTCTCCAAGTCACAAAGAATAACTAGTGCATCTCTCTATAATTTCTGAACAACACTTATGCTCATTCTTTTGGCACAAAGGTCTCAATAAAAATAACATAACTTAATCACAATAACTCTAAAATTATGTGAAAGTATATTTTGAATGGAAATGGGAATCAACTCATGTAACAATACATGGTAATCATGGGGTTTAAGAGATTTTGGATTCACATATTGTGTATTCAACCCTTTCAAAATGTTACTTGAATAATCATCTAGAACCTTCAAACCTTCCAAGACAATAAGAAATTATTTTTTAAACACATTTTTCATTAAATAACAGACAAAAGAGACTTTCCAATTATTTTTACCAATTAACTTAGGATGAAATCTTTCTCTTATACCCCAATCCATCAAATCATGACGTGACTAAAAATCATCTTTTTTTCCTTTGACATTTAAAATAGTAGAAAGTTGTTCTCACAAATGTTTTTCTTGATATACATTGAATACAATCAATGACACAATAATTTTGATGACCAATATGAAAAATCAAATAATATACTATTATTTCTCTAATTGCTATTATAATTTGAATTAACATGATTTATATTTCTGATATTTGATTAAATTTTTCCAAGAACATAATTTAAAACATCAAGTTCTTTAACAATATCATTCATTGACATTCATTGATGTGTTTTATCTATCTCGATGATATTATCGAACTATCTCTGATTTTTCCTGTATGAATGATCAATCAATAGAAATCGTTAATGCCCTATGAAGTTAAAAGTTCATCAAAATTTTAATCTCTGTGAATGTGTATTTTTTATACAAATAGGGAAACATAATTTCCCTTTGGTAATCTAAACAAACAATGTTATGTAAGTAGAGAAATCATTTATCATTCATAATAAAGCTGCACGAAACATAAAGTGATCCTTTCTGAATGCATCATACGATTGCACACAAATAATCCAAAGATCCTTTAACTCATATATTAATGGATTCAAGTATATGTTAATATCATTTCTAGGTTCACTGGGTCTAGATATCAATATACTCATTATAGTAAATGACTTCTTCATACACATATATGAAGTAAAGTTATAAATGTGAATGAAAATAGGCTAAGTACTGAATGCAATATGCATTTGGAGAAATGGGTTGAAACCATCATAGGATAATTCCAATCTAACTTTTCATGGGTCATATGTAAAATCAGGTTGTAACCTATAAAATTTCTATAATTCTAACCCATATACAAGATGCACTATTTCATCATTATCCTTATTTATTTTATCTTCATTCCATATCATATTCTTTGAAATTTGTTATGACATAAAAAGTTTTTGAATCCTAGTAATTAAAGTGAAGTACCACACCCATTTCTATAGCATGAGGGATTGATATCTGTGTTTATTAGTATTTCACCTTGATTTACCACACTATTTTCATTGACTCAACTCTGCATTTTCCTTCCAGAACAGACAACAATCTCTAGGGAAAGAAAGAATCTTATTAGATGAAAATCTAAAATTTTCAACCAACATTAATTCCATGAAATTATTTTCTTGAATACATGCATCATCAGGTAGTTCATCCTTAATAAATGTAAGGACATAATCAAACACAATATTACTAAATCCATATATTTATTTCCCATGATATAATCACATTAAAAACTCAAGTTTGCTCATTTTTACACATGTCTGATATACCGGGGTATTCACATGTCTGATATACCGGGGTATTCACATATTCCATCATCTTTCTAACACTCTCAATATATATATCTATATATATTTATAATTTTATAAATAACTTTTAAAACATTATATATATATTTTAATTATTAATATATATATATATTAATATATCATATTTATATTAATTATATACATGATTTTTTTAATTAATTAATTTAAATAAAAATTATTTTTTGAATATAAATATAATAATTATATATATATTAATAATATATTTTATTAAAAGTTTTTATTAGTGATAAGAATAGAACTCATAAATATCCACCTTTATCAGTGATAAAAAAACACTGATAAAGGGTACACCTTTATCAATGTTTTTTTAATGCTGATAAAATTTACCATTATCAGTGTTTTTAGCTAGTTCTCATAAAGGTTACCGTTTTATCTGTGCTTAATGTTTAGCGCAGATAAATATTGGTGCTGGGAAAAGCACTATCTATGGTAGTGAATTCTCTACAACTAATTCCTACATGTACTAAATCAAAAAGCAGGTTATTAGAGTCTTAGTGAATTGATACATCAACCATCACATCATCACTAGGCTTCCTAGTTGGAGAGAAGAACTCGAGGAACTTTAACACTGTCTCCCTAGTTCCCAAACCAAACCAAACATCTTTACTGTCTCCAATCTATGGTCCTGAGATTATAGACTCTGATACCTCTCTATCCTAACTTAACCCATTTCGGCCTACCTAGTTGGTGACAAACTGATTGTGACACCACAAGACCACCTCTAATAGGCCAGGGGATAGTGATAGGTGCCGAGTAGTCATGTCAATCCATGGGAGGTCTTGTCTAAGGTACCTAATCACCCAAATCTCCAAACTCCAATAATATATGGAAAGCAAAGATACAACTGATTCCAAGATGTATGCACACAACTAAATCCCTCATTAGAGTATGACACAAGTATGAGAAAGAAAAAAAGGATAAATACAAGCCCACTACAACTTTTAAAGTGTATATTATATTAGTAAAGAGGGGACTAGTGTAGGAAATAAAACTTATGGAACCAATGGTGGTCTTTCTAACTCAATTATACTCTACTTGTTCTTGGACCACCTAGGACCCCGTTGAATGGTCCATCATTTTTGTAAGACACGACATGCGGGGCCAGTGCCCATGTAAGGGTGTGTATAACCATACGTAGTAGCATACTCTAAAATAAAAAAACATTAAGCATCAAAGAGATTCATCTTAGAAGAAAAAGATAAAATAATTCCATATTTATTTAAGATAGACCCCAAGTCTCAAAGAAGTCACAATTACACCACTAGCCTTATAATATACTCTAGGATTCAAGGTAACACTTGTATGATAGAACTTAATCCTTGAGTATTTCTAACACTAATGGTGCTAATCCAAGAGTTAATAATTTTCAGGCTCTAAAAGAAGAAGTATATACTGGAATTCATAATATGTTAATTTATAGATATAGGATCACACACAAGGATTATGGGGGGAACATAACCCTGACAAGATTACTATGATGGGGATCATAATCCCTAGAAGTTAGTAACTAAATACCTGACCCAACCAAGGGAATAATGATAAAGGATCACACATTGGGATATAGAGGAGGATAATTAACTCTATCTAGGACAAACCCATAGAGGGGATCACTCATCCTATGATCAGGATTGGATACCTCACTATACCCTTATAGGTATGGATAATGTGAATGCACCCTATAAGTACTCGCCTAGAATATAGATAATGGGGGATTCATCCTACCCTAGAAAAAGTACATGATGTGTATAGGTAATACACATCATGTCCTAGCTGGTCTAGATCAGACTAAATTCTTTCCCATTAACATATCCTCCCACCCATTACCATGTAATCTAATTGTGTATGTATACACTGGTCATGTATATGTACTCTTGTCATGCCCATGCACTATGGTTTTTTCCCATGGACTCAAGCCATGTCAATTCCCACTATCCATTCTCATATACTCTGGATGTGTCTGTGACCACCAACTGTGACAATTCCCATGTACCCTAGGGGTACGCATTGGGTTTCCAGCATTTGGTCACATGACATGTGGTATGGCCACATGGAATGTGATATTTATCTCTATATGTAACCCTAGAAACTATAAAAAGGGTTCCACATGGATTGGTTCATCTAAACTATATGCCATGTAACTTGGGTTTTCACAGAATTTCCAGATTATTTTACCCATCTCACCCACACAGCCACCACTGGTGGACTTATTGAAAATCAAACATGAAGAACATAAATTTATGGTTAATAGAGCTCATACCATTTCTTGTGTCAAGATTATATCTATCAATCAACTATATAATCCCTTCTCATTGCACCACACCACCAAATAATCAAACCAAAAAATAAAAATACCAATCCAATCCCAAATTACCCATCATCATTAATGGACCCCAATCATGTTATTGATTCCAAATCCAAACATACAAAAATGATCCATTGCACTAAATATTGAACATATAATGAAAAATTTCTGGGTAATGTATAAATACCAGAAAAATAAAAAACCAATGATGATTTTTTGAAGAATGAGTGGAGAAAAGCACACAAAACAAAGAAAAATGAGATTGTACATTGTTTCGATTGGCATTGATTTATTGATGTAGAAAATAATGAACTTAAAAGAATAATCAAGTATCAACAAGGCATTATAAATAAATAATTATAAGAATATAAACATGGACCAAAAATAAAAACATCAACCTAAGAATTAATCTTCTAAAGGGATTAATTTGCGTCCGATAGAGATAATCACAATGCTGATTAAACCAGAAAAATAAACATCCTATCTCAAGATTGGATCGATCACTATTAGAGAATGATTTTATGCCATTTTCATTGGTGAGATCCAAGAACTCCTTTTTTGAAGAGGAATTCCTTAGAAAACTGATTATTTACCCATGATCTCATTGATGTTTGATAAATACCTCCCCCACAGTCCTCTAAAATAAATAAGGTTGTACAGTTAACCCTAGTATTTATCAATAATTAGGTTTAAATAGTGTGGGATTAGGTATGGGCCAATTTAATAACCAATTAATTAATTTATTAATTTAATTAATTATTATTTCTCCCACAACCGCTCTTAAACAGACACCAGACATGTAAAAGGATTATGTCACACCTAGGCTAAAAACCATGCTTCAGATCTAATGATGGTCTTATTTTTCCCCTCCTGAACACTATTCATGAGATATTCCATTATTTTAGAGAAACAATGTTTGTGTGATATTATATATATTATAATTTTATTATATCAACACCAAGAATTACCATACCTCATAATCCTATGCCGACTCCACACTTGACTCTGAATATATTCATTAAAATATTCCAATGTTTTATATGATTAAATAGAGTCATTACACTTACTTCACATAGTAATTTCTTATGAAAAAGATTCCATGAGAGATATTATGTAATATATCATAAATAATGTATTAAATGGATTTCAATAACATGTGAATATAATAATGTAATCAAAGGAAGATAGATTTTAATATATTTTAAAGTGAAAAATCACATATAAGAAATGGAGTAAGAGATCTAAGAATCTTTACCTTGAACTTTGTGTTGCCTCATATGGATCGATTTTATAGCCTTTAGTGGAGGGTCAATTTGTTATACAAAGGGCACAAATAAATTTCATATAGTTTTAATATATAGATTTAAGTAGAGATTAAGTAGAGGAATTAGTTTTGGGAATGAGGAGAAAGGGGTGGAGAATGAGTTTTATATAGAAAAAGGGAGGGGTATCATTGAATTAAATATTTATTATTATATTATTTATGACAAAAAAATTGAATAGTGATGATTCCTATGAATTTTATTCTTGTTTTATTAAAAAATATAGGTGCATATAAAATTTAAACACACTAAAAGAATAACAATAAGATTGATAATATTTTATTCAATTTAAGGAATCTAAAATAGTTTTTTATTTGAATAAAATAGAACTTATGTTTTTAAAATTGATTTATAGTTTTATGAATTATGTTTCTTATTATTAAACAAATTATTTTAACCATTTCTTAAATTTAGATCCATAAATTTTTTTTGAGACATATTTATAACATAATGATGTCATAAAACTTAAGAAATATTCAAAAAAATATTTTATTTATTCACCTAAATTTAAACCTTTCAATGACATATATTTTGTCATATATCATTCTCTTAAATATTTATAATTTGTTTGATAGCTTGCTTCACATGCAATATCAAACTAAAATTGACCACAAAATTTCTTATTAAAACTTATATTTAAATTACTTAAATATTATTGTTATGATTGATATATTGATTAAATTTAAGGCTAAGAATATAAATAATTAATGAAATGAAATTATAACTAATAAATGTTAAAAATGGGTATTTTACAAAGAACTATTTTTAAAGTGATTTGTATTTTACCTAGTAAATTAAATCGATCATTTATAAAAAGTAATTCATTTAATAATTAACTTTTCAAACTAATATTTTAACACTCATTTTTTTAAAAATTTATATGAAATAATATTAATAACATTTAATTTTTAATAGTTTATGTTTTTATAAATATACTTTTTATTTATATTTTGTATTTTCATTCAAAATATAATTTTTTTATTTTTTTAATTAAAATATAATGAAATTCAATTCATTTTTGAAGTCAATTTTTCAAAAATAAATCATGTTGTTCTCTAAGATTTTTCTGTAATTATTGATTTTGTATGTGAATATTGAAATGTACAGTTTTTATTAACACCGTATCATTTTTTCCATTATCATGATATATGCATAACTTAAAACTATCATAAACCACTTTTCATGTCCAAGAATTTATTTTAGAAATAAAATTATTCATTGAAAAATACTATGTTGAATATTGAAAACCCATGTTTAACATTTTGAAACATAAGTAATATTTTCTCTAATACAAATATTCTTGGTTTTTTTCCTCTAAATTAAGTATTCAAAAGGTGAAAATTTTTATTGGTTTAAATTGAAAGCCATATAACTCTTATTGTTTTACTAATAAACCCATAAATTTCATATAAACTATTGATATTGAAAGTTTTATCTTATTCATAATTTTGAAACATTAAAATTTACTTTTTTTAATTTTTTTTATGTGTTATGGGAGATAATATAAAAATCAATATTTATCACCTATAGGATTTTTATTTTAAAAAATGTATTTCATATTTTTAATTATTAGGTAAAAATTATGTAATGAAACCCATTTTATTTTTATCTATTAAACGTGAATTTCTCAGGTAAAAATTATTCAACACGATAAAAACCAAAAATAATAAAAGTGAAAAATCTAAGATTAAAAGACTTATAAACACGTTAAAAAACTAAGTGAACATGTTTGTGTAAGGATTTATAGACCATACCCCCACTCCATCATAATCCATTATTGTATCTACTTGACTATCTAATAGTGACTTCTCATTTTATCCTGTTATGAAAATGCTACTCCTCTCCCTTATAAAAGGATCCATAATAATCCAAGTTCTCCTAAAACCAAATTCATCATATATTAAATAAAAAACCACCAAAATAAATCCAAAATACTTCAATATATGTCGTTTATGTTTTTATATTCTCAAAAAACCACCTCTAAAAACTGTAATCTGATTTGAAAATTATTTCCTCTTAAGTGTAGGGTAAAATTCTCAATTAAACCTTTTTCAATTTTTCCTTTGTTTAATATTTTAACTCCTCAAAATATAATATAACTTGGTATAAAATCTTAAATAAACATAATTAATAAACTAAAATATTATTATGTTTATGGGATCACCATTTTCTACCTTCCAGCCAATTATCCAAAAAATGAAAACATCACTTGTATTAAGTGCGTACTACGACCTCTATAAATTATGTGATATATTATTCATAACTTCTATAAACATATTGTTATAAAATTTTATTTAACAAACTAATATTATATTTATATCATTATTATAAATATTTAATATATAGACAATTTTCTACCCTTCGCTCATTCTATAGAAAATGAAAACATCCTCAGTGTGTATGTGTGGACTACTGCCTCTATGATGTGATGTATTTTGTTTTACATCTCTATAGTATTTTATTCATTATAAAAATTTGTTAAAATATGATTAAAATACTTAAAAATATTTAGATAATATCATTATTTTTCTATAATAATGTCATTATACCAAAAAACCATTTTATTAACCATATACACCCTTCAATTATATCTTTTTCTTGTTTAGATCTGTTTAACGACCTACATGAACAATGAAATAAATATCTATAATATATGAATATGGAATCATAAATACTGATATTATTATAATTTAATGAGAAAATAATTTTTGGTTTAATATTTTAGAAATTTTATATTAATATTTTTCATATTAATAATCTACCACCCTTTATTCCATAAAAAAATATAGAATCAAGAACACCACTGATTTCGTCACTTAGAGGAGTAACTAAAACACCAATGGAATAAAATTATAACTTTATATATCATTATAAATATTATATTATAGTAAATTTAATAATATTGGGTTTATTAACATGGTATCAAATAATGTTGATCGACATCAACATTACAAAGAATGTGAAAAACAATTAAAATTAAAAAAATCCATTGATGAAAGTATTCTATAACTAAATAATAATTTTTTAATAAAAAATTTTAATTTAAGAATATAAACAGTAATATAAATTAATAAGTCTCTATAATATGTTATTAATAGTCTTAGTATTTTTATACAAGATGATAGATCATGGTTAACTAAACGATAATACAAGGTAGGGTTCCCCCCCCTCAATATTCAATATTTGAGACACATGCAATATTGAAAACTTGTTACATTTTTTGTGGTATATCTTCTAATATATAACTGAATTTTATCATACCATTCATGAAATTAAATGGAATTACAAATCCATCTCATGTTATATTTTGATGGTTTTTCTATTCATGTGATTGAAATGCCATACAATTCTTTATTAACTCAAACTTCAGTTCTTTGGTACATAATATTTATTCTTAAAATTTATTCTACGAGTTCCCTTTATTATCATATTTCCCATTTCATATGACATTCCTTAGTCTATCTCTAGAAAATATGAAACTTTAAATTAAAATTATATTCTTTGATAAATTTCATTCTCATAAAATTATAATGTGATTGAGAATAATTCACATGCCATTTGATGATGATTTCTCCTCTATATCCATATTGTACCTTTTAGCCAATATTCTCATTTATTAGAGTCCTAATTATAAATTATTTCATGTGATCTCCATATTTTTATTTATCCATTTTAAAATTATTTTTGATATCCTTTTTAAGATTCAGGTTTTAAAAAGTGGTAATTTAAAATAACAAAAAGTTATTACATCATAAAATTGTATGTTTTATCTTCAAATCAACATTTCCTTTAAAAATAATTTATGCCTTTTCCATGTATCTGATATTGAATAATCTTTTTAGCTATAATTTTTTTGAAAATATTTTGACATAATTTTTTGAAACCTATGATTCATCATTGAGATAATTTTCTAAATAAATATTTTAAAAATTAATTCTTTTTAATTTTTTCAATATTTATCTTTTAAAAAGTGTCATAAAAACTTATTATTTTTATGAAAATGTTAAAAAAAACTTTTTTTAAAGATTTTTTAATATTTTTCTATAATTTTACTCTTCAAATATAAAATATTTAACTTCTATAGATTTATGTTTTCTTAATCAAATTCTAAATGCCTTTATGAGATACTCTTTTTGGGTGATTGGATTTTTGGTATCAACTGATCTACTTTTTATATTATTTCATGTAATACCATTTTGAAATGATATGAAAACCTTTTTATTTACATGTATTTTCATTATATAATAAATTAATGATATATTATATCTCACATATGTATGAATTATGATGGTTGGGGTCCTATATCACCCTCCAATGCATTGATTAATGTTTTATTTCTCATGTGATAAAAATGGTCCTTGATTTGTGATATTTTAGTCAATAATGGATCATATATTGTGATACATGAGTCAATAAATAACCACATGTTATTATACATAAGTCAATAATGGGCCATGTGTTATGATACTTGAGTCAATAATGTGTTACAAGAAGCAATGAGCAAAACACCATGTAATGGGTTTCAAGATTTCAATGCCCAAAAAACTATGTAATGGTCCATGATTTGTGAAATTATACTCAGTAATAGATCATATGTTATGAAAAATGAGTCAATAACTAACCACACATTTTGATACATAATTCAATAATGGTCCATGTGTTATGATGCTTGAGTCTGTAATGTGTCACATGAAGCAATGCCTGAAATACCATGTACTGGGTTACATGATTTTAATGCCCAAAACACTATGTAATGTTTTCTTATGATTATAATTGTACCATAATGTATTATTATTCTTTGTTTTTATAAAATCCCATATTTCTATAATCATTCTCTATGGATCAAGTTTATTATGTCACACTCTTGTTCTATGGTACTTGATTGTTCATTTTAGATAATATTTCCTCTTATTATTATTTATGTATAATATTATTATTCCATTAACTTTTTCTTAACAAGATATTTCTCCCATGATCATGATTTCTCATATTCTTATGATCTAAACCTTGATGAAATGTTAATAACTTTTCTCATACTAATCATTTGAGTTCACTCCTTTCTCATGTTTCCATTTCTTATGGTATATAGATTAGTGTAAATTATGAGAAGTCTATAAGGGAGTCTATTGTGTAATGATTATGGTGAAATGTTCACAAGTATCATAAATTAAGTTTCTTACATAAATAATCCTCAAAGACATTAAACATTTTTTTCTTGTGATTGTGTGATTATTTGTGAGATGTAATGATTATCCTTTGGAAATAATGTAAAATAATGATATATATATCAATTTATATATATCTTGGTTTGTTTAAATTAGTTTTAATACTATATTTCATGTATGTGTTTTTAGAACTAGACATGGATCTTTGAGTTGGGGTGCCCCAGTTGGTATTACCGTAAAGATTATTTATTTTTTAGTGTTATTTTAGTTATTATCATATATTAGGATAAGATAACATTAGTAAAAACCTTAGGGTTCTGTTTATGTATAGGATAAAGACCTGAAAATTTTTATAAAGTAGAGATTATTGATTTTAATAGAAATGAAATCCATATCTAGATAATATAAGTGAATGTAGGCAATGATACACACGTACATAATGACCATAACCCTAAAATGGTTGTATTATGAATTAAATAAATTATCACTCCATGCAAACCAATAAGGACTAACTAGAAACTTAGTTTTACATTCATAGGGGATATGTTTTTTTTGATCACATTCCAATTTACAATCCATTAAAATTTATTTATTATGTTGGAAAATCAAGTTATGTAGTTAAGAGAACTCAACATAAAAAAGATAGATTGAACCAAATTCATTTTAGGTTAAACTAAAAGAAAACATGGTGGTTTCAAAAAGTAATTCATTTCAAGGATGATTTTTTATGAGATTATTTTTGATAATTATATACGTTGTTAATTTTTAATCACTCATGTTAAGACCTCTTTGTTTTAGTAATATTTAGAGAAAGGAGAAATAAATATAGCAATGGTTTCCATGGATGTTGTAATGACTTTCCCAATGATAAATCAAATGTGATATGATATAGAGGTAGAAATATAATGTTTATTACTAATTAGATATAATGAATACTAATTAAAAATGTGAATATAGTTTAGTTTCCAAAAAAATAAAGAATAGAATGATAGAATCTAATGGAAGTTCATGTGATAAAGTTGATAAAGGAAAAAATATTCAATTCTTATCATATCAAAAATTTAAGAAGTGGAAATGAAGGGAATTTATCAATGGAACTAAAAGATATTTTATCTTTGGTAATACCTGACATCAGGAAACAAGATGTAATGGAAAACATAAGAGTTCAGTTAACACAACAGTGAAAAATAATTTTCTTCCTATGTATCCACTAACAATTCAATTTTTTTGACGTGTCAAATTTGGGAACTATGAAAACTAATGCACTAATAAAATGGATTAAGATGAAAATCAACACCAACACTGTTATATACCATGGTAACAAGGAAAATCCTATGTAATAGTTACTATTAATATGGATAGTGATAATTATACGGTTTTAGGTATGCTTATTCCTCACTCCAGATTTTCAAATGTCTTATGTCATGTACATTTTCACTAACTATTTGATATTCAATTATAAATAAATGTACTTTTTTTATAATTATTATATCCAGGTTATATGAATATCTTTCATGTTTTATTGGATTATTCTTCATCCAAGTCTTATTAATTCTTTCTTTAGATAAAGTTAGTGTGATTTTGAAAATAAATTTTCTGTCAACACATAGATTCTATATAAGATAAACGTAACACTGATATCAAATTTCATATCTCAAAATAACTTATGATTATGTATTAATACAATACTGGATATAAACTCTTCAGTAAAATTGACTCCACTATATTGGTCTTAATACCTAATCATGAAAGATATTTTGCTCAAAGGACGAGAGAGAAACTCAATATTTATAATCATCATATTTTATAAATAATATATGTTTCATAGGATTTTGAATATGATATAACTATAGAAATTAAATATAGTCATGAATATTTTCCAGATACCCTTAAATATTTTCACTAGCGAGTAATAATAAAAATTATGAGAACAAAATTTATTTACAGGAGGAATATAACACCGGAGATTTTAATATACATTTTTCCTTCAAATAAATACATATTTTTCAATATCTTTATTCACATGCAACACAATACAAAAATTAACAACAACATACCTTATTAAAATAATGAAATTTAATGTGAAACATAAATAAATAAATAAATAAA
Organism: Viscum album; assembly: GCA_963277665.1. Classification (NCBI taxonomy): domain Eukaryota; kingdom Viridiplantae; phylum Streptophyta; class Magnoliopsida; order Santalales; family Viscaceae; genus Viscum; species Viscum album. The sequence goes on along the minus strand of OY728125.1, from coordinate 1,892,990,709 downwards.
TATATATATATATTAAAATAATAATAAATTATTAAGTAAATAAAAAGATAATAAATTTAATTATTAAATAAATATATATATTTATATTCCTAAAAAATTATTATTATTGTTGATTTAATGATTAAATTTAGGAATTATATGATAAGTAATTAATGAAATTTGATTAAAACTATTAAACGCTAAAAATAGATATGTTTCAAAGAATTATTTTTAATTTCATGTGTATATTATCTAATAAATAAAATTTATCACTTTTATAACATTATTATGATAATAATAAATATTTAAAACTAATATATTTATCCTCATTTAATTAAAAATTGGTATGAAATAAGATTAATAACGTTTAATGTTTAAAAGTTTATTTTCTATAAAACAATGATTATTTATATTTTGTAATTAAATTTAAAACCTAAATTTTAGAAATTTAGAATTTAAATTTTGTGAAATGAAAATAATTTTTGAATTTAGTAAGTCAAAAATAGTTTAGGGTGATTTTTTGGGATTTTTTAAAATTATTGATTTTTTATTGAATAGTGAAAAGTACAATTCTTATTAATACTGTAGATTTTTTAAGTTATCAGGATCTAAGAATGAATTAAAACTTTTAAAAAAGTTAAGAACAAAAATATTATTTATTTATTAAAACTATTCATTTAAAAAATAATTTTATGAATTTTGAAAACCCCTAATTAATATTTTTAAACTTAAGTAACATTCAGAATAAAAAAAATTAATTTTGGTTTTTTCCTTTTAATTATGTATCCACATGGTGAAATTTTGTTTTTGATTACTTTTCAAGATGCATAGTTATTATTTTTTTAATAATAAACCAATTAATTTCATATAAATTGGAAACATTGATAATTTTATATCAATCATAATTTTTAGCATAAAATTTCAGTTTCATCGAATATGGGGTTTCACATTAAGTATGTTAATATTAGAATTAATTTTTATGAATCATAAAAATTTTAATTTAAGAAATTGATTTTATATTTGGAATCATTAGGTAAAAATTATGTATTGAATTTCATTATATTTTTTGGTATTAAAAGTTAATTACTAAGGTAAAAAATAGTCACCACATTAAAAAGAAAAAATTGAAAAATTGAAAAATCTAATACTAAAAGTCATAAAAACTGTTAAAAACATGTGTTGAAATACAAGTATTAGAATTTATTGACCATAACCCTACCACCAATTTATTATTTTTCATTATTTGATCCACTTAATGTTTGAATAGTGACATTACTTTTTTATATTATTAAAATAGTTCCACTCCTATCTCCTATAAAATGATCCATAACCACCCCAATTCTCCCCAGACCATATGAGTCTTATATTAAACCATACTCTACCCAAATAACTCCAAAAAACTATTATAAATTTCATAAAGTTTATTTTATTCTCCAAAGTTCCATATCTCAATGCCTTTATCCAATTTGTAATAGATCTCTTCTAAGGAGTAATGTAAAATTCTCAATTCCTCATTTTCATTTCCTTCATGTTCTTTCTTATTATAAATCCTATAAATCTATCATAACCATGATAAAATAACTAAATATATATCATAAGTGTACAAACATATTATTTTTTTAAGTTATAACCATTTATTCCCTTCCTCCCAACCATTTGAAAAATGAAACCCCTGTTTCTTTTACACATGGACTATTGCCTCCATAAGTGTCATGATTGGTTTTTCATAACCACCTTACATGGATGATTCTATAAGTTTATTTATTAGATTAATATAATATTTATAAAATGATTAATATTATTTAAAATATATATCATTTTAAAACATTCTCCCATTCTGTATAAATTTAAAAATCAATCTAGGAGTATATGCTTATAACAACCCTGTTTTTGCCTTATAAAAATTTGAAATATTTTAAAGAATATTTTCAAAGCCATCCATCGAGTCTATACGAGATTTTGAGTCTAAAATATCTAAAGTGTGGATATATTAAAAATATAAAATATGATATTCTACTCATGTGTATTTTTTTTAAATTATCAGAGTAACTCCTAAATGATGTCTCAGATAAGAAATCTGAGGCCTCTATTAAATATAGAATATGGGTTTTACCCTTGGTATGCCACTTGTTATATTGGCATCAATGGATTGGATAATATTCTATCATGTGTATTTTAAATGAAGTAAATTAATTAATTAATTTAATTTTAATTAAATCATGAAACCCAAAATGGATCCTCTATATAATTTCCTCTATGGATAATTCACTTAGGTTAGCTGCATAACCCTAAAGGTATTTAGAGGACAAAGAGAGAGTGAGAGGGGGATAGGGAGAGAGAGAGGTATGGTGGTGAGTGTGTTGGTGGATGGTCATGGGATCATGGATTGAGGATTGGAGTACCGTGAGGACCATCATCGATGATGAAGATCTTAGATATAGCCAATGAAAATGATGCAGAAACATTCTGTGTTAGTGATCAATCCAAACTCGAGGTTGGAAATTTGTTTTTTAGTTTCTTACCCATTTAGTGTTTGAAATGAGTGTGAATTAACCCTTTGAAAATTAATTCATGGAATGATCTCCATTGGTTTTTCAAATGTCTAATTTATCTTCTAAGATCTAGGAATTTGAGATTTATTTATCCATATTGGGGTTTTCATTGATAATCTATAGTTTTTTGGATTTTAAAGATGATGGACAAATGGAAACAACCTTAGTTCGATGATAACTTTGTCACATGTTCTATTATACCTCATTTTTTGGTGTTTTTCATTGAAAATTGGTTGGATTGTAATTCAAAGATACCTATAATGACCAATAGTTTTTCATTAATTCATTGTCACAACAGATCGAAGTAATAAGTTTGGATTTGTGTTTTAGAGACACGATGGAGGCACAATGATGGAAATGGGAAATCTATGATGTATCATGTAATGGTGGTTATACGGGATGGATTGTGAAGATATCTTCGAAAGAATAGTGATGGGAGATTCTGAGCAATGTGTGGCCATAATCTGGCCACCAGCGACAATAGTGGTCTACTGTTAGGATAGGAAGTGAAATTTCATGGATTCAGGCCATGTGGAATCTCGTACGACAATGAGGTTCTTTTTTTAGAAAATAATGGTCGAAATCCTACTTTCCTTGCATTATGAAGGGTGGTTAACCCATATCTAGTATTTATTGTAAAGTCCCCTACCCGAGTAGCCCAAAGTCAGTGGTTACTTTATTACATTAGTTCTAGATACATGTAGTCATATCCAAAAGGATCTAATAATTTATTAGTCTTGAAAAACTAGATACATACATTAATCTCACATTACATATGATAACAAAAAATACAAGATAGTATTTTCTTTAAGAACACCACTATTACTTTTAGCATATCCCAAAATTTCAATCATAACACATTTCTTGGAATCCTAGATAAAGGAAACCTAAGAAAGGGGTGAGAAAATATGCTCAGTAAGGGTAGGTGTATAGTGGAATATATCATGAATAAATAAGGTATAATCGATATGGTATATTAAATAACTGGAAAAATATTCCATTAAATTAATTACTTTCATAGGAAGAATAATATGGTAGGAATAAATGCTAATCAAATAATGCCATATAACTGATCACATAAGCTTAAAAGTTATCTGTGGATATCATAACAAATAAGATAATCACATGTAAATCAATAAATAATATCATAATGTAGTAATTGATAATTATAGACATTATAAACATAACTTTAATGACTCATCCAAGATATCATATATAAATGAGTAAGGAATCACCCAAATACCCAAGCTAGTTTGTCTCATGGGACCTACCAAGGCATCGAGGGGCTATAGTAGGACCCGACCAATAAATAATAAGTCTAATTCATTCATCATATGAAAGATGAAAAATATAACTAATGTAAACATTCATTTTTTTATAACTACCATATGAAATGCTAATAATTTTCCCAATCAATAAGCATAATCATTGACCATCCAAAGTAATATAGAGAATGGTATCAAAATAGTATATCCCAAGTAAAAATGATAACAAAACATCCAGATAATTAATAAGGATAGTATAATTACAACATATTCATAATGAATTATATGTAAAATAATGTTAGTCATTATTTAATAGGAATACCCTAAATATTTCATTAAAAAAATTCTTGAGAAAAATTCCATTTTCACTTCAAAAATCTATTTTAAATACTAAAAATTTCTTAAATATTGGGAAAAAAATTTCTTTTAAAATAATAATTTAATATTTTAATTTAATATTTAAATCAATTAATGTTTATGAATATGATAACTTATATTCATTTTGAGTACGTTAAAAAATATTCCTTTCACATTTACAGTAAAAAGTAAATAAGTACATCATTTAGAAAAAAATTAGAAGATTCCTTTTAAACTATTCTATAAAATTTCAAATAAAAGTAAAAATTAATTTTAGTAGTCATAGTATAATATTAAAAACATTTTCTATAACATGTATAGAATAAATGAATATGGAAGAAAAATAATCTTTGACCGGAAAGAGAAATAAATTTCACTTTTCTTAGAATCATTTTCTCAATAATTTTAAGTACCAAATAAAGGAAAATTGAACGATTAATTGAAAATTTTATTAATTAAGATAATATATAAAATATATTGGGTTTAAGATAGAAATATAAAATAATTTTCCTAGTGGATACTTAAATATAATCAATCCTGAATAATGATGAGATTGTGAAATAAACTCTGACCGCTTTATTAACTTTTAAATCCCAACCTATAAGAAATAAATAACATCAAATGAACGGTCCCCTTGAGTATAGTCCACTTGAACGTCTGTTTGACGAACCGTCCAGGAAAATAGAAATATTGGTGCGAGACGGTCCCCTTGAGTATAGTCCACTTGAGTTTTGGATTGAGATGGGAAACCGTCAGGTTGGATCGAGCACAAATCCAACCAGGGCCCCAGGGCTAAAAGGATAATAACTCACAAACCGGGCATCCGTTTGACGCGCCTTCTATTGCGTTGATACCCCTATGACATGGAGGACCTTTGAGATACTTCTTCGTGGGACTTCATGATAGTTGGAGTATCGACCAATAGCTCATGGTGCGGATCCTCTCGGAGAAGAGCGAGCGTAGTGCAGAGACCTAGTAGCTGTATGAGACCTGACGACTACTGACCATTACGACTCGGAGTGACTCAACTTGTCAAGTGGGAAGCGCCTTGGTGTCACGGCAGACCCACAGTGGGGAGCGCGCTTGGTGATGTGGCAGATCCACGGTACTCGATAGGATGAGTACCTCAGCAGACTACGAGGGGGAGCGCGCTTGGTGACACGGCAGACCCACGGTGGGGAGTGTGCTTGGTGACACGGCAGATCCACGATACTCGACAGGAGGATTACCTCAACAGTACAAGGTTAGTGGGAAGTACACTTGGTGTCGCGGCATGCCCACTGTACTCGATAGATGAGGAGTTCTCCAGCAGCCGAGGTTTCAACAATTTGACTGGGGATGTTACTTGATACTACCCCTAGAATAAAATCATGGTTGAGATGAGTCAGTTTTTCTATGTTTTCCTCATGATTAAGATGAATCACTTGATAACATAGGTATATTTATAGGCATATACCTAAGTAGAGTTATCTGTTGATTTCATTAATTGTGGTATTTCTTTGGTGGATTTTGTGAGACCTTGAGGGTATTGGGGTCCCTACTGAGTATCATTATACTCACACCTGCATTGTCTATGTCCGTAGATTTTTGTGTTGGATGCAGACATCAGACAGTGCTGACTGAGGCTGAGAGTACCATGAATGGACGGTACCTGGAGGTGGAACTTATGAAGATTTGGTACACGGAGGATACATACGAATGAGGAGTGCTGAGAAGGCGATCTGTACCTACCCTTCAGGTAGGAACCTCTGAGGACGACCCAACAGCGGGTTTTCCTTTTTCCTGAGTTGTACTTTTACTTCCAGTTCCTTGTACCTTTACTGTTGGGCTTGTATTCTGGCCCCTTTTACTTTTCAGCACTCTTTTTGTTATATAGTTTACTTGTGTTGGTATCTCGCTATGTACTTGGTTGTGAGTGTTTACAGGTTATAAAGGCAATGACTTCCCAGTATAGGTAATTACGCCTTTGGTGCTAGTCGCTAACCCCTAGCCTATGGAAGGCAGGATTGGGGTCGTCACAACACGGGCCCCGAGGGACGGGTCATGACAAAAAAAATCGATGGTGGGGGATAGTATTCTGGAGGAGCTGGAGGAGCTAGAGGAGATGGTGGAGGAAACTCCATCCCTAAACTACGAGTCAGATAGTGCATGTAATCCATCTTCTCATGCTGCTACTGCTTCCATTGACACATGTCCCCCCGTGCTACTGATACATCTCTTCCTTCTGCTTCTACAAACTCTCTATAAACATAGTTTTAGCTTGCAACTACTCCTGATAATGTGATCCAGAAGATGATGCCTCTCCACAAGCTCCTCTTGAGCTGGATGCTGACATCACAACAGTACCATAATAAGTCCCAGGAGTCAAATGAGAGCCGATACCAACTACTCGTCCTTTCTTGAAGGCATAATGGGTTACCTACATCCATGCCGCCTCATAAAAATGGTGGGAACTAGTCTGATCAGCCGTCTCCTCCTAACTCTCAGCCCGTATCTGAGAGGTCGCAGCCTCATATGACTCCTTCACACTACTAAAAAACAAGTCTATACCAACACCTTTATTCCAATGGTTTTGATAAACCGTTGGAATAGATTTTCTATACCTACGGTTTTAATAAAACTGTAGGTATATCCTCCCTCAAATTGAATTCTATCGGGCTCATCTGTGTGCCCCCCTGCAAACCCTCCTCTCCCCTGAAAATCCTCTTCCCCGAAAATTGTGCCCCCCCACTAATCATCCCTGATTATCCATGGAGCTAATCCCCAGTGCCAAATCTCTTCTCCCCCACCAACCCTCTTCTCCCCTGATTCCTCTTTCATCCATTGCACTCATCCCACTCAAAGCTGAAACCCTGTCTCGATGCTCTGGTTCCTTCTGATTCTATCATTCCATATTGGGATTTTGCGCTCATCCCACTCAAAGTCGAAATTGTGCCTTGATGCTCCAGTTCCTTCCGATTTTTCCATTCCAACTTGGGCTTCCGTCCTCCCTGTTAATGCTCAAAGCCCGGTTTATGGTGTGATCTTCATGGTTTATGGTTGGATCACCAAGGTTCGGTCTCTAATTCATTTTTCCTTAATTCCTTGTAGGTTTCTACTTCTCTATTGTGGTTTCGTCGAACCCTAGTTCAAGTGGTTGACCAGATTTTTGTGGTTTTATTGGTGTTTAGGGTTCATGGCAGTTTCTTATTGGTTGTTTGTCCATCCTCCCGCAGACTGGATGCATTCCTGCTCATATGTTAGTGGTTTGTATAGATGTTTGCATTATGCCTTGACTAAACTCCCCATCACCCAAAATGTGGGATGTCTTTTGGATGCAATTTTAGTTATCTATCTCAAACCCATATACTGGTGTTTAAGATGATACAGTGGATTCTTCAATAAACTGTACACGTTTTGCAGGATTTATTAATTTTAGTTTCTTATGAATTTTTCATATTTCTAGCATGGTAGATAATTCATATGGGATTTTATACCCTTATGAAGGATCTAATAATTTTTATTAGAATTATTTAAACCCCAATAGTGGTATCATGGCCATACTATGAATTTGATTTATGAATACTTGCATGAGATGAAGAAGAAAACAAAAAGAGAACATTATTTTCAGTTTTATGGAAAGTTAAACTTACCTTTATGTATTTTGGATCTACCTAATGGTTATCGGTTTTACCCAGACTCTGAATGGTCTACATAAGTGGAATCTCCAATTACCCTTTTATAATGCAGTCTATGTAAGGATAAGCCAGTATTATCCTTACACAGAACAATCTGTATAAGGATCATTTTGTTTTACCCTTGTCAAGCTAAATGTAGTTACCCTTATGTAAAATGTTTTTTCATAAAGGTAAATGAAATTACCCTTAAGTAGAATGGTTCTATGTAAAATTAACTTTTATATTACCCTTTCATTGAAAGATGAATTTTATTGAGTTTGAAACATTAATCGTAATTCACTAAGTGTTGGGTGGTGCCTATTATACAACCAATGACAGATACTCTATTCTTGATGAATCGTTCAAAAACTAAATTCACTCTTACACTCAATATAAACCGACATACACTAGTCCTCATTGACACAAACACTCAGCATTAGTGGGACCTTTACATAGGATTGACAGACCTCCAACACTTATTTCCCAACAGTTTAAAAAAACCGTTGGGATAAAGACCCTTTACCAACGGTTCTAGTAAACCGTTGGTATAAGGTGTTATATGTTGGGTTTTCCCAACAGTTTTGTTAAACCGTTGGGAAAGAAAAATTTTACTTACGAATTTTATTTATGATTTTTATTAACCATAGGGAAAAAGTACACCCAATTTAGGGATCTTCATCCCGGGTGAACCGTCCCCGACCTCCGCCTCCCGACCCCCTCCCCCCCGATCTCAATATCCTCCCAGACTCCGCCTCCACCTCCCGACCCCCTCCCTCTCCTCCGGAAGCATTCCCCTTCCCCTCTCGGCTGCCTCTCCGACGACGACATCCCCCTCCCCTCTCATCTTCCGGCGACGTTCCCCCCTCCCCTCTCGTCTCCCACTCTTGGCGACATCCCCCTCCCCTCTTGGCTCAATATCCTCCTCCAATGTCCCCTGACCCCCTATCCAGTTGTGCACGAGACCCCCCATGGCTGAACACCCCGTGGGATGTCCCCCCCTCTCGGCTCCCTCTCCTCTCGCGAGGGTTCTTGATCGGTATTTCCAGGTAAGAATTAGTCTTCTTTTTTTTAAAAATGTAGCAATAAGGAATGCATTGTTAGTTTCATAGTTAGGATAACCATTCATATTAATCGTTCATTTTCTAGAGTTTTGGTTAGTAACCAACTCATGGTGTGGTGAATTATTGGGTAAATTGTGAATTTTTTCAAAATAGAGTCTTCTAGAAATGCAGGGTTAGATTCACATGTTGTATTCCATTCATTCAAATAGTGCATTCAATAAAAAGTTCATGATTTTTTAAAAACCTCATATTTTCCTCTATATAATCATATTAGACCTTATATTGTGTTGGATTTTTTTGTCAATCATGATATATATGTGATGAGGTTGTATCATCATTAAGATGTGCAATGATGTGGGTTAATTGGAGGTGAGTGATGCTATATGAGATTTTATGGGTTATGGTGAGGAGTTTCTTTCCCTTTAATTGATTGGTTCATAAAACATAAGTTGGTGCTGCATATATTATGTAATTGGAATTGGTAAAGTAAAATATTGGTCTTGGATTTCTGATTTGGTTATTTGGATGGTATTCTATATCAAAAGTGGGTATATATCTATTGACTATGGGTGTATTTTCCAATTGACCAATGTATTTATTAAACTGACCATGCAATACACATTTCTGACAATACGGAATCACCATAGAAATCATAGATAGACACTACACACCACAAGACACCCATGGGAGACACCCCTTGACATCTACAGATAGTTAAGGGACAATTAACTTAGGAACTGAAGTCGATTGGAACACAAGCCTTGAGAAATTCCCATTGTTGGTAGAAAAGATACCAACACCTTTATTCTTAGTATAGTATAATGAAATGGTTTACACCCTCATGACCAAGTAGACCATCTAGTTCATGGACTGGTGCCCAACTAGGTTCAAGAGTAGGATCAAATACTAAACATTGATTGTGGTCCCTATGAGGTTCTTTCCATAGTGAAGAGTGTTATGTGCACAATATTCAACTCAAATAATGTAGCATAGGTTCATATTGAATTAAACCCTACATTCCAAGAATTATTCATGTGGACAGGCCCCATGGAAACAGGCTAAGAATTAAAACCATAAATAATAATGCGAAATAAATGCATCATTTTTAAATAAATATCTTAAGTGTAAACATAAAAACCAAGAATAATAAGACCTCATCCCTTGTATCGAACAAAACCAAACTAAGTTGAAACTCGGTCCAAATTGATTATATACCATTAATAGGAAGAGTAATTGTTAATTAATAGGAATGTACTATTTAATAGTATCATTTTGAAACATTGATCTGTTTCCCCTTTGCTTGCAGGAACATGATTTGACCCATGGGGCGCTGTGGTACTTATATGTTCGGTGGTGACAAGTATAGTCATAGGAGACATGTATGTTTTAGTTTAGTTTTTATTTTATTTTCTTTATCGCATTGGTCACTTAGATCTTTGACTGCTTTCTATACACAGAGGGTAATTATATTCTGCGAAGGGGGCCAGAAGGAGTTCAGATTGATTCAGTCCACTGGCTTTGATCCAAGGTAAGATTCTATGGTTACGACTTGTCTCGCACCTCATGTATTTGGGGATTTAGTGTTTTTGACTCCATATTATGTTTTCGGTAGGGTGTTGGATCATTTTGTGTTGGTTCGGTTGGATTTGGTTCTCTGATGCCAATCTAGGTAAGGCTTTAATGCTATTGGTTGGTTTCTCATTGGTTATGTAGAATCCTTCATGTGTTTAAAGGTTCTTAATATACTTTCTGTAGTGCATTGATCCCTTCTCATTGGTCTCGAGTTTCCAAGTCAAGGGAGACTCTCCTGCATGTGCATAGGTAAGTAAGTATATGTATGTGGGTTCCCCCGTTACGTGTATAGTCACCCATGGCAGTGATTATGCATATCTGAGGCTAGGTGTGCCCATGTATATATATATAAATGCATACACAGGTGAGTAGAGACAAATATATGCATATAAGAATATGTGCAAGGATCCCCTTGCACATGCTCATGGCCATGCGGGTGTGTGCATAGGGGCTAGGTGTACTTGCACGTGTGTGAAGGTGCGTATACCCAGTGGAGGAGTAGCAACTTTTAGTTAGAAAGCTCAAAGAGCCAAAGTGGATGACTTGGTTCCACCTTGAGGTAGAGTCCCTCTCGTAGCCTCTTTAATTTAATAATTCTTTAAATTGAATTTAGCTTCTTTCTTAATTCCGCTTAATTATATTGAATTTCATATCCTGAATAAGTTTTCTTTAATATAATTGTTTCATTTTATAAATAAAGTCATGTTTTTATAATAAAACCACTTTTAAAAACAACGAATATAAAATATTTATCTTTATCATACCACAATCCCGAATCAAGAGTCTATTTTTTGTAGCATAAGATCAGTTTCTATAATGTGAAGGACAACTACATAAGATTTATTTGGAATCCTGGCCGAAAGATGCTGCCCCGCTGATGTTGCTAGACCGGGCCAACACGCCGCGGTCACGCCGCGGTAATGCCGTGATTTGGCCCTACTCCAGGACGAAACCCCACGTCAGTTTGTAGTCCTGTTGGAATTATATGTATGATATCTAGATAGAGTTTTAGATACATTAACCACACATAGTTAATGGGGAGGGAGGCGATGAACAGAATGTTTCCCTGTTTCCTCCCGCTCCCTTCGCTCAGGGCTGGAAGATGCTGCCCCGCAGATGTCGCTGGACCGGGCCAACACACCGCGGTCATGCTGTGGTCATGCCGTGATTTGGCCCTGCTCCAGGACGACAACCCGCGACAGTTCGCAGTCCTGTAGGAATTCGATGTATGATACCTAGATAGAGTTTTAGATACATTACTCACCCATAGTTAATGGGGAGGGAGGCGACGACCGGAATGTTTCCCCACTCCCTTCGCTCCTGACCAGAAAATGCTCCCCCACAGATGTCTCCGGACCGGGCCAAGATGCCGCGGTCACGCTGCGGTCACTCCACGGTCACGCCGCAGTCACGCCGCGGTAAAGCCATGATTTGGCCCTGCTCTAGGATGACACCCCGCGGTGGTTCGCAGTCCTATTGGAATTCAACGTATGATACCCAGATAGAGTTTTAGATAAATTAACCTACCATAGTTAATGGGGAGGGAGGTGACAGCTGGAATGTTGCCCCGCCTCCTCCTGCTCCCTTCGTTCCAGGCCGGATGATGCTACCCCAAGGATGTCGCTGGACCGGGCCAACATGCCGCGGTCATGCCGCAGTCATGCCCCGATCATGCTGCGGTCACGCCGTGTTAACATCGCAGTAATGCCGTGATTTGGCCCTACTCCAGGACGACACCCCGCGGTGGTTCTCAGTCCTGTCGAAATTCGATTTATGATACCAAGATAGAGTTTTAGATACATTACCCACCCTCCCTCCTGGACCCCAGAAGCCCCCCACCCTCCTCCCTGGAACCCGGATAGCCCCTTGGACAGCCCCCCAACCCTCCTCCCTAGACCCCATATCCCAATCTATTATCTATTCAAGATTCACCCTAAATCCCAACAGAAAAGAGGGTTTTAGAGCTTCAGAAGAAGATGAGAGAAGAGTGAAAACCCTAATCGAAAAGAGGAAGAAAGAAGAGGATTAGACTCACCCAGATCTTCAATACACACTTGACAGCACTCAAAACACCCAAGTTACATGTACAAGTCAACCCCCCTCAAACCGAGTCACAGTGTGACCGGTACCACTCAAAGTGTCTCACTTTTATTTGAAATGGACAACATTTTAAATGAAAACAACAACCGACATACAGAAAACCTACTAAACAGATTCAGATTGTGTTGATAGTTTAGAACAATGATCCATGAGTCATTTGTGACGTGTACGAGTCAACCTTGCCTCAATCCGAGGCACGGTGTGACCGGTACCACTCAAAGTGTCTCTCTTTTGTTTCAAAAGGACATCATTTTAAGTGAATACAACAACTGACATATAGAAAACCAACCAAAGGCATTCATATTATGTTTAAAATTTAGGAAAACAATCCATGGGTCATTTATGACTTTTACGAGTCCACCCCGCCTCAATCTGAGGGACGGTGTGGCCAACACCCCTCAAATTGTCTCATTTTTATTTGAAATGGACAAGATTTTAAGTGAAAACAACAACTGACATACAAAAAACCAACCAAACACATTTGGATTGTGTTTATACTTTAAGAAAATGATACATGGGTCATTTTTGATATGTATGAGTCAACCTTGCCTCAATCCGAGGCACGGTGTGGCCGAAACCACTCAAAGTGTCTCTCTTTTGTTTAAAATGGACATCATTTTAAGTGAAAACAACAACTAACATACAGAAAAACAATCAAACACATTCAGATTCTATTGAAACTTTAAGAAAATGATCCATGGGTCATATGTGACGTTTATGAGTCAACCCCACCTCAATCCGAAGCACGGTGTGGCCAACACCACTCAAAGTGTCTCTCTTTTGTTTAAAATGAACATTATTTTAAGTGAAAACAACAATTGACATACAAAAAACTGACCAAATGCATTCAGATTCTATTGAAAATTTAGGAAAACGATCCATGGGTCATATGTGACGTTTATGAGTCAACCTCGCCTTAATCTAAGGCTCGGTGTGGCCAAAACCACTCAAAGTGTCTCTCTTTTGTTTAAAATGGACATCATTTTAGGTGAAAACAACTACTGACATACAGAAAACTGACCAAATGCATTCAGATTGTGTCGATACTTTAGGAAAACAATCCATCGGTCATTTGGGACATGTACGAGTCAAACTTGACTCAATACAAGGTGTGGTGTGTCCGACACCACTCAAAGTATCTCTCTTTTGTTTAAAATGGACATCATTTTAAGTGAAAACAACAAATAACATATGGAAAACTGACCAAACACATTCTAATTCTGTTAAAACTTTACAACAACGATCCATGGGTCATATGTGACATGTACGAGTCAACCCCTCCTCAATCCGAAGCGCGGTGTGGCCGACACCACTCAAAGTGTCTCTCTTTTGTTTAAAATGAACATCATTTTAAGTGAAAACAACAATTGACATATGGAAAACTGACCAAAATCATTCAGATTCTGTTGAAAAATTAGGAAAAATATACATGGGTCATATTTGATGTGTAAGATTCAACCCCGACTCAATTCGAGGTGTGGTGTGGCTGGCACCACTCAAAGTGTCTCTCTTTTGTTTCAAAAGGACATCATTTTAAGTGAATACAAAAACTGACATACGGAAAACCAACCAAAGGCATTAAGATTCTGTTAAAACTTTAGGAAAACAATCCATGGGTCATATGTGACTTGTAAGAGTCAACCCTGCCTCAATTGGAGGTCTGGTGTGGCCGAAACCACTCAAACTGTCTCATTTTTATTTGAAATGGACATGGTTTTAAGTGAAAACAACAACTGGCATACAGAAAACTGACCAAATGCATTTGTATTGTGTTGACACTTTAGGAAAATGATCCATGGGTCATTTGTGATGTTTAAGAATCAACCCCACCTCAATCTGAGGTGCGGTGTGGCCGAAACCACTCAAAGTGTCTCTCTTTTGTTTAAAATGGACATCATTTTTAAGTGAAAACAACAACTAACATATGGAAGAATGACCAAACAAATTCTAATTCTATTGAAACTTTAGGAAAATTATCTATGGGTCATATGTGACGTGTAAAATTCAACCCCGCCTCAATCCAAAGCACGGTGTGGCCGGCACCACTCAAAGTGTCTCTCTTTTGTTTAAAATGTACATTATTTTAAGTGAATACAACAATTGACATATGGAAAACCGACCAAATGCATTCGGATTCTGTTGAAAATTTAGGATAGTGATTCATGGGTCATATGTGACATGTACGAGTGAAACCCTCCTCAATCCGAGGCTCGGTGTGGCCAGCACCACTCAAAGTGTCTCTCTTTTATTTAAAATGGACTTCATTTTAAGTGAAAACAACAACTGACATACAAAAAACAGACCAAACGCATTCGGATTCTGTTGAAACTTTAGGAAAAATATCCATGGGTCATATGTGACATGTAAGAGTCAACCTTTCCTCAATTAAAGGTGCGGTGTGGCCAGTATCACCCTAACTGTTTCTCTTTTGTTTAAAATGGATATCATTTTAAGTAAAAACAACTGGCATACGGAAAACTGACTAAATATATTCAGATTGATTTGATACTTTAGCACAATGGTCCATGGGTCGTATGTGACGTGTACAAGTCAACCCCACCTCAATCTGAGGTGCGGCGTGGCCTGAACCACTCAAAGTGTCTCACCTTTATTTTAAATGGAAAACATTTTATGTGAAAACAACAACTGGCATATGAAAAATTGACCAAACGCATTCAGGTACCATGTTCTATTAGTATCAGAAGAGCTCTCAATACCAATTTTTAAAGAAAAAATATCTATTTCACACCATTTCTAGTCCTTGATAAATAATTCTACCTGTTTCACACATCATATGTCATTCCACCATTAGGAGTGTGCTCCCTTCCCCAGATGGGAGGGTACTTTCTGTTTTTTTGCATGTGACTAGTTTTTTTTATCATTCACGATATTTGGTCCTATAAGATTATCCTCGACTCGACTTTACATGGCTTCGACTTTACTTGGCTTCGACTTTACTATCAATGTCTCCTTATAGAAACATGTCTCATGTATTTTGAATCGAACCATCAAAATGGGCCTAACCTTTGCATGTCTTAATTTCATAATCCTCATCTTGGATATTTCCATTTAAGGAGGATTTTATGGGTATTTTAAAATACGTTTTCAACCTCTTTTCCATTATATGTTAAGTTATATAGTTTTATACATATTTCATTTACTAAAACTATGTGATATCTTAGTACCCACCTGAGAGGATAATCTCTGCACGACATTGGACTCCCACCACACTGCCCTCTAGGAAAATGTATGGCTTGATTCCCACTATACATGATACATAGTGATGTCTAGACATCATGTACTATACCAACATGATTTTCATTACATCCTAGATCATAGGGATTGTGACACACACAAGTTGAGCCCCTGCCCAGCCTAATTCTCATATGATGCCCCTTCCTCCGAGTATGAGCTATATCTGTGTGAGAGTTTCACTTGTTTTTTCTTGGGTGATAAGAAAATACTAAATTCACATAAGTAATTATTTCCCACCATAGAATTTCCCATCCTTATGTACATGATCATGATCTTTATAGAAATATTCTAGTCTAAACACCATGACCTTAAAATCTATTCACTCATACCTGAGGTGTTCCTAATAATCCCCAGGCTATGAAAACATGATAAGTTCATTTTCCCCCTATTTATTTATTTCCCATATATCCCCTTGTTCCTTGCTACAAGACCTTAAAAATTGCACCCCTACACTCTAGGCTATATGACCTTAAGGGTTATCTCCCTTTGGTTAAAGTTATGAGACTATAAACTAAGCTGTTTTTGGATCATCCTTGATCTTACTAGTAAATCATACCTAGATCCCATTTTTGTATACCTTGTCCATATGCTTGAAGGTGTAACCCTAAGAGTACTTGAATAATTCCTTAGTATTTTCTCCCTTGTAACGTCCTTCCCCTGGTCCATATCCATTGAGTGGTGCCTGAATCAAGGAGTCACCACTGGACCTTAGGTTTGAATTCCCATACACTAGTGGATAACGATTAGAAACGAGGTTCTAGGGCTATACCATTGGAAGACTATACCCCATATCAGAGTGCACAACAATAGATGAAAATAAACCAATCAACATCCATGATATAAACATCATAGCACACATGATAATACATAACTGAATTAAAATTAAATACATAAAAACTAACACACACTGGTCACCCACCGGATTGACCCCACATACAAAAAAATGAATATAAAAGGAAAAAGATACTCCAATCTATCCTTGAGTCTCACATAATCTCAATCACTAAACCATTTGAACCGCTCTATCATTATCATGTAATAGTGATCCTTTACTCAATTTGATCCTATATGCAAGTAACAATTCTTCTCAGGGACCAAAGTGTCATGGCCTCCTGAGCATGATGAGAGTACAACATAGTATGAAACCACTAATATAGTTTGATACATAACTAGTAAATGTGTGTCTCTACATTTGATATTCTTAGATAAATAAATTTATAAACTATTTAATATAAATAAATAAATCACTATTGATCCTCTGGCTCTAATGCGACACTTATGATCAACCACACCTACCTCATCTAGTGCTGAAGTGTCTCTGAGCATGTTGTGAAACCGTTCCAACTAGTATATCATTTAAAACCAATTCCCATCCTCTTAGGGAAATCCAATATCAAAGTAGTATGTTCAAACACTGTTTCCTAGGGTAATTTCCCTAGGAAAGTTTGCAGAAATCCCACAACCAATTCCCAGGAATCCTAAGAAATCAAATACTATCAGGCACTATAATAAATTTATAGATGTCATGGGAAGTAAAACATCATCTAGTATCATCCAATTATCAAACTTTTATGGAAATAGAGTTTCAATGTCTATAGAGTCGATGACGCCTCCTTTTGTTGTGCCTCACCAGCTCCTCTAAAACATCCTATTTTTCTCGGAGCTTCATGTTGTTATCTCGAGTTCAATTCTAGCTCAACTATTCATTTGCTTCTCTTGAGGGTTTTCACTCATCCAGAAAAGTTGAAAGTCGAGATCATGTTGCCATGTTGTTAGAATCAGGAATGAGAAACCAAGATGCTCACAGTTTGTTTATTGATCGGGACTTGCTTGGTGTTCACCACTACAATCTAGGTCGCTTGTGGGTTGTTCATGTGTTATGCTACTTAAATTTGGGGTCGATGAAACAAATGATATAGAAAAATGGATTCAGCGGCTGCCCCTAAAGAACGCGCCCCATGCGCCTGGGAAATTTCAAATTTTCCCACCGTTGGCATCCCGCCGGCAGCCTCGCTGGCTGCGGCTTCTCCCGTTTCGGGTTCTGCTCTCCCCGGTGATGGTCCGTCGGTCCCTTGGGGATCCCCCTCTGGCTTCAAGGCTCACAGTCCGGCGTTATCTTTCAAAGAGGCTCTCTGCGGTCCTCCCGGCGTCTCTGGCCCTCCTTGTTTCCCGGTGACCTGCCCGGTCCATCCTTCGGTGTCGCGTGAGGGTTCTAGGGTTTCGCTGGAGGTTAGTGCTTCGGACTTCGTGGAAGCCTCGGCGGAGCTCCGGTGGACGCTGATAGCTTGTTTTGGCACTTCGCTTCCTCTCCTACCCATTTTCAAGCGTTTTGTCGACTCCTGAGGTCTCCAGGAACCGGCCCGTATATCCATTCTTCATAGAAACTCGTTCTGCCTGGTTCTCACATCGGACGCGGATCTCATCTTGGCATGGTGCAAGGACCCTCGCAGCTGGGGGCGCTGGAGGTTTAGCTTGTCCCGATGGTCCATGGAGGTTCACAGGGGCAAGGAGCACTCGCATGCCGCGGTCTGGATTTGTCTGCTGGGCCTCCCCCTGCCCTTCCAGAACGGCGCCTTCCTCAAGGCGATAGGGGATTCACTCGGTGGCTTTCTGTATACTGATGATCGCACAAGCCGGGGAGATGAGACTGCGGTGGACAAGATATGTGTGGAGATGGATCTATCACTTCCCATTCCGGAGAAACTGTCCCTAAAGGTGAAAGATTCGTTCGTCTGGAACCAGGACATCGTCTACCCAGTGTTTCCCAGGTATTGCTCTGCCTGTCAACTCCAGGGGAATTATTTTCAACTCTGCAGGAATAGGCGCTTTGGTCCCCGGCGTCCTGCACCTGGAGGTCCCCCGGCTGGTGAGGTTTCCCCTCCCAGAGGGCATGGCCCTGTGTATGGCCGCAGGGTGCCAGGGATTTCACTCCCTCCTCCTGAGGGGAATGGCCTGGACCCGGGGGACACGGAGTACCCACCCTCTCCCTCGAGCTTTCGGGACCAGCTTCATAGCCTGAAAATGATACCGTCCAACACGCATGACCCCCCCTGAGGTCACTGATTATCTATCACCTTTATGCAACCCCTCCCAGTGGATTCAGAATGGAGTTCTCCCAGACTGCTTCCTAATGTTTGGCCCTCTGTCGCTCCCCAACTTCTTGTCCCCTGCTATTGAAACTACACATAGGCCCCTCGATGCTCCTTGGATCCTGGCTGGGAGTGGCCACGAGTCTCTTGTTTTCGCATTATGGAAGGAGACTCGGGGCAGTGGGCGGTATAGCATATGCCTAGATGCAAATCCGGGTCACCCAGATGATCGGCTAACTGAAATTCCCGGGCCTTTGGCTCGGTCTCCGCCGAACGGGGTGAAGGGGAAATCCGTCAAACACTCACCACGTCCACAACGGGCATCCCCAGAACCGGGTGCGCAGAGCCTAGGGATGTGTACAAGGCTCCGTTTGAAGCAAAAACAGATCCAGGAATGCGCAATTTCCCTATGCAAAGAGACCATGTCGCCTGGGGCCAAAGACGTGCTTTCCTTTCCCAAATGATTCCCATTTTAATATGGAACTCCCGTGGCATCGGGGCACGGGTTAAAACCGACTTCATCGTATCAGAATCCAGGAAACATAGGGTCCATATAGTCGCCATCCTAGAACACAAACAACAACCCGGGAAGATCAAGGAGTTTGCTCGCAAAACCAGGATGAAAGGCTCACTGCATGCAGACCCTGTCAACAAACACATTTGGGTGTTTTGGAACAGGGATACTATGGTTACACTCATCCAGGCAGGCACGCAACATATTACAACCAGCGTAACCCATGGCACAGAGACTATCCTGGTGACCTTCGTCTATGGCAGCTGTGATGCGCAAAGGAGGGAGAGCCTGTGGTAGGAACTCAGCGGTTTCGACCCAGGGGACCTGCCTTGGATCATCGGGGGTGACTTCAACGTGGTAACAGAACCAGTGGAGAGGAAAGGGAGAGGAGGCTTCCCCAGAAAGCTGAGCATGGACTTCGTCCAGTTCATGGATAGCAATGGGTTAATGGATATGGGGTATGTGGGAGACCCTTTCACCTGGTGTAACAACCAACGCGGGAATAGCCGCTGCTGGAGCAGGCTGGACCAATGCCTTGCTAACATCCACGCTCTGTCCATATTTCCAAAGGCCAAGGTCAGCCACCTCGTTCGCGGTATATCCGATCACTCGCCGCTTCTTCTTTCTCTGTCTCCAGCACAGGCCACGAACGATTGTTTCAGATTTAGTAGTCGGTGGAACGATAACCCGGGCTACCAACAAGTGGTCAGGGAGGTGTGGAGAGGACCGACTTAGGGTCACTCATGGACAGCCATCCACAGCAAGTTTAGGAAGCTGAAGCAAAGGCTACAAGCGTGGGCTAGGGATCTTCCTCCTGTCGATCAGAATATGGAAGAGATCAGGAGGGATGTGGAACGCTTGGAGACCGAACTGGAAGAGGACTGGGACGATGTGGTGTTTGATGAGCTTCTTGAAAAAAAAAACTATCTGGCTGATCTAGTTCTGGCCCAGGAACGTTGGGCAAGGGAGGACTCGAAGATTAAATGGCTCCGTGAGGGTGACAAAAACATGGGTTTATTTAATGCCTGCATCAAGGAGAGGTGAAGGCCAATCAAACCCAACTTACTTCTGGATGATGGCACGTACACTGATGACAGCAACGTGGTAGGGGACATGGCCCATAGTTATTTCAGAAACCTCCTGGTAGGCCCCAATTCCACAATGCCTAATGGATATCCGGAAGGGGGTGAGGAGTTTTGGGGGGAGGTTCCTAGCCTCGTCTCCGGCCATGAGAGTGTTTCTATTGAGCGAGTCCCTGGGTAGGAAGAGATATGTGAGGCCATGTTGAGGCTCAACCCCGAGAGTGCACCCGGCCCTGACCACTTCCCAGGTACGTTCTACAGGGGCTCTTGGGAGGTGGTTAAAGATGATATCTCTGTTGCAATACAAGACTTCTTCCGAGGCGGTTCTCTTCCTCGTGTGGCTTGTGCTATGACCATCGTACTCATCCCAAAGACCAAGGATCCCTCCTCCCTCCTCCACTATCGACCGGTAAGCATGTGCAATTTCTCGTACAAGATTCTGGACAGCATCCTCAACGCGTGACTGTCTCCTTTTCTCCCACGGTGGATCGCACCTGAGCAGCATGGCTTCGTTAAGGGGCACTCGATCCAAGAAGCCATAGCCATGTCACAAGAAATGGTGAGGGACCTGAATATCAGAATGCATGGATCCAACATAGCTATCAAGGTGGATATGAATAAGGCTTATGACCGTATGGAATGGGGGTACATCAACAGGGTATTGGCGAGACTGGGCTTCTCGTCTTGGGCATGAGACCTCCTGTTCAGGTGTTACAGCTCATCCTGGTTGGCTGTCACTTTCATGGGGCGAAGCTGGGGCTTTTTCAAGGCAACCCGGGGCCTTCGTCAAGGTGACCCAATATCACCCAACATTTTCATCATCGCTCAGGATATTCTCAGCCGGATGATCAACGGAGAGATATCCAATGGTGCCATCCAACCTTATCGCAGGAAAGGGAATCTTCCCTCGGTTTCCCATCTGATGTTCGCTGACGACACATTCATCTTCATGAATGCGGGCAAGAAGTCGATTCGGGGGATCACCCGGATCCTTGAGGCATACAGCCACTGGAGTGGACAAACTATTAACAAGGATAAAAGCCAATTCTATATTTCAAGTAGCTGTAACAACAGGAGGGCTGCACATCTGAGTAGCAGGCTGGGCATGCAACGGGGCGTCTTTCCCATGGAATACCTTGGCACACCAATATCCTCCGGCAGGATGCGGATTCGAGACTTCGAACTGGTGTTAAGCAGAATTGCGGGGTGGGTGCTCAACTGGAAAAACTGTTTCCTCTCCTTTGGAGGTCGGATTGCGCTCACCAACAGTGTCCTATCTGCGATACCTGTCCATGCTCTGGCAGCCTCCAATGTACCTAAAGGGGTCATTAAGAGTATTGATAACATGCTCCTTAAATTCATCTGGGATGCCGCTTCGGAACGTAAGAGACGCTGGGTCGCTTGGGAGCGGATGGAAACCCCTATCCAGGATGGAGGTATTGGCGTGAAGAGTCTGGCAGTTACCATCCAGAGCATGCATGCAAAACTGGCGTGGTTCGTGATTGAGGAGCGCACGTTGTGGGGAAAGACCATGTCGAGAAGCCTCGGCGGGAGCACGGACAACACATCCCCACTCCACAGCTCCCCCCTCTGGTCCTCAGTTAGCAGCCTCATCCCGACCCTTCGCCAGAACTCCCAATGGATCGTTGGAGAGGGAAACATCCGTTTCTGGCATGATAATTGGGCCGACGACGTGATTGGATTCCCCCGCTGCCCCGCTTCCAACATCAGCTTCAAGGAGGTGAGCCTCCACCCTCGTTTCATCAGGCTGGTTCTGGATAAAAAGAAACAAGAGGCCTATGATATGATCATCCTCAACTCGGAGGCGGACAGGTGCGTGTTCACCCCTTCATCTTTGGGCCACTTCACCTTGAAGGATTCCAGACGGTTTTCCACCCCCCAGCCCCAGGTCGATAGGTGGCATGAGGTCGTATGGTGTATGAAAATACCCATGAAATACGGATTCCTAATATGGAGGATCAGGAACCAAACCATCCCGTCGGATGACAACATTAAAAAACTGGGGATCAAGATGGCCTCAAAATGCCATTGCTGCAGCAACAACCAAGAGGAAACCACACATCACCTGTTCTTCAATGGCGGATGGGCTCACAAACTGTGGAGTTTTTTCGGTGGCTTCACTGCATACCAGGATTGGGACCTTCATGATGACTCCTTTGTTGAGCGCTGGTACAGGGGAGCGGACAGTGCAGGACCAGAAAGAATGGCGAGAACCATCATTCTCAATGCAGGATGCTGGAGTTTATGGCAGGCCAGGAACCATGCAAGATACAAGGGGTCTAGGTCTACTGGGAGATCTATCATTGTGCGCACAAGGAACCTGATAGCTGATTGGGTAACCCACATCAGCAGCTGGAGAGACGCACCCTCACTCCAGCTCATGCACGGTGTTTCGCCTACCCCTCACCCCATGCAGTAGGGCCATTGGGTATGCTGGATACCCCCAACGAATGGGCTCAAGTTGAATATTGACAGATCCTGCTCCTCGGGTATCATACGAGGAGGTGGTGTAGTGTGGGACTACATGGGAAGTACGTTTCTGGCCTTCATGGCACACTACGGGAGGGGAAATTCTTTACAAGCAGAGGCTAATGCAGTCCTAACCGGACTCAATATTTGCATGCAAAAGCAGATTCGACTCGCTCAGGTGGAGACCGACTCAATGATCATTCACGATGCCCTGCTTGGAAGAGGACCCACACCTTGGTCGATAGATTACACCATTAGGCGGTGCAAGACGCTCATATCCAACAATATTAAAGTAACCCATACCTGGCGAGAGGGGAACAAAGTAGCAGACCATCTTGCTTCTCAGGCGGGACAAACGTTTGAGGTCACATGTCTCCATAACATCTCTTGTTTTAAACCTGAGGGGGTGAACCTGATTAGAGGGGATTCCCTCAGCCTGCATTACTTTAGACCCCCTTAGATCCAGCCACCTTTTCTTGGGCTTTGGCTTTTTTCCTGAAAATAAAATATACAATGATGATGATGATGATACTTAAATTTGGGTATGTCACTACGAGGTCTGTGCCATGATTGTCCAGGATGATTTTGGGTTCCCAGGAGGCTGGCGGTTGAGTTTGCAGAAGTTGGTTATTGGATCAAGAGTTTGACGATTTGAGTGATACTTGCGAGCATGGAGGATTCTGGATATGGTCGGTCAAACGTGTTCCATATTTTCTGAAAATCTCTAGATTATCTTTTGTTTGTGCTTCTTGGAGGCTATCAGCATTGGATACTGAACCGGGGATGAAGTAGGTGGAGGACACTGTTTATTGATCTCCGCTATTTCAGGTTCGATTCCACTTCAAAGAGTGGGGGTATTAGTGATACTTCAGTTCAGGTCAGGGTCACACTACTTGTTTTCCTGAGATTGAGTTAATCGATGCTCGTGAATGAATATTCAATGCTAAAATTGTGACCATTAGTCAGCTTTTTGTGTAGGGGGCTAATGTTTCCTCCAATGCTGGTTCACTGCTGATCAAGGGGAAAAGAGAATAAGCTAGGTTTGTAATTAGTGATCTGAAATTAGTTGTATATGCACCCAGATATGATCATTCTAGTGGGTTTGGTACGGCGTTGTGTCATTAATCAATCTCGACCCACTAGCTCACTCCCTCTCCTACTAGGTGTTCTAATTTTTCTGATAGGAGTTCTTCCAATTTATCATTTTTTTATCTATTTTGAATTTTCTATTATTTTATAGTTTTTTTAACAGGGAAAATTTTTTATCAGTGGTCTTGGGCAATCAAATTGACTGGGCTGGCCCTGATTGCAGGTTTCAAGTTTGGAGTGTGTTTTCTGTTTTTGTAGTGTGTTTTTGTTTGATTGAACGTTGCACTATTTTTTCAGCGTGTTTTCTATTTTTTGTAGTGTGTTTTCTAGAAATCACCTCTAATCTCTCTAGTGGCTGTATCATTGTACATACTTCGATAAACGTCGTACTTTGTAATATTGGGATGCTCGACTACCTATATGAATATTATATATACTATTTATATTTAATGTTATATAAAATATTTTAAAAAGACATTTTATAGATGCTCTATATGCATACTGAATGTACGGATACTAGCTCGATGTGTCACCTTCTGTCCCCACCAGTTCTTTCAACCCAATGGATATCTCCTTTGAAATACACCACTCAACCAATGTGAACATAATCCATCCCAAACGTGAGATGAAATGTAATCTGGTCGGTGGGATCTATATGACTCATAAAATACTGTCACTCTTGCTTTCTTAATGGTTGTCCTTCTCAAATTGTGAAAAAATAATAGAAACACACACACATAGACACCTCCCATGCCTCGTGGATAGCACCAGACATGCTATCATTGATTAAATACCATAAAACCTGGAAATAATTTATAATATCAAGTTATTAAATAAATAAATTTCTAAATAAATATTATTTATTTACGTACCAGCCAATTATTGAACATTCCAAGCTACACATCAACGAGAATCTTTTCCCATGTGATCCATGGCTGAGAAAAACAACTGCACAAGATAGTGCTCCCCTGTCCTAGAGCTACATGCGCAAAACTGTGAAAAAAGAACAAATAATAAAACAATTAATATATAAATAAATTAATGAAAGCTAACTAAAATACACAGGTTGCCACACCTCCGCGTGCATGGATCGAAACCAAGACGTGGATGTCGCTCAGGGATAGGGTTAGGAATCATCAATCACGCAAGACCACAACCCCTCTGCGTAACCCCTAAACCGACAATAGGCTTAGGGTTAGATGATCCCAAATCATCCTCATACAAAGGTAACTCGGCCTCCTCCAACTCACAAAATAGATCAGGGTCCATCTGAAACACAAAATTATTGATGTTAGCAGATAGTTTAAAAATAACTATTACATATAGATATATATTAGTTATTATTATAACTAACATTTAACTATGTCAATGTTCACCTTCATCATCATCTACATATCTGACGATTAAATGTCTTCATATTGATCATTGGCGTCATCAATATCCATATAAGTTTTAGTTTCATCATTTATTGTCATTTCAAATTAATTTGTAACATCATTAACATCATCATCACCATCAACCCTTAATTGTGCAATGTCATCATCGATATTCATGTATCTTTGTGAAAAAGATGGATTTTGAGCAGTCTCTTGAAAAATTTCAATTCATTGTACTTCATCAGAACCAAATTCAGTTTGAATAAACTGATTTTATTAAGATTTCATTTTTATTATGCTCCACCAATCACTCAGGTCTCTTGAAGTAGTACAGTAATTTGCGTAATATATTTGATGTGCCTATTGAGCTAGTAAAAATGGTTCATTTACTGCAAGAAGAATTTGATGTTTAATATCGACAATTCCATGAATATGATGAACACGCAAGCCTCTCTCAATATCTAACCACCGACATTTAAACATTATTGTGTAATTTTTTCCAAGATAACACAGTTCAATAATTTCATCCAGCATACTGTAAGAGTAAAATTCAATTTCTCTATGATGCAATCCTATTAAGAAAACTTCACAGTTCATTTTTTTCTTGATTCCCCATATGCACGTATATGAAATCGAAAACCATTCACCACATATGCATTATAATATTTAACCATTTTGGATGGTGGGTTACTCAATATACACAGTCAATTATCAATTTTATCAGCATGTTGAGACACATGAAAATTTGTAAAACAATTATCAATATAATAAATAATAAACAGAATTGATATGTTAAACCATCAATAATTTATGTTACCATTTTTTGAAACCATTGAGAATTTTTTTTTGTCGGCGTTCTTCAAGAGCAGCAGCTATAATTTGTAGAAGCAGTTTCTTGATATGATTATCATATAACCTATAAATAAAATAAGTTTACTTACTGTAACATAAATTATAGAATAAGTGATAGAATAAATCATAGAAAAAATGATGTCATTTCTTCACAGTTGAGAAGAACATATGTATGAGATCTGTGATGTTTATCATATGAAAGCCATCATTCCTGAACTCCACCAAAGCCAAGCTCTGACTGATTAAAAACTAATAATTGATTGTCCATTTCATCATCAAAATCCCCCTCATTCCATCCCATGCAGTTTTTGTTTTGAGGAATATTCCGATTCAAAATATTAAGAGCAGAAAAAAGCAATTTCCTCTTGTAAATAAGATTCAGCAATTGATCCTTAGAATGATTCTTTGTTACATACTTTTTTCTTCAATTTCTGCATGCATCTCTCAAATGGGTACATCCATCAAAACTGTACTAGACCTCCACATTTAGCTTCATACAAAAAATCTAATATCATATGTTCCATTGAGTCAAAGAAAGCTGGTGTGAATATTTTTTCCAGTTCACATATAATGACAACAAAATCTTCTTCCAGTTTACTTAGTGCATCATAGTCTATTTTCACCACACAAATGTCTCAAAAAAAATATGATATGTCTGTTATCAAATCCCAAATCATATAATTCAAAAAACCTCTAAATCCAATTTGCATAAGTCTTTCCATTATAACATGACAATCATAACTTTTTAATCCAGTAATATGACCATTCTTAACACATCTGAACAAATTGGAAGCATAACCATCTAGAAGTCTGAAATCTATAATCCACTAAAAAAATAATAATAGACTCTCTTTGGACAGTGTACAAGCTGCTTTTGGCTTCATTAACCTCTATGATCTGAAATTTTAAAATAGTTCAAGTTCCAGTCGTCTACAAAATTGGGCATGATCTAATTATGCCTTTACATTATCTTTGGTCTTACCTAGTGTATCCCAAACTGTATGAAATAAATTATCAATACACTTTTTCTCAATATGTATAACATCTAACATATGACAGACCAATAAATCAGACCAATATAGAAGATACCAAAAATGATCTGTTTTATCCAATTTTGTTCTTCCCCAAATCCATGAATTTTCTGTTGGTTTACCGTTGGCACAAATGTGATGGGAGGTAATAAAAATACAACTGATTTTAACTCTGTACCTGAGATCATTTTTGGAGGTTCATCCCATTCAATTGTGCCTTTTCTGAAATGAGAATTTTTTCTCCAAAAAGGATGATCGGTTGGAAGAAATCTGTGATGACAGTCAAAATAACAAGTTTTTTATTCTATTGATGAGCATAAAGGCTTTGTTGTCTTTAATATAGTAAGGAAATGATTTTAGACTATGCATACTCTATCCAGATAACATGCCATATGCTAGGAAGTCACTAATCATCCACATCAATGTAGCTTTTAATATGAAATTTTGTTTCGCAGCAACATCATATGTATTAACACCATTACTCCACAATGAATTTAACGCATCAATTAATGGTTTCAAATAAAAATCAATATTCTCTTTTTGGATGCCCTAGGATTAATAAGGTCAAAAAGATATAGGGATCCTTCATCAACATCCATGGAGGTAAATTGTATAGATTTATAAAGACAATTCAAAATTAATACTGACTACCATAAGAACCAAACGAACAGAAGCCATCAGTACAAAACCCAATCGCACGTTTTGGGCTTCTAAAGAAAAAAACAGATGCAGTCGGTCAAAATGTTTCCATGAATAACCATTAGATGGATGATTCAATATTTTATCGGTTGAAATCCTGGTTTTATTCCATGAAATCATTGACACTGTGTTTTGAAACATAAATAAATGCTGCAACCTGGGTGTAAGGAGAAAACATCTCAACTATTTTATTGGAATCGATCCAGACTTCCTTGATTGAGCTTCTTTATACCTCGGTTGTCTACATGTGGGAAAACTATTTAACAACTCATTTTCACTATATAATATGCAATCATTTTCATATGCATGAATCTTTCGATAACTAAGGCCCAAATTACGAACCAACCTCTTGCTCTCATAGTAATTTATAGGCAACACATTTCCTTCAGGTAACAGTATTTTAACCAAAGAAAATATCTGATCAAAACAGTTTTTTGTCATTTCATTATCTGATTTAATAGCCATAATTTTCTCAACTGCTTCTAATTTTCTTATCTTGCAACCAATAAATAATTCATCCTTAGCAGAGCTCATTAACTCAAAAAATTCAGATGGTTCCAACTCAGGAGTTAAATTAATATCATCCTGAGTTTTAGTTTGTTGAACAGATGGATCGAAAACATTATGTACTAAATTTTGAAACTGTGATGGATCCAGAATCAAGTTATTTGTATCTTCTCTAGAAATGCATTCACTGTGTTGATACCAAAAAACATAATCTGGTTGAATACCAAACTGCAAGAGATGTCCCCCAACCTTGTCAAATTTGTCAAACGTTCTTAGAGCACATTTTTTACAAGGGCACTTAATTGTGCCATCTAAAAAAATTCTGGTTTTGATGATGGAAATGAAAATAAAGCTTCGACACCCTCAATATATACAATATTTAAACCAGAACCATTTGGATTTCTGTGCTGATTTATCCAAGTGCGATCATTTAATAATGACTATTGTCAACTTCCTTGTTCCACATTTTTCTACAAAATATAAAATCATTACCGTTTTGAATAATTTGAAATTATAAAAGCACTATACGAAAAAAATAAGATAAATAATTACAACTACTTCTTAATAACTACAATTAATTACGGGCGACACAATTTCCAGTGGATTGATGACTACTCTTTTGTCCAACGACTCATTTACTTGCAGCTTTCTCACACTGAAATCAAAATGAATAATCCACTCCAAGGTATGCACATTTATTCTTATGCATACGAGAATATATAATCGTACCTCCAAATAGATTCTTCATTGTTATTTCATTGTGATAAAGATGCAAGTAAATGTGCCATCAGACAAAAGATCCCCTTTTTCGTCAATGAATCATCTTCTTGGAAGAGTCATCGCCTGAAGAAATTTTAAAAATTTTGGTCCAACGAATGCAAATTCAAACTCGTGCATACGAGATTGGATATGCAGACGTATAAGCATACTTTTCATAATGTTTTGAGTCAGAGAGAGTTGAAAGGAGAAGAGTCATCGAGCAAAAGGAGTGTCGCCAATCCACTGGAAATTGTACCAAATTATTACAAATTATTACAATTTATTTTGTTACTAATTATTATTAATTATTACTAATTATTACTAATTATTACTAATTATTAGTAATTAATACTAATTATTACTAATTATTAGTAATTAATACTAATTATTACTAATTATTACTAATTATTACTAATTATTCCTAATTATTCCTAATTATTCTAATTATTACCAATTATTACCAATTATTATTTATTATTACTAATTATTACCAATTATTACCAATTATTACTAATTATTATGAATTATTACCAACTATTATGAATTATTAATAATTATTACAAATTATTATGAATAATTATGAATTATTACGAATAATTACAAATAATTACGAATAATTTCTAATTATTCCTAATTATTCCTAATTAATCACAATTATTCCAAATTAATCATAATTATTCCTAATTAATCTTAATTAATCTTAATTAATCTTAATTATTCCTAATTATTCCTAATTATTCTTAATTATTCCTAATTATGCCTAATTATTCCTAATTATTCTTAATTAATCCTAATTAATCCTAATTAATACTAATGAATCCTAATTAATCCTAATCAATCCTAATCAATCCTAATCAATTCTAATCAATTCTAATCAATTCTAATCAATCCTAATTAATCCTAATTAATCCTAATTAATCCCAATTAATCCTAATTATTGATAATTAATCCTAATTATTGATAATTAATCCTAATTATTGCTAATTATTGCTAATTATTGCTAATTATTTCAATTTATTCCTATTTGTTGCTATTTATTATTATTTATTTCTAATTATTCCTAATTATTCTTAATTATTGCTAATTATTGCTAATTATTGCTAATTGTTGTTAATTATTGCTAATTATTGCTAATTATTGTTAATTATTGCAAATTATTTCAAATTATTGCTAATTATTACTATTTATTCCTAATTATTACTAATTATTGCTAATTATTGCAAATTATTGCAAATTATTGCAAATTATTGCAAATTATTGCTAATTATTACTAATTATTAGTATTTATTAGTATTTATTAATAATTATTACTATTTGTTACTATTTATTACTATTTATTACTAATTATTACTAATTAGTACTATTTATTACTATTTACTACTATTTATTACTATTTATTAGTAATTATTACTAATTATTAATAATTATTACTATTTGTTACTAATTATTACTAATTATTACTATTTATTACTATTTATTACTATTTATTATTAATTATTTCTAATTATTACAAATTATTACTATTTATTAGTATTTATTAGTATTTATTAGTATTTATTAGTATTTATTAGTACTTATTACTATTTATTAGTATTTATTACAAATTATTACTAATTACCACTATTTATTAGTATTTATTAGTATTTATTACTATTTAAAGTATTTTTTACTATTTATTACGATTTATTACTATTTATAACTAATTATTAGTATTTATTAGTATTTATTACTAATTATTACAAATTATTACAAATTATTACTATTTATTTCTATTTATTACTATTTACCACTATTTAGTACTGTTTATTACTAATTATTACTAATTATTACTAATTATTACTAATTATTACTAATTATTACTAATCATTACTAATTATTAATAATTATTAATAATTATTACTAATTATTAGTATTTATTAGTATTTATTACTATTTATTACTAATTATTTGTATTTATTAGTATTTATTATTATTTATTACTATTTATTACTAATTATAACTAATTATCACTATTTATTACTAATTATAACTATTTATTACTAATTATTACTATTTTTAGTATTTATTACTATTTATTAGTATTTATTAGTATTTATTAGTATTTATTAGTATTTAATATTAATTATTAGTATTTATTACTAATTATTACCATTTATTAGAATTTATTAATATTTATTAGCATTTATTACTATTTATTACTATTTATTAGTATTTATTACTATTTATTAGTATTTGTTACTATTTATTAGCATTTATTACTAATTATTACTATTTATTACTAATTATTGGTATTTATTACTATTTATTACCAATTAATACTATTTATTACTAATTGTTAATATTTATTACTATTTATTTAGAATTATTACTATTTATTTCTAATTATTACTAATTAGTGTTAATTACTATTAATTACTGGAAAGTATAACTACTAATTACTAGTTACCGCAAATTATTTATATACATTACTAATTATCGTTAATAATTATTAATTACTACTAATTACTAAGCATTAGTACTAACAATTTAATTTTATTATTAAAAATAAACACTGATGACAAAACAATTTAAATTTAACTTAATTACAACTAATCAACAATAATTAAAATTAATATAAAGAAATGAAATAAATACTAAATTAAATAAAATATAAATACCTTTAAACTCTATTTCTTATAATTGTAGACGGCTTTGCAACTTTTTCGTAAGAAAAAAAACTAACTCTAAAAAATTTTCACTCTAAAATTAGAGTTTAGAGAAGCAGGGGAAGAAGGAATTCAGGAGGGAAGAAAAAATAGATGGTGGGTATATATAGGTTAGATTAGTTGTGACGGGACCCGTCCCAAATACCTTCGGCTGCATTAATTACGGTTGGCGGTTAAAATGTTATTTGCGACGGGCACCATCGTAAAAAGTAACCTGCCGACACACTATTTGCAACGGGACAACATCCCGTCGCAAATAGGTTTTTACCATCGCTGGTTATTTGCAATGGGACCCATCGCAAATTCCCTCCGGGGGTCGAACTAGTTGCAACGGGGGATCCTTCGTCGCAATTAGTTCTTACCGTCTCCCGGTATTTGCGACGGGCGGTTCCTAACCGTCGCAAATACCCTTTCGCGCAGTTTGGCGCGCAAACAGCGCCAATTCGCACGTATATTTTTGCGACGGGGCGCCTATTCCCGTCACAAATAGTTGATTATTTTCTATGGGTTGATTGTCCCATCACAAAAAAACGGTTTTTCCCATAGTGGAATAAGTAAAATAAGGGTTGTTTTCACTGATGCATATAAATACCATAAAATTTCATTAAAACCATTCTTGAGGAAAATACCCTTTTCACTTTGAAAAAGACTTTCAAAAACTAAAAATTTATAGAATATTAGGGGGAAAAATTTCTTTGAAAATAATCACAGAAACATGTAAAGGAATCTTTAAATCAATGAGTGCTTATGACATTTGGAAATTCTGTTCATGAGTACGTTAAAAACAAAATTTATTTCATATTTTCACTAAAAATTCAAAAAGTATCTCGTCCATAAAATTAAAGGAAGATTAATTTTAAAATGTTTTATAAAAACTAAAACAAGGGTAAAAATGAATTTTAATATTCATAGGATAATAGTAAAAACTTTTTTGAAAATATTTTTAGGAAACATGGTTATGGTAAAAAAGACATTTTCGACCGAAAAGGGAAATAAAGTTGGATTTTATTAAAATAATTTTCTCAAACATTTTAAATACCAAGGAGAGAAAAATTGTATTATTACTTTATTTTTTTGGAATAACCAGAGCATAAGAAAATATATTTTCTCTAGGATAGAAATATCAAATAATTCCCCTAATAGAGACTTAATTATAAACAATCCTGAATGATGATATGATTGTGAAATAAACCCTTACCACTTTGGAAACTTTTGAATCATATCCCATATGTACAAAATAACATCAAATGAAAACTTAAATACCATAAAGATAAAGATATTAATGATATAAAATACTAATTAGGCAGTATATACACCACAAAAAATAAAGAATTGGTAAATATGGAATATGTCTCATGAAAGTAAAAGTGTGAGAAAAAACCATAACCTGATGTTTAACTTCCTTCATATGTGTCAAAAACACATGTCTAATAAATATTTTTTTTATTATAAATCTATTAAAGAAAAATAATCATATATTTAACATATTATATGATATAATTATAATGTTTTATCACACGTTTATTAACAATTATTTGTTAAATTCACTATTTTGGGCAATAACTGCTTCGTCATATATGTTTTGGTTTGGTAGTTTTGGACCTTATAATTTTATCATGGTTTCCTAATCTATATAGTGTTAAAAATTATATAAATATCATACATATTAATTATATAATTTTTTATAATAGACCATAAATTTTATAGATAGAAAAATGAGTTCCACTGTTCATGGAGACGGTAGGCTGTACGTATGCACGAACGTTGTTTTCATTATTTTGAAGAATGAAATTAAAGAAAGGTAAATAATAATTCACATTTAAACAATCATTATTATATCATATAAATCATATGTATTAATTAAATCTATCCTTATTACCATCCATATTAAAATTAAATTAAAAATGTATCACATCACTATGTGGAGGCAGTAGTCAACACATAAGCACAAGCGATGTTATTGTTTTCCAACTGATTGGAAGGTAAGAAGGTATTTGTGATATTATATTCTCAAATGCATAATTATGTCATAAATATAATATATATACATTAAATCTATCATTATATTCTTCAATGATAGGTGGTGATGGAAAAAAATTATATCGGTTTATGAGGCGGTAGTCCGCCGTACACACGATTAACGGTTTCATTTCCCATTTGACAAAAGATAATATGGATATAAGTTATTAAATTAACTTAATAATATCTCAGTATATATTAGATATTGGTGTTTTTATTTTAACATAGTTTATGAATAATTTAAGTAGTTATATGAAGAAATAAAATGAAAATTAATGGTTAAGAACTATACCAAACTTTTAGACAACCTCTTTATGTTTATACCTAAATCCTTCCTAAAATGAATTTATAATAAAAAAGGGAATATAGGTTATGGGGTGTGATTTTTGGAATGGATTTTTTATTTTCTCATATGAAACAAATGGTTCTTGAAGAATGAAGAGGTGAGTAGAGGGGGTGTAATTTTATAAGTGGGGAAAAGGACACACTTTGAATTTTTGAAAAGAATAAATTGTATCCACATTTTTCACACACCAAATGGATCTAAAATGGAAAATTACCAAAACTTAGACGAGTTAAGGTAAAAATATGACCATAAAATAGAAACTAGACAAGTTTATAAGTCATTTTAACCATTATCATTTTATTTTAACTCCCGATAAACCCATTTAATCTTTAAACGCAGTAATTAATTTTTACAGTTTTTTCTATTAATTATGACAAAAAATTAAGTTGAAAATATAAAATAATATTAATTATTCTAATTAAAAATAAAGAATCCATTTTTTCAAATTCAAATTTCAGAAGTGGTAGAATTTAATTTAAAATTAAACCCATAAGTATGAGGAAAAAATAGTCTTCCAAATAAACTTTTTCTTAAGTATAAAAAATGTTTATATAAAAATTAAACTTGAAAATGATTATAATGAACTAAATTGGATTAATAATAAATTAATTGAAACAATTTTTCTTTCTAAATATTTTTTAAAATAAAATACAACTTTGTAAATTCTTTAAATAAAAAAGAAGTTTTCAATAAAATTTAATATTTTTCACTGTCCATCGAAAAATTTATCTTTTTAGAAAATTTTCAGAAAATCAATCTATGTTAATTTTGACATGTTAATTTCAAAAATGAATCTCATTTTTTCAAATAATTTTAATAAAATTTTTAAAAATTAATTTTAAAATATGTGCAAAAAATGTGACAAAATCGCCTTTTAGAATAATACAGTTTTACCAAAAAACATTTCTTTTTCTTTCAAATTTTTTTTATTTTAATTTATAATTAATTAATAACCATTGAATTTATTTTGTACATGTGTAGAAATTATTATTTTCAAGATTTAGTCAATACTATTCATACCTACAAATTTAACGACTAGATAATAAAGGTATACTATATTACAGTTCATTTATACTCAAGGATGCGTGTACCACAATCTGTTAAAGAGATTAAATTTATTTAAAAATAAATATATTATAAAGTATTAGGGTGTTAAATTTTTAGAGTGATTCCCGGCGGTCCCAAAGTAAGAAATGGTTCACTGGTGAAAATGTGTGATTAGTCTAAAATTTCTGAGAACTTCTGATGTATATAACATGTAGTTCATAGGAACACATGCCTTGTAGTTCCTATAATATGGCAGGTAGGGATCCATGCAGAGTAAAATATCACACACCATTTGGGATGTCTATATGATATGTGTCCCATGATTGATGATAGAGAAAGTACCCCTTCTGTACACAGGCACAAAAATAGCTAGGTATACAAGCATGGCCAGAGTACAAGGGTACATGCTAGAGTACACGAGCATAAGACAAGAGGACACAAGAATACCCTAGGCTACAAATAAACACTATGTAATCTGTGTATATTTCATGTAAATCCACATATAAAACAAAAAAATGTGAGGGTGAGGACATTCCTAGGTGTTTAGAGGAGATCAAAATCCATGTGAACCTAATTACACACTATGTACTTTTTTGTTAGACTTGTACCTTGCGTATCTCCTTCTTTAAGACTCAGTTTTAGGACCATGAGTGCCCTATCCTGATTATTTTTACACATACAATGTTATTATGGCCTTATTTTTGGTAACATAGATATGAATTGAGGTAATGATAATGAGATGTTTCTCTTAGAGACACTTAACCATTAACAAGGGTTGGGTGTGATCATCAGAATGACATCGAGGTCATTTCCCCCATCTCTCTACAGGGTTCCGATCCCCTAGATCCTTATCATAGGTAGAGTTTTCACCCCCAACTAATACTAAATAGGTTTTCGGTCCTCTATATATAGTTTGGAACCCACCAACTTTGAGCACTATAGGGGAGAAGGTCTAACACTAGAGATAGTTCCCCATGAGCTATAGAACATAATGGAGAGGTTTGGGAATTCTACCTAGATTCATTAGAGGTTACATGAGATTCTTGAATTAGAGATAACGCTCCTTAGATATGAAACATAGTAACGAGGATCAAGACCTCTAGTCTATATCATATATGGTTAGATGAGTTTTTATAGAATCAGAGATAGAAAATTGGGAGATAAAGGCTCACTCTTCATTTTTAGATGGATACGGAGATGAAGATCCCCTTTCACTCTTCATTTGGGATTATCGTTAACCATATATTATTTATTATTATTATGGTTATTTTATCATATTCTGATTGAAACACCTTCATGGTTATGAGATAACTAATCTCTCTTGATTCTTTATGTCTGGTGATTTCTTGGTGTCCTATTTGGTATATTTATACTCACCCGTACATGGGCTCTACTGACACATTTTTTGTCTTATACAAATGAAATTTATTTCATTGGAGTATAAGGCGGATCATGAGAAGGTGGAGGTTAGTTAGATATTAGTTATGAAATATAGACACTAGATTGACCAAGGAGTTTCTTTTGGGTACCCACCCTCTGTGTTTTCAGTACGTTGTTTTTTTCCAGTTTTTTGTGGGCCTATATTTGTCCTTTTTTTTTGTTTTTATTGTTCTACTCATTATATTATGATGTGGTAAAGTTGATATACATGAATTTACAGTATAATTTATCTATCATTCTTCATTATATCTGTGTATGGAGATTCATATGTGTGTACATGTACTTTAGGGTACGGAATACCATATGTGTGATATGATGACTTGATGCTAGTCTCAAGCCTCTGGATAATTTAATGTGGTCTTTGGGTTTCATTACCAACTTACCACTAGCTAGGATAACCTCTGGGGGTTAGGTCACGATAGATTAGTATCAGATTAGGTCACTTTAGGACCAAGGTTTGGATATTTTCTATCTATGAGGATTGTTGTGAGAATTAGGGAAATGATGTTATAGTTTCTCAAGTTTGGATCTTAGGCAAAAAAACCTAGTGTTGTTGCTATGACTGGTGTATCAATTCACTAGGACTCCAATGACCCTCTTATTGAATTGACCCATATAATAACTCATTATAGGAAAAAATTTGGTACATGCATCATATTAGAATGGGTTTTGGTTTCTATGTACTTATTGAGTCATATCCCCAGATATATTATTTAACTATGGTATGTATTGATAGATTTCAAGATGCCTCTACGATGAAAACCAACTAGGATTATGAGATAGTGTCATTATAATGACTTATTGAGTGATGATCCCTCAGTTTAGGAAAATATTCTAGGGGTATCCATTCCATATAAGTATAGAGTAGTGCTTTCACCTGATAAAAAGTGCATGGATCCACCACTAGTGGTCTAGGTGGGTGATTATCTGTATGTTATGAATTCAATGTCTCTTTTAAGATAAGATGATGGTGAAAAAAGGCTTATCATGTTGTGTGATTTCCATTAATAGATACCACTTAGTTTTTATGAAGAGCTAGACACCTAGTAAGTGTAGGATTGGATTGAGGTAGTGGTCCAGGTTCTCTATCTTGTGTGGTCCTCAACCAATCGAATGGTTGTGCTCACAACAAGCCTTCTTTATAGATAAACAAAGCAGTGTTTTGGTCTGTCCATCTAGATCTATGATGATCTGACCCCCTATTGGTACATATATGAGAATCACATCAAAGAGGATTTCATTCTATTACGCCTAAGGGTAATAAAGCTTTAGTTAGTTGTGATGTATTGGGTTTTACACCTTGTATGAGACCCCTCCTTGTTAGATGGTGGTCCTGACAACTACATTTATTTATTGAAACATATTTCATCACTAGAGCACCATGTTTGACATGTTTGATTTGGATTTAGGCATGCAAGGAAGATGGAAACATCCTCTACCAATAATATTTCTTGTAATTCAATTTAAAAATGTGCAGATGAGTTAGTGCCACCCAAATAAGATAGAGTTAATGTGTGGTGGATGAGTTCCTTTGAATTTTAGTTTTGAGGTCATTTTGTTCTACTATAGTGTTGGAGAAAGAACTGGTTGTAAAGAATAAGTGGATAGAGTAAAGGATAGCTTCAAGTAGTTGAGAATTATGACCCAGAGGCTTAATGTGGGTTTCAAGGTATGAACTATTTATTCTACTCCCTAGCTAGTTTTTTTAGTACACCATATCAATACTTTTCCTTGAATGAATAACTTTTTCAAGACTTAGTAATTCTAGTGGATCTTTTTTGACCATTGTGTTTGGGGGCTCTTATAGAGATGGTTCAGTGGTCACACACTTCTGTTGATAGTGTAACCTATGTCTAAGAGGAGATAGATCCTTGCATAAAATATTTCTATAGTGGTAGTGAGATGCTATGATTTTTTTATTTTTATGGGCTGGTTATTGATAATCCTTTCTTAGTTGATTGTTAATAGTGAGGGGTTTAGTGTATTTGAGTTTCTGGGAAAAATATTTCCTTCTTTAGAGAGAAGGAATCCCTGTCAGAGTAGGATAAGATCATTTATATAAGGATACAACAAACTTATTATCTAGCCAGTATGACCCATAGAGTAGTGGAAACTATGAGGTTTTTGTGTGATGTGATATTAGAGGAACATGAGTACATCTTCCCTGAGGATATTTTAGGCTTACCTACCCATCCAATGTTTCTCTTCTACATAGAATTTTATAGGGGGTAGATCTAAATCCATGCTAGGAAATCAGAAGACCACTTGAAGTTATAAGAGTTTAATGTGTAGTTGGAGAAGTCTTCAGAGCAAGAGATTTTTAAGAACCAATGTGTTCCCCTGGGTAGACCAGTGCTTTTCACCTCTAAGTAAGATGAGATATTGAGGGTTAGCATGAAATAACATAGCTAGAACTGGGTGACTATCAGGAAGGATTATCAATCCCTAAGCATCAATTAATTCTTCCACTAGTGGTTAGGGGAGAAGTGGTTCTTAGAGATTGAGCTTAGGATGGATTATCACTAGAAATAGGATTGAGAGGATATTATATATAAGGTGTATTTATAAATCAACTACGGTTTATTTAAGATTATGGTGATACCTTTTGGTGTGTTGGATACCCAAGTGGTGTCTTTAAGATTTATGGATTGGACCTTTCAACCCTTCTTCAACTAGTTTTTGGTATTTTTCTTTTATGAAATCCTTATGTACTTCGTATTAGAGGTATAACACATGAGATAATGGTTGATGGTTCTAGATAATCTTCAATATTTCCAACGTCATGAGAAGATCTTGAAGCATAATTTTTGGATTTTTGAGGTCCACCTGTTAGGATATTTCTCATCATATATGGAGGTGATAGTAGAACCAACAAAATATGAGGCATTGTTATCTTGGGAGCCACCCATAGGTGTGGCTATGGAATAATATGTTCATAGAAAAGTTTTTTGTTCAATGTTGTTGAGATATGTGACAAATTATTTGAAATATTTGTAGTTGAACCTTAAAGATGATGATGGTGAATCATAATTAAAGTAGATTGTTTTCACCCATATGCTTCTTCAACACATTAAGAGGCACAAAATGGTGATATCTATTGTGATATATTGCATGAATAGATTTCTACTAGACATATTCTTGATGAATATTATGAAGCATGAGAGTATGTCATTCTTGTTTGAGGATGGACAATGACACCAGTCATGCTATGAGAGGAGGTTTTTAGGATGTTTTGGGATTTTAATTAGAAATACATAAATAAGTGGTGATGATGTACTAAGATCCTTCACAATCAAGTTTGGTAGCCATGGATATTATAGCATGTTTCGTTGTTTATCTCTTGATATCTCACATATCATTAGGTAAAAGTTAGGGTTCCCAGATGATAGTAGAAATGGGATGGTATATTTGTGGTTTTTAGGGATTCCATGATTAAAGAGAGTTCATTATGATATCTAAGTGACCATAGAGTGACTCATCAAGTTCACCCACTTATTAACCATATGAAATTAGATATTAGTAGAGAGTTTGGAATTCATGTTCATGAATGGGGTTGTCTACTTCATGGAGTTTATTTGATAATCAATTCAAAACATGATTTTAACTTCACATCATGATTATGAAGAGGATGCATGGGGCTATTGGGACCCAATTGCGATTGAGTACGATGTTTAGACCCTAAATAGGTAGCTAGGTAATGTGGTCCTTTCAAGATCTGGGGAATATGATCAGTGTTTGAATGTTATTTTTTTTTTCTATAGTTGGGATTATCATATACCATTGGTGGATCCTTCATATAATGATAGTCACCACTCCAACATTGATGTTATAAGGACCCAAATTTAAAACATTACATAATCTTGAGTTTTATAATATAAAATACATTCTTACATATCTTTTCAAGTTTAGATTTTTATAGAAATCAGGACATAAAACATACATAAGATCCCATAATCATACATGAGGATACTACTAAAACAATATCCACTTTTTCCAAAATATAAAACATAAATAAAACATAATTTATTTGAAAAATCTTCAAAAGATTTCAATTGAATTATTTATTTCTCTTACATATCCATATAACCTATGAAAAACATTTAAAAACTTGGGATAAGAACAAAAATATCAATAAGGGAAGGAAGGAAAGAAATAGTTAGTCAAGTGATAACATAAAAACCAATAAAACCCATTTCATAAAAACTCATTAACATGCATGGAAACATCATGTAGTTGAATTGGGAAATATTTAACATATCAATATTAAAATCACCCTTACACATGGAATAACCAATTGGTCAAATTCTATCTCTGTAGTACCCAATGCATTGGAGATCTATAATGGGGCTCACCTATC
Organism: Viscum album; assembly: GCA_963277665.1. Classification (NCBI taxonomy): domain Eukaryota; kingdom Viridiplantae; phylum Streptophyta; class Magnoliopsida; order Santalales; family Viscaceae; genus Viscum; species Viscum album. The sequence goes on along the minus strand of OY728125.1, from coordinate 1,892,949,510 downwards.
ATATCTTGAGCTATAAGGGGATAAACCCAACATATCTTGAGCTATAATGGGATCAAAACAACACATATTGAGGTATAATGGGCTCAACCGAACATAAATATATCCAAGGAACATATCATGGTAATAAACTATTATGAAATCAGGAGAAACCACTCATGATATATATATATATATATATATATATATAAAATCAGTCTTTTTTAATTTCATTAACGAGAATTTTAAAAGGATTTTAAAAATAAAGTACCTTTAAAATATAATTGGAGTGAGAGTTAATAGAATGGAATAGATATGGGTATAAAAATAATAAAACATAATATAAAAAAAAGTTCATCACACAAAAAATCTTAATATCACACAATGAATAAAGTATAATGTTAACCCAAAGAATGGAAATTGGGTTTTGAATTCCCTTACCTCGGGTTCGTCTTACTTAAAAAATGTTAAAAACTCATGTATAATGGTTAAAAGAGTGTTATTATTATTATAAATAAACATATTAATGTTTATAACACCTTATATGATCATATCATAACATCATTTCACCCATTAATTATTAGTATTTTGTTCCTTCCATTGTTTCAGGTGCGTTCTTTAAATGAAATCCATGGACGGTTTGTATTTGATTATCTATTCATATGGAAATGAAATTTCAAAACTGGAATGAAATAGAATTCATATGTTTCTATAATATTTAATGATACCATAAATCATTTTTTATCATATATGATGATGAGTCATTTGATAAAACATTAATGATATTTGTTTAGATCATTTTTGGCGGTTCTTCAATAATCATGAACTTTTTCGATTATATAAATTATTTTTATGCAAAGAAGTTAATTAAAGAATAAAAAAGAGGTTAAATAATACACTTTACATTTTTTTTCAACCATTAAGAGGGTTTTATGATCATCTTTGAAGGATGTAATGGAAATTTAAAACACATCATCCACGATTTTGGTAAACAACACATCACGATGGTGTCTTTATAAGAGGGAGAGGATATGAAGTATGTTAAATATTTTTTTATAAAAATGATAAAATATTGAATACATAATATTTTTGAGCTTTTATGCCTCTTGGATAAGGGTAAGAGAAGATATTATAAGAAAATAAAATAATTGAAAAGAAAACACAAGAATAAGAAAGAGGATTTTTACCTCTTGATCCCTTCTCCTTAAGATCCTCCTTAAGGACTTTGTTTTTGGCCTTTTGGTGAGACCAAAATATCTTGTACATGGGGGAGTTCCTTGGTAAGAATATTTGGTAGAACTTAGAAAATTATCAAAGCTTGAGAGGTGTGAGAGGCAGAGGGGGGTGAGGGTGGAATTTATAGTGGAGGAGAGGAGGGGTTTTACATTAATTTAGTCATTAGTTTAATATTTTTGCTAAAGACTATGAATAGTCTTGATTTATGTGACCCAAAATAGTAATAAGTTTATGTAATTTTAATCAAAGTATTCTTAGATCATCCTTTCATCACCTATAATGTAGTAAAGAAATTATTTAGCATTTATCGTAATTTATCGTATTTTACTATTCATAAAAAATTCAAGAATTTTAGAAAAATACTAAAACTTCACCCTAAACATATTTATATGTGTAGAATTAAAAAATAGAATTTAGTTTTTGTAAATAATTTTCTAAATATGATTAATTTAATTTTTAAATAAAATCATACTTTATTCAAAAATTAACAATTTTAAAACTATAACCCATTTTATATCACCTTGAAAAATTAATCAAGATATAATTATGTTAAAGCCTTAAGACAATAAAATAATAATACAATTTACTATTTATTAGGGTCATATTACTATTCATATTTCTATTTATAAGGGTATGTTACTATTCACTAAAAAAATAAGTTTGTTTTATCAGACTCCAAATAACTTACTGATCACAACCTTAGATGACCATTTTTTGAAATTAAAATCATATAAGTGGAAAAATTTATGTTCAATAGCTAGTTTTTAACTATATAATTAAAACAAAGTTTCATGAATTCTAATTTATTTTTAAAACCTTGGGGTATTACAGATGTTGCACCATTTGAGGCCATGTATGAGATAACCTTTAGGTCACCACTATATTGGTCTAATCTAGTGGAGGATAGTGATTATGGGCTCATAGTTGGTACGAGTGATGGTAGTGATGTTACATATCATCCATGGGAAATGAGGGATACCTAGTGATGTCAAGAGTCCAATACAAGATGATTACTAAGGCCTTCAAAGTTATATGAGGGTGATCATGTGTTTGAATAAATATCAACTCATCAAGGATTAAATAGAGTTGGATGGGTTGATAGGCTATCTCAGAAGTTCTTAGGCCCTTTATCTTGTTACTATATAGGGTTAATGAGGTGGCGTACCACTTAGCCCTAACACTACAGATATACCAGTTTCATGATGTATTCCACATATCACAACTGAAGAGACATGTGGAAAACTCTTTGTATAATTTCAACTAGGATGAGCTAGAAATTTTGGGTAGAATTACCTTTTCAATAATCCAAGTGGCCTTTTAGAACCAGTATATGAAGAAAATTCATGGGAAAGTTTTTTTCATTGAGTGCATGTTTATTGGCAGCAAAAGATCTTCCAGGAGAGCTTGTGGGAGTGGTAGAACTGGATGAGAGATTAGTATCCTCACATGTGAGTTGGTCTCCTCATTTTAGGATGAAAATCCTTGAATGTGGGGATAATGTAATGACACTGCTTTTTCTTTATAACATATTAGAATGTTTTATTAAATATTTTTTAAGTCTGGTGCTTTTTCAGGGTGGGATTTCAGGCCCTAGAGATCGAAAATTATGCTATATTAAAAATAAAAATTATAATATATCAAATTAAAGTAGTTTTTATAAATTAATTTAATAACTACCAAATGGTGTGTTATATAGTAAATATGATACCGCTAATAAATCCAAAATGTGGTTTTATCCTTGGCACAACTTAAGTTATATTGGCATTGGGAGTTTGGATAAATTGATGTCACGGTTGATTTAAATGAATTACTTTATTTAATTTTAATTAAATAAAAAAACCCTAATGGGTACTCTATATAATATCACATATGAATAATTTCCTTGGATTATACATGTAACTCTATAAGGATTGATAGGATGGAGAAAGAGAGAGAGGGGGTGCTCCAACGGCGAGTGCACTGGCAGATGGTCGTAAGATTTTGGATCAAGGATCGAAGTACCATGAGGATCTTCATTGATAATGGGTCTCTTGGATATCAATAAAAAAATAATGCAAAAACCATTCATTGTTAGTCATCGATCCAAATTGATTCTTGATACTTAGATAATACATCGTTCTTTGGATTCTGACTATGATGGCCAAACGAATGTGGCACTCATTCGATGATAACATTGTTTAATGTGTATTTCTCCCTCCATTATTTATTTTCATCATAGAAATCAGTCGGATGGTGATTTATTGATAATAGGAAGGACCAATAATTTTTTATTCATTATTCAACACAACAGATCATGGTCAAATATTCAAAATTGGTTTTTGGAGACGGGATGGAGGAGTGTAAATGAAAATGAGAGCATGATGATGAATCAGGAAACAATGGACCCATGGGATATATTGAGAAGATCACTCCATAGGTGTAGTGATGGGTGATTCCAAACAATATGTGGATGGAATCCATCCACCAGTGAAAGTGGTGGTCCGATGTTGGAACGAACAATGTTGTTTATGGGATCTAACCCATGTGGTTTCAAGTATGGAAACAAGGATTGTTTTTTTGGTGAAGAATGTTTGAAATTTGACTTCAAACTATCCATTGAGGATGTTAAAACTAGATTATTGATTTATGGAGTGATTAACAGTGGTTTTGAAGGTGGCGATGGTAAATTAGAGAATATGTGTGAAAATTATGTAATTTATGAGAAATTTCATTGTCTACGACATATTATTTAGAGGAACACATACTATGTAGATCCTTATTTGTGGTGGATAGTGTACTATGTGGATTTAAATATCACATGTTGTGTGGGATGTCCAAACATTGTGTGACCCATGACTTATGATTCATCATGTATGCATGAGGTCCATGGGTGAAAACATGGCCAGGTATATGGGCACGAATAGAGTACACATGGAGGGCTAGAGTACACGAGCACGGGTTGGGTGGATGCAAGAATAACATGGTCTTCCAATAAATTCGATGTACTCCATGTAAATTTTGTGTATATCTAAATTATCATCCAAGCAGTTTGTGAGTGAGGACATGCATAGGTGCCCAGGAGAGTTCACACAATATGTGACCCTATATACACATTGTGTAATTTTCTATGACACTTCAACCTTGTGTATATTCTTCTCTAGGTGTCAGATTTAGTCCCATGAGTAGCATATCCTAATTAGTATTCCATGTATTATGTGATGGTGAACTTCATTTCGACATCTGAGATACAATGTGAGGTGATACGAGTGGGATGTTCTCTTACTGATGCTTAGCCGGTAGTAGTGGTTGGGTGGTATCATCGAAGTGTTATCGAGGTCAGCACCCATATCTCTCTCCAAGTCATGGGTCCCACATATCCTTATTATAATTATAATTTTAAACCCCACATACTCTATATGGAGAAGTATATCTATCTATAGAGTGTGACCCCCCCATCTGTAAGCTTTATTGGGGTTTGAGTCCTCCACTAGAGGCGGTTCTCATCAGTTGTAAAGCACAATGGAAAGGTGCTGACACTCCACATAGATTATTGAGAGGATACAAAATATTTACAACTAAGAGATAATTCCCTCTCAGCTATGACACACAATATTTATGATCAGGCCCTCTAATCTATATCGTATATTGTTATGTAGTTTTTTTGGCATCAAAGATAGAATTTTGGGAGCTGTAGGCTCACTCTTCATTATTAGCTAGTTGTGGAGATGGATATACCATATATCTCTCCATTTGGGATTCTTGTTGAGAATATCTAGGTTTTTATTATTAATTCACTTTTAGATATTCTGATTATCATGCCTTTATGGTGATGAACTGACTACTCTCTCTTGATACTTTTTGTTTGGTAATTTAATGGTGTACTACTGGGTATGATTATACTAACCCATGTATGGGATCTGCCCACACATTTTTAGTATTATGTAAATGATAGGACTTTCATTGGATCCCTAGGTGGATAATGATTAAGAGGATCTTAGTTATTCTAGGTGAACCTCAGATGGATCTAGGAGTTTCTTTTGGGTATCTTCCATAACATTGTCAACAAATTGTGTTATTTTTAAGTTTTTGGTGGGATTCTATTTGGTCATTTTTCTTTTGAGTACTACTGATTATACTATTTTTTATGATAGATTTTATACATTCATTTAATGTATTATTTCTTTATCTTTATACATTATAATGGGGTTTGGAAAATGTGTTCTTATGTACATGTATTTTGGGATAAGGACTTCCCTGCATGTGATACGCCTACACGGTGCAAGTGTCCTACCCTTGGACTATTGTAGGTGGGATTAGGGTGTCATTTATAGCTTACCACCATCCACGAAGGCCCTGGTGGGTTGGGCCATGACAGTGTATACCAATGCCTCTATGATATGATGTATTTCATTTTCTATATCCCTAGAATTTTATTCATTGTAAAAAATATTAAAATATGTTTCAAAAACTTTAAAAAATATAAATTAATTAATTATTATTTATCAATAATGTTATTATTTTAAAATAATAACTTCCATAAATATACGCATCCATTGATTATAAAATGCTCTTTTGTTGGTTGGTTTAACCCACTACATGAAAAATCTGAAAAATCTCTATCACAGATAACTATGGAAACATAAATTTTAGTGTTTTTAGAAATTAATGGGAAAATAATTTTTTTATTCTTATGAAATGGTTAGATTAATATTTAACATATTATTAACATACACACTTTTGTTCATTAAAATTTATAGAAATAAGCATGAGATCAATTTTATATCTATAAACCAAAATAAAAAATCTAATGGAATGAAATTGAAAAATTATAAGTAATATATAAAATCAATTATAATACGTAAAATAATCTACGAATGATGAAATTGGTATCAATAAATGGGTATTGACATCAATATTACCAAACACATGAAAACCAATTAATCTTAAAACCATATATCAATGAAAGTAAAATGTTAATAACTAGTAAATGTGTACTAAATAATTATAATTTAAGAATATAAATATAGAAATTATTAATAAGGTACTAAAATAAATGATTAAGAGAGTTATGTTTGTTATACATGAATTAATATCCTATTTGACTAAGTGGGAATACAAGGTAAGGGTTTTTCTCATTTCAATTTTCAATTGTTGAGAGACATGTAATATCCACCACTTATTTTAATTTATGTGGAATATCTACTTCATAATGAGTGCAATTTACCATAACATTCATTAAATTCAATGGAGTTATAAATATATCTCATGTTCACTTTCAAATTGTTTTTTATTCATGTGGTTTTAAAGCTATAAGATATTTTGTTAACATAAAAATCCTTTCATTTGGATATAATATTACTTCATGAAATTCATGATAATAAGTTCCAATTACTAATCTATTTCCCATTTAATATGATGTTACTTATTATATCTCTAGAAAAAATTACACTTTAAATTCAAATATTATTCCTAGATGTATTTCTTTCACATAAAATTGTAACACGGGTGGGAATAATTCAAATTCTCTTTTTTGAATATTTTTCTCCCATATCCATATTTTCTATTCCCTCCAATGATCTCCTTATTTGGAAACCTAATTATGTATTATTTTATATGACATTCTCTTTTATCATTATCTATTTTAAAATTATGATTTTTATTCTTTTTATATATCTTTTCAATAAAAGTATTTTAACATATTAAAAAGGCATTTCCTTTCATAATTTAATTTTTACCATTCACTACACATTTACTATATAAAACCTTAATATTTATCAAGGGATATATTTTTGAAGAATTTTTTTACAATCAAATGTTTCTTAAAAAATTCACTTTACTTTTTTAAACCATTTATTATTTTTTATGGATTCAATAGTGATGTTTCATTCCAATTATATTCTTTTAATTTCTCAAAAAGTGATATTTTTATAAGTGATTCCCAAATTAATCATTTTATAAAAATGTTAAGAAATGAATTTTAATGAATATTTTATGTTTTTATTATATTTTAATAATTAAGTCTAAATTATTTATCTCCCTTGGATTTATGTTTTACGAATCACCTTCTAAATGGTTTTATAAATAATCTATTTGGGTGATTTTTTTTGGGTATAAATTGATATACATTTGATATTATGTTATGTGATACCATTTGTAAATGATATGAGACCCATTTTAATTCCATGGGTTTTCATGATATGATAAATAATTAATAGGTTATGGCACACATATGTATGGATAATGAGGGGTGGGGTCTTATATTTACCTCCAATGGATTGGTGAAAGTTTTTTTTATCTCAAGAGGTAAAAATAGGCTATGGGTTCTGATACTTGAGTCAATAATAAACTATGAGTTGTAATACTTTAGACAATAATAGACTACAAGTTATGATACTCAAGTTATTAATGGGTCACGAGTTATGATCCTCAAGTTAGTAATATTCTATAGGAAGTAATGGCTAAACACCCATGTAATGGGTCATAATATTTTGATTTCTGAACCACTATGAAATGTTTTTATATGATTATGTTTGTGTTATATTTCCTTATTATGAAATATTTCAACGAAATTCCATATTTCTTTAATTATACACTAGGGATCATGTTTACTACCCCACACTCTTATTCCATGGTGCATATTTCTTTATTTGAGATTACATGTCATATTATCATGATTTATTTATAACTCTTATTATTCTATATTATTTTTTAATAAGATATTTCTCACATGACCATGTTTTTAACAACCTTTACTATATCAAAATTGATTATATATTTATATTTATCATATTTATCATGTTTATTATCTCACAGTCATATTCCATGGCACATGTTTATTCATTTGAGATTACATGTCTTGTTTTCCTGATTTATGGATAACTTTTATTATTATAGGTTATTTTTTTAATAAGGTAAATCTATTATGATCAAGTTTTTTATATGATTATGATCTAACCATTGATGAAATATTAATAAGTTTCCCCAACTGATCATTTAAGATGAATCTATTCTTATGTTTCCATTCCTCAGGTACTGAATATGAATGTAATTTATGAGAGGTCTAAAAGAGATTTGAGTGTGGATTTATTATAGATAAATGTTTATAAGTATCATAACATAATTTTTTATGTATATTGTTCACAAAGAAAATAAACCTTCCATTAATTAGATTGCATGATTATTTGTGATATTTAGTACTTAACTTATGAAAATGATGTAATATAATGACATGTATATCTTGGATCATCTCACTTAGTATCAATAATATGTATAAATATTGAGTTTTTACAACCAAACTTGGGAGTGTGAGTCTAGGGAACGTCAATAAATTTAAGAAAAAAATTCACCTAGAATATTTTTGACAATATAATTCTAAAAATTATATTATAAAATTCATCATCTATGTTGTAGGAATTTATCTGTTATTTAAATACTTATAGCAATTGTTTTTGTGTGATGATCATTATTCATAATGTCTACAATACTATGTAAATCAACATAATAATTTTCCAAAAAATATCATTATCAAAACATAACAACCATTTTTTGATGATAAGTAACTTTATATTTGTGAAATTAATATTTCAATTAAGAATAATAAATAATTCATTATATTATTTTAGTGTAAAAAATGATATTCAATATTTAAAAAAATAATTAGAATAATAATGAATTTTTATTGAGTATGATTACAATCATTAAAATATTAAATTTATATAAAATTATAAATGATAAATAATTTAATATTTTTCATGTAAAAATATAATTTAACAATTTATTTTATCATATAATTCACATATAATGTCATATGATATTATTAGATTAATTTTATTAGTCACATGTTACAAATATATCATTATAAATACCTATGAAATACTATGTTTAAAATTTTATTCCAATGGAATCATTACTATTTAAATTACCATATGAATATAAAATAATAAATAAGTTTAATTTATTTATTAAATAAAGCTACATCTATAATGATTCTTGAAGTCAGAGATTATTTAATTTGTTTTTATAAATAATTATTATTCATAAAATTCCCTTATGATTATAACAACCTCTAAATCTCACTCTGAGATATGGGACTAAATAATATTCATTATACTACTAGTTTTCATACCAATAAATGTAAATAAATTTCAATCATCCAAAAAATACCATATCAAAGGGAAATATTGGATCACTTACACACCTAAAGACCTTTCAGGTTTAAATTTTTATAGAATTAGGATAAAATCTTACATAACAACTTGGATTCATAAAAAACTTGTTCCTAATAATCTATATCATCTCCTACTAAGATATTCCTATCTAGTTTCCTTTATAGGAATAACATACTTAAAACCTTTCTTGACAACCTGGGGAAAAGGAAAAAATTATGGGTTTATTGAAATACTCAGTAAGGCTAAACATAAGAATTAAAATTGAATGTCATCAGTGGGAATAATATAAGAATATGGTTATGATGACTTAATCAAAGTGAGTAACCATAACTTAATAAAATTCATACCCATAAAAATTTTAATCATTAAACATGTGACATGTCATAAATATTTAATAATGGAAGGAGTCATATGAATCAATAATCACGAGCCATGTGATATCAATCTTGATCAAAGGAAAAATTAAAAAATCACTGTAATCATAAAGAAAACTTATTGGTATATTGGAACATTTTTTTAATAGAACCCTTAAAATAATAATTACATGTGGAAAAACCCATTCGGTCAATATCAAACATAATTACATAGATAATATAATCATTACCCAATGCATTAGAGATCTATATTAGGATCAACTTTCATCCCGAGAAATATCATGCTTACCTGACATCATGAGATATATTAATCTCAAAATTCATAAAAAATAATTTCCCATAATTATAACATAATCACAACACATGAAATCTTGCATTTTTCAACATAACAATAACCATTGTTCTTTAATTTTAGGATTTTTCCATGGAAAAAACAGGTTCAATGAAATTATAATAATCCATATAGAGAATGAATAAGGATGGTTTCATTATAACATATCCTAAGTATATTTTATCTAACATTAAGGGTTTTTGTCATTGATAAATAAAAATACTATAAAAATATCATTAAAAAAATTCTCGAGGAAAATACCCTTTCGAGTTTGAAAATCACATTTAAAAACTAAAAATTACCAAAATATAATGTAAATAAATATATTTTAAAATATCCTTTAGAACTTATAAAGTGATATTCAATTTAAATAATGGTCATGGCAGCAGGAAAACGAGTTTATGCCATAAACTTTAAAAATTGACATTTTTCCAAAATTTTTGTAAAGAGAGGCATAAGTGACCCATGTAAAAAATGATATTGAATTTCCTTTTAAAAACATTTAATATAATTTAATATTTCTTGTAAAATAAAATCAGGAAATAATTTATATTTATATAAGATTTTTTTTGAAATAATTTTATAATACAAGGACACATAAGAGAAATATTTCTGATCTAAAATAAGACACAAGATTATTGTCACATACAAATAACTTCATTGATGTTTCTTTTATCAACAAGTTAGGAAATGGGTACTAATCATTTAAACCTCATTTATAACCAAAGGATAAGAAAATATATGTGGTTTAATAAATTTTTATCATATAAATTTCCCAATGGATACTTGAACATAGACAATCTCAAAAATAAAGGAGATTGTGTCGTAAATAATTTACCACTTCAGTAACTTTCGAATCAAAAGACATTGAAAACAAGAGTATGATATGGATATATAAATCCAAATAATTTCATGATATATTTTTTTCAAAATTAATTCATGAGGTATTAAGTACACCATATAAGGAAATCGTGGTTTAATATAGGAAACATATCTCATGGAAATGAGATTGAGAAAAAGAAAAACCTTCCAAAGTTTATAACTTTTTAAGTGATAATTAATCCATTATCCCCATGAATTAATTACATCAGATGAATATTTAAATATCATGAACATAGGTATATTAAAGATATAACATGTTAAAGGGGTATTATATACACCTCATAAAACAATACATGTTTATAAAAGAAACATATATCTAATATAATGAAAATTTGAGGCAAATAACCCTTATAAAGATCACATCATTTAATTGAGAATTATTTAATGAATGGAGTACATATAGAAAATTTAAATCTAAAAATAAAGTTTAAATACAAAAATAAGTAAAAAATAATAATTTCTAACATGATATTGGCATTATATAATCAATGAATAAGTGATATAACCCAATGAAATAAGATTGTGTTAAGAAACCATTACCACTTGGTAACTTTCAAGTCAAATCCACTTGGATGAAAAATTATTAATTATGAGATAAAATAAACCAAACTATGAATAATTTATTATATAACATGTAAAATGGAATTATATGAACCATATGAAATATTTTTTTGTATAACCTTAAAACATGCCTCAATGAAGGGAAATTGAGACGAAATTCTTTGCCTCGCGTCCATATTTAACATGTATGTCTTTTAAATCCCATATAATAAACATATATAAATTATTTAAATATTTAATAACTTTTTCCATATTTATTAAATTATCATGAAACCATTTTTTTCATTTATTTCAATAGCATATTAAATTACCTTTTCGGTTAAGTCCCTATCGGGTATTTTGAGAATGTTCAATTTATAATTTCATAATAGATTTGGTATGGTGACCATGTTAAAAGAGGTAATTGTTCCATAATCTCCATAATAATAATGATGAAATAATTATAAATTTTATATATTATTAAAATTTTAAAACCAACTATTAAATTTGGTCATGAAAAATTAATTACATTACAATCATAGAAATGTTAGGCCATACAAACGCATGAGTAACGTTTCCATTTTTAAGTGAACATGATAGAAATATGGTAACTATTATTTTAACCTTATATAATTATTATTATATCATAAATATTACATTAACTCTTTAAATAATTTATATATACCATCCATGTGATGTGGTGATAAAAAACAACTCACATCTCTTTGTGGAGGTGGTAATCCACTCATATGCACACACATCGTTATCAATTTTCAATAAATGGAATGGCATGAAAATAAATGATATATTATATTTAAATATAGATAATTCCATGAATATCATATATATACATTAAATAAATCATTATAAACATACATGAAATTTGGTAATGGAAAATGAAACACATCGCTTCGTAGAGGTGGTAGTTCACACGTACACACAGATGATGTTTTCATTCCCTACAGGATGAAAACAGAGATGAAAAAGGTTTGTATAATAATAATAATGAAATTTAAGTATATATTAAATATTTAATTTATTATATCATCATTTTATAATAATATTTTAATGATGTAGAAGAAGAATTAAATTGAAATAGGTCAGATTGGACGATTACACCTGCTTCGATAGACCTCCATTACATCCCTTATTAAGGACCCTTAAAATTGTATTTTAAGAATAAAATAACCAATAATTCAAGTATAGGTAAGCTTATAACAAATTTTTTTCGGGTTTGGTTGACATATATGGCTTTATGTGGTGTAACAAAAATAGGGAAGGGGCATCCTTTTATAAGAGAGGGGAGCGGAATTTTTGGAAATTAATGAAATACTATACTATAATATGTGACTAACTCATGTGAAATGGTTCCAAAATGACATGTATTAGAATATAATGTGGATATGGTCTTAATATAACAATTTAATAAAATATAAATAATTTTATATATTATTTTAAACATTATATTTTGTTTTAACTCCCTAGTTGACCAATTTAACCTTAACCGTGGCCATGATTTATTCAATATTAAAGGGTTATAATTTTACTTATAAGGTGAAATTTGGATTATAAATGGAAAAATGATGAAATTTTAGAACCTTTATCATCATAATTTTCACTTTTAAATTTTTTTATGATTTTTGAATAATTTTAAAAATATTATTTAAGATAACATATCATAAAAATTAGTTCTAACACTATTCATATAGTTTTACATTAATGAAAAGAAAATAAAAATTTATTTCAAATATAAAATTTAAAACATCCCCTAATATGTTATTTTAATCTATAGAATTATTGGGACAATATTACTTCTAGAATCCCCCTAGAATCCACTAAGAGTTGCTTCGACTCAGTTAACCACATAACTTCAAATGTACCACCCCATATGCCAGAGGATGCCAACTAGTAGCGAGGTCCTTGGGAATGCCCATGGGGAGACTATTACCTCATTAGTATGAGTTTAATATAGTGGTGAATAACATTTGGGAATAACAAAAGAAATAATAAACATGAAGTAATGAAATATTAAAAAATAAATCATCAAATATAAATAAATGGTGGGAGCTAAATAAATAATGGATACAAAATGATGATGATAATTTCATGTATTTATACAAAAATGAGTCACATGAGATATAGGGTAAATAGACATATACCACATGCTATAAAAAATATAAAATGCTAAAATCTACCTCTACTAACATCACGGGCATAGGTTCGGTCCTCTACTCCCCTAATCCATCATAGTATTGAAAATAAAGCATAAAAAACTGATAATTTCCCTTTATCTATGCTTGAAATTATGAAGTATGCTCGGGTACCAAGGGAGGCATGAGAAGGGTGTGAGATATACTTAGTGTTCCACCACCAACAGTGTCTTGAACAATCTAGTATGTGCATATAAAATGAGTAGTGTGCAAGTACATAATAAATGTAAAGAGATAAATAAATAAACCTTGTTAGTCCAGGTTCCTCATGGATACCTAAACAACACTACCTGCTTTGACCTAAGATGTATGTCTCTAAACTAGGGTGAACTTGTACAAGTATGATATGGTGTATAAATGGGTCATCATAAATAAGGTATAAAGACTGGACTGATCCCAAGCATGTGATTTGTCTTGGAGGATGCATCCTTTGATTTAATAAATTAGCATTCTTTGAATTATATAAAAGGCATCTCATGAATTTAAATAAAATGAATTCCAGGAATGTATAAGGAAAACCATATCAAGGAACCCAAGTATCACACTAGGAGTGAAATAAGTACTCAACACCAAAATAGTTCATCCAAGGAGATCCATAAATGGAATCCTAATTATCACTTCGGGTATGGTGTGAAGACAATAACCTCCGAGCCTATCCTTGGTATCTCATACAGGGGATCGAGTGTTGCTCGTGGAATGGTATAAAAATATTTTGACCAATCTGATCCATGATTAATCCCCTTGGGAAATAGTAGAACTCATAATGAGGTAAATAAACTGCACAGTGAGCCTAACCACGACATACCAAGTATTTATCTCAGCGTATTTATGATTCATTAAAAAATTGTAATTATAAATCATGATGCCCCCATCCAAAGTGATCCATAAATGGAATCCCAAGTTTTACTCTTAGAATTATAGGAAATTATGTTTCATCTATTAGTATATCATAGCATTTTATCAAGGAATTAAAGTCCTAATACTCTAATCAAGTTGGCCAAATCATTTAATTCATGAAATTCAACTAAGGAAAAAGGCATATGACCTAACACATGGCCAATAATTCCCTTATATCATTTCAAATTACAAAATATTTATTGAAAAGTAAAAAAACAACCAAGGGTGATTTAACAATTTAAGTAAAAGGGGAAATTAGGCCTTTAAGGAAGGGAACACCCATAAGGGTGGCTCACTTTAATGCGATCAACCAAGGTATTGATTCAACGCTAGCTAGGACCAAAATAAGCATGGAAAGACATTAAATTTAATTTAATGGGAATTATGGAGGTGATAATTGAGGATTAAAACACACATAAAAATGGTTCCTGATATAAATGTAATTATACTTTAGGAAAAAGATCCAGACCACCTACCTTAGCCTGATGACACTCTCCTTGCCCAGTGTTGGCCGTTGAATCAAGAAAGAATATAATAATTAAAAAGAATGTATCAATTCACTAAAAATAGGGAATATTATATCACACTAAAATATCAAAAAGTATGTAAAGATAAATGAATAATATAAGAAATAGGATTATAGAGTTTACAATTGTGAATCATATGCACCAAATGATGAAGAAAATAGAGTATGGATGAGTGAATGGATTCAAATCATTACCAAAAGAGGAGGAAGACTTATCGTAGAGTGCATTCCATTGGAAACAAGAGAGAGGAGAAAGGGTTTAAATTTTTTTTAGGGTAAAATGGTTATTTACACTTCATGAAGGGGTCACATGGTTTAGCCATACGATTGGCCAAACAGGTCGACAATTGTAAAACCAACACTGCCCAGGGAACCCACACACACACAGGCTAGGGGAAAGTTTTACCTAATCATGAAAAACCTATGAAAAATGGATATATGAAAATGTTTGAAGCACCTACATGGGAATGAGGCTTGGCTCACTTGGTTTCACACAAACCATATGACCTCTTACTGTGCATTGAGTTCCCCATACAGTTGAGTTTCATGGTTAGAACTAATCGTGTGTCAACTATGCGACTAAGTATTAATCCTAAAATTCATGATCTTCGAGATATGAATGATCCCTAGGATCTCCAGAACCACTCATTAGCATTTAGAGTACATTATTAAAATAAAACCAAAGGTTTTAAATTATAATAAAATTGTCTAGATCACTAAAAATCTGGGACATTATAACCCACCCTCCTTAAAACAAATCATCCTTATCTTCCATTCTAAGGGTGGTAAAGTGTTGTCTATGAAAAGTTCTAGCCACTGAGTATATACATCATCCTCTCACTCTGAGGTCTCATCTTATACATATCCTTACTACTATATCAACCAAACCAGTGGAACTGAACTACCTCGGAGAGCCTTCATCCTCTGATCAACGATAGATATTAGATGATCTTCAAAGGATGCATCCGCCTCCAAAAAAATATCTTCAGGATATGGGTCAGAATGATAATGGTGAAGTTGTGATACATGGAATATTTAGTTCATGACATTATACCTCTGAGGTAATTGGAACCGATAGGCTACCGACTTGACTCTCTCCATGATCTCAAATGTCTCGACATAATGAGGTGATAACTTTGTTGGTATCCAAATATGTCTATGACCCAATCTAGGCGATACTCATAGAAAAACCTAACTTCCCACCTCAAACTCTAGAGGTCGATGTTGATAATCAATACAAGACTTCTTTTGAGATTGAGCTATATCCAGCCATTTTTGAATCATCAGTACTTTCTTTGAGGTCTCCAAAATGAGACGAGGACCCAATATTGTAGCCTCACCTACTTATAACCAGTATAGAGGTTAACAAAATGAACTACTATAAAGGGACTCATAAGTAAAAATATGAATCGTTTCCTAAGAGTTTTTATTTTCAAAAAACATGACAATAGATATATAACTTTCCCATGGGCCTCCAAAATCAAAGAAGTATGCATGGAGCTTATACTTTAGCACTTGTATCATCCTCTTGGACTACTAGTCAGTTCAAGGGTGATATGTTGTACTTATGAACACCTATGAACCCAGTTCCATCTCCAACACCTTATAGAACTATTATGTAAATCATGCATCTCAGTCCGATATGATGGATTGGGGAACACCATAAAGGTGCACAATTTTATGAATATAAAGACTCCCAATATCATCAACTAAGAAGGTATATCAGATCAATAGGTAGTGTGAGACATTGGTAAATATTTCTATAATCACCCATACCACGACACTACCTCAAGGGGATCTCTACAAGACTATAAAGAAATATAGAGTGGCATCATTCCATTTCCACTTAAGAATAGATAGAGGCTATAAAATTCTAATAGGTCACTGGTGCTCCACCTTCACATGCTGATAGGTGGGGCAATGAGTGATAAAACCTACAATACACCTCTCTATTCCTAGACACAAATAATAATGATGTAATTATTAGAAAATATTGGTAATATGAGTACGAACTTCCCAAATAGAGTCATGTGATTCCCATATTCATGCTTTCTATATGCCAGTAGACACACACACACACCTAAAAAAGTGTAGGATATCATTACCATCAAAAAATAAAACTGGGGTGGATTCCCACTTAAGACACTCTCCGTTAGGAAGAGGTCTTCAAGATCTTATAGTTATCTCATCCACACCCATTTCATAAGGGAGTATGTCACTTGTAGATATTCTAGAACAAGTTTCCCATAATATTCCCAAACCTCCAAGTTCATCTTAGAAAATAGATCCATCAACTGACACTCACTACTGGCCTCTAAGATGGCCCATGTATGAGTATTCTGGCTCAGTGGGTCAGCTACGTCATTACCCTTTTCAGGTGTATAAGCAAGATCAAAGTTGAACGAATATAGGTATTATACTCACTTGTGATACCTGACATTCAAGTATCTCTATGTGGTAATGTATTTGAGATTTTTTTGGTATGTGTAAACAAATAACTGCTCATCCAATAGATAATGAATCCAATAACATAAATCATGAACCATAGATTATATCTTGAGTTCATGTGTAGGGTAATTCCACTCATTAGGTATCATTTGGTGGGACTTGTATGATATTACCCAATCTGCCAACATCAAAACTGCTTCCATCGTGACTCTTGAATCATCATAGTAAATAGGATATATTTTTCCCATATCTGGAAGAATCAGGATCAATACTGAAGTTAATCTCCCTTTCAAGTATTAAAAGGATTTCTCACTATATTCTGACCATAAAAATTTCACACCCATCTTAGTAAATCCCATAAGAGGTGATATTAGGTGTGAGAAATCTTAGATGAATCACCAGTAATAGCTAGATAGCAACAAAAAACTGTGTATGTCAATGATATTCTTGGACTTCTCTTAGAAAACCATGATTCTAAACTTCTATAGGTTAATAAATACAACCTCCTCTAAAATTATATGACCCAAGAAGTAAACCTTACCAATACAAAAGTGGTAATTTTTGAGCTTAACATATCTATGATGCTCCGTTAGTGTATTTAACATAATCTCAAGGTGGTTGGAATGGTCATGTCTAGTGAAAGAATACAACAAGATTTTATCAATGAAGACTACCAAAAATGAATCCAGGTATGGGTGGAAAAACCATTTAATCAAATCTATGAAAACTGCAAGTGCATTCATAAGGTCAGACAACATAACTAGATACTTGTACAGGTTGTATCTGCTCTGAAACCCTGTATGCGGTATGTATGATAGTATAACATGCACGTGATAGTATCCCGAACTCAAATTGATCTTATAGAATACCATCAATCCATAGAGTTAGTGAAAGAGATTGTCTATTTGAGGTAGTGGATACCTATAACACCCCACCTCTCCTCATTGGTTTAAGAAGTGACATGTGTGTTACTAGGCCTTAGGTGACATCCCCAAGACACCAATGGATGGAAATAAATACCAAGGGATTTATAAGAAATTAGGGGAGTATTTTTCATTTGAAAATAAAACAACTAAACCAAGAATAAAATAACAAAAACACCATTATCTAATGCATGAGTACAATGTAATACAACTAAAAAAGAATCCAAACTAACAACAATAACATAATACAAAGGAGAAACCAAAACCAACAAAACTCAAAGAATATAAAGACACCAACTTAGAAACTCCCAACATAATACATGATCTAACTCTATAAGTCATTCCCATGGTATCATGATACATAACTAAATAAATTATTTACCTTTCCTTTACTTGGGTCTCAATTGACAACATCTTCAAATGCACAAAAGTTCCCAAGTAGGGGGTGACTATAAAACTCAGTTTTTTTTTCTACAATGACTTCCTAACTCATGCCACTTGGATAGAACATGATATAAAATTTATATAAAACAATTTAAAATAGTTTATATCAAATCCAAATAATTTCCAAACCAAAATAGTTTTCTAGACAAAAATAGTTTTCCCCAAAAAATAAACCAAACAAGTCTTTAAAAAGTTTCACATTTCCATTTGGCATACCCATTACGTTTCTAAACATACACACATCCAAACATCCACACATTCATGATAACCATATAACTCCCTATACTTGTGAGCAGTGTGTCATCCTTTCACCTAGATGTCACTTGGTGAACCATTTTGATAGAGAAAACTTCATGCCCATATCCACCTGATTTTGATGGTGGAAACTTCTCACCCTTATCCATCCTAAATGAACATAAAAACCCGCCCATAATGTATACCTAATACCATTTCAAACCAAAAATTCCAATCCATTTTAATAAAAAAATTATTTTATTGCAAAAAACTTTCCAACCAATTTTCCATGTATAAGAACAAAATCATGATTTTTAAACCTTTATTTTAAACTCATTTACCAAAATCACATTCTATAAAACTATCCAATTTTGAAATTCAAAAAACCATTAATAAAGAGGTTTACCATTAAGAAAAACACATAAATTTCAGAATTTAATTCAATCAATTAAACAAATTTTAACCAATCCTTAAATTTATAATTAATAGGAGTCAAGAGTGAAACCACCTACCTCACAAACTTTGGAAAAAACAAAGAACACGGAAAAAAATTCAAAAACTCAAAATGAAACTCTAAGAAAAATCTTTAGATATTATTCCCTACAATTAAAACAACTATAACTCATCATTATTGACATTAAATAGCATGAATCTATCCCCGATGGATTAAATACATGAATCTAATAGAGGAATGAAGAAGGACAAGGACAATGACGAATACCAATCACTTACCAACAAATTCGACCTCCAAAATACCTAGATTCACCTTATAATCACTCATAGATCAAGAGTAATAGTATCCCTAGCCTTGGGAATAAGAGAAATTCTTGTTATAAACCATTTAGGGTGAAAAGTGGTTTAATAAGAAATAAAAAATAGATCCAATTTTTTCAGATCTAAATTTTAATGATTCATGGTTAGGATGCACGATTAGTCAAAATGTGTGCTAACTATGTGCTATCCACTACCTCCAAACCAACTTAACCCAGTTGTATTAAATAGTTTAAAAAACCATTCACCAACAATGATAAACCCCAATATCCACACCAATCCGATTTCTCCTGGGTAGGCACATGGTTTTCCTAATCTTTGTGCTTAATCATGAATCTACCCAGAGACCACTGTTTCAGTTGTACAGTTTCCTAGGAGGTGTTTCACGATTTATAATAACTATATTCAAATTGTTAACTTCCAAAAAGTCCCAAAAAAATATTCCAAATCTCCTCCAAACCACCCAAAACATAGACTAATTACTTTATATACTTAAAATACATAAATAAAGGGTCAAGAACTTGAAACTGGGGGGTTATACATTATCCCCACAATTGGTATTTTAGTCTCTAAAAATATGAACACCACTATTGTCCTAAAAGAGTTCAGACCATTTTTTGACCATTTACTTCTCACACTCCCACATTTTTTCTTGAATCTAACCATGTTTCCATAAAACCCTCACTAGATCAATGCTTTTCCATAAAATAGTTTCTCTTGCCTATCCACAATCTGCACTGGCACATGAACTAATGTAGAATCCGAATCTAGGTCAATGTGATCCCATCAACTCACATGGTTAGGATCTGGTTGATACTTATTCAATTGAGATACATGAAATACATTTTGAACCGAACTAAACCTTTTTGGAAAATCTAATCGATATACCACCTCACCAACCCATTAAATTATCTTAAAAGGAACTCTGTATCGAGGAGATAAATTTCCTTGATTCCCAAAATGATGATTTCCAATCCTTGGATATATTTTCAAGAACACATGACCACTCACCTCGAATGAAAATGACCATTGATGATGATCTGCATACAATTTCGGAATACTCTGAGCCATTTCCTTCTTCTTCCAAATCAACTGAATCTTTTTCATTGTCTCTTGCATAAGGATTGGTCCAACTAGTGAAGTATCAAATATTTCCACCTAAAAAAGTGGATAATGAAAAGGAAACCAATAAAATGATTAAAAATGAACCATATGTATTGATTCATTAATACTATTTTTTTATAGGAACTCCACTAATGGTATGTTCTCCTCCCATGAGCCACCAAAATCCATTACATAGGCCATAAGAATTTATTTCGATTTTTGTATCGTCTATTCATGTTGTTTATCCATTTGAGGATGATACACCATGATCTTAATCAATTGAGTCTCAAGGTATTTCTTTTTGGATTTCTAAAAATGCGACATAAAACTTAGATCCTAGTCTGATACTATCAAAACTGGTATGCCATGCATTTTTACCACTTCTTGGACACATATTTTTGACAAGTCTTTAAAAATATTATATTCATGACTTGGGATGAAATGGACCAAATTTGTGACCCAATCCACCATCACCCATATGGAATTGTGTTTTTGAACCATCCTTGGTTGACATGTTACACAATCAATGGCTATATGCACCCATTTCCACATAGGAATTGGTAAAGACTGCAACATACGTGCTTACTGCTGGTACTTTTCCTTAAACTAATGATAGGTTTGGAATGTCATAACAAACTCAACCACTTTTATTTTCCTTATCACCCACCAAAATTGTGATTTCAGTACCTTATATATCTTTTTTATTCCAGGATGAACATACTATCTCAATTGGTTGTAAGTATGAAGAAGTTGTTCCTAAAAATCTATAAGTATAACCATCCAATATTGAAAACACAACACTAATCATCTATCAAGATTTTATCCCTCTATGGCATCCCAACCATTGAGTTTTGACCTCATAGAAACAAATTCAGAATCAAATGTATGTGCCTATTTAACATTCTCAAACAAATCAGTAAGAAAAGAAACTGAAAAGAAAACTAAAACACAACCTCATTCTTCACAATCTATAAGAATATCGACTATCACTAAAATAATCTGCTATTGATCTAAATAATCTTTCATAAAATGACTATATAACTTTCTTCTTAATGAATTATCCACCAAATTACCTTTACCCAGTGTATACATCAATTCAAAGTAAAATATTTTGAGATACTCCATCCATTTTCTTTATCTCATATTCAAATCTCTTTGCGATAAAATGTGTTTCAAACTATTATGATATGTAAACACCATAAATTTCTCACCAAAGAGGTAATGATGCCAAGTCTTCAAATCATATACCAAAAAAGATAATTCCAAATCATGTGTTGGGTACTTCTTATCATTAAACCATAATTGCCTTTAGTCATAAAAAATAACATGATCTCCCTTCCTAATAACACACCCCAACTTAGACCTTATAGTATCATAATACACCACACACCCATATCCAAATTTAAGAAATATCAAGATTGGTGCTAATTTAAGGAAAAAATTAAGTTCTTGAAAAGACTTTTGAAATTCATCATTCCATTGGAGTGGAAATTTTTTTCCTTTTCAGAGATGTTATTGGTGAAGCTAGTCATGAAATGTCATGAAAAAAATGTTTGTAATAACTAGCTATGCCAAAAAAAATGTATATCTCAAATATATTCTTTAGTAGTTTCCAACAGATCACAACCTCTATCTTTTATAGATCTAAAGAAAGACCTTTTTACAGAGATAACATGGATAAGTAAAATTACCTCTTATATCAAAAAAATCATCCATTGAAATTTTGGAATACAGAGTATGATCCTACATGATACCCAACACTATCACCAAGTGTTTCTCATACTGAACCTTTTTTCTAGAATGCACCAGTATATCATCCACAAACACCACCACAAAAGAATCCAGATACCTTTGAAATATCTAATTCGTAAAGTCCATAAACATGGATAGGGAATTTTCAAGACCAAAATTCATAACCACATACTCATAATGGAAATATATACTCCTAAAATCTATCTTTAGAGTATCCTACTTCTGAACCTATAGTTGGTGATATCCTAAAAGCATGACAATTTTAGGGAACCACTAGGCTACCCTGAATTGATCAAACATGTCATCAATACATAAAAGAGGATACATATTCTTTATTGTAACTTGGTTAAGCTTATAATAATCTACACAAATCAAAAGACTTCCATCCACCTTTTTCAAAAATAAAACTAGTTATGCCCAGAAAGATATGCATGGATAAAGGAACCATTCTATTTTTAACTCATACATAATGTAATTTCAATTTCCTTAATTGTATTTGTTCAATCCAACAAGATGAAAGTGATATAGTACCAGTCCCTAGTAAGATATCAATTATAAAATCCACTTCTCTTGAGGGCGAAAACCTTGAGAAATTATTAAGAAAAGCATCAGGAAACTGATAAAAAATTGTTGGAAAACCACTATTCTTGATCTCATCCACCGTTTCAAAAGTTAAATATGGGAACTAGTATGAGATAGTTCCAACTACTGGTGACAATAATCCTGATACACTTACTTTCACATTTTTATCTCCTCTAAATAGATTCTTTATTCCATAATATTTTGTAAAACTAAAACTTTAGGTATATTAGTTGATGTGAGATTTGAACATTATCAACCAATCCATACCCAATATTAAGTCATAGATATATATCTCAAGCATATATAAATCCCAAATCAATTCATCCCCATTGATGGTTATAGAACATTCTTCACACATAAAGGCTCAACATTCTCTTTTTCTATGAGGAGTTTGAAGTTTCAAAATAGAGGGCATAATCTCATCATGAAAAACCAAAAGATCCACAATATAAGAAGAAATAAATAAATGGGATGCACCGATATCAAAAAAGATTTCATAAGGGTATAATTCAAAATAATCACAACTCTCACCATTAAAGGTATAAATTTATCATCAACGATCATTTTATCAGCTCCACACATTTGATCACTCAGTGCACATTGCTCTTTATTACATTGTTGAGATTGCACTGGTTGAGGAGTCATGGAATTCCTTGAATCACCATGGATTCCTTGGTTCTTCCGATGAGAGGTATTCTCTTGTATTCTTTTTATTGAAGAATATTATGCCTTATAAGTATAAGATGTGTCCCTAGAACCTGAACTTGGAGAAATGCAATAATAGTGATGACAATACCCTATAAAGTTTAAATTGTGGCATGATCTAGGTGGTGTAGTACAAGATCACTTTATATTTTCAAAGGAACAACACATAAAACATCCTGAATTACTCTTTGGTTTGGGAGGAAGATTCACCGACCACACTATATGATTTTGTGTCATACTACCACTCTAGAAATATGTGTCCCTCTTCTTTTTATTACCACTATTAGAGTTCCCACCTATTCCTATAGGTAGCAACATGATTCCACCACCCATATTACCTGATATGTCTCTTTCTTCCACTATCTATCTATTGACCATATCTGTATAATCCATTATAAAAATTACAATAATAATTGAGAGAATATCTGGCCTTAAATCGTATTAAAAAAATTCATGCCTTTAAGGATGCACTTGTAGTGAATTTTGGTGAAAAGTGAAATAAATTCATAAATTTATCTACATACTCTGTTATCAAGATATTCTCCTGATTCAAGCTGAAAAAGTATTTTTTTTTCTTGAAATTGTGAATGTTTATTTGTTTAATTTTTTTTCAAAATACTACAATGAAAGGACTAGGTCTAGTTTATCATGAACTACTAAATCCCACCAACACAATTATAGATCCTCCAGTATATACATTTCCATATTGACTTTTAGATCAGCTAGTGTGCCTAGGAAATCAAAGATTCAATTCATCATATTCATCCACACTTCCACTTTTTCTAGATCTAAATAACCCTAAAATATGGGTGGATTATGTTTTTGAAACTGAACAAAAATATCCACTTTCCTTGGAACATCCATTCTTTTCCCTATATCCATGGCCTAAAAAGCCAGGATAGTACTCAACACCAGTTTTTGGTTCGCCTGTTACTCAGGAGAAACCACATTTTTAGCAGCTTCCTCTAATTGGTTTCTATGATTCCTACTCAATTCCATTCTCTATAACCTAAAAGAAAACACTTCCAGTTTCAAACAAATTTTTTTAAAATTCCACCATGCTATTTTAAAATAAAATCATTTTAACATTTTTTCAAAAATGAAAACCTTTTCAACAAATCATAAATCACTACTCTAAATGAATTATTCACTCAGAGTGGGAAGTTATTTCTATCAATTAATTCCATGATCTTCTCATTGGATAAACCCACGATAATAAGGTTATATCTATTAGAAGTGTCTCAAAACACTCATTTTACTGAGCTCCATAGTAACTTAAATTTCAACATAAATAGGTTAGCTATTCCTTTTTTTATGATATACATTCCAATTTCCAACAATCTTATATCCTTTCTATCAACCGAACTCAATGAATAACATGAATGATTTTCCAACTCAATGACTAAAGAAACCGATACTATTTGTCTTAAAAAATTTTATTTGTACTGACCATGACTAATACCATTTATAACATATTTCCCCTCATCATTATCTTGGGAAGTGGTTTGTGTTCTAATAGGCCTTATGTGACATCCCCAATACACAAAAGGATAGAAATAAATGACAAGGTCTTCATATTAAATTTTGGGATAATTTTCCCTTTGAAAATAAAACAACCAAACCAAGATAACCATAAAAAAGCACTCTATGATGCTTATGTAAAATGTAATAAATCTCAAAAAGTATCAAAATCAATGACAATATTAGAGTATGAAGAAAAAACCAAAGAAATTAAAACTCAAAGTCACTAGATAAATCAACTCAACAAATCCCAACCCACTCTATGCTCTAACTCCACAAGTCATTCCCATGGTATCATTATGAATCACTATTGAAATGAGATACCTAACCTTTATCTATGTCTCAATAAAAAAAATCTATAAACTCACCAAAGTACCCAAGATGAGGATGAGTATAAAAATCAATAGGTTTTCCCTAACGACTTCCCAACTCACACCATTAGGATATGACATGTTAGAAAATTTATATAAAAAAATTATATAAAACAATTCAAAACAGTTTATATCAAAGCCAAATAATTTCCAAACTAAACAATTTTCTAAACCAAAATAGTTTTCTAAACAAAAAAAGTTTTTCCAAGGAAAGAAACCAAAAAATTATTTAAAACATTTTACATTTCCATTTTTTATACCCATTTCATTTACAAACATTCACACATCCACACATTCTCACATGCATAACAACCATGGACCTCCTTATAATCATGAGTGGCGAGTCATCCTTTCACCAAGCCATCACTTGGTGAACCATTTTGACTGGGGAAACTTCATTACCTTATCCAACCCAAATGCACTTAAACACACACCCATAATTTATTCCAAATACCATGTCAAACCAATAATTCCAATCCATTTAAAAAAAACTCTTCTTTTATTGAAAAAAATTTCCCACCAATTTTCCTTGCATCTAAACGAAATCATGTTTTCAAAACTATCATTTCAAAATCATTTACCAAAATTACTTTCTATAAAACCAACCAATTTCATAATTCATAAAACCATCACTAAAGTGGTTTTCTATCAAAAAATAGACATCAATTTCACAATTTAATTAAATAAATTCAATCAATTTGAAACTAATACTTCAAGTTATAATGAAGAGGATTCGAGATTGAATCCACCTACCTCTCAAACTCGGGTGAAAATAAATAAAATCACAACCAATTAAAAAAATAATCTTGAAACTGCAACAAAAATTCTTATATATTTTACCCTACCATCAAACAACCATATATCTTCATGATTGACATCACAAAAAATGAATCTATTCCAAAAATATTAGATCCCTATATCCAAGAGTGGGAAGTAAAATAAGACTAAGGAAAATGATGAAGGACGATCACTTACCAGCAAATTATATAACCAAAACATAGAGATTCACCTTAGAATCACTCTTGGACTCCTAGATCAATAGTAATGGTCTCCACATTCTTAGGGGGGGGGGAGTAATTCAGGTTATGACTTTTTTAGGAAACAAATAGTGATTTTTGAGAAAATATGTATTACATCGACAATTTTAGATTTAAATTTTAATGGTTCATGGTTTGGGCGCATGGTTAGTCAAATTGTGGGCTAATAATTCTCTAGACACTACCTATAAACCCAAATTTCATGGTTTTATTTCATAGTTTGATCAACTATACACCAACCATACTAAAACCCACTTTCCAAACCTATACAGTTTCTCCTGGGCAGCCACACAGTTTGGCGAAACTGTGAAACTAATTATGTGACTACCTAGTGCCCACTGTTTTAGTTTAATGGTTCCTTAGAGTTGTTTCATAGTCTCCACTAACCATTCTCAAATCACGAACCTTTAAAAAATCACCAAAACATTCAAAATATCCTCCAAACCTCTCAAAACATAACCCTCTTAATTTATATATGTAAAATACATAAATAAAGAGTCAAGTACCTAAAACTAAGGGTGCTATAATACCAGTTCCTAACCATAAGTTAGTTCAACCAGCGGTAATCCACACACAACCTGAAGGTACCATCCATCTTCTCAGAAAAAAGGATAGGTGTATCCCATAGAGAAGTACTGGGTTGTATAAAACTTTTATCTTCCAAATATTATAACTTATTTTCTAGTTCCTGGAGTTCTATAGGTTTCATAATATAAGGAAGAATGTAAACTATTTTTAATCATGGCACTAGATCGATGGTGAACCCCACCTCTCTCATAGGAGGTAATCTAGAAAATGTTTTATGGAAGAAATACCTGAAATGATCCACCACAAGAGAGAATTCCACAGGTCTCATTCCCCAATTACTCATAAAGAGACTCTCCATATGGGATGTCACCTTACCCAACCCATAGTTATGATGTCCATATCAACGTTCTTGGATATCCCACTCACCCTTATGAATATTCTTTTTACCATCAGTTGATATAAAAAACAATCGCCAGCGATAGAAATCCACATGGTTGTGATATCTAACTTGCCATTCCATCTAGAGAATAATGTCGAAACCAGTAATTTAGAGGACATTGAAATTCCAAAAGAAATGGTACCCACCTATTTTAAGGGGGAACTCCTTTCACTAGCACAAAATCTATGACAGTACTCCTAACAACATGTTGTGAGTCATAATGCCACAAAATTAATCCATATCTTGGAAAATAATTTCCATAATTTACATAGATTTAAAAGATTTTGATGAACCTATATCAAAAAAGGAAGAAACTAAAGTTGTGGCTACTAGAATAGTACCTTATATTGTAGAGGGACCTAGACTCTTCTCCTTAGGTGTAGGATTCACTTTGTAAAAATGTCCTGAACCATGACCCTGAGATGAAACCCGACTAACCTAGGAAGGTCTATTATACTGGAATTGAACCTTAAATGTATGACCACCTTATCCACATCCAAATCCTCGGCCTGATTAGATGGTAATAGACTATATCCTAGCCTGATGTAGATGTAATAATCATATAACTGAATGTGGTGTTGATATAGATTTCTTCTCATTGGGTATAGGAAGGAAATTTCAGAATTTTTTTTGAAGGTGACCCATCCTGCCACAAGCTCAGAACTCGATTAGGTTTCTCTTACACTGAGGCTTCTTATGACCTTCTCTACCACACTAGTGGAAAACCACATAGTTTCTTGTGTGTGTAATCTAGTTGAAACTACTCCCATGTGCACCCTAGAAATGTATTTTTTGGCCGCTAGACAAACCATCACCCTATCTTGAAGCAAAATCACCTTGGCTCAAATTTCCAGATTCCTTTATACTCTATGATGAGGGCCTAGTTCACTATATCTAAAATGGAGGTCATCCAAAAAAATTTCACATGCAATCATAGGGCGTATTCAAGACCATCCTCAAAACTTCTCATAGTAGTCAAGTAATCACCTGTCAGTTTTGAAAAAAAAACACTAAATCTCAGTAAAATGAGATGAATATTACATCATTAACATTAGACCCAACGATAGGTTAATGAACTGTCATAATAAATCTTATCTCAACATTTTGGGGGAAAAGTAATAATTAATAGCTATTTGAAATCCTAACCAGACCATACCCTGATTTCTTGTGGATTAAGTAATGAAATCCCACCAATTTTTAGTAGAATCATGAATCATATAGGTAGTGAGATTGGCCCTCTTCTCTAGAGGCATATTTAAATTCTCAAATATAGATAACATGGCCTCTAACCATGACTTAGTAGCCTGAGTACCACCATCCATAGAGAATATGGTAGGACACTTCTGCTGGAATTCCCACTTCAACTCTGCCATAGTAGGGATAGGTCGTAGAGCTCCCTGAATAGACTAAATGAAGCATAAAAATATATACCAAAAATGTGCACATGGACCCAGTGGAAGATCAATATAATGTGCCTAAGGTAGCACAATAGGTAGTAATATCAGTGGCTCAAGTACCACCACCTCCAGAGCATGGTCGTCACCACCCTCCTAGCATACAACTCTATGAAATCATGGAGTAATTACTCTAAAATTTATAAACACATGCTTGAGATAAGATTAAACAACAAAAATAAATAATGGAAGCAAGAAAGGATAGGTATAAATCCTTCTTATAAACAGGTCACACCTCTCTATCTGCTCCTAAATACCTACCTAGTTGATAATAAAGGTAAGAAAAGATCACATGATTCACTTCCTACTACCCAATACTAAGGTTGGGATATGTACAAGGTCTCATATAACATAGAAGTAGTTCCAATATATATAGTTTCAATTTCATGGTAGAGAGGAAAACACCATTTAATTTTCAATTAGAATCCCCATTTACCAGTAACCATTTAATTTTATGATGTTTATTTATTTAAGTTAATTGTTATTTATGTGTATAAATATATCACAATCTAGTTAAATAAATCACCAATTCAAATTTATAAAGGTCCATGCAATTTATAAATTTCAATTGGTGCATCATATAACTATGACATGAAATTTATATCTTGTATTAGGATATAACTAGCCAGGTATATTGATTTGATTGAATGAACTATGCCAAAAAATAAATATTTTTATTTCTAGCACTAAGGAAAAGTGGGAAACCAATAAACACCATTAAATAAAATGGAATTCAAACTACATACAAGATAATCAGACCATTCCAGAAAAATTTAAAGGAGTTGGAAGTGATTAATCTATATAAAAACCATTCGACGGAGTCAACATTCAATTCTGGATTGTCTTTGATAAGGTCCCCAATGTGGTATGCCTTTTTTTTCCAGGTCTGTACATGTTTCTCTAAGTTTATATTTCCCTCATTGAAAAAAATCACATAAAATATAGGTAATGAATTCATAAAGTAAACATGTCATGAAAAAAATCATGTAATATAAGTCCTAAGTTCCTATAATGATGTATGAAACGATTCCTCCTTTATGTACCAGGACAAGGAAATAAATATATAATAATAATAATTTTAATATTAATAACATCACAAAACTTGTGCATCACCCAACATTGAAATCAATAGAAGTATAACAGGAACAAACTAATAACAACAATAACCCATCTTAGGTAATTTGGGTTTCCCCTATACATGGTTTAGATACTCCATTCTCATAATCATTACCAAATTCTGCAATTCTTAGTCTCTTGTCTAATACTCAACAGTAAGACAAAATGAAAATGATCTCTGATACCACTTTGTAGTGTCCCTCCCCCTAAGCCACTAAGAGATTCCCCAAGATGGTTGACCAAGTGACCTCAAGTGAACCTCCTTATTTGCTAAAGGATAATGACTATTAGTGAGGGACTAGGTTGTGTCTATGTGGATACTATTCTCTCATGAGTCAAAGTGTAGCACAAAAGTAAATAACATATGAAAACAATAGAATCAGTAACAAACAAGTAGCAGTGAAATAATAAATAATAAATCATCCAATATAAATAACTAAAAGAAACTAAATAAATAATTAATAAAAAATGATTATGATCATGTAATGTAGTAATTCAAATAATGAGGCACATGTGATACAAGCGAAACATGAATATACCACATTCTATAAAAAAGGGAAAAAGTTTCCTATACTAGAATCATGAGCATAGGCCTGGTCCTCTTATCCCGTACTCTATCCCAGTACTAAATATCAATCCCTAGAAGCTGTGATATTCCATTTATCTATGCCTAAAATCATGAAGTCTGATCAGGTATTAAGGGAGGTCCAAGTAGGGTGTCATATATACTTATTAGGCCACCACCAATGATTTATAGAACAATTCAGTCTGTGAATATAAAATTAGAAGTGTGTAGGTACATAATAAATTTAGATAGATAAATAAATAAAATAGTTTAGTCTATTTTCCTCATGGATACCTAAACAAAACTATATACTTTAGTATAATCTGGATGTCTTTGAACCAAGGTGAACATGTAATGTATGATATGGTGTATAAATGGGCCATCATAAATAAATTATGAAGATTGGACTGAGCCCAAACATGTTATTTGTGTTAGAGGATGCATCATTTGATTTAATAAATTACAATTATTAGAAATATATAGAAGGCATATCATGAATTTAAATAAGAAGAATCTTGTTCCTATCATATTTGAACTAGATTAAAGAACCCAAGTATAACACTAGGATTGAAATAAATACTCAACACCATGAGAGTCTGTCTAAGATGATCTATAAATGGAATCCCAAGTATCATTCTAGGCATGATGTGAAGATAATAACCTCCATGCCCGTACCTGGTATCTCACATAGGGGATTGAGTGTCAATCGTGGTATGGTATAACCATATTTCCACTAATCCTAGCTATAGTTACTCTACTATGGAACTAGTATCACTCATAAGGAGGGTAATAAACCACACACTGAGCCCGTCCATGGAATACCAAGTATATCTCCTAGCATATTTACTATTCATTTACCAATTCTAAGTATAAAGCATGATGAGACCATGCAAGGAGATACATAAATGTAATCTCAAGTATCTCTCTTGACATGGAATTAATGTATAGTTCATATATTAGGATATCATTCCGTAAGTATAAATCATGATGAGACCATGCAAGGAGATACATAAATGTAATCTCAAGTATCTCTCTTGACATGGAATTAATGTATAGTTCATATATTAGGATATCATTCCATTTCATCAAAGAATTACAATCATAATACTTTAATCAAGTTATCCAAATCATTTAGTTCATGTAATTAAACTGTGGAAAAAATCATATGAACTAAAATATGTCCAATAATTTCCTTAGATCAATTCACATTACAAAATATTTATTACAATAGAAAGCACACGTCCAAGGGAAATTTAACGATTTAAGGAAAAGTAGAAATTATGCCTTTAAGGAAGGACACACCCATAATGCTGGCTCATGTCAAGGAGATCAACCAATGTGTTGATTTTCTAGTAGTTAAGACCAAACTAATCATGGAAATACATTTAATTTAATTTGATTGGAAATATGGAGGTGACACTGGAGGAGTTTGGTGTGTGGATCAATGAATCATTATATAAATGAAATAATATTTTAGGGAAAAGAGATAAACCACCTACCTTATCCCCGTAACACTCTCCTCATCCAATGTTTTCCCTTGAATCAAGCTAGAATGGGAGAAAATGGAAGAATAGATCAATTCCTTGAAAATAGGGCATATGATCTTGAACTAAAATAGATTAGAGGATGGGAAGATAGACAAATAACTAAATCAATATGATTAGATATCTTACTGTTACAAATCCAACACACTTGATGATGAAGAAAATAGAGTCCGGATGAGTGAATGGATTCAAATACTAACTAGAGGAGGAGGAAGGATTCTATTGTCACCCGATCTATTAGAAACAATAGGTAGGAGAAAGGGTTTTAGGGTTAAAAAAATTTAAAGGAAAATGATCATTTACTCCTCATTAATGGGTAAAATAGTTTTGTCACACGGTTGACCAAACCGTGTGCCACTGTTTTCCCAACACTGCCCAAGAAACCCCCACACATGGGCTAAGATCACGGTTTTCCTAACTATGCGTAGCTAATGTGAAATTTATTTTTCAAAATGTTTACAACACCCACATGAACACGTGGCCTGGTTCATGTGGTTGTAGAAAAATTGTGTGACCTATTACTATGCACTGAGTTCCACACATAGTTGATGTGCATGGTTAGCACTAACCGTGTAGCTCAGCCTTTCTACTCAAATCCTAGAGCTCGAAGCTCTGAATGAGACTTGTACTCTCCCAAACCACTCCTTATCATTTAGAGTACATTATTAACATAAAATGAGGGGTTTTAAATTATAAGAAAAACATCCACACCTCTCTAAAAATCTATGATATTACATTATTCACCCATATAATATTACTTTTTGAGTTTTAAAATTATTTTATTTATTTTTATGTTGCCTGTATAAGAACTATGTAGGTGTTGAGTTAGCATTTAATGTAATTATTTCATCACTAAAAATCAAAAATAAATTACCATGATAAGAAGGTAATTTATTATTCAAATAACCATTTAAAAAACTATTATTTTTTAATTCATTTAAAAATAATAAAAATATTAAATCAAGAGAGTTACATTTTATATTTTATCCTTTAATTAGAATATTATAATAGAAAAAATAAAATTTAAATGGGAAAAGGTCAAATTTCAGAAGTTTGGATGATTATGGATAAAATATAATTATCCAATGAAATTAAATAAAGTGTTTGAATGAATTTTAAGCCTTATCAAATTAGTTTTAACCCTGATTAACCTATTTTACCTTTACAATGGTTACAGAAAATTACAATGGTTACTATTCACATTAAAAAAATTAAGTTTATATTATTATGTAATATTTTTTATTATGATTCAAAATATTGAATAATTGTATAAAATTCATTTCATATATGTGGAATAATTTTTAAAAAAATTAATACCACAAAACGTGTCATAAATAGATTTTCTTGAAAAAACATATTTTTAAGTATGAAATTGTTTTAACACTAAATTAATGTATAATATTGATTACAATAACATTTATTGGATTATTTTCAATTAAAATTTGATAAGTAAATTTAAAAAATAATCCAAAATATAACTTGACTTTTTATGTACTTGAAAAGAAAAGACTGTTTTCAATAAAAATCAATATTTTTAACTATTCATTAAAAACTTAAACTTTTCAAAATGATCCAAAAAATTCATCGTATGATAATTTTTTCATTAATAATTTATAAATTAAATAATTCATAAATAAAATTTGAACCTAAAAATTCCAGAAATTATTTACAACATTCACTTATAAAATGAAACAAAAACTATTTTTTAAGAAAATATATCTTTGAAACATAAAATAATAAAATTGATTACCCAGTTCCTAAGGATTAATCAATAAATTTTTATTCATTATAACCATTATATATAATCTTTAATATGTTTAATCCTATTCATACCCACTATTTTAATGGCTGAGGGATAACTATAACATTTAAATAATAATATTATATGGTTTATTTAAACTCAGTGTTTCATGTTGAATAGATACCGAACATAGTGTCGTATTAAAATATCAAAATATTATAATATACCCCACCATTAATATATCATTTCATTTCATATTTAAATTGTGATCGGTAATCAAGGGTTTTACATTTGAAAATACTTTTTTTGAAATCTCATATCATAAAAAGGGATAGTTAAATAATCTCTTGAATAGAGTGAATGGGAAGTATGAAGGTGATCATAAATACCACATAAATATGTTTCCAAATAGGAAAAAATTAGTGGGAAGTAAAAATATAGACATGGGTGAAAAATAATTTCTAAATAATCATGGATATTGATCATTAACTTTGAACAAAAAAATTGAATGATCAAGAGAAAATCAATTACCATAAACCAGAAACCATAAACCAACAAGGTGTGAAAAAGACCATTAATTTTTTATAAATTATTTTAATAGGGAAATTTCTTTGATTCAATATCATATCATAATATTATAGGTGTTCCTTTACCATATAGAATAGCAATGTAAGGAAATATACTTACATAAAAAGTGTAATTTCATCCTTTAATAAATTTTCACTACAATCTCATCTTTTTCTCTAAACTATGGGTGTTTAAAATGATTTTTTCATGTCTATAGCACTAGAATAAAATTTTATCGAATCCCATGAACCACAAAATTATATCACTCAATTATTCCTATAATTATATGTTAACCATAAAAAATGTTAGTATAAGGTAATATAATATCCAAAATGTATAAACCTTCATAGGAAAAAATAATACATTAATTTACAAGATTTCAAAATAACACAAAATGAACAATGTTTATATTTCCATAATTAAATAACCTTATATTCCAAATACCTTAATAACATCAAAATTATAATTTTTTTATCCATAATGGTTA
Source organism: Viscum album (assembly GCA_963277665.1). Taxonomy (NCBI): domain Eukaryota; kingdom Viridiplantae; phylum Streptophyta; class Magnoliopsida; order Santalales; family Viscaceae; genus Viscum; species Viscum album. The sequence continues at coordinate 1,892,914,058 of OY728125.1, read as the reverse complement.
TCTTATACCTTTCAGTGTAAATCACTAAAAATTTAATAGTATTCTTCTGAAACAATACATCATGTTATAACAAAAGGTTACATATACCTCAACCAAGTAAAAAAATACCAAAATATAAATTATCAACTTAAAATAACATCACTTATAACCTCAAAATGGGTGTATAAGTCATTGAATATATGATCAACCATAAACATATAAACTCACAACAGTATCCATGACACTGAAGAAAACCTCACATGAAAATTTCTTAATCTCTAATGTCATTTAAACCCTACTATAATAATATCCATAACACACTTAGGCTCATACTCTAGGATTTGGAGCTAAAACATCATCTTTATATTTTTATCTTTAATAAAAATAATTATAACTCAATTTCAACCATACATAATTTAAAAAATCAAAAGGAAAGATTAGATCACATACATACCCATGAGCATTTTATTTTTTACAGTTATAGATAATTAGAACAAAATATTATATAATAACTTGGATATATATAAAAATTATTCATAAAAATCGACATCATGTCACATTAAGTTCATCACATATAGTAAATTTCTTAGGCATAACATACTTTAAACATTTCTTCAGAACCTCAGTAAAAGGAAACACAATAATGGTAAGATCAAATTCTCCGTATGGGAAAACATATTCATTATCAATTAAATGTCATCAGTGAATATAATATGATAATAAGAGTGTGATGACATAATAAAAATTCTTGATCATGAAATAAGTAAATTCATAACAATAAAAACCCATATTATTAAACATGTGACATGGAATAAATCATCAAAAATAGAATAGTCACATGAATCAACAATCATGAGCTATGTGGTGTAAATTATGATTAAATGAAGCATTAAAAACTCATAGATAACATAAAAACATTTTTTTATCTTGGAAAATCATATTAATATAAACCTGACAAGAACCCTTACAAATTTAATAACCAATATAGTGAACTTCCAACATAATTATCTAGAGAACATTATCATTCTCCAATGCATTTGAGAGGTATACCAGGCTCACCTATCATCATGATATATATCAATATCAAACATCATAATGAGATATATTGAGCTCATACATAATAATAAATAATTTCCAAGAACCATAACATAATTATAACACATGAAATCTTACATTTTCTAATATAACATTAACCATTATTCTTTTATAGCTTAATTTACCCATGGAAAAGAAACAGATTCCATAAAATATCACAATCCATCTAGAGAAAGAATATTTATGGCATCATTACATCATATACCTAGTGGATAATAATTTTCATTAAGTATTTTGTCATTTATTAATAGAAATACAACAAGAATATCATTAAAAATATTCTTACTAAAAATACACAATAAACTTTGAAAATTACCTATAAAGACTAAAAATTAAAAAAAATTAAATACTTTTCATTAAAAATAAACTTGGAAACTTATAAATAGATATTCAAGTAAAATAAGTTCATTATGGAAGGAAAAACATTTTATGTCGAATATATTAAAAATAAATATTCTTTTTAATCTTTTCTGAACAGAGTCAAAATTTCACCATGTAAAAAATGACAAGTAATTTACTTTTAAAAACTATAAAAATAAGTTCATAGATCATATAAAATAAAATTAGTAAATCATTTATGTTTATAAAATTATTTTTTTGAGAAAATTTAATAAAAAAATGTCATATAAGATAAATATTCCTGATATAAAATATGATATAAGATCAATATGATTCACAAAAAAATCTTGATGTTTCTTTAATAAATTAGGGAAGAAATGAAAACTAAGAATGTAAACCACATTAATAAAAAAAGGATAATAAAATAAATTTGGATTAGGAAATTAATATCATACAATTTCCCCAAAGGATATTTGAATTGAAATAATCTCAAAAAGAATAAATATTTTAATAGAGAGACTTTATTTATTTGATAACATTAAAACCAAGTCATTGAAAACAATATCGTGATATAGATATGAAAATAACGGGAGTTTTATAAATTAATATTTCAATATGAATTCATGATTTAGTAATTACACCATACGAGGAAATCATGGTGTACAACATGAATCATGTCTCAATAAAATGACCTTGAGACAAATAAAACCCTTGTAAATATCATAACTATTGAAGTACAAATTAATTTTTAATCCCCACAAATGAATAAATTTAAATGAATATTTAATTATAATGAAAATAATATGATTCATGATATATCATGTCAAAGGGGAAGTATATATAACTCATAAAAGAATAGAGTTTTATAACATAAATTTATGGCCCAAAGATTAATATTTGAGACAAATACCCCTTAAAAAGATTATATCGTTGAATTGGGAATTAATCAATTGATGGATTTGTGCATAAAATGAAATTAAAAAAAATTTAAATAAAAAATAAGTCCAAATAAATCCATTTTAAGTATAATATTATCATAATATAATTAATTAAGAAGTGATATAACCCAATGAAAGAAGCTTAAGTTAAGAAACCCTTACAATTTGGTAACTTTCAAGTGAAATCACGTTGGATGAAATAAGTTAAATTATAACACAAAATACCATATATTATGATGGAATCATGATATAACTATTAAAAGTGAATTTTATACTTCTAAATAAAGTAAATTAGGTGTATAACATTTAATCTTGCCTGAATGAAGGGATATTGAGATGAAATCCCTTATGTCATGTCCATATTTTCCGTGTATGTTCTTTAAGTACTTTATTATAAATACATATAAATTATTTAATTATTTATGATACTTTTACAGTTTTATTACTTTATCATAAAACCATTTTTTCATTTATTTCAATTATATATTTAATTACATAATCAGTTAAGTCCATATATGGTATTATGAGGACATTTGGTTCATAATTTCAAAATGAATCTGGATTGTTGACCTTGCTAAAAGAGGTAATTATTCCATCATAACCAAAATAATAATCATGAAATTGTGATAAATTTTTAAATTAATTATTCTTTTAAAACCAACTATTAATTATTTTTTTGAAAAATTAATTAGGCCACAATCATGGAATGATAGGTTGTATGTACACATGATGATGTTTGAATTTTTCAATGAACATTAGATAAAGAAGGTAAGTAATATTTAATATTTATAAAATTATTATTATGTTATAAATTTCATATTGAATCTTTAAATACTTTATATATACCATCCACATGTTGTGGTGATGAAAAACAAATCCGATCACTTCATAGAGGTGATAATCCACATGTATGAATGAACAACAATATCATTTTTAATGGATGTAAAGGTAAAAAATAGATTATTTAGTATAATTATAGGGTTATATTTATTTCATGGATATAATATATATAAATTAAATAAATAATTATAAAAATAAATTAGGGGTGGTGATGGAAAATGAAATACGTAACATCATGGAGGTGGTTGTACACACGTACGCACAAACAATGTTTTCATTCCCCATAAGATGGAAAAGTAGATAAACAAGGGTTATAAAATAGTCATAAAAAAACTAAGTATATATTATAAACTTATGTTATTATATCATCATTGTTGAATATGATTTTAATGAGTTAGAAGAAGAAATAAATTCAAAGCATACATGTTGAACAATTAGCTCTTCTTTGGTTGATGACTTTTAGATCCATTCTTAAGGACCCTAAGATTGGTTTTTTAAGAAGAAAAAAAACAAAAAATAATGTCTAGGGAAGTGTAGAAGATAATTTGGTAGGTTTTGGACAAGCTATATGGTTCAATGTGATGTAAATAAAAAAGAGAAATAGTTCCCTTTTATAATAGCGGGGAGGGATATTTCTCGAAATTCATGAAATATTATATTATAATATGTGTCTAAATCTTATCAAATGGTTCTAAAATGAAATTTATTTGAATATAAGAAATATTATATTTATATAATCATACAATAAAATCTATATTGGGTTATATATTATTTTAAACATTATATTTTGGTTGAACACTTTAGCTGACCAATTTTAACCTTAACCATAATAGTGACTTTTCAATATTAAAGGGTAATAAATTTACTTATAATGTAAAAATTGTCCCATAAATGTACAAGATATGAAATTTTAGACCCTTTATACTCATAATTTTTCTCTTTAATGGTTTTTAGGATTTTTAAATAATTTAATAATATATTATTTAACATAAAATTTGATTAATTCCATTTTTGAAACTATTAATTTATTTTGAATTTAAATATAAGAATATAGTAATGGATTTATAATATAAACGTTTCAAACATATCATATTATATTATATTGATCAATAAAATTCGAGTGACACTATAAATCACCCATAAAATATTACTTTTAGAGTTTTTAAAATCATTTACTTTGTTTTTCGACTGCTTGTACCAGCATTGTGTTGGCTTTGCATAATAATTTAAGGTATTTATTTATTTGATAAAAAATAAAAACAATTACTAATACATTAAAAATTTATAATTAAAATAACCATTTATAACCAAACATAATTTGTTTTTATATCTTTCAGAAAATATTAAAAATATGAAATGTTAGAGTGTGACATCTTTGACATTATCCTTTACTTAAAATATTATAATGGTCAAAATAAAAGCTGTCACAAACCAAACAATGTACCATGACACCCTAATACTTGAGCTGAAATTGAGATGGCCTAAAAGGAATTGCTTACCCCTGATGGGTTGTCAACTAACACCTAGCATCATACAAAATAAAATAGGGAACAAATATTCAATAATAATAATAATAGAAGCTTAAGATACATATTATTATGCTCAAAACTCCAATGGTAGAAAATTATAGAAACCAAAGAGTTATATAAAAAACCAAAATGTTTCATCAATAAAATACTAAAAAGGAGAAAACATAAACTTTATTTCCCAAAGGACACATCACTCCAAGCCCAAAGGATTTAGAACATCCACTTACTCCAAGAGGCACTTTGCTTTGCTTGGACCTAGAAGATTTAAATCAACAGATTCTTGAAGGAAAAGGTCGGGTGTGAGATAAAATCACATTATGTTATCACCAAGTGTTCTATAAAAACATTCCATAATAATAAACCAAATCACGATTTCAATTTATATAAAAAAGTCACAGTAGAACATTTTCATATTTAACACAAAACATGTTTTCATTTCAAAATGATGGAAAAAATATCAAACATGGCTTAAATAAAAACTTTATATAAAATAGCTTATATAAATAACAATGAATGAGTAAATGAGTTTCAAAATTAATGGAATTTATAATCAAAATATTCACAATAAGAACTATGTCTATCTTCCCTATGATACAATAGTTTCTAGTTATAGGATCATCATACTCTCATATTAGTGATCATGTAAATACGTGTACACACGTCCCTAAGGCTCATGAATAATAGGACTCATCAATATCCCATCATGGATAATATCTTCCAAACTAGATTTTTTTATAATTTTCACCATTAATCTATTTCTATGAAATTACCATCCTAGAATTCTTGTCACAAATAACCCACTAACTACCCAGGATCTCATGTTCTCAATAAATCAGTTAAAAAATGGAGAATCATTTTATTTCAAATTCACAATCATCATTCACAATTCAATTTCCAAATTTCCTTTCAAAATTCCATTTCTCTTTCAATAAAAAAACACATTTTTTTCACAATTTCATGTCATTTAAATAAAAAACAATATTAGGTTTTCATCATTTTAATTTAATCCATTTTATCAAATCAACTCAAAAATTCCATCAATTTCAAATTTAACTCAAATTCAAATTCCATTGCAATTTTAGGTTTTTCAAAAATTCCATGAAAAATATATTTTAATTTTAATTTATATAAAATTGGGTTTTCATAAACTAATTATAAGTAATTTAAATAAAATATGAAAATCAAGGTTTAATTATATGGAATAATCTAAAACAGAATCACCTATCTTTATTCATGATATCAAAACTCAACACTCGTAGTAGGATTTTCCCATGACGAATGATGACAATAAATGTAAAGACCCCAACTATAATAGCCCATAGTCTGTGCCTTATATGAATACATTGATATAGATATAAGACTCAAATCCTAAAGAACCAATCAGTTTAGTATATTTGGAAGCTAGATTACATACATGAACTATATTTTACAAATTGAAAGAAAAATAAAAATAGAAACTCCCTTAGAAACACCCATATAATCCTATATTATCCCTACAAGTCACTCATAATATTCATCTTCGCATCCTGGGAAAAATAAAACATAAGAAATGGGTGAGATAAGATGCTCTGTAAGGGTAAGTAATAAGAGAAAAATATAATATAAACAATAATGCATAGTGAATTACTAAAAACATATGCCTTTAGAATATAATCTTGATCATAATATTGAAAGAATAAAAGATGAATAGATAATACCATAAAAATAATTACATGAGAATAGATCATAACCATGAATATTATACTAGTTTAAAATTCACATGGATTATCAATTACTAGGATCATAATGAGGGAATTTATAATGAGGGACATCATAAACATACTATCAAGGCTTCATACCATGAATCTATTTCTATCAGGGCTTCTTTCCACGCATCAATTAAATGGGTAATGCCTCGGCCAAAACCATATATAGTTTGTCTCATGAGACCTAACGATGCATAGAGGGGCTATAGTAGGCCCCAAAAATCACTTAACAAGTCCAATTAATTCCTAATATAAATAGATTTAAACATAAAAAACATATACATATGAAATTTAAATAACTTTCCCCAATATGTAAACATAATCAATAACCATTCTGAGTAGTATGGTGAATGGTATCAAGATATAACATTCATAGTCAAAATGATCATAAACCATTTTATAAAATATGGTAAATTATAATCATAATATATCAATCTCAATAAATCATAAAATTTAATAGAGGTGTTGAAATAGATTAAAATACTCTAATAAAATCATTGATAAATTCCTAAGAGAAATACCCGTTTTACTTTGAAAAGTATATTTCTTTTGGGAAAATCATTTGAATTTATCAAAATTATTTGTATAAAACCAGAAAATAAAAAATAAGGGTTTTAATGAAAAAATTTATTATTTTAAAAAATAATTATGTCTTAAAAAATATTATGAATGGTACTTGAAAATGGGTAAGAAACTGTGTAAGTTATGTAACGCCCCGACCACAGTTACCCAGAGTCGGTGCATTATTACATAACATTGGCATGATCACAAAAGATCAAGTCTCGAATGTCCGATTAGTTTAGTAGCCTTGGAATCACTAGATATATTTATAAAGTTTACATTACATCATAAAGTGAAAAACTAGAACAATATAGTCTCCATAGTCCACACTCATATCCCCTTCATACTATCTCTGAAGGTCAGTCATAAAATATTTCTTTACATCCTAGGAAAGATAAAACATAGAAAGGGGTGAGCTCGGATGCTCAGTAAGGATAACAATATAGCAAAAAATTTCATAAATAAGCATAGACATTTAAGGCAATGTATAACTAAAACAAAAACCTTTTAAACTTGAAATTCAACATAATATTGAAAAAATAAAATGAAATAATGCCATTTACGTATTCACATGGATATTCTAGTAGTCGAATAATCACATGAAATATCAATAACCACTTTCATAATGATGGAATTCATAATGCCAGACTGTCATAGCCACATAGTCAAGGCCTTGTGCCAACACTACAAATAATATTTTGTCAAGGTATTGTGCCAGGAAACTAGTTTGTCTCATGATAATTACTGATGCATCAAGGAGCTATAGCGGGATCCACCTGTCACTTATTAAGTCTAATGCATTCCTCATATGAACCGGTTTAAACATAACATAAACATTCGTATTAAAACTAGCATAAGAAATGTCAATAATTTCTCCATAAACCATGAATGGTATAAAAATAACACATCCACAGTAAAAAATATCACAAAACCTTCAATAAAATATGAAATTTTTGTATCATAATAAATCAACTTCAAATAAGCATAAAATCCATCAAAGGATGTTGACATAGATGAAATCAAAACTATTTGAGAGAAATATATCTTTTTTTTGAAATCATTTAAAAGTCACATAATTATAAAATAAAAAATTTACTTTTAAAATATCCTTATAAGATTGTAAGGGAATCTTATAAGATTTTATAATGGCGGAAAATATCCGCACCCGCCGTATAAGTTAAAAAAAGCATTCTTACCTTAATTTTGTCGAAAAGGTTAAAAAGGACCTTGTTTGGAAAATGATGGAAAGATTCCTTTATAAAAATCTTATAAAAAGTCAAACAAGGGTATAAATGACTTTAACCCATAGTCTATATAATATTAAGAATTTTTTGAAATAAATTTTTAAGAAACATGGATGTGGATGATAAAGAGGTCCCAATAGATATTTACGTAAAAACAACCTCGAATAATAAAGAGATTGAGAAATTAACCCTTAACTTGTACTTTTCATTGGTCAAGGGTAGGTTAAAATTCTGTATAATGGTGAAATAATTGTTATTAAATTATAAAATAATCATATACATTAATATGATATCATATATGATCTTCTAACATTGCTTTGTTAATGATATCTTTGTATTATCATTGTTTCAGGTGTTAACTGATTCGTTTTCATTTATTTTCTTTGTTATGTAATCCGTGTTTGTTATAGATAGGTTGTATCTTATTCATATCCAGAATGATATTAATTATTTAAACATTATTTTTAACCATAAAATGAAAATTATTCTTGAATGTATATGATAGGGAATGAATCTCATCGTGTTCGTGGAGACGGTAGTCCGTACGTACGCACGAGCGACAATATCATTCTTTTGTTATTAAAATAATATATAATTGGATAGTATATCATATATACATAATCATTATCATGTTATACTCATTATTTACATCAATTACACATCATTATTATACTCATCCAAATAATAATGTATTGAATAATAATTACACCACGACTTGGAGATGGTAAGCCTTACGTACGCACATATGGTGACATGTCATTAAAAGGATGGATAGAATACTGAATATTATTGTACCATATTTATAATAACATCATAGTATATAGAAGATACTGGATTTATTATTTTATAATGGAAATAACAAAGAAAGAAGAAGTGGAAGAAGAAAGGAACTTGAAAGAGGGTGGTGAAAATATTACCTCTTCTTCAGGTTCTTCCTTTTGATTTGATCAAAAGGGCTCATGAGGTTGGATTTATGATCAAAATAAGGACTCTAGGTTGAAGAGAGGGAATTTGAGAGGATATTTGGGTAGGGTTTGTCCGAACCAAAAGTATTTGAAGGTATGAATTTGAGAGAAGGGGGAGTGCTCTTTTATAAGAGGGGTGAGGTGCACCTTAGAAAAAGCTTAAAATATTATTTTATAATAAATTCATATTCAGTTTATAATGGATTAAAAGTGACTTATTTCAAGGATAAGGTGTGGATGGGTTGAAATCCTTTCATCCAATAGATTTTAGACAGGTTTGGGTCACTATATTAACCTTATCTTTTATATTTAACTCTTAGTTAAATAGTTTGACATTTACCATGTCTCTTTGTATTTTTATATTATATGGTTAATAAACTTACTATAAACTTCCAGGAAAAACCCAACTGGTTAATTAATGACATACCTATCATAATATAATTCCTTTGTCTGAGCCTTAGATTTTTAAAAATATTATATCAATTAATAATATAATATTTTTTAAAAACATTTCTTTATGTCAATTTTGACACTATTTAATAAATGATTTTTGTTAAAGTCTTAATAACTTTATTAATTCGAACCAAATTCATTTAATCACTCCTCACATTTCATATTAATCAATAAATTCGTGGAATTCATTAAAAGTCTCAAATTATATGTATTTGGGTATTTATACTATCAATTATTTTAATATTTCACTAATAAGACAATTACTGCATCATCATTGTGTCATAAATAAATTAAATTTTTTAATGTCTAAAAATTATAAATAAAATACCATTATGTAGGAAATATTTTTATATTTCTAATGAATATTTATAATCGAATTTAACTTATGTATAAACCTATATTAAAAATGTTTTAATTATTAAACTTTGATTTTAACTCTTTTATCTCTTCTTTGAATTAAATAATAATAAATGTCCTAATATAATCCATGTGGACCAAAGATGTTCATATTTTATTCCTAAGGTAGTTTTTGGTCGAAGTATACTTAGTAAATAGAATTAGGACATGTGTTAGGGTAATAATATTATCATTTTTACCCTTAATTACCCTATTTACTTTTTACCGTGGTAAATAAAAGTAAAAAGTTACTATTCACAAACAAATATTTTTATCTTATTGAACCACATTTTACTCCTTGATATTAACTGTGTCTCTCGGATTTTAAAAATTCCACTCACAGAAGTGGTAAAATTAAGTTTTATGTGAATTTTCAAATTCTCTTAGGATATGGGTAAAAGACGGTGAAAAGTTCAATAAAATTTTTATATATCTAAAATTATTATAAACTGACTCCAATGAATTAAATTGAACTTATATAGGTATTATGTATCTATTTTGACCTAAAATAAATTTAAATAAAATAAATAATTATTTAAATAAAAATTCGGTTTTAAACTATAACTTAGTGTTTTTCACTATTCATCAAAAATTGAATGTTTTCAGAAAAAATACCAAAATTTCACCTAAGGATAATTTCGATATTCTGAATCCAAAAATGAAGCCCATTTTGAAAGATAAAATTTATAAAATTTTAAAAAGTGGGTATTACTATTCATAACGGCTAGTTTGATTGGTTGTGGTGTGTGTTAGAACTTGAAGTTTCATACAACACACATTATTTTATTATTCAAAGAGAAGCATACCGTGGAAGCTTGGGGTGTTACATTCTCCCCTCCTTCAAATAATTTCATCCTCGAAATTTCTATAATACTACTTCATGAAAAGTATCGGGTGGTTCTTCATCATAAGTTCCTTGGGTTCCCATGTTGCCTCTTCCATCTTATGGTTTCTCCATAGAACTTTTACCAGACGATTCATCTGGTTTCTTAGCACTTGTTCTCTTGTATCAAGAATCCTGATGGGCTCTTCACAATAAGACAAATCGGGTTCCAATTCTACTTCCTCATAAGTGAGTACATACATTGGGTCAGGCATGTATTTTCTCAAAAGTGATACGTGGAACACATCGTAAACTTTGGAGTGACTTGGCGGCATTTCCAAATGGTAAGCTACAACCCCAGTTCGTTCTAGAATTTCTAAAGATCCTATGTACCTGGGACTCAATTTACCCTTCTTACCGAAACGTATAACTCCCTTACATGGAGATACTTTCATGAAAACATAATCTCTTACCATAAATTCCAAATCCTTCCTTTGGTTATCGGCATAGCTCTTCTGCCTACTTTGAGCTGATTTGATGTGGTTTTGGATTACCTTCACCTTTTCCATCATTTCCTCCACCAGTTCTAGGCCTGCGAGTTTTCTTTCACCAACATCATCCCAACAGGTTGGTGTGCGATATCTCTTTCCGTATAACGCTTCATATAGTGGCATCCGAATACTTGAATGGAAGCTATTGTTATAGGAAAATTCTACCAGAGTTAAATATTGATCCCACATACCCTGAAAGTCAAGTGAGAAGGATCTCAACATGTATTCTAAGGTTTTAATAGTCCGTTCTTATTGTCCATCTATTTGAGGGTGATAAGGAGTGCTCAAATGAAGTTCAGTATCCAAGGCCTTCTGAAGACTCTTCCAGAATCTTTAAGTAAAATGGAGATGACGATCAGAAACAATCGATAGGGGTACTCCATGAAGTCTCACAACTATATTAATATATAGTCTTGCTAGACGTTCAAGTGATAGATATTCTTTTATAGAAAGAAAATGTGCTGACTTGGTAAGATGATCAAAAATGACCCGTATTGCATCGTTCCTTCTAGGAGTCTTTGGTAGTCCCATGAAAAATTCCATCGTGATATTATACCATTTCCACTCAGGTATGGGAAGAGGTTGCATTACTCCTCCAGGTTGTTTCCTTCCAGCTTCCATTTATTGACAAACCATACATCTTGACACAAAATCAGCAATCTCCCTCTTCATGTTGTCCCACCAAAAATGTTCCTTCAAATCTCTATACATTTTGGTGCTCCTAGGGTGTATAGAGAAATTGGAACTATGAGCATCATCCAAAAATTCCCTTTTTAGATCAGGTATATCGGGAACACAAAGTCTCTTCCCAAATTTCAAAATTCCTTCTTCATACACAAAGTCTCTCAATCTCCCATCATTCACAACTTTAATATTCTTTTGAAATTCTTCATCATCAGTCTGAGAACTCTTAATCCTTTCTAGTAAAGATGGTTTGGCAACCATTTGAAAAATTATTGATGTTTCACCTTCCATGGTGATTCCCATATCCATATTCAATAGATCCATGTATATAGGACCCTTTTAAACTCTCATCTTGTTCAAAAATCCATGATACTTTCTAATCAAAGCATATGCTACCTTATTTGTCTTCCCCGGGTGGTAGTGTATTGTGCAATCATAATCCTTGAGTAGTTCGAGCCATCGCCTTTACCTCATGTTGAGTTCTTTCTGTGAGAAAATGTACTTAAAACTCTTGTGATCAGTATAAATCTAACAATTTTCACCATTGAGATAATGTATTCATATCTTCAAAGAAAAAATTACAGCAGCTAACTCAAGAACATGAGTAGGATAGTTTTGCTCATGAATTTTCAGTTGTCATGATGCATAGGCAATAACCCTATCATTCTGTATAAGTACACAACCAAGTCCTTTCTTTGATGCATCACTATAAATAACAAACCCATCATTCCCCGATGGTAGATTCAATATAGGAGCATTGAATAATCTTCTCTTAAGTTCTTCAAAACATTTTTCACACTCTTTTTTCCATACAAATTTTACCCCTTTACGTGTGAGCTTTGTTAATGGGTTAGACAATTGGGAAAAATTCTGGATGAAACGTCAATAATAACCTGCTAAACCAATAAAACTACGTACCTCAGTTATACTCGTCGGTGCTGGACATTCTTGGATTGCTCTTGTCTTAGAAGGATTGACAAAGATTCCATCCTTAGAGACAATATGTCCAAGAAAAGAAACATCTTGAAGACAGAATTCACACTTGCTAAACTTCCCATATAATTCATGTCTTCTAAGAGTCTTCAGGATAATGCGCAAGTGATTTTCATGATCTTCGTAGATTTTGGAGTATACCAAGATATCATCAATAAATACCACTAAAAAATCATCGAGATATTCCTTGAAAACTCTGTTCATTAGATCCATGAATACATAGGGTGTATTAGTCAATCCAAAAGGCATTACTATAAATTCATAATGCCCGTACCTGGTTCGAAATGAAGTCTTCAGAATGTCTTCCTTCTTCACACACAACTAATGGTATCCAGATCAAAGGTCAATCTTTGAAAAGTATTTAGCTCCATGTAGTTGGTCAAATAAATCATCAATGCGAGGTAGGTGATACTTTTTATTTATTGTTATAGCATTGATTTCCCTGTAGTCGATACATAACCTCATAGATCCGTCTTTCTTCTTAAAAAAAAGGGCAGGGGCTCCCCATGGAGAAAAACGTGGGTGAATAAATCCCTTATTACTCAATTCCTCTAGTTGTTTCTTTATTTCAACTAATTCCACAGTGGCCATTCTATAAGGGGTCTTCGATATAGGCCTTGAACCAGGAATTAAATCAATGGAAAACTCAATTTCTCGTTCTGGAGGATGTCTAGGTAAATCTTCCGGAAACACATCTACATATTCTTTCACAATAGGTACATAATCTATTTGAACATTCCTTTCCTCACCCATAGTTATTTCATTCTCTTCCTCCCCAATAATTAAGTTTAGTTGAGTTACAGGGGGTGGATCATCTAAGAATTAGGTGGTGATGATTCTTCTCTAAAGATAAGGTGTTCCTTATCATCATCATCATTGAAAATCATAACCTCCTTCTTCTTATAAAAAATCTTCACATCATGGTCCAAAAGCCAATACATATTGAGGATTATATCAAACTCAATCATAGGTATGACGATGAGATTAGCATATAAAGAACATTTATATACTCTAATGGGAACTGATTCATAGAATTTTGTTGAAATGATACTTACCTTAAGAGTTTTAACTGAAAACTCCCTTCTTAAATAAAATTGGAAATATCTAATTTTCTTAGTAAACTGGGAAGATATGAAATAATGTAATGATCTAGAATCAAATAATGCATTTTCTAAACTTGATGAAACCATTAAATTACCTGCCACCACGTCTTTCGGAGCTTCTACCTCAGCAGTAGTGATAGTATAAGCTTGGCCTTGATCCCTTGGAATTTTCTGAGGTAAGTTCCCCTGACACTTCAGACATTCATTTTCATAATGTCCCATCTCCCTGCAGTTGTAGCATTGAATATTGGTAGCTTCTTTCTTCCCCTTGCAATCGAGAGATTGGTGGCCTTTTTCACCACACTTGTAACAGACTCCCATTCCTTTCAAGAAAGTACCGTGGTGTTTCTTCAAACATTTAATGCAGGATGGATATTCAAATTTTAACTTATTCCCCTTATTTCCATTTCTAGAGTGATCAGTAAATCTCTTTTTCTCTTTATTTTCCTTAAAGTCATAAGACTTAGCGAATTCCTTTTCTGTCTTGATAGTACATGAGACAAAATCTTCGTACGACGAGATGGATTGTGGGACTAATTCTCGATAGAGAAATGGTTTTAACCCATCAAAGAAATGATCAATATTACTTCTTGGGTTACATATATAATCTTCTGCGTGCCTCTCTAACCTTGTAAAGTTAGCCTCATACTTTCCGACATTCTCATCCTCCTTTTGTCTCAGACTCAGAAATTGCCTTTTCATATCTGCTCGATGGTCACGAGGAAAGTATTTTTTTATGAAAGGATATTTGAACTCCCCCCATTCCATATTTGATACTTCATCATCTTCATTTGTGTTTTTTATCAATGACCACCATTGATCGGCATCTCTAGTGATGTGATAAGCTGCCATGACAACTTTTTCCCTTTCACTACTCCCCAAAGCCTAAAATATTTTTTCTAGGGAACTTATCCATTGCTCAGAACTAATAGATTTGTACTCCCATTGAATGTTGGTGGTTTTTTCCTCATGAAGCGATATAACATTGATCCACCATGCTATAGATCAGGGTGCTCCATATGGGTAAGGTTATTATTCATAACCTGAGTGAGTTGTCCCAGTATGGTGATTAGGTGATCAGCAACAATTGCATCACCGACTTCAATATAATTATCTTAAATAAGAGGGAAATACCTACATGGATTGAGTGCATTGATACGGTTCCCATTCCTTCCACTAGGCGCTATTTCTAAACAATGGCATAAACTAGATTAGTTTATGAATCAAAATACATAATTCTAAACTTGTAAAAACCTTAACATAAATTGAACAGTTTATGGATATAATCCATAATAAAAAAAAATGTTTTTTTGAGAAAGTATATACTCATAAACCCTTTATAATGGTTTCTAAAGAAAATGAGAATTATCCTATGCATATCCCCTGGGAGTGTCATAACCAAGAGTGCAGCAAGGCCCGTTGCCGTGCACCAGTTCCCATTCGAGTCTAGCTCAAAGTGGTGTTTTTGGGTTTTACCCCTAGGTAAATCTATGCCAGAGCCACCTCTACCTTCTCATATCCAAACATGGATGTATTTCTTGAAAAAAATCACAAAATCTCTATAATACCAAAATTCTAGGAAATTATTCTATACTATTCCTCAAATTCTATCTTAGGGCTATGTGCTCTAATCAGATTTTATCTAAATCTAGCTTCCAAGGTTTGTACTAAACTTTCTCTGATACCAATTGTAATTCCCTGACCCCAGTTACCCAGAGTCGGTGCAATATTACATAACATTAACATGATCACAAAAGATCAAGTCTCGAAAGACCGATTATTTTAGTAGCCTTGTAATCACTAGATACATTTAAAAAGTTTACATTATATCATAAAGTGAAAATCTACAAAAATATAGTCTCCATAGTCCACACTCATATCCCCTTCAGACTATCCCTGCAGGTCAGTCATAAAATATTTCTTCACATCCTGAGAAAAATAAAACATAGAAAGAGGTGAGCTCGGATGCTCAGTAAGGATAACAATATATTGGAAACATTCATAAATAACCATAAACATTTAAGGAAATGTATAACTAAAACAAAAGCCTTTTAAACTTAAAATTCAGCATAATATGGCAAAAATAAAATGAAATAATTCCATTTAATTATTCACATGTATATTCTACTAGTCAAATAATCACATTCAATATCAATAACCACTTTCATAATGATGGAATGCATAATGCCAGACTATCATAGCCACATAGTCAAGGCCTTGTGCCAAGACTACAAATAAGATTTTGTCAAGGGCTTGTTCCAAGACACTAGTTTGTCTCATGAGACCTACTGAATCATCGAGGAGATATAGCGGGATCCACCTGTCACTTATTAAGTCCAATGCATTCATCATATGAACAGGTTTAAACATAACATAAACATTCGTATTAAAACTAGCATACAAAATGTCAATACTTTCTCCATAAAACATGAATGGTATAAAAATAAAACATCCACAATAAAAAATATCACAAAATCTTCAATACAATATGGAAGTTTTGTATCATAATAAATCAACTTCAAATAAGCTTAAAATCCATCAAAGGATGTTGTCATATTTGAAATAAAAACTTTTTAAGAGAAAAATCTCTTTTTTTGAAATAATTTAAAATTCGCATAATTATAAAATAAAAAATTTACTTTGAAAATATCCTCATAATCTTGTAAGGGAAGCTTCGACGATTTTATAATGGCGGAAAATAGCCACACCCGCCGTATAAGTTAAAAAAAATATTCTTACCTTAATTCTGCCGAAAAGGTTAAAAAGGACCTTGTTTGGAAAATGACAAAAAGATTCCTTTATAAATATCTTATAAAAATTCAAACAAGGGTATAGATTACTTTAACCCATAGTCTATATAATATTAAGAATGTTTTGAAATACATTTTTAAGAAACATGGATGTGGATGATTAAGAGGTCCTAGTAGATACTTACGTAAAAACAACCTCGGATAATAAAGAGATTGTGAAATTAACCCTTACCTTGTACTTTTCCTTGGTCGAGGGTAGGTTAAACTCCTATATAATGGTGAAATAATTTTTAATAAATTATACAATAATCATATACATTAATATGATATCATATATGATCTTTTAACATTTCTTTGTTAATAATATCTTTGTATTATCATTGTTTCGGGTGTTAAGTGATTCGTTTTCCTTTATATTTTTTGTTATGTAAGACATGTTTGTTATGGATAGGTTGTATATTATTCATATCTAGAATTATATTAAGTATTTAAACATTAATTTTAACCATCAAATGAAAATTATTCTTGAATGGATATGATGGGGAATGAATCTCATTGCGTTCGTGGCGACGGTAGTCCGTACGTACGCACGAGCGACAATATCATTCTTTTGATATTAACATAATATATAATTGGATAGTATATTGTATATACAGAATCATTATCATGTTATACTCATTATTTACATCAATTACACATCATTATTATACCCATCCAAATAATAATTTATTGAATAACAATTACACCATGACGTGGAGACGGTAAGCCGAACGTACACACGCATGGTGACATGTCATTCAAAGGATGGATAGAATACTAAATATGGTTGTACCATATTTATAATAACATCACAGTATATATAATATAATGGAGTTATTATTTTAGAATGTAAATAACAAATAAAGAAGAAGTGGAATAAGAAAGGAACTTTAAAGAGGGTGGTGAAAACATTACCTCTTCTTCGGGTTCTTCCTTTTGATTTGATCAAAAGGGATCCTTAAGTTGGATTTATGATCAAACTAAGGCCTCTAAATTGAAGTGAGGAAAGTTTTTAGGATATTTGGTCATGTGTTGGCTGAACAAAAAGGCTTTAAAGGTATTGATTTGAGATAAGGTGGAGTGACCTTTTATAATAGGGGTGAGGGGAACCTTAAGAAAAACTTAAAATATTATTTTAAAATAAATTAATACTCGGTTTATAATGGCCCCAAAGTGACTTATTTAGAGTATAAGGTGGGGATGGGTCTAAATACTTTCATACAATAGATTTTAGACAGGTTTGGGTCACTATATTAAACTTATCATTTATATTTAACTCTTAGTTAAATAGTTTAACATTTATCATGTCTCTTCGTATTTTTATATTATATGGTTAATAAACTTAATATAACCTGCCAAGAGAACCCCAATTGGTTAATTAATGACATAAATATAATCATATAAGTCCTTTGGCCAAACCTTAGATTTTTAGGAATATTATATAAATTAATAATATAATATTTGTTTTGAAAACTCCTTTAGGTCAATTTTGACACTATTTAATAATTGATTTTTGTTAAAGTCTTAATAACTTTATTAATTAGAAAAAAATTCATTTAAAAAAATCCTAACGTGTCATATTAACCAATAAAATTCTTGTAATTCATTAAAAGTCTCAAATTATATTTAATTGGGTATTTATAATATCAATTATTTTAATATTTCACTAATAAGATAACTACTGTATCATTATTGTGTCATAAATATATTAAATTATTTAATGTCTAAAAATTATAGATAAAATATCATTCTGTAGGAAATCTTTTTATCTTTCTAATGAATATTTATAATAAAATTCATCTTATATATAATCCTATATTAAAAATGTTTTAGTTATTAAACTTTGATTTTAACTCTTTTAACTCTTCTTTGAATTAAATAATAATAAATGTCCTAATGTAATCCATGTGGACCAAATAGGTTAATATTTTATACATAATGTTGTTTTTGTTCGAATTATACTTAGAAAATAGAATTATGACATGTTTTAGGGTAATAATAATATCATTTTTACCCTTAATTACCCTATTTACTTTTTACCGTGGTAAATAAAAGTAAAAATTTACTATTCACCAGAAAATATTTTTATCTTATTGAACCACATTTTACTCCTTGATATTAACCGCGTCTCTCATATTTTCTAAATTACACTCACAGGAGCAGTAAAATTAAGTTTTATATGAATTTGCAAATTCTCTTAGGAGATGGGTAAAAGACGGTGAAAAGTTCAATAACATTTTTATATATCTAAAATTATTATAAACTGACTCCAATTAATTTCATTGAACTTATATAGGTATTATGTATCTATTTTGACCTAAAATAAATTTAAATAAAATAAATAATTATTTAAATAAAAATTTGGTTTTAAACTATAACTCAGTGTTTTCACTATTCATCAAAAATTGAAAGTTTTCAGAAAAATACCAAAATTTCACTCTAGGATAATTTCGATATTACGAATCCAAAAATGAAGTCCATTTTGAAAGATAAAATGTATAAAATTTTAAAAATTTGGTATTACTATTCATAACGGCTAGTTTTATTGGTTGTGGTGTGTGTTAGAACTCGAAGTTGCGTACAACACATGCTACTGTATTATTCAAAGAGAAGCGTACCGTGGAAGCTTGGGGTGTTACAAGTTACCTTAAATTGGGCATGCTTATCCAAAATAATTGAGAAGGAAACATTATAAAAAAAGTATTTTCTCATCAAATAAAGATGAGCTGATATGGATATATGAGTTTAGAATATGTAAAAAATGTAAAATAATTATATAAAAGTAATTAAGAGTTACATTTAGGTAAATAGAGAGATAAAGTAACCCGAATAAAAAATAGAGGTTTGGGAATAAAACCTTACCTTATGTTCAAAATCTTTTTAAATTTGTATTTTATGTCCTGGATAATAAAATTATATTTATTAATAAAATAACTTAAAACCTAATAAAAAATTATTTGATTTATTATAGTTTTATGAAGTTCATTTATGGCCCTTTTTATGAGTTATAAGATTAAATTTTGTTGTTTAGGAGTGTTCATTTCCTTGGTTTTCATGATTGATTTACTTTTACACGTATATAGAAGATCATGTAAAATTGAAATAATTATCTAGAATTGAAATAATATTTTATTAATGAATACACTAAATATTTAGTGGTCTTATATATTATTTTGTTTCCAAATATGAGGATAATTCATTAGATATAACTTTAATGATAACCATTTATATCATTTTGGTGGTTTTTCGATCGACACAAAATAGTTTTATCTTATTAATAAATATCATGTATATTTACTAGTTCAAGAATAATAAATAACTTTTAATATGTATAACAAAATTTGGTTTAACTATATTTATGGTTTTATGACAAGCCTTGAAGGAGTTAATGGATAGTGAAAATTCATCATCCATGATGTCGGTAAATTGAAACATCATCTGTGATGTCTTCATTTATAGAATAATTGAAAGAGAAAAAGAATTTTGATGATATATATTCCATTTAAATGATAGAATTTAAGTATATAAATTATATTTGAGTTTACATGTCTCTTTGTATAGGGGTGGTGATGGAATAATAAGAAAATAAAATAAATTGGAAAGAAAAAAAAATAAAATAAAGAGGATTTTTACCTCTAGGATTCTATTTTTTTGAGAGCCACATTAAAAGGATTTGTTTGGGTATTTTATTGAAAAAGGATCCTGGACATGGGGAGGGGTCTTGGGAATAGGATTGGGGAATTTTTTTACAAGTCTCAAAGCTTGGATGATGTGAGGAGAAGAGGTGGTGAGGGGTGGTATTTATAGTGGAGGAGAGGGGTGTTTTTTTAATATTTTATTCATTTTTTATTATTATTTTGGATCAAGACTATGAATAGTTTGATATTTATCACCAAAAATATTAAAAAAATGTATCAAAGTTGAATATTATGGTGATTACATCATTGATGAATCAATTAATAGTGTATTTATCTTATAATTTATATATACTATAAATTGACGCATTTCAATATTCACAACGAATCAACTATTTCAGAAAAATCCCAAAAAATTCACCCAAACCATTTTTTGATGTGTAGAATTAAAAAATAAACTCCATTTTTTGAAGATAAATTTATAAATCTGATAAATTTAAATTTTTAACCAAAGTAAATTTTGAATGTAGGATTTCAAAAATAATCTTTGTTTGATCAAATATAATTTATTAAAGTGTAATATTTATATTTGAAACAAGTTCTCTATTAAAAGGCGGTGATATTGCATTTAGAAAATATATCCTTTTTATGTGTAAAACATGATTAATTCTTATCTTACGCCTATAAAAATGATTTTGATAAATGTTAAAATATTTGATAGAATATATAATATATAAATTTATTTAATACCTTTAAATAATAGTTATTAATTTAATAAAATGTCATTGTGGGAATAAAAATGGGTTTTTTATAAATATACATCCTTTATGTTTAATTGGTTTTCATTTATAATTAATTAGTAACTAGTAAATTAATTTTATAAACACGTGTAATCTATATTTTCATAATTTACATAATCTCATTCATTCCCTCATTTCCCAACATCTAGGAAATAACTATAATAGTTAAATAATAATATTTAAATCATTTTTAAGCTGCTAAGCTCTCAAAGTTGTTAAATTTTAAAAAATAATACTATAAAATCTTGGGGTGTTACATTCCCCCTCCTTTAATAAATTGTATCATCACAATTTGAAATTGTAATTCTAAAATCAAAGTTTGATACTTCAAAATTTTTTATGGGAAACATGCATCAGAAATAGGCTTAATAAAATATCCTCTTAATTAAAAGGGAAATATAAATTTGAAGGTCACGAAGAAAAACTAAGATTAAGAAATAGGAAAAAATTCGTGAAAATAGGGACTTGGAAGAAAAAGATAATTATAATTTTCTTTTAGAGAGTGATAGAAAACATGGTCATCATAATGTTAACCATCATAAGACTATAAATCTATGATCAGTTAAAAGGCCATTAATTTCTCAGAAAGAAAAGTAAATTGATAACATTATTATTCCAAAATCATTTTACTAGAGTTGAGGGTTTCTTTTACTATCTGGTAAAGCACTTGAGAAAATAAACTTACTTGATTCCTTTACATGTCATAATATCACCCTTTCGTTTTTCTTCGATTTATTTTCACATTGTCCCTTACACATGGAGAATAATGTTCAAAGTGATTTTTTCATGACTAAAGAACTCTTAATGAATCATATAGTTTTTAACTCATTCCTTTAACCTTTAAATGTTTACTAAAACCAAGAAATTTGGATCATGTTATCAATGAATAATTATTTCCAGGGTTTAACTTTTTCCATTTCACAAGTAGTTAATCATAAGACTCATCCAAAGCATGTATGTTTACATTCAATGTACAATTTTTTTGAAGGAAGGTCACTAAGTTTTCAAAATCAACTTAACAAAATATTCACTAAATAATATAGCTCTTATTTTCACATACCAAAAATATGAATACCTTAATCACCTTAAAACCTTAATGGAAACATGAATTCTCCAAAATTAATAAAGAATAAGTACTGAAATAAAATTCTTATATATCTTATGATTCTTATGAACAGAATATCATAACATAATTATTGAATCCAAAAACAAAAATACTTTATTTATTCCACTTTAACTATTGTAACAACATACACTTGACCTTGATCCCTTTTCTTATTCTAAGCTATATTCCTTGATGCTTGGGATATTCATTTTTATAGTGCCCCATATTATTATAGTTGAAGCACTAGACATTAAATAATTCTTTCTTTCCCTTACAATCCTGAACATGGTTTCCTTATTCTCTACACTTAAAGAAAACTCCTTTTCCTTTTAAGAAATTACTTGGGTATTTCCATCCAGAATTATCACATGTGGGAAAATCCTTCTTTCCCTTCTTTCCTTTATCCATAATTTTCTCCAACATCCTATTTATCTCTTTATTCCTTTTGAATTCATAAGACTTGGAGAATTATTTCTATATCTTGATAGCACATGATACTATATATTTATATAATGAGAAAGTTTGGGAGACCAGTGGCCTTTAGAGGAATTATTTTAACCCATTAAACAATCGATCAATACTTCTCTTTGTATTGTGTATGTAATCCAAATAATTCCTTGATATCCTTTTATTGTAGGTTTCATACTTAGAAATATTATAATCCTTATTTTTAATCATATTCAAGAATTATCTATCCATAAATTCTCTTTGTTATCGAGTGAAATATTTTTCCAAGAAAATTTTCTTAAAATCCTTCTATTCCATGTTTCATATTTCATCCTCCACCATTATTTTTTGTATCAATAACCACCATTGATCCTCATATCCTAAGAGAAGATAAAATTCCATGATAACCTTCTCCCTTTCATTACTTCCCAAAGATATAAATATCATTTCCAATGAAATTATCCACTTCTGAACCATAAATGGGATTATAGTCCCGTTGAATGATGGAGGTTTTTGTTTCATAAAAATGTCTAACATTGTTCCTCAAATTTTTTTATTAGGATTCTCTATATGAGTAAGGTTATTTTTCATAACCTGTTTCAATTGTCCCAATATATTTATAAGTTTCTTAGCTCTAATTGCAGCTCCTATTCCAACGTCATTATCTTTCATAGGAGGGAAATACCTATATGAGATTTGTGCATTGATACAATTTCCATTACTTATACTAGGTTCCATTTCTAAATGATGGAATACACTAAATTAAGTTATGAATCATATGACATAATTTCAAACTAAAAAAATACACTTAATATAAATTTATGCATAACTAATATCAAAATAATAAACATGGTTTCTTTGGGGACATATTTACTTTTAAATCCTTCATAAAGGTTTTTAAATAAAATGTGAATTATCCTAAGCATATCCCTAGGGAGTGTGAAACTAGGTTTGTAGTAAGGCCCATTGTCATGTAGCATGTTACCCTGATTCAGGCTCAGGACACCTTGTTAGAGTTTTTACCCTTAGGCACATCTATTCTTCAACCATGTACACTTGTAGTATCTAGACATGGATGTATTGACAGTAAGACCGCCATAATCACAACATTAGAAAAATTCTAGCATGTTATTTTATGATTTTACTCAATGTATATCTTTATTTTATGTTCTCTAATTCATGTTTTTAAATCCAGTTTCCAAGGTTTCTACTAAACTTCCTCTGATACCAAATGAAAAGACCCCAACCCCAGTAGCCCAAAGTCCCTACCTTATTTTAATACAGTGGCATAAATACAAGACTCAAATCCCAAAGAAATGATTGGTTTAATAGATTCGAAATCCATATTATATACAAAAACTACAAATCACAACTTGAAAGGAAAATCAACATAGAAACTCCATTTGAAAAACCCAAAACTCATAATATTCATCTTCACATCCTGGAAAAAATAAAACATAAGAAGGCGGTGAGATCAGATGATCAGTAAGGGTAAGTAATATAGAGGAAGCTAATATAAACAATAAATCATGGTCAATGACTAAAAACACATGCCCTTATAACATGATCTTAAGAATATATAATATAGAAATAATAAAATATGAATAAATGATGCCATAAACATAATCACATGAGAATAGAGCTTAACCATGTATATTATAATATTTAAATATTCACATGGATTATAAATTAGTAATATCATAATGAGAGAATTCATAATGTGGGACATCATAAACATACCATCAAGGTTTATTCCAAGAATCAATTACTGTAAAGGATTCATGACAAGAATCTAATAAATGGGTAAGGTCTCAGCCAAAACCATATATAGTTTGTCTCATGAGACCTAATGATGCATACATGGGATATAGAGGTCCCCAAAAATCAATTAATAAGTCCAATTAATTCCTAAAATGAATGGGGTTAAATACAAACAACATATGCATATGAAATGTAAATAACTTTCCCCAATTTGTAAACACAATCAATAACAATTCTGAATAGTATGGTGAATGGTATCAAGATAACAAATTCATAGTAAAACTGATCATAAAACATTTTATAAAAAATTTTAGATAATAATCATAAGATTTAAATGTTAATAAATCATAAAATCCAATATCGGTGTTGAAATAGATGAAAATATTTTGATAAAATCATTGAGGAATTATTAATGAAATACCCCTTTTACTTTGTAAACAAGAGTTCTTCTAGAAAAATTATTTGAATTTGTCATAATTGTTTGTATAAAACTAGAAAAGAAAAAATATAAATTTTCATGAAAAAATTTGTGATTTTAGAAAATAATTATGCCTTAAAATAGATTTTTAAGGGTACTTGAAAATGATTAAGAAACTGGAAAGTATCCTTAAATTAGGCTTTCTTATCGGGAATAATTGAGTTAGAAACCTTATAAAACATGTATTATATCATCAATGAAATATGAAATGATATGTATATATGAGTTTGGAACATATAAAAATAAATAATAATATGTAAATAAAAATAATCAAGAGTTAAATTGGGGTAAAGAGAGAGATAGTGTAACCCGAATGAAAAATGGAGGTTCAGGAAGGAAACCTTACCTTTTGTCTAAAAGCATTATGCACTTGTACATAGCATCCTGGATAATGAAATTAGATTCATTAATAAATTAAATCATAACATATTCAATAGGTATTTGATTTATTATAGTTTTATTAAGTTCATTTATGGCCTTTTTAGAAGTTATAATATTAAATTTCATTGTTTAGGAGTGTTTGTTTCATTGGTTTTCATGATCGGTTTACTTTTACACATATATGTAAGATAATATAAAATGGAAATAATTATTAAAAATTGAAATAATATATTATTAATGAGAATAAAAAATATTTAATGGTATTATATGTTATTTTGTTTCCAGATATGAGTATTATTCATTAGATATAACTTTAATGATAATCATTTAGATCATTTTGGCTATTTTTTGATCGGCACGAAATAGTTTTGTCCTATTAATTAATATAATATTTATATATTGGTTTAGGAATACTAAATAAATTTTAATATTTATAATAAAATATTTTTTAAATGTAATTATGATTTTATGACCATCCTTGAATGTATTAATAGAAAATTAAAATGCATCCTCCATGATGTCGGTAAATTGACACATCACGGGTGATATTTTCATTTATTGGATAAAAGAGAGAGAAAAAGATGTTTGGTGAAATATATTTCATAAAAATGATATAATTAAAATATATAAATTATAATTTAGTTATCAAGCCTATTTTTATAGGGTATGTGAGGGAATAATAAGAATATAAATGAAGTTGAAAAGAAAAGAAAAGAAAAGAAAGGGGTTTCTTACATCTCGAATTATCCTTATTGAGAACCTCTTTACGGAGACTGGTTTTCATATTTCTTTGAGACAAAATGATCCTTGATATGGGGTAGGGTATTGGGAAGATTATTGATAATATATTTGACACATCTCAAAGCTTGGAAGGTGTGAAAAGAAGAGGTGGTATTTATAGTGGAGAAGATGATTGTTTTTTGAATATTTTATTAATTTGTTTTTTATTTTGGCTCAATAATATGAATAGTTTCAGAATTATCAAAAAAATATTAAAATAATGAAGGGAAGTTCTAGATTATGGTTCTTACATCATTAATGACTATAGTAATAGTGTATTTATTTTATAATGTATATATACTATAAATTATCGTATTTCACTATTCACTAAAAATTCATCTATTTCAGAGAAATCCAAAAAATTCACCCTAATTTTTTATAATTCATAAATAAAATCCATTTTTTGAAAATAATTTTTTAAATATGATAAATTTAATTTTTAATTAAAAACATCATTTATTCGAAAAATTCTAATTTTAACATTATAACTGATTCTACAACACTTTCAAAAATTAACTAAGGTCTCATAAAATTATCCTATAATAACAAGAAAAAAAATATTTATATATGAAACTATTTTATGAAACTATTTTTTAGTTAATTTTATTAATTATAAAATTTTAATTAAATATTTATGACTTACAAAAATACCAACACTTAATTAATATTTTTTGAAATATTTTATCACTGATACTATGATATAATTTTATCATATTACCATTTATAAGATTCCTAAATTTAATTTATACTTTTATAGTAGATTTTATTGTTCTAAGTTCCATATTACTATTCCTAAAGGTCCCTTTCTTATTCCAGTAGTCACATTACTATTGATCAAGAATGAAACTTATTAGAAAAATACCAAAAATTTAACAAAAGTAAATTTTGATAGAACTCTTTAAAAAATAATGTTTATTTTTTCAAATATAATTTTTTAAAGTATCAAAATTTTTATTTAAATATGAGTTCACCATTAAAAGGATATAAAACTACGTTTAGATTTTTTTTGCCTTTTTATGTGTAAAATTGGATTTATTCTTATCTTATGCCTCTAAAAATATTTTGGATGGATATAAAAAAATCTGATTGAATATATAATATATAAATTGCATTAATATATTTCACTAATAGTGATTAATTGAGTAATATGTCATTTTGGGAATAATAATTTTTTTTATAAAAATAAATCCTTTTTGTTCAATTCGTATTCATTTCTAATTTATTGGTAACTAATAAATTAATTTTATAAAAATGTATAATCTATATTTTCGTAATTTACTCAATATCATTAATTCCAAACATTCCCAACATCTAGAATATAAATATAAAAATTAAATAACAATATTTAAATAATTTGTAAATCTGGTAAGCTATTGAAGAAGTTAAATTTAAAAAGAGGCATACTGTATAATCTCGGGGTGTTACAAAAGAGATCAAGAAATCATCCCTAGATTCAAGATCCAAAATAATGGATTTTTTATCTATTAATCACATGTTGATATATCAAACTCTATAGAGGAAATAAAGAGAGATATGGAGAGAAAGAATGGGAGGAGATCCACTTATCAGAGAGCGATCAGATATTCTACTTGCACTTCGTTTAGTCAAAGATTAGGTTTGGAGGGGCCAAAATTGGTTCTTGAGAGCCTCCCAAGACCTTTAATACATGATAGGTTGAGTTAGGGATGAGTGGGAGTTCAAATGGTGGTTCAAGAATTTTGTAACACTTTTTTGGTATAAAATCATCCCAGGTGCATGATTTACTATGTAAGACCGCATGGTTAGACAAACTGTGTACCCTAACTGTGTGAACCTCTACAAGGGTACGTAGTTTATACTAGGTGGACACAGATTTTTTAGACTATTCAGTAAATATGAAAACCCCCACTATATAGGGTTTTAGGTTTTCATTGGGTGGGCTAATAGTTTTGGGAGACTATGCACCATATATGCACTGCCTAGAAACTTTCATATGTTTTCAAAATTTCACTCGAAGCACCCCTAAATAATATACAACCAAAGAATGATAAAAAGGTGGAATGATATGTATCTAAAAATCAGTAATATGATGTTATAACATCCTCACCATAGAAACTTTCTATCCCTAGAAATCCTGTCAAGAAGTTTCCATATCAAAAATTTGAGTTGAATTCTCTCTTATATGTTCCATACACTCCCAAGTCTCATTTGAATTAGAACCATGATTCCATAGAACAAATACTAAAGGAATCATCATCCCATAAAGTTACTTTATCTTAGAATCAACTATCCTATCTGGATTCTCAATCATAGATAAATCAGGCTCAACATCTAGATCACTCAAGATCAAAACATAAGATGGATCCGGATGATACTTTAGTAGTTGAGATACATGGAACACATTATGTATCAACCTATTCTGTAGTTTAAGTGATAAAAGGTAATCCATTTTTCCCATGTACTCAACAACCTCAAATGGTCCCAAAAAAATTGGTGAATGTTTCCCATTCCTAAAAAGACATCGATGACCCAAATGTGGTGAAACATTCAAGAACACTTGGTAACCGGATAAAAAAATCCAAAGGTCTAGATGATGATTAACATAATATTTATACTGGCTCTGTATTGTCAAAATTATTTGAAAAATCAACTAAATATTTTTTGATGTATCCTGGACCATGTTCGGCACAACTAAGGAAATTTCATCAATCTCTAACCAACACAACAAATATTTAAATAGCCATCCATACATGGCCTCAAAAGGATTCATTCTGTTCATGGACTAGTAACTATTGTTATAAGAAAATATGAATAGTTCAAAATGGTCATCCCAAGTTCCAATAAAGTTGAGGATGCATTAACTAAGAATATCCTCAAGAATATGTATATCCCCCCTGTTTGTAAATATTTCTATATATGATATGACCTACTCAAGCAAACCTGACATCCGAGTGCCTCCTAGAGCCATCCCTGAAAGTGATAAGTAAAATGAGGATCTCTATCAGAGACTATATAATATGGAACTACATGAAAACAAACAATCTCTTCCACATAAATATTTCCTAGCTCCTCAAAATTGGTTATATCACAAATGGTTATAAAGTGTTATGGTTTGTCAGCCTACTATTCACAACCTATATCACATTATTCTTCCTAGGGGTTCAATGAAACCCAATAAAAAAGTCCATGGATATATCATCCCACTTCCAAGTCAGCACTATAAGTGGATGGAGTAATCCCAAATGTCTTTGGTGCTTTTCCTTGACATTTTAGATAGTATAGCAGTGCAAGAAAAAGTTAGCGATATCTTATCTCATGGATGGACACCAGAATTATCACCGCATGTCCCAGAACATCTTTGAGGTTCTTGGGTGTACTACCCTATAGGAATTATAGAAATATCCCATAACAACATTCCTCATATGATAAAGAAAAAAACAATTTCAAAAACATAGAATACCCTTCATGGAGAAGGACCACTCAGTAAAGGTCTCCCCACCATAAAGAGAGTCTATAATTCTATAGAACACATCATCAAGCTGCTGTTCCTGAAGAATCATATCGAGAAGAGTGGAGGTCAGCTGAAGAGTAGACAAAACAACCTTTTCTTCTATTTACCAAACTCCTATATGAAACTATGAAAAATAGACATCAAGTTCTACTCTTCTGACTATTCTTTCACTGCCTAGGTCATAATTTTCCCACTCAAAGCAACAACGATTAAATTCCCTTCCCTTAGGGTATGGGCGATGTCAAAATCAAATGACTATAGGTACTCCATCCAATTTCTCTGATATAGATTCAAATATTTTTGATAGAATATTTGACTCAAACTATTATGGTCATAATATATAGTAATCCTTTCTCTAAAAGGTAAGTTCCTTCAAATCTTAAGTGCATTCAACACAACTACAATTTCATGGTGATGAGTTGGATAATTCTTATCCTATGGCCTAAGATGCTGAGATCCATATGCTACCACATGATCACCCAATATAAGAACACAACCCAAAACCAAGCCTGATGAACTATAGAATACCAAATAGAGCTACCAGGCCTCTGGAAGAGTCAACATAGACATAAAAGGAAGAAGATGTTTTAGCTTAACAAAAGAACTCTGACATTTATCATTACGAGAAAACTTCACTCCCTTTAGAGTGAGAGAGATTATTAGATAATAAAGCTTCAAGATATAATTTATGAACCAATGATAATACTTTACTAAACCCAAGAAGTTATGAATTTCAAAAATATTATGTGGTTTCTCCCATGTCATAACAGTTTTCAAATTTTCAGGATCAACTGAAATACTATGCTAGGTGAACTTGTGTCAAAATAACTTCACTTATAGAATCTAAAAATCACATTTTTATAGATTGAAATAAATTTGGTAATTTCTCAACAATTATAGAACTACTCTTAGATAATGCACATGATCCTCCTCGGTCTTATAGTAAACCAGGATGTCATCAACAAAACCACCATGAACATATCAAGATACTCATGGAGGATCCTTTTCATAAAATCTATAGCAACATTTGGAGCATTAGTTATACCAAATAGAATTAAAAATTACTCATAATTCCCATACCATCTCTGGAATGTAGTTTTATGAATATTATATTATTTTATTCTCAACTAGTTATAACTAGATAAAATATTAATATTTGAGAATCACTTTTCCCCTTTCATATGGTCGAACAAATCATCAATCTGTGAAAAAATATACTTTTTATTTACCATAAATTGGTTGAGTTTCCTATAATAAACACTTAAGTGTAGTTATCTATAATCTTTCTTAGAAAGGTAAATAGGGACCTACCAAGTTGACAAACTCAGAAGTATAAATATTTTCTCTAACAAATCATCCAAATGAGTCTTCATCTCATTCATTTCAGCTGGTTCCATGTGATAAGAAGTAATAAATACCGATTGAGTACCAAGTACAATATTAATAGAAAACTCTACCTCCCTAACCAGTGAAAAAATAGAGAATTTAAAAGGAAATATTTTTGGAAACTTGAAAAAATGGGGGAGAGATCATCACTCAAATATTCTCACTCTAGATCAAAATAAAACACTAGTATTACTTTCCCTTACTTTGGATAAGAAGGTACGACCCTACTCGACCTTGGGTCCCATTCTCCCTAAAAGAGACAGAACACCCTATTAGGAGTACTAAAGGATACTTATTGATGATAGTGGTCAATTTAGGCCTTATTATCAATGAGACAATCCATCTTGAAAATGAAATCGAGTGGTTTCATGTTGAGAACCAAAAAATTCCAAATATTATTAATCTATTATAAAGAGAAAACACAATCATGATAATATAAAACCTACTCTCACTTCATTTTAAGGGGAATAGTAATATCCATCACATAAGATAAAATATCCATTGGAAGATTTAGAATTCTCATAATATGAGTCAAAATGAATGAATGAGATGTAGTGGTATCAAATAAAGTAGTCACTAAAGATGAAGCTATAGTGATGGTACCTCTCACGATCACTGGACCCGTATCTTATTCCTATGGAGTCTCTTCCATTGCATGAAGAAGTTTTGTTCTAGATGCATATGGTTGGAATTCCTTAGACATTGAAGTATCTGATAGAACCATAGTAATTTCTGGTGTTGATGATCCCATGCCACTATGTGGGGGAAAAGAACATATAACATGACTTCTGCAAGTTTCTTGAATGACCACACAAACCACATATCTTTGGTGCCTCAGTGAAAGCCTATTTTGAATTCCTAGGCTTGAAATTCTAGAAGTAATTCAATGGGCCTCTTCCAGGCACTGTAGGAAGTCTAAAAGAACCCTATTATCAAGAACCACCATGAGACATGTCAAAATTTCTCTTTACTTTAAAATAATTCACAGAACTACCACTAGGAGAAAGAGGTACTCCTTTCAACCCTGACTTACCATCCAAATCAAGCTCAAACATCAATTCACTATCTATTATATTAGAATAAGAAGTGAGATTTTGAAAGAAAACCTAAGAATCAATATCAGACCAAATTACCATATCAAAACTTAGATTCTTTATCTTCTCATTTGATATAATCTCACGTGTAAACTTCACAAGCTCATCAAATTAGTTCTCATATTCTATCATGGTCCTATCAGCCTGCTCGAGTTTGAAAAACTCTATAGCCTTAGCCAACACCATAGATTCTGGATATAACCTGTGTATTAAAATAAATTTTATTCCCTTAAACTCTAAACCATTGTTCCTTCTCACCATAACCATCGAGTCCCACCATCTTCTGCTAGGTCCTTCCTGCATGAAGGTGGAAAATTTCACATTGAT
This sequence comes from Viscum album, assembly GCA_963277665.1. Taxonomy (NCBI): domain Eukaryota; kingdom Viridiplantae; phylum Streptophyta; class Magnoliopsida; order Santalales; family Viscaceae; genus Viscum; species Viscum album. The sequence continues at coordinate 1,892,881,347 of OY728125.1, read as the reverse complement.
TGAATCATGAATTTCTAGGAACTCAAATAAAGCCTCTATCTTTATCAACCAATCCTCATCCTCTTGAGGATTAGTTGAACATTTTAATTCTGGTGGTTTCTCAAAAATAAACTCTTAAGAATGATTTCAAGATTAATCCCTATGAGGGTCCACAGTTGGAGCATAAATGGGAACAGGTGAAGGTGCCTATCCCAGATCTTAGACAATATGCAAAATAATCTCAATGATATTCTGGTATATGGGAGGGTTTTCCCACAATAGTTTATCAGAATATTCATCCTAGATCCTATTCAAAAATCTTTTTAGAGGAATGATGCTACACATAAGAAAAAATTTTGAATATATTGTAAGACCACTCAGATCAATACTCACACAAGGAAAAAAGGGAAAATAATCCCATAATATTAGATATTAAGATTTGTATTTCAACCAATCCATATCTAAAATAAGGAAAATACTATAATTATTCTCCAAGACACCTTTAACCCATGGTGACTTAAGGATCATTACAATGAGATATGTCTAGGAAACTGCTCGCAACTACGTCCTAAGTCCCGACAAGATTCTCCCAACTATATACCAATATCCAGGAAAGATGCAAAACCTAAAACTTTTATACAGCCTTTTCAAGAACCATCTTAGATACCCTGGTGTCCTAATACTTGGTCTATCTCTATCATGGCCCAAAGGGCATTCCCAATCCCCATGGATTAGAAACTAGCACCTGGAATCACACAAAATAAAAGAGGGAATGAATTTTTCATAAGAAAAGAATAAGATAAATACACATATAAATATTCTCAAAACTCCAAAGGGAGAGAGTACCAGAAACCAAACAAGAATATTAAAAACCCAAAATATAACATCATCAAATCACTCAAAATTAGGAACTTAAACTTGACATCCAAAAATAAATATTACTCTAAGCCCAATGGATTGAGAATATCGACCTATTCCAAGAGGCTCTTTCCCTTTTCTTGGAACCGGGGGAATAAAATCTACAAATTCCCATAGAAAAAGGTATAGAGTGAGATAAAAGCCAAGTAGGATCTCACAAAGTTGTCCATAAAAAGATTCCATAATAATAAACCAAACCATTGTTTCAATTTATATAAAAAAAATTCATGTTAGTACATTTTAATATTAAAAAAACATGTTTTAATTTCAAAAATGTTGGTAATATTTAAAAAATGTATTAAATAATCACTTTATATAAAATGAATTATATAAATCACTAATAATGTGTAAATAAGTTTCAAAATCAATGGAATTTATAATCAAAATATTCATAGTAAGAACCATGGTCATCTGCCATACAATATGATAATTTCTAGTTATAGGATCCTCACACTCACATATTAGGGATCATGGAAATATGTGTATATAAACCCCTCTGGATTAGGTAGAATAAAACTCATCAACATACCATCGAGGAAAATATATGCCTAACTAGATTTTTGTCAGAGTTTTCATTGTGAATCCATTTCTAGGTAATTACAATCCTATATTAAATAGTATATCTAGTGAAATTATGGATGTTTTTTGAATGAATTCTAATCCTTATCACATTAGTTATAACTCTCATTTACCCATTTACCTTTACATTGATAATAAAAATTTACTATGGTTACTATACATATTGACCAAAAATTAATTTTGACCTTATTAACTAATATAATTTATGATAATTAAAAATATAGTATCTATTTTATCAAATTAAATTCATATAATTGGATGAATTTATTATAAAATTAAACCCAAAAAATATAATGAAAAATAATTCTCTCAGAAAATTCCTTTTAAATATAAAAATGTTCATATACCAAATTCAAGTATAATATTGTTTAAAATAAAATTTATTGGATTAAAATTAATTAAAATTAACTAATTAAATTTTAAAACTAATCCAAAAACATAATGTGACTTTTGAAGTACTTGAAAGTAAAAAAAAGTTTTCAATAAAAACCTTTATTTTTCACTATTAATGGAAAAATAAAACATTTTATAAAGTTACCAAAACATAATTCTAAGATAATGTTTTCATGATGAATTAAAAATTTATAACCTTTTTATAAAATAAATTTTCTAAAAGTCACAAAAATTAATTATAATAATTTCACACAAAAATTAATAGAAATATTTTTTTGTGGAGAACATATTTTTAAAGCATAAAATGACTTTTCTAAAAAATTGTGTGCTTATTATATAATATTTTACCAACAAATTTTTATTGAGTAAGAAATTTATATACATTTCATAACATGGATAATACTATTCATACCCCCAATTTAAGGGTAAGGTTATCAATAAAAAATTTAAATAGTAATATTTCATGGTTAATTTAGGATATGTGTTGCGTGTTGTATATGCTATTAAAGATTGCGATCTTTTAAAATTTTAGTATATTACATCGATATTTAAATTAAAAATATTTTCTATATTATTATTCTATAAAATATTAATAATGGATATATTTTTAAAAATTAAGATAAAAAATAAAAGTCGCAATTTTATGTTTTTAGGATTATAGATAAATAAATAATTATTATTTTATAAAATTTCATTAATATATATTATTTAGTAAAAATATAATAAAATTTTATGTTCATATAATTAAAAAAATAAGAAAATTAATGTGAAATATATAATTTTACAGTTAATATTTGTAAATATATTCATTAAAAATATAGGATGTTAAATTCTACCCACATAATGAAATTATGAACTCATAATTTTTACACACTGATAACTACTTATAAATGATTTCAAATTTTTTTATAAATAATACTAATAATACTTGATGTTATCTTAAAAAATAACTATGTCATGGTTTTTACATGATTTGAAAGAAATGTATGATAACTGTTAACCTTATCTGATCACAATTTTTATACTTATCATAATAATCTAGAGATAATGGTTATTTATCTATGAATTTATAGCTAGATTTTGTTCAATCCTAATTACCAATAACAAAAAAATATCTATCTAATACCATATAAAATATAACCTTGGCCCACACTTCCATATCAACTGCAAATCATATATATGTTTATATATGTCTTGAATTTAAAACACACCCACAAAATAAAATGTTTAGTGTCTTGGGAACTAGGAGCATAATAAATCGTCAACATATACTCATATAATAAAATTTAATTAGATCCTTTATCAATGAACATTTATAGATCTATAAAAATCACTTTATCACTTGAAATCACTTGGATATGGGATATATTAGAAAATAATGAGTTCAAATGATTAGTATGGGGTATTACAATAACAAATTAAACATAATGGGGAAATCAATTTACCATAAACAAGTGAGATAAAATATCATTAATTAAATAAATTTTTTAATAGAATAATATTGTTAAATTATAATAGATGTTGAATTTGTATGATAGAATAATCATTAATCATGGAATAAAACATGAACAAGTTTAGCTTGAAATAAAAATATACACTATATCATAAGGATATAAAATTATTAGATAATAATCACAAACCATAGTGACATAAAATATTAATATAACACATGAATAATAATAATAATAACAAAATATATAATGAAACCATTCCAATACCATCATAAAATTACAGATGAAGGTAACTTTATCATATCCACAAATAACATAATAGACAAAGATAATAACATCATGTCTCGAATAAAATCGTGAAAAAAATATAAAAACATCACATCCATACATACCATAGTGATTTAATCATATATAAAACTTTATGAAATGTATTATAAGGCTATATAATTTTAGGCCCACCCACCACATAAGGATATATCTATACATAACTTCTCACCATGAATGCGAAAAAAATCATAAATACATAAAATTCATGGAATAATAAACTTGTGGAAGTAAAATATTCTTCATAATAAATAAGGTAAATATATAGGTAAATACCATCCAATTATAATAATAAGGTATATGGTATTATCATAATATATAATAAAATGTTATAAAATCATGTTAGTAGATTTCCCTAGTTAATTGAATAGAAAGGAAATCAAGGGAACATAATTCAATCAGAAGAATGAAGTATATGGAATTTATGATGGAAATGTTTTGGAAGAAATATTATCAGTATAGATGTTTGATGATATTATAAGGAAATGGTATTTATAGATAATTCCTCTCATGAATATTTCATTTTCACCACTATACATATTTATTGGAACTTGAAAAATTAATTAGTGGATTATTTTTTGATAATATATATTAATAAATAATATTAATGTCAAGTAAATACAACATAATAAATATTCATATGGTATAATTTTAATATCCTATTGACATATATGAAAAATTCATTAAAATATCACTATAAATTATGGTAGTTTTAAGAAAAAATTTATTATCATTTATGAACTTTTCATATAAAAATGGGAAAATTTCATTTTTAAGGGATCACATAAATATTTTATTTTTTTTAAAAATTAAAATTTTAAAAATTAATATCAAATATGACATATAATATAAATATGATATTTAAAAAAATAACCATGATAAAAATGGGGCGTAAACTAGATGAAAAATGTTGAAAAAGGGAATTTTATAATTCATTGTGATGATTTCATTAAAATAAATGAATAAGTAAATATCAAAAATATTTTTTAATATGTGATACAACTGATGATATAAAAATTTAAAAATAAAATGAAACAATAATATAATCAAGAAATTAAATTTTTTAATATTAAAGAAACATGAAGGTGAAGATGTAAATTGAAAAATAATTCCCTAAAAATATTTCAATGTTTAACATAAATAAATAATAGGAAGGGTGTCATAAAAAAGGAATAAACATAGAACGTAATTGAAAAAATATTTATAAATAACAAAAAGTTATAAAAATATAAATTTAAAAAGAATAAGATAGATAGATAGAGAGTAATAGAGAACATAACCATAAGAATGGAACATAGTGGGAGTAGACCATTACAAAAACCATTATGTTTGAACTATAAGACAATAAGAGATATTAAAATGAAATAATACCTTAAAAATATATGGAAATATGTATTTAATACTTTTAATACTTTATATATGTTATATAGAAGTGAAAAAAGATCCTAGAGAAGTAAGACATGGAATGAATTGTAATTTTGAAAAAACCCCTTAATTTAAGTCCTCTATCATGTCATTTATCCTATGAATTAAAAATTAATAAAATTATATCTTTTAGTTTCCTTATTTAGAGATATTTTAATTATTATTTATTTTTTTTCCTATTTTATTGATTTATGATCATTTATTGTTCATTTATTTAATTTTTTTCTTATGTCAGTCATTTTAATTTTGTTCGATTCATAATTCATAAGATAATTGGTTTTAATGAAAACATGGTGGTCACTATATAATAGTTCCATAAAATATATATGATTCATGGTATAATATTTAAGTCTTTTATAATGTGAGGGAGTTTAGTAGTTTAGTAGATATTAAAAATTTAGAGAATCTTCCTCATTAATCTTGTTTTAGACATATAAACTGACCATGATAAATAATCATTAATATTGTTAATATAATTAATATTTTTTCAATCCAAAATCTTAATAAAATTAACAAAATTATTAATATTTTCTAGATACACTAGAGTTATATTTAGATTATTCCCAATTGTCATAAGTGATGGTAAAAAATCATTGTTCACTTAGGTATTGTAAGACTTCCATATGTGAATGATGTATTTAATGGAGTTTATAAAAAGATGAATATATATATATATATATATATATTAGTTTCGTAAAAAATTATAGTATATTTATACTATTATTTTTAAGTAAATTTAAAAATAACATATATTTTTCAAAATAATGTAAATAGAATGTAAATGAAAACCATGATTTTTCAAAACCCTTACTTCAATATAGTAATGAATTATGAAAATGTTTCCATAAATGGGCATATGTAGGGACTCATTGATAATGGATCTATTTGATGTTAATAACATTTGAATATTATCATGGAAGAAAATTATGAGCGTGGTTAAAATATTTAACGTCAAAAGAGTGGAAGTCCCTTGTGAGAGTAACACTCCACTGAGAGGGGTGATGGATCTATGATTACCAAAAAAAAACTCTTAGCTTATTTAACCATCCTGGTATGTGGTAAAAGGATGAATATTGTTACGATATAATGATTATAGAATGAGTGAGAAAGAACAAACATGGAATAAGACTGAATTAAAGGCTTATTAAATCTTTTTATCATATGGGAAGTCCTTAGTGTGAAATAGTTGAAATCTAGATACACATGTCACAATTTTATTATCAATAATAATAGGGAAAAAAATATTGATGGCATGAAATTCCAATGTATAAGATAGTTGAAAATAATTATCATGTAGATTGATATCCACTTTCTCGACCTCAAGTTCCTCCAAAATTTTCATCAAGTTTTCACCTTTGTTTTTCTACTAAAATATCATCCAAACCATCCATAGAACACTCCATTAAATTTATCATAAAATGAATCAAGGTTTTATGACAATTAATTGTTTTTTTTATTGGGGAAATACACCATTCTATTTATAGAGTATACATGCATTATGGAACGATTGCTTCCATCACAACATGATTCCTAGATATGAAAGATATTATAAACTGAATCACAATGATCCCTATCTACAATTGAGGCATGAAATAGATAATTACGATATAGACTCTATATCTAGTCATATCTATCTATATCTATGGAAAACGAGTATTGTAATGACCATCATAGTTGTGATGTGGTATAAATAATCTCATTAACCGGTGGTGCTCATAATTTTCATGGTCAAGATAGTGAAGTATGGAATAAATCAATTAAAACATCCGTATTTACATTATATTATGATACCATTTGACTTCCTTTGTAATTTAGAACTTATTTATTATGGACTAGTATTCACTATGAATTTATCTCCTAACAATCCCTTTGAGTCATCCTTTATAACATAATGTGTCTAACTTTAGTATGGATCTCCTTTGTCTCAACTTCATCATAGAGAATCAAACCCAACTATGTCCTGATATTTTACATCATAATGACACCCTTTATTTGTAATGCTATCATAATGAAATAACTATATACAACATACCATGAAACCATTTAACATAGAAAAAAACTCATTAAATTTTATTTATCTCTTAATATAAAAATTTCTTCCACTCCTTTTTGATAAACTTTTTAATAAATAATACCCAAAAAAATTAAAAAAAATTAATTAATTTCCTCGATAAAATAGTCAAATCATTCCTCTCATATTAAGTATATACACACACCACACAATAAGATTGAATGGTGTTTGTTAGAGTCCTCCAACTCTTGATGTATGTTTAATGCCACTTTCACACTGTTTTAATTCAGATCAACATGAATATACCCTCTATATATTCTATCCATAAAGAGTTTATTCAAAATTTAAGGCTCATTAACTACCCCCAATCATTAAATAATCTCTAATTAACTAAGTGAGCTTTTACCTCACCCATATAATTTATTGGAAACATTAAACTAAATGCCTGAGATCTCCATGATTCATCTTTAAAAAAAACTCCACAAGTATCTATTCTGATCATCACCAATAAGAAAAAATAAATTAGGGTGTCTCCCTCATTGTTAGAATATCTCCCTTCCTATTCTACCCCTTTTTTAGAAAATTAAATAGAATTAAATATGAGAATAAAAAATTTTAGAGATTTTGGAAGAGAATACACTACCAATAACAATATGATGTTCTAAAATAAATCCTTCTTAGAAGTTTTATAAATATATCATCAACTTTGTTCTTTGTTACAACATATTTTAATGATATCTTATCAGTTTCCACCATTTCCTGGATAAAGTTTTACTTAATGTCAATATTTTTCACCTTTGAATGTTTCCCAAAATTCTTTAAAAATTTTATCTATAATTTGGTCACACCTAACCATTAATGGGTATGAGAAATTTACATTTATGGTTTTGATCTATGACTTCATTCATATAATTTCAATAATGGGTTGAATTACTACAATAAATTTTTCTTTTATTATGCTCATTGTGATAGAAAGTTTCAGCTTATAGATCCTTACAATGCTTCTTAATATAATATGTAATAGAACTCTAGAAGTTAACTATTGATTTATCACACTCTATACCAATATATATTGAGATGAATATAAAGTTGAAAAAACGTGTTCATGTCTTACCTCAAACCAACCATCATTTGCAACACCCTGAGATTTTGGGAAATATTTATTTTTTAAAATAAATTTTTGTTTTTTGATATTTTTCATTAAACACAAAATTTAATTTATCTTGTGTTATACACAACATGGATTTTTGCTTGCATCACATGCAACACTCACTGTAGCTTTCATTACATGCAACACCGAGTTTTAATGAAACATGATATACTTTTAAAATATTATTATTTATTACGATAATTATCACCTAATAAGTAGAATGGAGGGTATGAATAAGATTAACTAAATTATTAAAATATATGGTCTAAAAATATGTATATAATAAATTATTTGGTAACTAATTAATTATAAATTAAAATAAAATCTATTTGACAATAAAGGAAATCTTTTCATAAAAAACTATTTTTATGGGAAAAAACAATTTTTACCTTAATAAATTAAAAAAATAATTTTTGGTGAATGATTTTAATGAAATTTATATATTATATTTTAAATAAAAATTTTAAAATTTATCTTATGTGTTTTCTTTATAAAAGATTAGAATAAACTCAGTTTTACACTTAAAAATATATTTTTTTTTCAGAAAAGAGGTGTTGTCTCTTTTTTGCACACTTATTTTAAAATTATTATTTTTTATAAATTTTGAAACTTTATTTGAAAAAATAAAATTCATTTTCAAAATAAGAATGTCAAAATTACCTTGGAGTGAATTTTTTATAGTTTTATGATAAGATAAATATTTCGATAAATGATGAAAAACATTGGTTTTTATTAAGATTTTTTATTTATTTTAAAGAATTTAAAATTCTAAAAATTATTTTAATATAGTTTTAAAAGTAAATTTAGTTTAATTATATATCTATTTATCCAATATAGGTTATTAATATCAATTTCATATTGAATTTTTATATAAAATCTTTTTAAACTTTTGAAACATTTTTCTTTGGAAAACCACATTTTTATCACATCAACGAGACTAATTTTAAATTAAAATTTTGTACTTAAGTGAATGGAATTTGAAAAAATTGATTTAATATTTTGAATCATCATTATTTATATTATCTAATAATTTCAAATTAATTTTTGACCATAATGAATAGTAAAAATAGTAAAAATCAATTACGGCTATTAAGTTTAAAACATGTTAACCAGGTGTTAAACTAAAACAATTAGGGGTAAAATGACTTATAAACTTATCAAAATCAAATTTTATGGAAATATTTAGACATTAAAAATTATAATGTTCAATAATCCATCATTTTCGATCATTCTTCATTTGAAAAACACGAGCACATATTTTTTTTTCAAAAATTATAAGTGTGCCACTCATGTAAAGAACCAGATTTTCCATGTATATTTTTAATTATATGGAATTATTACAAGTCTATAAAAATTGATGGTGTGTGATTCTGACGCCCGGAGTGCCCGAAAAGAATTTCTGAACTTTTTTTTGGGTACGTTTAGTACAATCATGAGTGACATTTTCTAACTTTTGAACCATTGCTCAGATTAAAAATTTGAGGGCACCGTTGAATCCACTACATCGAGATTTGATTAAGGGAGGCTCTACTTTGATCGTAGTAGGTACAAAAAAAAGTTATGTTTTTTGACTTTTTAAAAGAAATGAAATAAAATAATTTTTTTATTTTATTTTATATCCTCGAATGGACAAGAAAACAGGTGGGGCCAGTGATGTGTTAAGACAATAAATGGCTTGACCTTCCAACCCTAAGTAATGACATCATTGGGGAGTTAGGAAGCTTCCTAATTGATGAGCCCCATTAAATTCCAACATCGTTACTTACCCTCCCCCTCTTCTATATATGTGGAACTTGGGGAGGGGTATCATCATGGATTCACCAAGCAACAATGTGATGAAGGAGAACCGCGATGATGAACCCTTAGAGGACAGAGCTGAACCTAGCGAGAGGTGATGGAAGACACCGAACCACAAACTGAAGGACGATGTATGAGTGGCATCGTTGAGAACCGGTTGTGGGAACAAATAACACCAACCCACCTTCAACCCACGAAGGCTCTCCAACGGGTTACGAGGTAGGGGTTATTCATTTACATTTTTTTGAATGATTTACCCATACCCATTTTTGAATAATATGAAGAACATGGACCAACCGTATAATGGGTTTATTTGCGATTCATTCGTTCTTTATGGGAGGTTGTTTTGGGGTAACTTAGTGGGGGTTTTTGAGTATTGTTTAATTCAATTTATTATTAAACCCTTAACCCACCTCAGGTTTACGAGCTAACGTGGAGGACACGGTCCTAACGAAACAGACCCTAACACTCCTATACTTTGATAATTTTGCACCTCCATGGAATACCGAAGGCACGATGATACCGACTCAATATGTTGGGGATAACGCATCGACACACGCCACAAGAGGTGGCCACGACACAAAGACGTGGAGGTCATCGGAGCGGCCGACATCGGCTGATCACAGAAGAGGCGTGAAACATTATTGCACGCTGCTGATGAACAATGGAGGCTACTGCTCGTCAGCCGCGGGAACCGGAAAAAGGCTTCTGACACACTGGCCGGCTGCGCGTGATGGGGCTGTGTGTCGTCGCGCGCCACTAGAGAGGTCAGTTGGCATGCCAGTCGACCGCGACGAAACTGGTAGGGGTGGGGTACGCCCTTAGAGGTGCACCCATGCAGCAACAGGGTCACAGCCTGCGTTGGCTATGGTGAGAGCAGGGGATGCCAGATCGATCGACGACCGGTGGACAGGGTGAGCGCTAGTGGTGCGCCCGGCAGAAAAGCCACAAACCGTCGGCCGAGGCACGAAGGACCCGCGGTGCCACGTGGTACCACATTGGGTCAACCATCATGGGTTGACCCACTGACGTGGTTCCATGCCATGTCATCCCTACCCGGATGCGCCGCATGCAGGTATCCCTATCAGCCTGCGCCGCCAGGCGGGTGGCACCACTAGGACGGCCCAACAGGCCAACCCGCTGCGCAGCAGGCCGACCCACGACCCAGTAGGGTCCGGTTGGGTTGAACCAGGTCAGGTCAACCCGAGTCAGTCCGGGTTGACCCAGGTCGATCCAGGTCGACCCGGTCTGACCGAGGCAGACCGGACCCAGACCCAGTACCAACCATTTACACAAAACGGGCCCTAACTTCTAAACCGGATGTTCATTTGATGAACTGTCTCTGGGAATGGGTTCCTTGGATCGAGACAATCCTTTGACTTACTCCATGAGAGTTTTGGAGAAACTTGGAGTACGACCGGGTTGGATCGCACCTGAATCCAACCGGGCCCTTGGTAGCGAAATTCCAATAACGCACAGACCAAGTGTCTGGTTTACGTGTTATCTTTTGTGTTGGAACTCTTATGACATGACGAATCATCGTGTTACTTATTTTTGAGACTTAGTTCTGGTTAAAATATGATCAATGGGTCAGGAAGTAGTTTTCCCAAGCGCGCTATGTAATGAACCCCACGACTGGCTGAGACTTGACGACTACTGATCTTTCGACTTGGAGTGACACGAAATACAAGTGGGGAGCACCTCTATGTGATTTGGAAGAACCAAAGTGGGGAGAGACTCCGTGTGACATGGCAGACCCACGGTAGTCGACCAGAGGTGTACCTCAGTAGGCCATGTGGGGGATTACCTTTGTGTAACGCGACATAACCATGGTGGGGAGTGCTTATGTGTGACGCGGTGGAACCACAATACTCGACAGGAGGAGTACCTCAACAGTACAAAGTTAGTGGGAAGTGCCTCTGTGTGACGCGACATGCCCACTATACTCGTTAGAGGAGGATTTCTTCAGCAGCTGAGGTGTTCGACGTTGTGACTGGGAATATTACTTATTCTTAGGCCTAGAGAATCCATGGCTGGCTATCAACATTCATAGATATCCTGTGTGGGTTAGCATCATAGTCATGTTTATTTGAGTTGTAGACCTGGTTTGAGCTGAGACTTTAATTGAGTTGTGTCTATTGCTTTGTGATTTGAGATGGAGTTCATGCATTGTGGTTTTCCTTATGGAATTATGAGAGATATTCAGGGGTCTCAGGGTCCCTACTGAGTATCGTTATACTCACATCTTCATGGTCTATGACCATACCTTATTTTTTCATATGTATACGATGAGCAACTGGGCTGAGGTTTGAGGGAGCCGGGACTAGGCGGTAAGCGGAGGAGATAGGTGGGTGTGGAGTGCTGAGGAGGCAATATGTACCTACCCTTCAGGTAGGATCCTCATAGGAAGACTCAGTAGATATTTTAAATTTTTTAGTTGTATTGTTCCTTTATGTTGTATTTTTACTTTTCAGTTGTACTCGTACTTTCATTTGGACTTGTATTCCTGCCCCTTTTACTTTCAGCACTCCGTTTTCTACAGTAGTTTACTTCACAGTCGCTTCTTGTTGTTTTCTCAGATTGTGTGTTATACAGGTTTAAAGGAAATTCCTTCCCATTTTAGGGAATATGCCTTTCGGTGCTAGTTTCTAGACCTTGGCCTATGGAAGGCGGGCTTGGGGTAGTCACGGCATGAGCCCTGGGGGACGAGTCGTGACAACTCAACTCACTTATAAAAGGCCACCACATATTTTCACCTATTCATAATTCCAAAAAACATTGGATTAGACAATACCTTCCAAAATAACTTCCTTAAATCCCATAATATCATTATATAAGCCTCATTGTTTTCATAAATACAACAGAATAAGAATTTTGGTGCAAACCAAAAGATGTTGTCTGAAGAAGTGGTAACGTTTCTAATTGAGAATTTTATTTTATTTCTTCATCTAACTTCAAAAATTATTATTAAAAAATTCTGATATAATAAACTCAGTATGTTAAATATAATTAATTTTTTTATGTTAAGTTAATTTCCTAAAACTACCTCAACTTCCATCAAATTGGATATAAAATCACCATTCATGTGTATGGCGAACTACTGGCTTGCAAACTAATGTTATATGTTTTCCTTCACCACTTATCATAGATGAATATAATGATGGATTTGAGGTTTATATATGATATTTATAATAATACTATACCTTTTTAATTATAATACCACATATAACTTCTTACCTCCCACCCTGTTGGAAAATAATAAGGTCGTTCATGTGTACAGTGGACCACCACCTCGTGAACCGATGTGATGTGTTTTTCATTACTATTTTACTATTATAGTAATAAGAATATATTAAATAAATTTATATAATATTTTTAACATAATTATAATTATTTAATTATGATATCATATATACCTTCTTACTTTCATTTTTGTGGGGGTTATGATAATTTCATTCGTGTCTACGATGAACTATCGCCTCGCGAAGTGATGTGAATCATTTCTCACTAATGCTTTGCATGAAATGTAATTAGGGTAAATATAATTAATATATGTGATATATATGAAATAAATATGATTATATAATGGGAATATATTATTTATATTTCATTCATTTCAAATGTTGAGAAAATAGAAATGGAATTCATGCGTACGTTCGACCTACTGTTTCCATGAATGATGTATTTTATTTTCTGTCCATAACATTAATTGATTAATATAAATTCATATATAATGAATATTTATTATATTAATATCATGTTTAAAATTATGGATATGATGGAACCATTATAATATTAGTAGTACTGAAAATAAAAAAAAATTAAAACATACACAAAAAAGAAATCAATTATTACCCAAAACATTATTTTTAAAAGGAATATTTAATAAAAAGGTAATAGAAGGTGATAAGTAAATCATACATGGTATGATATATATAAATATTGTTATTTAATTGATTTATAATAAACTTATATTTAGTATACAGTTGGTTGAAACATGTATGAAGGAAGTTGATCCTTAAGGTAAGGTATTTCCGTCTCACTTTTGTTTCCCACGAGACAAATTCCATATTCACCATGTGTTTCTTTTATTTGGTGCATATAATGAACATGAATATATTTTTAAATGATTATATAGAAAATTATTATGATTTAAATTTCCATTTGAGTATCACTCTTTCATTGGGTTTACAGTTTCAATGTTACCAATGCGGTAATGGATTTTTGTCTCAACTTTCTTTATTTGAGAAATGTGTTATGTTATGCACCTATATTCTTCGATGAGGTGTATATAAAACCACATTGAGAAGTAATATAATTAATTTATTTTTTATCATTATATTTTTTGTTTCATTTAATTTTATTCCTTAAAGGGGATTATGGTTCAATTTTACCAAAGTGGTAATGGTTTTATGATACAATCTCATCGTTTATAGAGATTCATTATATTTATGCTTCCAATGATGAAGTATTATGATCCAAATCTCAGGAAACCTATGGATTTTATTTTTTTTCTTCTAGTTATTCCTTTAGAATACACGTGTTCCTTTTATTTTACTCTCTTTATGTATTGAAGAGTTAAAAAGTATGTTTTTAAGTAAAATTGTCTTTATTTATCTCTTTAGTTGAAAACATTTGTTTCTTCCAAAACTGTGTTTTCATAAAAAATTAAAAAAAATGTTTTTCAACATTTAATAAATAATTTATTAAAGTTATTTTTAACCATGTTACTTTTTACAAGATATTTTGAAGGTAATATTCATTTCATTTTCCAAAAAATTTGTAACGTCCCAAATCCAGGTGCCACTCAACGGGTGCCCCGAACCCGGTTGGTCACATGACCTCAAGCACATTTTCCCAAATGCCAGAGGCTTCTGACTAACAGCGAGGGACCATGTATGATAGTGGGGAAACTATGCCCTCATTTGTCAAAGTGTAGCACAGCGGAAAAGAATTATATAACATACAACAGCAGAAGCAGTAAACAATATATAACTGAAATGGATAAATGATGTAAAAGAGAACCAACAGTCATATATATGAGATACAACATGTCACTATTCTATGAAAATATCCACAACAAGATATACTGAAATACAATACAATACATGTCTAGTACAGGGTACAACCAAATAAAACCAAAGCAGAATACACAAAACGCAGCAGCATCGTAAGCCTAGGCTCGGTCCCATGCTCTCCTACTCCTCTACCACAATCATTTACCTGTATGAGGACCCATTACCCTATCTACATCTGCAAAAATATAGTCTATTTGGGCTGAAGACATGACCCAAAGAGGGTGTGAGAAATAAATCCCAGTTGACACCCACCAAAGGCCCATGCCCAACTGTTCGTGAAAATGTGCAATAACAGCTAAGTAGTAATAAATGCAATAAACTAACCATTACTCAAAAGTAACTAACTACCAGTTATATTTCCATTTTAATATTAATTAAATAATTTAATTTAAGATATCACCACAGTAAATATCCTAAGTAAATAGTCAGTGTCCTCAGACATGAAAACCTTACCGACAGGTAAATAGAATCAAAACCCATAGGTGTCTGCCCACATGCATATCAAATAATGCCCACAAGCGTACTAGGTGTCTCCCACAGGAACAGAATCTAATACCCACTAGCATGAAAGGAGTTTCCCACAGGATAAACAGAACATTACCCACAGGCTAATCACAGCACTTCCCTCAGGATAAACAAGTAATCGGGCCATGCCCAACATATAGGAAAGAAATTTATATACAATTCCTCTCAAGGAAATTTAAAACATGCTAAACTTTACGGTATACCCTCGGGTAACCAGGCCAAATGGCTAAACAGAGGAACACACCCCAGGGGTGGTCCTGGATCCAAGAATTGATCCCAAATTGAAATTTATAATTACATTCAATTACCTATAAAATCCTAGGTATTTAAAATAGCCAATGCCTTATCCATACGATACCCCAACATGGGTTCGTAGAACAATGGTACACGAATTCACCACAGCAGTTGGAAATAAACACCATACCACCTACCTCGATCGCCCCTGATCGGTATAAGTGAACGATTCCTCATGAAACACCCAAGAATGGCATAGATCCATACGGTCCCAATGTGATCGGCGGAAGTGAAAACGGATTCCCGGTGTGCGGTCGGGAGATCTCTGAAGCTCCGCCCATCCTCCCGAGCTCCTCCGGTGTTCTAAGATTCCTCTATGAACAGAGGAGGCTACTGCCCATTTTAAGAAAAAAAAGAAACTACACAGCGTTTACTTTTCATTTTTTTAATTGTTCCTCTGGTGGATACTCGCCAGTGCGACACTATTCACTTGCCGACATGAGTACACGGTGTGTGTTTATGAATATACGGCGTGTTCTATCGCTTAGCTGGTGGCTGCCTTCACCGCCTTACTATTCACCTACCAACTGACTACATGGCGTGTAAATACCCACTACACGATGTGTAGTCAGTTTTTACACCTTTCATCACCGGCAAGATTACACACCCGGTGTACTCATCCCACACGGATAAAGTACACGGCGTGTGGAAAATTACATGGCGTGTACCCACAAAATTTGAGATTTTCCCCATTTTCCTTATTTTCTAAAAAACACTAAAGGAAGGAGGAAAATAAAAAACCTGTACCTCAAAAATTAGAACCAGGTTCTTACAATCTTTCCCCCTTAAGGAAATTCGTCCCCAAATTTCCCTTCCAAGGGTGGTGAAGATAAAGCGGTGAACAACTCTGGACACTGAGCATGTACATCAGCCTCCCACTCCTAGGTTTCGTCCTACACTCGACCATGCTGCCTTAACACCCATATGAGAGGAACCGACTGGCCTCAAAGAACCTTCGTGCTTCTATCAACAATACGAATCAGATGCTCCTCAAAGGACTCATCGACCTAAAGTTCAACTTCCTCAGGTTAAAAGATGTGATATGTGTATGAATGATAACGGTGCAACTAAGATACATGGAAGACGTCGTGTATGGCCCAATACCTCTATGGTAACTGCAACCGATAGGTAACCGACCCGACTCTCTCCAGAATCTCAAATGGCCCCACATACCTCGGTGAAAGTTTACCCTGTTTCCTGATCCACCTGTGTCCCAACCTCAGCAAAACACGCAAAAACACATAATCCCCGACCACGAACTCCAAAGGTCATCTGCAGCAATCAGCGTAAGATTTATGAAGATACTGTGAAGTAGCCATCTTCTTCTATATCAAATGGACCTTCTCTAAAGTCTCCTTCACAAGACGTGGTACCAGTAAAGCTGCCTCACCTACCTCCAACCAGCATAATGGTGATTAGCATGGCCTACCATTTAAAGCCTCGAATGGTGCCATATCAATAGTTTCCTGAAGACTATTATTATAGAAAAAATATACCAGGGGTATATGCTTCTCCCAAGATCCCCCAAATTCTAGGACACATGAACACATCATGTCCTCAAGAACCTGTATCATACGCTCTAATTGGACATCAGTATGAGGGTGGTAAGCTGTACTGAGAAGAAACTGTGTACCTAGTGCCCTCTGAAAACTCTGCCATAAACAAGATGTAAAACAAGAGTCCCTATCTGAAACGATAGAATGAGGGACCCCATGAAGACGTACGACCTCTCAGATATACAGCTTCCCGAGCTCGTCAACACATAAGGTCTCCTTGATTGGAAAAAAGTGAGCTACCTTCGTAAGTCTTCCCACAACGATCCACAAGACATCACTGCCTCAAGGTAACCTCGACAAACTGGTCAAGAAGTTCATCGCAACATCATCCCATTTAAATTCCAGAATGGGTAATTGATGTAATAGCCCAACTGGCCTCTAATGCTCCGCCTTCACCTGCTGACAGGTGGAACATCTCGTAACAAATCCAGCTACTTCTTTCTTCATACCCGACCACCAGTACTAACGCCTCAAGTCACGGTACATTTTGGTAACCCCGGGATGAACTTCCCAAGCTGAAGTGTGAAACTCCCACATCAACTCATCGCGTATATCCCTTGGAACCCATACTCGTCCATGGAAACACATTACATCATCATCGCCTATCATTAAACCAGGAGGAGGTTCCTCACTTTCCACCGACTGACGTGTAACTAGTCCTTCTGAATCAGATAGTTTTCTCATCCTCACTCTATCCAGGAGGGTAGAGGTCACAGCTAAGGAAGAAATATAGGTTTTCCCCTGACTATCGTGCAACTCCAAATGCATCTCAGAGAATAAAGCCATAAGATGCCACTCTTCACTGGCCTCATGAACTTCCTGTGTCTGAGTCTTCCTGCTTAGTGCATCAGCAACTGCATTACCCTTACCAGGTGTATAGGCAAGTTCAAAGTCCAAGGATTGAAGGTATTCCGCCCACCTTCGCTGTCTCAGATTCAGGTCACGCTGGGTAATGATATATTTGAGAATTTTTTGGTCCGTAAAAACCGCAAAATTCTCTCCCAAGAGATAATGTCTCTAACAGCGTAACGCATGAACAACTACAGCCAACTCGAGGTCATGCGTCAGGTAATTCCTCTCATGTGGCCTCAAATGCCGAGACCCATATGTAACTAGTCAATCGCCCTGCATCAACACTACTCCCAGCCCAATACCTAATGCATCACACTAGACTGTATAGCTCTTCCCTTGCTCTGGAAGTATCAGGATTGGTGATGATGTCAACCTTCCCTTCAACTCTTGAAAGACTGTCTCTCAAGATTCATACCAAAAAAATTTCACACCCTTCTTAGTCAAACCCATCAATGGCGCTGCTAAGCGGGAGAAGTCCTAAATAAAATGCCTATAGTAACCAGCCAACCCCAAGAAACTCCGTATATCAAACAAATTATTATGATGATCCCAGGAAACTACTGCTCTCACTTTCTCTGGGTCTACTAAAACTCCTGCCTCTGAGATAATATGACCCAGGAAGTGTATCTGGTCCATCCAAAAGTGGAACTTTGAGAGATTAACATATAACTTGTGCTCTCTTAGTGTACTAAATATGATCTCAAGATGGGTAGCATGGTCATGTCGAGTGTGAGAGTACACCAAGATATCGTCCACGAAGACTACCACAAAAGATTCTAGATAGGAGCGGAACACATGATTCATCAGAGCCATGAAAACTTCTAGTGTGTTCGTGAGTCCAAACGACATGAACAAGTACTCGTATAGACCATATCTGCTCCGAAAAAATGTGAGAGGTATATCAGATGGTCTAACATGCAACTGATGATATCCAAATCTCAAGTCAATCTTTGAGAACACTTGTGCTCCATGAAGTTGATCAAAAAGATCATAAATACTTAGTAAGGGATATTGGTTCTTAAACATCAGCTAGTTCATCTTCCAATAATCCAGACAAAGTCTAAGGGTACCATCCGCCTTCTTCGCAAAAATGACTGGCGAACCCCAAGGAGAAGTACTGGGTCAGATGAAACCCTTTGAATACAACTCCTCTAACTGTCTCTTGAGATCCTGAAACTCAGGTGAATCCATGCTATAAGGAGGAATAGACATTGGTGCTACTCCTGGCACAAGATCAATAGAGAAATCCACCTCTCATTCCAGAGGTAGACCTGAAAAGTCATCTAGGAAGACGTCCCTGAAACGATCAACTACTGGAGGGAAATCCTTATGACAAGTTCCCTAGTCATCCAGATACAAACTCTCAATATGGGCTGTCACACCACCTCTCCCACGATGCTCAGGTCTAGATCGACTCACCTGAACATCCCATTCGCCCTTGTATAGAAACTCTCCACCCTATGGTGACGTGAAACTCACCCTACAACGATAGAAATCTATAAAGTCTCAAAAGGGTATCAACCAGTCCATCCTGAGAATGATATCATAGCTCGTCATCTTTAGGACATAGAGGTCCCATAGAAAATGACACCCACCAAACTTTAGGGGGCACTCCTTGCACTGTCGTACACTTGCTGTTCTAATACCCAATTAAGTGTCTGGCGTTATAACACTAGAAGAAGAAGAAATACAGAGCCCAAGGCTCTCTACAATGGGCACATATATAATCTATGTGTAGCAACCGTATCGAAAAGTACTACAGATAAAACAGAAACTACTAGAATAGTACCTCGGATAGTAGAAGGTCCGAGATCCTGCTTCTATTGGGTCTATTGCACTGTATATGCCTGTCCAGTGCCACGACCCTGTGACACAGCCTGGATACCCTGAGCTGTCCTGCCCTGCTGCCTCTGAGATCCTGGTGTCTAGCTACCACGGCCACGACCTCCATCTCTTCCTGCACACCCTGATGTATTCCAGTTTCCTGACTGGTAAGGAGCTGCCAGTACTAATCCAGCATGTGGAGTCTGCACAGAACCTCTCTCACTATCCACTGGTGGAAATTCCCTGCAAAAGCACTGCAGATGACCCATCCTGCTGCAATCTCGTCATTCCACTGGGTCATGTGGGCACTGTGGTCTCTTGTGCCCCTCTTTACCACATTGGTATCACATGAACTGGCCACCTGAAGTATTCTTCTGGATGGTACTTCCACCATGAGAGAAATCCATATTCCTCTTCCACTTACTGGTAGTCATAGTACCAGAGATTGGTGTCAAAATGCCCTGGACCACACCACTAGATTATCGTAGGTTCTGCTATGTAATCAGTTCTTGGTTCACAATTTCATGAATGGTAGGCAACCTGAAAACATTCATCAGTTCTCAAATGTCATATCGAAGACCGTCCTCAAAGTTTCTATCCCTCAGCGTCTCATCACCCACTAGAACAGGTGTAAAGTGCTGTAGCTTGGTGAAGCGAGTAGAATAATCCATCAATGACATGGCGTCTTGCTGTAGATTCATGAACTCTCATGTTCGATCTTCCCTCAGCGTCTCTGGAAAAAATAAGTCATAGAAGGCTTCCTGAAAACCTTCCCATGCCATTTCCATGTGATGCTCTGATTGGGTGGTAACATCCCACCACCTATTGGCGGAATCACGCAACATTTATGTAGCGAGCTTGACCCTCCACCCTGGAGCCATCTCCAAGTGCTCGAAAATAGTCTGCATATACCCCATCCAAGACTCCACAGCCTGTGGTCTACCATCCCCTAAAAATGTAGGCAGATGCTGCTACTAGATTATACGAGTCAGCTCTACTATATATGTGGCAGCCGACGGTGCTCCCTGAAAGGTCTGCATAAACCTCATAAAGCCTTCACGAAACTATGCATCAATGCATGTGTCTAGTATAACAGCTGGCGCCACATCTGGTATTGATGGAGGATCCTCTGGTAGCCCATGGGCCACCATCTCAAGAGTATAATCATCGCCGCTCTCTTGGAGAACAACCGGTGGTCATCTCGGCGACATGACTCAATAAGGTCAAACACACTCCTTAGATCAAGATTATAAAAGACTGAAAATAAGGAGACCAAGAAGGGAATAGGAGAAGTAAAGCATTCAAGATTTACAAAACTTGACTACACGACATGTATAAATACTACACGGTGTGTTCTCTCAAGCCATTCACATGGCCATGTACTCCAGCTAAAACTGGTCGATTAACACCCCAAACACACGACATGTCCTCATACTACACGACATGTACTTGAATCCTCCTTCCCTTCCCGGGTCCTTTAACACGACTAAGGCACACGGATCTCTTCTGAGCAAGACTACACGGCGTGTATAACATCTACACGGTGTGTATGGTTTAATTTCCAACTGCCCGTGTCGTTCGTGACATGAATGACTACTCGTCTCAAACTACATGACGTGTTACAACCACACATGGCGTGTACACCACCCTATTTTCCCCAAGCCACATGGATAAGTCCACACAGTCTCTCAACAGTCAAGACTACACGCCGTGTCCCATAGGCACACGACATGTACTAGGTAGGGTAACACCGACCTATGTTGTTAGTGACATGGCCGGGTACCTAGGTCTGACTACACAACGTGTTCAAGGTGGAAACGACATGTATGTCTTAAGGTTTCACCGTCCGTGTTGTTAGTTACACGGGAAGACTCCGGTTCAACACTACATGGTGTGTAAAACTGGTATATGACATGTTCCCCCAAACCATTCTCTAACCCGTGTCCCTGCCCACACGGTCTATGACACGGGAAAAGACTACACGACATATACTTAAGGTACATGGTGTGTACTTAAAAGTTTTCATTTCTTCCCGAACAGAAGAACACACAGCGTGTGTCCATAGAACTACACGGCGTGTCTGTTGGGTTTTACGGACAGTATGCCTCATAAACTACTCTGGAGCGCAGAATAACACTAAAACCAACACCTAAGTTCCAAATTTCGATCCTTGAGGGCCCATACACCCCTTGAATTAAATCTTGGCATCTTACACATGTTATAAAAAGGAAAACACGTTAATGATCCACCAAATTCTGGTTATTGAGGGCCCATACTCCCCAAAAACCAAAGTTTGGAATCCATTCTATCAGAAATCTAACACAACAATTCCCTATCAAATAGTAGGTATTTATCAAAGTAGCTATCACAACAGCATGCTTTTCTAGCACAACAACTAACACAACAACATGCAATTTCTAATGCACCTACATGGCATGGAAATATGAATGGCATGTTATTTATAGCATGTGCCTAAATGATGCATGAGAAGGAATACCCTCATCTCATTGGGTTGCAACTAAATAGAACCCATGTATAACATATAAACAACACAATTACAAGGGTGTCACCCAACAGTGAAAATCAAGTCAACTGTAAAATTGTATAATCAGAACAATTACAATAAACGAGGTAGATTGGATTTTCCCTGTACATGGGTTAGCTACTCCTGGGAACAGCTTATTACCAACTACCATGTCTATCCTATCCCATACTAAGGATCCAAACAGCAAGTTAAAGAAAATAACAACCTCTGATTCCACTTTGTAACATCCCAGATCCGGGTGCCACTCAATGGGTGCCCCGAACCCGGTTGGTCACATGACCTCAAGAGCATTTCCCCAAATTCTAGAGGCTTCCAACTAGCAACGAGGGCCCAGGTCTAATAGTGGGGAAACTATGCCCTCATTTGTCAAAGTGTAGCACATAGAAAAGGAATTATATAACATACAATAGTGGAAACAGTAAACAATATATAACTGAAATGGATAACTGATGTAAAAGAGAACCAGCAGTCATATATATGAGATGCAACATGTCACTATTCTATGAAAATATCCAGAACTGGATATATGCAATACAATACAATACATGTCTAGTACAAGGTACAACCAAATAAAACCAAAGTAGAATACACAAAATGCAGCAGCATCGCAAGCCTAGGCTCGGTCCCATGATCTCTTACTTCTCTACCGCAATCATGTTTTTGTATGGGGACCCATGCACCTATCTACACCTACAACAATATAGTCTATTTGGGCTGAATACATGACCCAAACAGGTTGTGAGAAATAAATCCTAGTAGGCACCCACCAAAGGCCCATTCCCAACTGTCTATGAAAATGTGCAACAACAACTATGCAGTAACAAATTCAATAATCTAAGCAGTACTCAAAAGTAACTAACTACCAGTTATATTTCCATTTTAATATTCATTAAATCATTCAATTTAATATACCACCACAGTGAATATCCTAAGTAAACAGTCAGTGTCCTCAGACATGCAAACCTCACCCACAGGTAAAGAGAATCAAAACCCACAGGTGTCTGCCCACATGCATATCAAATAATTCCCACAGGCATACAAGGTGTCACCCACAGGCACAGAATCTACTGCCCACAGGTACAGAAGGAGTTTCCCTTATGCTAAATAGAACACTACCCATAGGATAATCATAGCACTGCCCTTAGGCTAAACAAGTAACCAGGCCATGCCCAACATATAAGTAAGCAATTTATGTACAATTCCTCTTAAGGCAATTTAAAACATGCTAAACATTATGGTATACCCTTGGGTAACCTAGCCAAACAGCTAAACAGAGAAACACACCCCAGGGGTGGTCCTGGATCTAAGCAGCGATCCCAAACAACAATTTATAATTACATTCAATTACCTATATAATAATAGGTATTTAAAATAGCCAAGGACTCAGCCATACGACACCCAAACATGGGTTCGTAGCCCAACGGTACACAAATTTACCACACCGGTTGGAAATAAACACCAGACCACCTACCTCGATCCCGCATGATCGGTATAAGTGAACGATGCCTCCTGAAACTCCCAAGAATGACATAGATCCGTACGGTCCCAATGTGAACGACGGAAGCATAAATGGATTCCCGGTGCGCGGTCGGGAGATCTCTAAAGCTCCGACCATCCTCCTGAGATCCTCCGACGTTGTAATATTTTTCTATGAATAGAGGAGGCTACTGCCCGTTTTAAGTGAAAAAAAGAAACTACACGGTGTGTACTCTCAAGTACACGACGTGCAATTTTCATTTTTTAACTGTTCCTCTGGCGGCTACTTGCCAGCGCGACACTATTCACTTACTGACATGAGTACACGACATGTGTTTCTGAATACACGGCATGTTCTATCGCTCAGTTGGCGGCTTCCTTCACCGCCTTACTATTCACCTTCTGACTGACTGCACAGCGTGTAAATACCCACTACATGGTGTGTAGTCAGTTTTTACACCTTTCATTGTCGGTAGGGCTACACACCCTGTGTACTCATCCCACACGGCCAAAGTACACGACATGTGGAAAAGTACATGGCATGTACCCACAAAATTTGGGATTTTCCCCATTTTCCTTATTTTCTTAGAAACACTAAATAAAAGAAGAAAAGAAAAAACCTGCACCTCAAAAAAAAGAACTGGGTTCTTACAAAATTACTATTTGGATTTTATTGAAAATTTGAAAACAATTTTGTTTTAATATGACATTAATTGTATTTTTTGGCATCATGAAAACTAATTATTTTAAATATTAATTTATATTTTTTCAAGGTTATTTTCAAGTAAAATTATTTTGAAAATGTGTTATTTTTTAATTTTTTTTCAATGTGAAAAGCTTATTTTCCTAAATAAATGGTTTAAATTATTTTTGTAGCGTAATTTATAATTTTCAAGGTTATTTTTTATGAAAATGATTTTGAATTTTTTTAAATAATAATTTTTCAAATTAGAAGAGGTTTTTCCCAAAAAATGTTTTAAATTATTTTTAAATATTCCTTCATAAGTTTTCAATGTTTATTTCTAATGGAAATGATTTTTGAAATATTTTATGAAGTTTTTGTTTTAAAAATAAATTCTCAAAGAAATTTTATTTTCTTTAAGAAATATTCTAAGTGATATTTATAAAAACATTTCCTTCTAAGCTGATATCCTTTTATATTACCTATGATTTAATAGGGATATGATCCAAGGACACCATTCATATTATTTCTATGAATGTTTTATATTTATTTTGACAATATGTTTATGAAACTCATTTCTCTTCCAGGGGTTATACCATGATAAAATGATTATGAAATCTACTTATTATTCCATGTTTTTTTATTTGATAAAATTATAAAATTATTATGAAACCTATTTTTTACAATGGTTAAGCTTTGTTGAAATTTTAATGAACCTAGTTTCTTTTCAGGGGTTTGGATGGTGATGGTCGCTAAGTCGATCCATCACCCTACTATGGGGGAGGGACCTTTACCATCCTTTGAGGAGATCAGTCCCATTATTTCTCTCCCTTTTCCAACACAGATTTCTTTATTTCTTTACCTCAAATATTACTTTGACCTAAAGTTATAGAATTGTTCGATGTCTTTTCAAAACATTCAATTTTATTCTCGGAGTTCACTGATGCATCGTCTCTTCTTAGTCTAACACTGATTGAATAGTTCAAACAACATCATACTTTAGTGGATTTATTTGATAGGTTTATTTTTAGATATTAGGGATTATAGGATCAATAAATGATGAGTCTCCTGAAAAACATGAACATTGTGATTCAGTTTACATCAGATAATGACTTGGATTGGGCCTTTTCTAGTTCCCCCAGAATCTGAAAATGATCCCAATTATCCTTATTCAAGTGGACTTATGATTTATGCATGAAATGTAATACCCATAACACATATATTTGTGTTATTTTCTCTAAAATCACATTACCTTTTAAAAATCATCTGATTATTCTAATGTTAGGTAATCTCATTGGTCAATATCTATGTTCTGATTGTAGAACTAGATCGGTCTATCACCCTATTTCTCCTCGAATCTGTATGGAAGTTGAAGTCTCAAGAATTTCAATTGGGTATTTTTAGATTATAGTTGGGTAGGATTTTTGGTGAATTTTTTTATTGTTTTTGAGTCATGGATTTTTTTTATCCTCATACATGAATATGGGTCATTCGATGGAAGTATGTAGGAATGGGAGCACAAACATCTACCATCATACTGATGTAGGTTTATGAGGTAGTGGTGAGATTTTGGTGTCTGTTTCTCATGAAGGTCGAAATAAATAATTTTAATTGGGTTTTTAAATTGATCTAAGTAATTTAAAGGTTTTTTACTTCATTCCACATGATGGCGGGGAGTCAACATAGAAACAATTTCCTGTTGGGTTAGTACTTGATCAGTGGGATATGAATGGAACAACAAAGGATGTCATCACCCATAGGGAGGCACATATGTTACTTCCCAATATGAAAGTAGTTGAATTTTTTTGAAGGTTGAAATGTGACTTAGAGGGGGTGTGTGAAACATGTCTTGCCTAGATTTTAATGAATGAAAGTATAGAAACATCCAATATTGAGGTAGGGGAAACGAGAGATGGACTAAAAGGAAAGTAGGTGGTTCATGTAGAAGCTTAGGAATATGTAACAATTTTTATAATAAATAGAGGTATTATGGTCGAGGTGAATACAATATATAGTGTGAGTTTGATAAGAACTAGTCAGACTATTAATGTTATTAATTTCTTTGAAAATATGGAGATTTAAGGTTTGGTATTGGATAAATGGGATGAAACTCAAGCTAGAATGGGAATCCAAACCACAATACCAGTCTCTGATGATTAAATATTTTACGGGATAGATTCATAGGTTGATATTTTTATCCATGTTTTGGTGGAAAATTTCAATGAAGTTCAGAGAATATTCCTTCACAACCAAAGGAGGAAAAAGGGGCAGAAATGAGAAAAGGGGTAGGTAAAAAGTATAAAGGACATAAGGACTATTATCAGTTACCCGATCGAATAAAGATAAGGTCTTACAAAAGGAAAAAGGAAAAAGATTTCAAACCCATGTATCATTACTAAGAAGGCAAATAGAGGTCAATTATTCAACATAGAAAGAAGATGGTAAAGTGTGGGTAGGTCAAGGAACACAAATTGGGTGGCGGTATGTTGGAAGATACAAATAAGGAGTAGGTGGTTACTAATAGCATGGTCAGGGAAGAAGATAGGGAGGCTAGGAAAAAACAGGAAGCATAAGAACCCATCATTCATTCCAATGAAGAGTTGTTAGAGAAAGAATTTGAGATCAATGCTGCACATGAATATTTTGATAGGATGGTTGAGAGGATGATTCAAGTTGACATAAATAAGGAGCAGTTTGTATGAATAAACAAGAAAAATCACATTCTTTCATTTAGATTCAATGAAAGGATAATTAGTGTAGTATAATTTATTTAAAATTGGGATAATATGGCCTATATATTTTAAGACATCATCATGGATGACCCAAACATGAAGGTAATTTATCTTAAATGAAGTCTATATAGAGGTAAGGTTTCTAATAGACTTAAACTTGATTATAATAATTTGATGATAAAAATTGCTATGCATAATAGAAATCTAATTTTGAGTCAGTCATAATGTGATGGGTGAGACAAATATCTACTACTAATTAATTGATTAAATAATGATATATCATGAGATAAATAGGATTCTAATGGGAAGTAAACCCACTTCAGTAAGAATATTGGTCAACTATGATAGTCATGAGAGTAAACCTTTACTACTAAGATGGTTTAGTTAGTGAACTCATTGTACTATAATAGTTTTGGGAACGAGCCTTTACTAATAAGTAAATTACTTTCTATATATTTGTTTCTACCCAAAATCTATGTCTTATGCCTATGTTGTCTTCTCATGGCTCATGTTCTTTGATTACAATATGATTCATGTCTTATTAACTACCAATATTTATGCCATGAATCAAGTTTATGATTTATTATATGTAGGTTATGGTTTTAAAATGTCATTACCATGTTCTCATACCCTTATGAATATAATATGTTGATATTTCCCTTTTTTACCCTTAATGAGCAACTGAGATCTTCCTTTCTTATGTTTCCTTTCCCTAGTTTATGAATAAGGGTTTTAATTAGGGTGTCTCTAAGAATATTACTATATGGGAAGATATTTATGGGTGATATTGGAGATCTTTGAATAAATAAGTGGACATTGTGTCTAGTCTATAATGAAACTAAACCTTTATGGACCTCTGATGAGTTATTATGACATGTATTTTATATTAATCTAAAAAGTTGTATATCCATGTATGGGAATTTTTCATATATATAGTTGATATCATAGGATACATTTAGCTAAACTTTGGAAACTAGAATAAGAAAACATTAGTGATATCCCTAAGGGTATTTCTAAGTATATGTCTATGGATATGTATAATTATAAGTCTAAGGATGATTCAAAGTATAGAAAAATAACCTATAATTTTGTTAAAGTATAGAGCAAGTGGTTTCCAATAAATTAAATCCCCTTCTAGATAATACAAGTGGATGTGGCTATCACATAGAGGTACCTATGGGTAATAAATTCAAAAAGGGTGTATTTTACTGGACTCAATCATCACCTGGTGCATGAAAAGGGTGTTTATAATTAAAAAGTCCATGCTACACACCTAATTTGACACTCTTGAGGTACATGCTTTGAAAATTAACAAATGTTTTATAAACCATCATGAAGGATATGAATAATGACCATGAATGACCTTAGTTATGTCTAAGAGATGATATAGTTAAAATAAGGTGTCATTATTTAGATCTCTTATAAGTTATTTGTATGATTATGTGGTTTTCCAATATTATTATTTTTACTCATGCTATTATTTTTTGTTTTAGTTAATGGTTGTAACTGGGAGGAATATTTTTAATAATAAATGTGATGGAAATTTTTGTGATTATGAGAAACCAAATTGGATGATAACTGGAGAGAAAGATTTTTTTATTATTCATAATCATCTATCATGATATATTATTAACAATGTAAACTTCAGTGAGATTCCTAATTCATTAAATAAGAGTAAAATGGAATTTTACGAAAGTTTGTGAGGTAATGAACATAGAGGAAATAATATTCATCTTTCTACATATCCAGAAGGTGGGAATAATAACCTAGAATAATATCTCAAATGGAGGGGAATATGTTTTCTATGTGTAAATAACTATTATAGAGAAATAATTTACTAATGAATTCATTTTCTTATATGCGAGGAACATGGGAATGATCTGACTCAATGATCTAAACTAATGGTCATTTCATAGGATATGAAAAAACATATGTTATTCTAACCAATGAATTAAAAGGATTGAAGTGTTTATGTATTTGGATTTATGAACTATGTTGTGGAAGTATTTTAGAAATGGTATTTTTTTTATAATAATTAGAAAACATCTAAGCATTTCATTAGTTTCAGAAGCATATATGTTATCATGAAATATTAACTTAAGAGTTATGGATACCATTATGGGTTTATGAGTTTAAGTTTCACCATATGTTCAATTTCTTAAAAACCCCTTTTGTGGTTTTATGTGATATGATTTTATCAAGATTAAGGATATTTTTAGAGACATTTATGGAAATACAACCATTTGGTTTTTTATATGTTTTAGTTAAAAAGTTATTTGAGGAGTAATGCCTTTTTATGGACATATGATTAAAGGTATTGGTAACCATTAGGGTATATCTTATATTTGATTTTAAATTAATTATGGTCTATTGAAATTTAATTTTTTTATTAATATAGTTTTTAAAAAAAGGATAAACCACAGTTTGGGTGACAACCTATTACATCTGGTAAGGCCACAATTATTTAACCCATAATTAAAGGGTGAAATGGGTATAAAACCTACCACTGATATACATGAAGATTATTTCTGGTGGAAAAAAATAAAGAGAGATATTAATAAGTATGTATCTTAATGCTTATTATGTATTCAATTAAAGGCTTAGAAACAAAAGTATAAAAAGATGTTATGACCATTATCCATGCTAGAGAGTAAATTGGAAGACATCACTGTAGGTTTTGTCATCAGACTCCCCAAAACATATAAAGGGAATAATTATATATGGGTTTTAGTCAATCTCCTTACAAAGTCATCACACTTTATCTATATCAGAGAGGAATCATCCGTGTATAATCTTTCTAGGATATACATTATGCAAGTGTAAATTTTTAATGGAGTGAAAAATTCTATTGTGTCTAGTTGGGATCTAAGGTTTACCATGATGTTCTATAAAAGTCCTCAGAAAGCCCTAGATACAAAGATATGTTTTGACACTATGTTTCACCACTAAAATGATGGTCTATTTAATATAATAATTAAATCCATATAGGATATGCTATGATATTTTTCCATGTATTTAAATGGTTTTTGGGATTAACACCATCCTCTAATTGAATTTTTATACAACAATTGATTTAACTCGATAATTCAGATGGATCCTTTTGAAGCCCTCTATGGAAATAAGTATAGCACACCAATGTACTAGAATGAATTTATAGAAAGAAAGATATTAGGACCCGAGCTAACTGATGAAATTGAATATAATTCTGGAGACATTCAACAATTTATAAGGGAATAACAAAGTAGATAGAAAGGTTATGATTATAATCATCATTTCTATCTAGAATATAAAGTTGGTGAGAAAATTTTTCAATGAATTTTTTCATGGAGGAATGAAGGGAAAACTATAACCTAAGTATATCAGTCCCTTTGAAATTTTGGATTATATCAGGATAGTATACTATTATTTTTTTGATTCCACTGAACCACTATCTGGTCCATGATATCTCCCATGTATCACTATTAAGGATGCACATATATGATCTATCACATTACTTAACCAAGAGGTCATACCACTAGTTATTGATCCTTCTTATGAGGAACAACCAATATAGATATTGGATCATACAGAGAATGTGGTTTGAAATAATACCACCCACCTAGTCAAAGTTTTGTAAAAAAACCACTTGATTGTGGTAGCTCGGTGGGAACCTAATTATGTAATGAGTTATAAGTATCCTTACTTATTGGAACCAAAGTGATGATTTTTTTGGGTTAAATCTATTTTAAAAGGGGTAAAATATATCACCCTGATTTTTTTGAAATATTTAATTTGTCAAATAAATTTAATTTTTTTTCAATATTTTTGTACACACAACATTGAGTTTAACTTTAATTATATGAAACATGGATTTTATCTTTTTTTACATGAAATATTGACTTTATATTACATTACATGCATTACTAAGTTTAAACAAAATATGACATACTATAGAAATATTATTATTTAATATTATTGTTATCACATAGATTTGAGAATAGAGGGTATGAATATGATTAACTAAATTATGAAAATATAAAGTTTACACATGTAAATATAATGAATTATTTTTTGACAAATTAATTATAAATTTAAATAAAAACTATTTGAAATTAAATGAAATATTTTTCTGAAAAACATTTTTCATGCGCACAAACACATTTTTCCTTAATAAATTAAGCAAATAAATTTTAGTGAATGATTTTAATGAAATATAAATATTATATATTTAATAAATGTTTAAAATTAATCTTATGTGTTTTCTATAAATATATTATAATAAATCCAATTTTACACATGAAAATGCATTTTTCTATAAATAAGTTTAATCAATTTTTTGCAGTCTTATTTTAAAATCATTATTTTTTTCGAATTTTAGAAAATTTATTTGAAAAAATATAATTAATTTTTTAAATTTTCATGTTAAAATTATCTCGGATCAATTTTTTTGAATTGTTTTTAAAGATAAATCTTTTGATGAATAATAAAAATTATTGTTTTTTATTAAGAATTTTCATTTCTTTTAAAGAATTTTAAAACCTAATTTTTTATGGTGGTTTTAGAAGTAAATTTAGTTCAGTTATATATATATATACATATTTATCCAATATATTTTATTTTAATTAATTTCAAATTTAATCATGATATAAAAATGTTTTAAACTTTTTAAACTTTTCTCTTTGGAAAAATGCATTTTCATCGCTTATGTGGGATTAATTTTAAATTAAAATCTTCCACTTATATGAATATAATTTGGAAAAATGGATTAAATTTTTGGAATTATAATAATTTTTATTATTTAATAATTTTAACTTAATTTTTACCTCAATGAATAGTAAAAATAGTAAAAATTAATTTCTGAATTTAAGGCTAAAACCAGTTTATCAGGAGTGAATTTAAAATGATAAGGGGTCAAATGACCTATAAGATTTTCCATAACCCATTTCATAGACCTATTTAGACCTTATAACTTATAAATTTCTCTAATTAACAATTTTTGATCCATGTGGCATGTGAAAACTAAGGAAATACCTTTTTCTTTTAAAAAATTACAAGTGTGCCACTCACCTCACTTATAAAGGCCACCCCTTATCTTTTCCTTTTAATTTTTGAAAAACCCATTGGTTTAGATAAGTAATACCAAAATAAATTCATTAATTACATCCTATCATTATATAAGCCTTATTTTTTCAGAAAATACATCCTATGAAGACTTTAGGTGAAATCCAAAAGAAGTTGTCCGAAGAAGAGGCAACGCCCCTAATCGAGCGATTTAGTTTATTTCTTAATCAATATCCTTCCATTATTATTAAAACTAGATGATATAATAACCTTATTATATTATATATACTAATATTTTTTTATGTTAAGTTAATTACCTACAAACATCTTCACTTTCATCAAATGTGATATGATATCATTATTTGTGCATTCGGCGGACAACCGCCTCATGAACTGATGTTATTAATTTTCCATAAACATATCTCACAAATGGATACAATGACAGATTTAATGTTTATATGCAATATTTGTGATATTATTATACCTATTTAATTATAATAACACATCTACATTCTTTCCTTCAAACCCTTTAGAAAACAATGACCTCGCTCATGTGTATGGTGGACTACCGTCCATGGAACAAATGTGATGCGTTTTTCAATTATATTTTACCTGGATAGTAATAAGGATATAATATATGAATATATATGATATATATAACATAATTATACTAATTTAATTATTATATCACATATAATTTCTTAATTTTCATTCCTTAGGGGTTATTATAATGTTGCTTGTGTGTAAGAAAGACAACCACCTCATGAATCAATGTGATTAATTTTTCATTAACACTTTACATGGAAGGAAATTTGGGTAAATTTAATAATTATGCTTGATTTTTATGAAATAAAAATGATTATATAAGAGTAATATATTATTTAATGGATTTATATTAAACATATATTTATTATTTAGGAGGTTTAAACATGTATTAAGTAAGTCAATACTTAAGGAAAGTGACTTCTATCTCACTTTTATTTTCTATTATAAAAATACCATATTCACAACATGTTTATTTTAGGTGGTGAATATACTACCCTTGAATTGATTTTATAATTATTATCCTGAAAATTGTTTGTATTTATATATCCATTTGAGGATATATCTTTCATGGGAATTACATTTTCAATGTTACTAATATGGTAAGGGATTTTTGTCTCAATTTTTCTTCTTTGAGACATATCATATATTATGCACCTATATTATTTTATGAGATGTATATAATACCCTTTTGAAATATAACATCATTAAGTTATTTAATCACATGATATTTTAAGTTTTATTTAATATTATTCCCTAATGGGTCTTATGATACAATGTTTCCAAAGTGGTAATGGTTTTATAGTACAATCTCATCGTTTTTTATGATTGTTTATTTTTATGCTTTTGATGATAAAATATTCTGATCCATCTCTTAATAAAACCAATAATTTTATTATCCTATGTGTTTTCTTTGATAATAAACCATTTTACTTCATTTTACTCTCTTTATGTAATCAAGAGTTCAAAATAATGTTTTTATTAAAAATCATATTTATTTCTATCTTTAGTCGAGAACCTTATTTTTCTTCCAAAACAATGTTTTCTAAAAATGTATTTTAATTTTTTTAACATTTTCCAAATTATTTCTTAAATAAAATTTTACCCATGTTTGACTATTTAGAAACTATTGTTAAAGTATTATTCTTATCATTTTCTATATAATGACCATTTGGATTTTAACAAAAATGTGAAGGGAATATTTATTTTAAGGTGTATGACATAAATGGTATTTAACACTGCTATGAACACTAATTTTTTTAAAGATTACTTTATAAGTTTCCATGGTTATTTAAATGAAAAGTATTTTGAAAATGTTTTATGTTTTAAAAAGTGTTTTTCAAAGTGAAATTTTTATTTTTCGTAATAAATGTTCAAAATGATTTATATAGCTTAATTTATATGTTTCAAATTATATTTAGAAAGAAAATTATTTTAAAAATATTTTATGGATATTTTTTTTAAATTAGAAGGAATATTTTTCTCAATAAAATATTTTAAATGTTTTTTAACTATTACTTTATAAGTTTCCAAAGTTTATTTTTAGTGAAAAGAATTTTCAAAATATTTTATGAAGTTTTAGTTTTTATAAGTTATTTTCAATGAAATGTTATTTTCCTAAGGAAATTTTCTAGGTGATATTTCAAAATAATTCACCATCTAATATGAAATTATTTGATGTAACTTCTTACTTAATGAGGATATGATCTAAGGATACCATTATTATTATTTCTCTAAATGGTTTTTTATGAAATCCATTTATCTTCCACCAGTTATATAGTAATTAAATTCTAATGAAAGCTTCTTATTTTTCCACAGGTTATTCTATAATGAAATGTTGAAATTATTATGAAACTTATTTATTTTCCATAGGTTATTCTATGATGAAATTTTTATGAAACCCATTTATTTTCATGGGTTATGATTTTATTAATGTTTTATGATCTTGTGGCACACATATGTATGATTTTCATTATGTTATGAGTGGAATCTATATATCCCTATAATGAATTGGGTAAAGATTTATATCTCAGGAGGTAAACAAGACTATAATGGGAAGTGAACCTAATCCAGTAAGGTATTTTTTACACCGCGATAGTCTTGGGAGTGAACCTTGACGACTAAGATTATTTGGGGAGTGAACCCACACTAATATTATAGTTTTGGAAAAGGGACTTGAATGATAAAGAGAAAAATTTATATTCTTATGAGTATTCCACAAATCTACATCTTATGATAATTTTATGTTCTCATGGATCACATTTTTGATTCCATTATGGTTTCGGTCTTATGAAATTTCATGATTTATTCCATGATTGAATTTTATGATATATGATATATAGGGTATGATTTTCAAATTTTGTTGTCATGTTCACATACAATTATACTCATGATATGTTGATATATTAATTGTTTATTCTTAATGATAATCCAATATCAACCTTTATTATTTTTCCTTTCTCGAGGTTATAAAGAAGAGTTTTAAGTAGGGTATGTCAATGAAGTTACTATGTGGGATGATATTTATGAAGGTTTTTGGAGATCTTTAAAGAAATAATAATATTTTTTATATAGTCTCAAAAGGCAGAAAACCTTAATGGTCCTTAGGTGAGTTTTTGTGATATGTATTGAATATTATTCTAAAAATATATAATATATATGTATGATAACTTTGGGTATTTGCATAATTATTCCTTTTATAGATAATTAAATGTATTTCAGCATTGAAAGATATAGATTTTTAGGGTTTCTTTGGAATTGTATCGGAAGACTAACCACAAAAAAAAGTTTAGCCTCAATTCCATAAATTGATATTAGCTACCAATGAACATTGGGAAATACTTTTTATCCGTACCGATTCTTCATTCATGAATGGAAATCATGGTTCCACGATTTATAGGAGTAGAAACCTCTCTTGAATCATCCTTTCCAACCATTTTTATTGACTCATAAAAATAGTTTTATTTTGAGAGAAATAGAGAATATAAAACATTTTTAACAGGGAATACTATGAAAATTGTAATATATCATACTATTTACATCTCAAAAATTTTATTTATTTTTTCAAAAAGTTATCATATGCCACATTTTTTTTTCTAGAATAGATTATTCCATGAATATAAGAAATCACTACGAGTAATTTTGTGTCATATCCTTTGAAATAGATATTAGATTATACCGTTCCATATTGAAATTTATGCTATGTATAATATTTTTTAGCTTTGAATAAAAAGCACAATGGTCCTATTTTAACCCACACATTTCCTTTTCTAGATTCTACAGTTTAAAGTATTCACTATAAAGATTAAATCAGTCTGGTAGTTTAGTAAAGTCCACTTCCTATGGTTCTCTATTTAGAAATTATAATTTTATGATCATTTTAAAATAATTATAATTCCAATGAGAACACATTAGTGGATAAAATCATTTAAATACTTGTTATTGTAGAAAATATCTTATCAATATCAATAACTATAGTTTAAGGATATAATTTTCAAATAAAATGATCCTTGTTTTATGTTATGTCTCTTTTCTTATTTATATTCATTATAAAAATTCATATTTTATAAATCACATTCATTTCATCCTGACATGGCCCTAAATTCCATGGGTCATTAATATCTATTTAATTCATTACTTCTTCCAACATGTCTCTCTAAACCTATCATTGTAATGCTTCCTAAAATATCTTGAATTCATGCTATGAAAGTAAGATTGTATGATTGTAATTCCTCAATCATATTCAGGTTTGAACAACATTTTTATTTTATCCATGGATATTATCTAATTTTAGATACATTATTAGACTTTATAACTTACTTTTTCATATCCCCAGGCCTTAATAATCAATGTATATTTAAAAATGACCATGATAGTTTTTGAAATCTTTTTTTATATTCAAAGTAGACCCACATTTTAAGACTTTTTTCCTAGATATTTATCAATTCTATTCTTAATAGAAAATATAAATTGGGTAGTATTTATATTTAATAACACAATTACATATAATATATCAATGATTTTATTTGGATTCTTATTATAACAAGGGTAACTCTTTTTTATTGGGTTTTTAACCAAGAAATATACCCTAATTTTATCTATAATATAACTTACTCAATTTTACCAGTAAATTTCATATAACATTGGTTACAAAATACTTTAAGCCTAATTATGTTGAAATTAATACCAAATAATAATTCGAATTTTTTATTGATTGAATTTTATGAAATTATTAAGTGATTAAGAATGAGAAATACCATTTTTATGGGTTGTATCCAAAGGAATTTTAGTGTTCTATGCCGAGATAACATAGTTCTAATCATGATCACCATTCTCTAGTTCCTTCTCTTCACCATCCCATTTTAGGGAATATATAAAATGTTATAGTTGTTTTTCTTTCCATTATTCTTAATCATGAAGGAAACCCTATATTTTTTTCTAATCCATTATCCAAATGAAATATTTTTATTTTAGAGCCAATTTTTTTATTTATAATTTTCCTAAAGTTTTTCATTAACTCAATATATTATGATTTAATTTTAATAAAATAAACACGTTCCATTCATGTGAAATCATTAGGAAAAGTCTAGAAATACATTTCTCTCTTTTATTACATCAAGCTAGTTGGTCCAAACATATCTATATGCACCAAATTCATATATTTAATTTTCTTGATCCCCATTATCTTGTGGATATAATTCAAATTTTTTTACATTATAACATGTATCACATCTGTTAATCCTTTAAAAATTAATCTTAGTAGATTCCTTACACAATAATATTTGACTTTCTTATCAATGTTGTTTTTCTATAGATAACAATGTCATCTATCCCATAATTTATTTTAAACCTTCTTAATCAATGAACATAAACATAAATCATTGGAAATTTGATATAATTTATTACATTTTCACCATCACTTCATCAATATTATTACATATACTAATATCCTTATGACAAAAATATCCTTATAAAGAATCATATAATTTCTATTGTCACAAATATATGAAAAACATAAAATATAATTCTCCATCCCTTAAAAAATGAGAACATCATTTTATTAAAGATTCTTCTCACCAATTTTATTAAATAAAACTCTTTTGACATTATGTTTTACATCATTAATATAAATTAAATCTCTTATACGATAACCATTTATAGGGTTCAAGGGAATAATATTATTTCCATGTGTGATAAACAAAAACTATCAAGCATTTATGGATTGTCATATTTTTTCACTCATTATTACAACCTAAACAACTATTTAATAATATTAATTATTCTTCCCTTAATCAATTTATAATTCTATTTTTCTTTAGTTACATTCGTATCATGGTGATACACTTGTTGTAATTGTATCTAGGTTGTTCAAAACACCCACTAGTTTCCCTAGGAGAATCTAAATTATTAATTGATTCCACTTTCCCTTTTGGATATTGCTTGACTAGACTCAAGGATATTTTGGATGACTCCCTTTCAATTCATAGACTCTATTTTATTTTTGATGTAATAAATTATGATATCATGCGTATGATTTATTTCAATATAATTTATAATAAAAAAATCTTCCTTAAATTAAAAATATTATTTTTGTAATAAGATTTTACTTTATTTTATTCATTCAAAAATTATAACCACTTTTTTGAGACATCAAATGTTTTTTTTATTTTTACAATAACTCGACATATCAGTTATCTTTAGTATAATTTTTATTATTCTCACAGACAATATTATTTTTAAATTTTTAGAACCACTGTTTATTTTTGTAATAGATGGTATTTTATTCATTGATGATGCTAAAATAATATTCTTTAAATTTTTTCTTCTTCCACCATTTGTATTCCTAGGATGGGTGTAAAAAATAATGGGTTGTGTCATTATAAAAAAATATTTGTGTTTCATGGTAGCATAAAAAACCTTCTACTTAAATTTAGTTTATAAAAATATTTCATTGATATAATTTTGAATCACATGGAGATTAATCCTAAAGGGATTTATAAAATCGTTAATATATTAATCTAGATCATTTACTTATTTATTATTATAAATGAGATTTATTATGGTATAATTAAGAATTTTATTCCACACATAGAGAATTTAATTGAGATATCCAATCCTTCATTTAATTAAAAAAATAAACTTGTAAAGATATATTTATTTTAATTCATCAAAATATTTCTCCAATGAATTATTATCTTATGTTAATGATTTATTTTCTCCTTTAATATTTTTATTATCCATAAATATTACTAATATATCTATCCATTTTTGAAACACAGAATTTTTATCCTAATAACTTTTTATTATTATTCATAACCCCCTTCTTCATCTAAACTAAAGGGATCATTGATCTTACTTTTCTAGTCGATAATTGTTTTTCCCTTTCAATTTCTAAGTCTTATTCCTCTTTTAAATGTCTTCAAAAAAATTTGTGGCATCATTATTTAAGATTTTTTTTCATCTTCATGTTATTTTACTTTTTAATTATGTTGGATGAATTTTACCCATTATGAATACATGAAAGCTTGTTTCTTTTTAGTGACCCATAATATATTTTATTATTTATATCTTTTTTTTTGTTTTTAAGGAATAATAAAAGAGACTCCAATATTTGAACAATTTAAGGACTTAAATAGAATACGTGCCTTATATTTTCCTTTAAAAAATTTCATTCCATATAGAAATAATGATATATGTTCATTAAAATACTTTTAATAATTATTGTAATAGATATAATTTTCATTATACTTCTAAATATCAAAATAATCAATGTCTTTTTATGTTTAAAATGTTGTATTCTTCTTTGATTTTTATTTTCATCTTATGAATAACCGTCTTCTTATTTTAAAGTAATCCAAATGTTATTTAGTATATTGATAGAAAAATTATCCAAATACAGATCCTCTAGGTTAGAAATCATAAAAATAAAATTTATTTAGGAGGAATATCATTATATTCCTTACCATAGTAAAATATTATAGAAAATCTCCACAAAATTTAATTGAGATCAAAATTTTGATTCCCAAATATAGAATTTATCTACCAATTCATCTTATTTAATTTAGATATATTAAAATAGAAACTAATATGATTATAACCAAGACCCTATAACCTTCTTGTCTCCATTATAAATATCATAGAGTCTCCCGATATCTCATTCGATATATTTTTACCCAGAACTCATATAAATTCCGTGTTTAAGAGGGAAAAAAGAATTTAATTGTGTGCTCTACCACCAACTTCAACATTCTTATTGTCTAATAGAGTATTGGATCTCAGAACATTATTAAGGTGTATTCATTTATCTTTGATTTTATGAATATCCAAGACTTGTGATATATTATGTAGAACTATCCTCTATTTCTCTCTATAGATGAAATCCCTTACCATCAAACATGGGAACATCTTTATAATTTATATTGTTCATGTAACCCATAAATATCATAAATAAAATATATATCAATGTAAATAAACTCAAATTTAAATAAATATGTGTGGTACTACTATGAATAAAACCACAACAATAGTGTGTATATATATCAACTTGATAAAAAATAATTTGGTCTAATGAAAAATGAATGGACAATGTGAGAGAAGAATAAATATTATAGGGGAGATAAATCAGTGGTTACAAAATACAAACTATTAGTTCACATTACAACATTATTAAGTGATAAAAGTAACTAGATAGTGATAATACATTTGTGGGGGAAAGAGTAAAAAATAAAAAACTTAGTGCTTGGGTGAATACAAGATTCACTAAATTTTGTAATCCGGTCTTTAATACTATGGTAACATGAGAGTTAAATACATGAATATTGCATCATATTAGATGAAAACATAATAAACATCATAATAACAATATAACAAGAACATAACAGGTTTAGTTTATTAAGTTAATAGACACAAAATTTATTATATATGAAAAATATTCAATATATCCTATAAAATTCATCAAATAAAGAACCCTTTTAGACTTATCATACTTAATATATTTCTTCATAACTTAGGGAGGTGTAAACATAAGAAATTTTGAGGTCACATGATAAAAAAGGGTAAACATTAGAGATAATAATTGAAGATCATAGGTGATCATAAGATAATCATCAGGTTATGGGAACATGATTATAACATACACAAACATACCCAATAAGTTATAAATTTTAAATCTTGAGTTATGGAATACATATTTTTAATAATAAAAAAAGAGTCATAATAGTGAATAATCATCATTAATAAATTATAATTCATGGGTGAACATCATTAGAATAAGAAATAAGTTTTTTTAATACACATAATAACATAAAAATATTTCCTTAGTCAAGGATCACTTCCATGTCCATTATAATGTAGTGGACATTGTCCTATAATGGATTGGGTTCAATCCACATTCCCTTTTATATTAACTAAAATGATATCAAGTTTTAAACATTAAATTGTATGGATATATATTTTTAAAATGACCTATTATATAACTATAATCCCAAATAAGTGTTCCATAATATCATAAAAACATTCCTGATTTCATCATATCTTAGTTAACTTGTGGGGGAAAATAGGTTTCATAAAAACATCCTTAAATGTCAACATAAAATTCCATGAAGTGAAATAAAATTAGTATTATAAATATACCATATTCTCATTAAATCATAATATTCATTATAGTATATTGAAATAGATGAAAAAAAGTTTTAATAAAACAATAGAAATATGATTTAAAAATAAAGAGAAAAATCCTTTTGTTTTGGTATCTTTTAAAGTCTAAGAATTCATATAACAATTGGAATAATAATTTCTTTAAAACTTTAGTGAAAATTTTAATGTAATATTCATAAAAAATAATATTCTTTATGGCGTTAAAAGTTTTTGAAGTGGTAGATATTAAAAAACCATTATTTTCACACATTTATAATGTAGATAAAAATTAACCTATATAGAAAACATTTAAATGATTATTTTATAAAACTTTGTAAAAAGTAAAAGGTAGAGGAAAATTATTAAAATCAATAATTTTAGTTTATATAAGATAATTCTTGAAAAAAATAATGAACATGGATACTGTGGTAGAATATTCTCAAGTAAAAAAGAAGAAATAAGTTCTGTTTTTCTTAAAAACATTTTTTTGGTATTTTTGATTACACAAGAAGGAAAAAATAATGAATTCATAAAAACCAGAAAAATAAATAGAGGAGAATAAAATATACGGGGTTTAGTATATTAATAATATAGAACTTCTCAAAATGGATATTGAATTATAAATAATATTTATAAAAGTGAGATAATAACATTAACACTTACCTCATGTCAAGAAATGATTTGTACATCCTCTAAACACATGTTTAAAAAATTTATATTTATTATAAATATATACAAGATACATAGTCATACTTATATTACTATATATCTATAATAACTCTAGTATTTATTAAATATTTAAACATGATTTACTAAATAAACTTTCACATAAGACAACTCCAAGGATGGAGGGGTCTAGTATGTTGGGAAATTAGGAACATTACATAACAACTTAAAACATAAAATATGACATCTTTATTAAAAACTTATTTTACATTACCACATAATTCTTTTGTACTTAGCATTGTATGGGATAACATGAGGACATACATAAGAAAATGGTGAGATATAAAGCCTAGTAAGGGAGTAAACAGGGCCTAACATGAAGAATACAA
Organism: Viscum album; assembly: GCA_963277665.1. NCBI lineage: Eukaryota > Viridiplantae > Streptophyta > Magnoliopsida > Santalales > Viscaceae > Viscum > Viscum album. The sequence goes on along the minus strand of OY728125.1, from coordinate 1,892,838,484 downwards.
TACATGTTAGGAAATAGGCATATCAATAGAGGACAAGAGAAACATGAACATAAATTCATGATATAACATTATTTTCATAACATGGAAATGTGGAAACAACATAAAACATGATATTATCATGAGACAAGGCTCATTGCACTTGGATTAGCATGAGTAATCCCTCATTTAACTTGAATTAGCATGAGAAAGCTCTCATTTCACTTGAATTAGCCTAAGTAAACCCTCATTGTACTTGAATTAGCATGAGTAAACCCTTATTGAACTTGAATTAGCAAGAGTAAACCCTCATTACACATGAATTATCCTGAGTAAACCCTCATTAAACTTGAATTAGAATGAGTAAAACCAAATTTCACATGTACTACCATGATATTAAAAATTACCCAATACATTAGAGTGCTATTAGGGCACACCCTTTACAAACATTTCATTTCCTAAATAAGTGTGCTATATGGATCATATAACATGGAACCATTCAACATCATAAGATATTACACAAATAAAGAATTTGGAAAATATAAATTTAATTACTATTCAATAATTATATTTGAATAATGTTGAATACCCTTGATAGAGAAATGGGTATGGTATTCACTACATAATGATTTTGGCTTGGAAAATCACAATGCAATTTTGGTAGCATAACGGCATGACATAAAAATTCCAAAAAATGGTTGATGAGGGAGAAAGGGGTATCTCATAATATTTAAATGAAATTGAAAGTAAGGGGGTCATATAGATACATGTTTCAACACATGTAATTTGTAAATAGAAGGCATAATATACTAAATAAACCTGAAGAAAGAGGAGAAATGGAATGACTCTTATGAAATTTCGGCATGGTAACGAGTGTACATGGGAGGGATTAATGAGAGGGGAGGAGGTATATAATCATTAAAAAATAAGGAGGAAAGTATGGTAGAGGTTAGAAATAATACCCCACAATTTTTAATTGAAACTAAAAGGTTATAAAAACATAAATAAACTTGGAAAAAATGAGAAAGGAAGAAATCCCTTACGAAAATTCAGCATGGTAATGAAAGTTCATAAGGGTTAATAAGAGGGATAAATGATAGTGAAAAGGGATATCATAATTTATAAATAAAATGGTAATTAATGAGTATATTTAATAAAATATCACAATATATTAATAAAATAAATTTAGAGGCATAACATGAAAAGAATGCTTGATAAAACAGAAGGGTGGAAGATCCCTTATGTAATTTTGGCATAGTAATGGGTGTGCTTAAAGGATCATGGGGTGGGGGGGCTTGATGGGAGTGAAAGTAAGATATCATAATATATACATCAAATGGAATTTTTTTGGGGTATTGTAACATCATAACCCAACATATAAATATGTAACATAAGAATGATAATGTAAAAGAGCAGCTTGAATGGAAATGAGAAAAGTGAAACCCCTTACGAAAATTCTGTCTGGTAACGGGTGTACATAAGGGTGAATAATAGGGATACATGAGAGTGAAAGAGGATATCATCATGTATAAATAAAATAGGAAGTAATGAGGATATTTAATAAAATATCCCAACATAGTAATAAAAGAAATTAAAATACATATTATTAAAAGAATTCTTGATAAAAGAAGTGGGTGAAAGATCCCTTACAGAATTTCAGCATAGTAACGACATAGGTAAGGGTCCAAAAGTGGGAGGATAAATGATAGATCAGTTAAATAACATCAATTGTAATGGTTAAAAATAAATTTCAATGAAAGAAATTGAAATTAAAGGAACTACCCTCAAAGAAGGCGCTTGAATTCAAAGAGGAGGAGAGGAATCCCTTACTTGGAAGTGTGATCCCAAAGGCTTGGGAGAGGCTTGAGAGAGGATTATTAAGAGATTAGGGCATCTGTGGAGGATTATAGAGAGATGATTTCAGAGTTTTTTGGGTTTAATATGGTTTGAGTGAAGAGTAACGGTAAATTGATTGGGTTTATATAGGAAATGAGAGGGAAATCTTTATTATTTAGATTTTAGACACTACACATTAAACTAATCAAAACCAAAAACCATACCGTAGTTCTTCCCCATGTTTTATTTCATATTATAGTGGAATAAAATATTTTATAAGTCCAATGTACGAACATATTAAAATATTAGGCTTTCTTATGTGGAGGTGAGTCACACTCTCAAAGAAATCATTTTAAAATGTTAAAATATTTTATAAGTCTTAGAGGGTCCACTAAGGCATTATAAAATTAATAAAACAAATATAAAATAAAAAAATTTTAAATTTAAAACATATATTGGACAAATATACCTTTTATAGTATTTTATTACATCACTACTGGGTCATTATGATGTCATGAAACACATTATATACTTATACGATATTTAATTTTTACCAAAAAATTTGAGTGTGTGAAAAAATAATGAAAAATTAACCATTGGATAATTCTGACATCATAATTCCAAAAATAATATTCATTTTATATAAATAATTTTTAATTTATGTAAATTTTTACTTTTAAAATAAAAATTTTCATTTATTGCAAATTAACGGGTTTTGACAAAAACAGTTTCCAAACCGTAATAAAAATTACATTTGACTTCATAAAAATTATATAATCAGTTTTATATAAAAATTATATAATAATGAATTTTTCTTAAAATATTTTTTATTCCAAAAAATTCATTAATTCATCAATATTAATTCTTTAATTAAAAATAAATTTTTTGTTTTATTGTATGAAAATATAATTCTTATCAAACTGAATACTTAATCATTTATAGAGTAAAAATAATAAGAAATATAATCACCACATATACTTAAAAAGTGTTTTCTTATAAAACTATTATAATAAGAATATTAATAAAACCCCATTTTAATAAAATAATTTATATATTTCTAAAAAGTACCATTTTACACGAAAAATCAATTTATCTAAATCATTATATTTTTAAGAGAAAATATTCTCATAAAATAATTGAAGGAATAAAACTATTATTTATAAAAATGTATTACACAATAAGTAAATAATTACTTATTAAAAACCAACTTATAACACCCATATATGACCTAAGGGTAAGGTGTGCGATGGTGAAAAACTCTTGGGGCAGATTGGATAACATCACTTGGGTGGTAATCTCTATTAAATTACACTTCTCCCGTAGGCGATTTCGTTCAATCTTAATGTGTTGAAGCTTTTCTTGGGATTGATCAAGAGAAAATCCCAGTGATACTACCTCCTTTATAAGATTTGAAAAATTAGATTTGTATGAATTGAGTCTACTGGATGATGCTATCGACTCTTCTTTCTGAATTAATTTTTACATTATCATTTTTATTTATAAAAAATAATTATAATGTTAAAATTATTATTTTTTCCAATGTTCATATTGATCTTAGATCATAATTGACCAATGATCATATAACAATCTAAAACGGATAGTTACATTTCAATTTATACATATATAGTTTAAAATAATGAGATACAATAAAACTTACATTTTCAAGAAACAAAATATTATTCAAAAGTTTGGGTCATTACAATATCATTCATTTTGAATTTTAAATTTCATATTTGTTCACAATTATTTATTAAAATCAATATTCATGTATTAATTATTTGGCATTCCATGTATGATTAAGTTTAATGGGTTTGATACTTGAATCAAGATCATAGTTCCAGAATCATAATCAAGTAATGAATATCAAATTTATTTATTATATAAACTTTTAGATCTATCAATGAAAGTAGGTGATATGAAAATGTGATATGTCACTCCATGGTGGTGGTAGTCTACACTAACACATGGGTGATGATTCCAATTTTTATATAATGTAAAGAAATAAAGGTAAATAATAATTTATCTTTCAATAATCTTAATTATGTTATAAATATAATATATATTAATCATCTGCATTTATGAGAGTAGGTGATGAAAAATTAAATACAACACTTAATGAAGGATATAGTCCACACATACACATAGGTGATGTTTTAATTTTATATCATATGTAAAAAGCTATATAATAATTATTACATGAACATAATAACATTTAATTATATTTATGTTACCTATTTTTTATATTAGGATAGATATAATAGATTTGGAAGTGATGTAAGAATAAATAAACATGAAAGATCTCAATTAATACAACTACCTCTTCCCATGTTATCCTCAATTAGTTTACAATTTAAGACTTCATGGAAATATATTTTGGTGAGAATTTAATAAATAAGACTTAAGGGGTATATTTTAGAAGTTATTTGAGTTGATCATGGTCAATATGAGGTTCTCAATATGTGGGGATATCTGAGGAGAGGCGGTTCTCTTTTATACGCAAGGGGAGTGAGACCCTTATAAATAACCTTATCTTTAAAATAATATAAAGTAATTTTCATGTGAATGTGCCACTAAATTAGACCAATATTTAATCTAATATTGGTGTATGTTGAAAACTAATCATCCAATCAAATAAGGATAATGTTTTTTGACTTTAGATCCCCTATCCTTTAGTTTAATCATTTTTTATGATTTTAACATTTATCGTGATGGAATAATTTTATTATGGTTAATTGTCATTATGAAAAATAAAATAAAATCTTCCATATATTAAAATTTAAACACACTGATTCTAAATATGAAATACATTTTATTTGATACAATTTCTAAAGGCAATATTAATTATTTCTAATATCCACACATAAAATATGTAAAAACATTTTTTAGAAAAAATATTTCTTTAAGTATAAAAATGATTAAAATCTTATTAAATTCATAGTAAAAACCATTAAATGAATGTTTATTTATTTTATTGAATATATTATCAAAAAATATCATTAAAACCATTCACTAATAGTTATTATTTTTATTTATTAAGATAAAAATCTATTGTGTACATTGAAAACTATTTTTGAAAAATATTTTGTTTTACATTCAAATGATTATATCTTTATTTCTAACCAATTATTAATTAACGAAATACTTATTATTACTTTTTATAAATATATAAAAAATATTTTTACAAAGGATAAATACTCAAAATAAATTAAATTATCTATAAAAATGAATCATATATAAATAATATAAAGCTTTAAATAAATCATTTTAGTTTAACCAAGAGTTATCAAACTAGTATTCCATATCCACAATTAACAATTTCATGGATGCATTTTAATTATTTAATTATTTATTATGAAAATTTTATAATTAAATTTTATTTATAATGTTCCTTATAAGTATTAATTTTTAAAAATGTACAATTCAAAAAAATAGTATTTATAGGATCAGTGGTATCCATAAGTGAATTTTACACTTTATAAAAAGTCAATTATTTTTTCAATTTCATTTAACTATATTATAAGGTATTTCATTTTATATTTTAATAAATAATTATTCTCTTATATTCAGGGTTGTGAACATAAAAATATATATAACACATCAAATTTATTAAAGATAAATATATTCTTAAATCTTATCTTGTTACAATATACCCACTTAAAAGAATTTCCCCTAAAAATTGAAGTATTCGAATGGAAATAGATGAGGATAATTCATCCTCATTAATTAGTTGATATTTCATGTAGTTTATTAAAATTTATATTTTTATCACAACACTATTTCTAGGTGATTAGTCTTTTTCTACGACACATTATCTCTTTGATCCCAAATATCCATGGGTTATTCTCTATACGAATGCTAATTATCCTACTGTAAAACCTCTTTGTTTAATATATATAAAGAACCATGTATGTAATTTATCAAAAATAATTCTTAGAACACATTTTGGACTTGGGAGAGGTTCATTGGAAGTGATAAGTTAGAATATATCATCCTGATACAATCAATAATCTCATATGGTCTAATATATCTGGGGTTTAGCTTCCCCTTATTTCCAAATCTCATAATTTTCTTCTAATGAGATATTCATTGGGATACCTTATCACTAAATTCAAACTCTAGATCTCACGAATGATTTTTAAATCAACGAATTATCAAATATGTGACACTGTGATGTGCTGTTGAATGGATCTAATAATATCTTCCATTTCCTTATCCATATCATATCCTAATATATTTCATTCTCAAAAATTATCCCATCATTTTGTAGTTATATAATTCTTTATTTAGATATCATTATATATATCCATATGAATCCTCATGTGAAATATATTTTTATATGGAAATTAGAATATATTATGGTTTTGATTCCAACTAACTTTATATCTACAGAAAAATATCTCAGAATATATACTAGTGTTTGAATATTCCCATTAAACTAATAATATAGTTTTGAATGATATATAGTGAAAAAGTTTGAAATTGTATTAAATGTTGTGGAGGAAATCTCCAAAACTTTTAGGTAAACCTTAGAACCCAATTGGATACATTTAGAGTGGTATTCCCTTTAGCCTTATTACTTACCTAATGAATATCTAGGAAATTTGATCTAGTAAGAAATATTATTTGATAGAAATAAAAATTTCTGACTTCATAATGTGATTTACTAGAATGAAAATGATGTTATGAAATTTAGATGTCCTAGATAGTGCTATCATGAAATATATAGGGACGTTTTCCAATTTCTATATAAGTATGGGTAATTATTACATCATCCCCTTATAATTTTAATATTAATACTTTTCATGGTGACATGTCGGGAAATGAAAGACATATTATACAATATCCCACTTCCCATTACCCCATAAGAAATGAACTATGAGATCTCTATTATTTTCTGTGCTTCCAAGATGGATAAAGAATGATGAGATATGTGTTTTATTCAATATATTATTCATTAATTTTTTCATTAAAGGAACACAGATTTAGCTCTATAATCATATCATCAAAATATGGCCAGGATTGAACTCCCTCACAATCTATACCTTTTTAGACCCAAATCCTCTTTCTATATATCTATAATCTTCACATGTAAAAATGGTTGAAAATTAAATTGATAATTATTGTATTTATACTCTTCTATCATGATTTCATGTTCCATAATTTGTAAATCCATATTTATTAGATATATTTTAATCATCATCATGAACAGAATAACATGGTTATTATGACTTAGAACATCAACCACCTTGTTTGTCTACTCAGGGTGGTAGTGTCTTGATTTGTCATAATATTTCATAAAATTCACCATATCCTTTGGATAATATTCAAATATTTCTATGTGAATTTATACATAATGATTTTTTGATCAGTTTACATATCACATATTTCTTTATAGTGATAATACCTCTATATTTTAAAAGAAAAAATTACACATACCTGCTCTGAATTAGGAGTGAGTTAATTATTATAATGAACCATAAATTAATGTGAGGAATAAACTACTACTATATATTTATTCATGATAAAACATTACATTGTATTTTTTGATGCATTATTTATATCACAAATACTTCTCCACTACATGATAGTGTAGGTATTTATGCTTAGAATAACCTTATCTCCACCTCATTGAATTATTCTTCATATCATTTTAAAGACACAATGATCCCTTATAGGTCAACATGGTTAGTGGATTTGATAATTAGGAAGAATTTATCTCATATATTCAGTAGTATTCATCTAATCCAAAAAAACTATTGATCCTAATCACATGGTTGGTTTGGGCTATATTTTAATAACTTATATCATTGAAGGACCCACCAATATATGATTCATTAAAATTTTCTAACCTATGAATGCTAATTTTGATTGCTATAATTCACACTATCTAGATTTTTCATATGACTTATCCTTTCTAAGTAATTGAACAAAATCCTCTAATAATCATCATGATCTTCTGTGATCTTGGAATATATCATAATATCATCTATAAAGTCCACCACAAACTAATGAAGGTAATCTCTAAATAAATTTTTATTAGATCCATGAATATAGTTGATGAATTTGTAACAAAAAATTTAATAACTATAAATTTATAGTTTCCATACATTTTTTAAAAGGATTTATTGGGTATATCCAATGTTTATACATATAACTAAAAATATCCAGATCAAATGTCAATCTTAGAGAAGTATTATGATTCTGATAGTTGATTAATCAAGTCATCATGATCTGGTAGTTTATACATGTTCTTAATTAGGATCTCATTAAGTTCCTGATAATATTTTAAAATACACACTGTCTCATCATTATTATTGATAAAAAGAATATGTGAACCCTATAATGATGAACTATGGTGTATGAATCCCTTTTTCAATATCTCCAAGTGTTTCATCTTGAATTCTTATATCTCAATTGAGGGATTTCTATAAGGGGTCTTTGAAAAATTAATTATCTAAGGTATAAAATCTATTAAATACACAATGTCTCAATTTAGGGGAGAAAATGGAATCTATTCAAAAAACACATCGAGAGATTCTCAAAAAACCTTTATATTTTCAATGTTGAGTCCTTTTTGAAACCATTGGAGATAAACAACCCTTATAAAAAGGTAGTAAGACCCATATAATGAAATAAATTTCCATTTGATTTACATGTTCATCCTTACACTAATATACAATTATAGCTTGATTTGGAATATAAAATGGGGCTTCCCTTCTCGACAATTGATATGGTATCAAGATAAATGGATCCCATACATTCCTAAAATCATATCAAATCTAACTATAAGAAGAATAATAAGATTTTGGAGAAGTAAATTTACAAAAAAATCTATAAGAGAATCCATATAGAGTTAGGATACAATAATCATACCATTAGACACTTTAAATAATAATTTAATATCTAGACATTGTGGAGTTGATATAAAAATCGTATCAATTTTATCACATATAAAAGTTTGTGTAGAACCTTAATGAAATAATGATTTTTTCATTATATAGTGTATGATAAGTGCACCTTTAACTAAATCATTATTATTATCAATATAATTAGTTGTTATTTGTTAAGTTTTATCCCTATATTTTGGATTAGGTGATTTTTTAGTCTAATTTTCATCATTAAAACTTGGATTCATGAACTAATTTCTATAATGTCCTTACTCCTTGAAATTTTAGAATTGGAGTGTAGGTGGGACACTCAGTTGAACATTCTCTATATTCATTCCCATGGTTGACCACTTCACTTCATATAAATATTATAGTTTTTGATGGACTTGTTTTACACACATAAAAATTTTATTAGTCCCCTTAAATAAATTCAATTCATGTTTTTTTCTATTATTTCATTACAAAGAAATATTATTTTCCCTCACACCATGGTTTTTCTTATTTTAATAAATATAAAAATACATATTTCTCTTTAATTCCCCTAGTAAATGAGAATATGGTAGTCCCCACTCTCTATTTATACCATAATATAACATAGAATGATTTATTCATATATATATATCATAGTCTTTTACATCAAATTATTCTTATAGAGTTGGTTTTAAGACACTAAATAATTGATCAAATATTTATTTTAGGGTTAGTGATAAAACTATAATCCTGCCTTTTATGTCTAGTGAAATTTTCCTCATAGGTAAAAACTTATTCATAATACTTAATATTTAGTTATTGGAAATTTTTCTCTCTTTAGTTTGAAGAGTTCTAGGAAAATAATTATTGAAAAATAACTTCTTAAAATATTTCCGTTGCATTGAGTAAATTACTTCATATTGCATGATATTCTTGATAATAGTGCAAAATTAATTTGCTAAAACTAATAAATGATTGAATTCCAAATAATACTTCTCATTTTCTAATAACTATAGAATGTAAAATATATTTTCTATAGTATTGATCCATTTCTGAAAAATAATTAGATCAGAAGAACCATTATAGGAATGTAGAAGTTTTCATATATGTGACCTAATTGTGAGTTATTCCATCCTTTTGACATTTGGAAGTTTAGTGAAATTAATTTTATTATTCATAAGTTAATATAGCTTGGTGAGAATAACTAACACTATAAGAAATTTTTTTTTAATTTTAATGGGTTATTTGTGATAGGTTCATAGCCTATCACAAATAGTCCTTTCATAAGGACTATTTATAAATGCATGTACGATATTTTAATTTAACTTTTATTTACATGATACACATTCCATATTCACAACTTATTTCTATTATGTGGTATACATACTTCCTATTAATTTATTTTATAAATATTATAATTACATTATGAGATATACATATCCATATAATGTTCTTTCTTTCATAGGTATTATGATTTAAATGATACCAAAGTGGTCATGGTTTTATGTAACAATATCATTGTTTATTGAGGTTTTTATGATTATGTTACAACAATGAAATATTATGATATATTTCTCCATAAACTCATGATTTTTAATATTCAATAGTTATTTATAAAAATGACATTTTCCCTTTTATTTTCATATCTTTAAGTACTCAAGAGACTGAAATAATGTTTCTAATAAAAATATACTTTATTTCTATCTTTAGTGGAAAGTCCATTTTATTCAATGTTTATGTTTTCTAAAAACATTTTAAACAACATTTTTACTATTTTCCAATGATTTTTAAAGAATTTTTTCCCCATTTTTAATATTTTACAGAAGGGTTTAAAAAAATATTCTTGATATTTTTTGGACAAGGATATTTTATCTTTTTTCCAAAATTGTGAAATAAATATTTGTATTAATGTGTTTAAAATTATTAGTATTTCCATCCATCATGAACCCTTAATAATTTAAAGATTCCATTAAATGTTTCCAAGGTAATTTAAAAATAAAATGGTTTATTTAATTTTTGGGAAATTTTTAGATTTTAAATAAGTGATTGCAAAGTGAAAAGTGTATTTTCCATAAGAAATATTCCAAGTGTTATTTCAAAATTATTTTCTATATAAATGAAAAACATTGATGTTACTTTAGCTATGCTGAAGATACGATCCAATTATACCATATTTATTATTTCTTTCGATTGTTTATGTTTGTGATGAAAATATTTTTATAAAACCCATTTCTTTTCTATGGGTTATGCTATGATGAAATATTTTTGATACCCATATCTTTTCATGGGTTATGATATGATGAATTATTTATAATCTTATGTTACACATACGTATTATTTGCATTACACAATTGGTGGAACTAGTATTATATATCCATCCAATGAACTGGGTAAATATGTATAACTCATGGGTAACTATGTTATGCATGATCTTGATTTCATGTTCATAATGTTATGCGTGGACCTGGTTTTAATGTCCATAAGAATAAGAATGGGCTTGGATTTCATGTCCATAAGGTTATGTGTGGACATAGTTTCATGTACATAAGGTTATTATTAGACTATTTCTCATGTCTATAAGTTTATGTGAGGGTCTAACTTCATGTCATTAACTTAATGATATAATTTATTAATTGTTATACATACTCACAAGGTTATATGCTTATGTTTTTCCACATTCTTATGTATACGTCATGATATCTTAGCTTATATTCATTGATTGATTTATTATTCATGTCTTATGAACAATCAGGCTTCATTCCATGACACATGATCCTGATCATTCTTAGATAGGTCACGATTTTCAAATGTTAAGCTCATATTCTCATACCCTTATTCTCAGGTTATGAATAAGTGCTCATTGATATTTTCCTTGCTTACCCTTACAGAGCATCTGAGCCCACCCTTTATGATTTTTCCCTTCAATAGTTTATGAAAAAAGGTTTTATGTTCGGTATGCCATAGAATATTAATATATGAGAATATCTTTATGAGAGATGATTATTCTATTTGAAAAATTAAGAATATTGTGTTTTTAGTCTCTAAAGACATGGAACCTTTATGGTCCATAGGCATGTTTTTATAAAATGATATGAATATTCACATATTTAGATATAATATTTATATATGAAAATCCTAAGATTCTATAGTTGATATTAGAGGAATGGTTTAGATAACCTTTTCAACTAGGATAAGAAAACTTTGGCAATAACCCTAGAGATAAGTCTAACAATATATCCAAGTATCATTATGTCCTATAATTTTATTGAATAATAGAGTGAGTGGTTTTAAATAAATTAAATCTCTTAAAATATAATACAAGTGGATATGGGTCTATAATAGTTGTACCTAGTGGTAATAACTCCAAAAAGGGTGCATTGGGATTTGATTCTATCATCACCTGGTGCATGATAAAGAGCATTTTTTCACACCTAGTTTGACAATTCCAGGGATATTAATTAGAAATTCAAAAAATCATTATAAACTTAAATGAAGGAATTAAATAGATTATGAATATGAATGACCTAGGTTAAGCCAAAGGTGTCATAAATTTAAAATAAGGTGTCATGATTTAGCAATCCTATAGATATTTTTGTATGATTTCGTTGTTTCCCACTATAAGGATAATGAATAAATTGGTACCTATGATAAATATATTACAATAATATAAAGGTATTATTATAGTAAAATCATTATCACTGAATGAAAAATTGATCAATTATTTAGTGGTTTGAAACCAAGTTTTTAAAAGGAAATAAATATAATGGAATATGGAAGCTATGAATAAATCATTCAATGTACACTCAATGTGAAAATGGAAGCTGGAAACCTTTATGGTTTTAATAAGAAAATAATAATGTAGTTTCATAAAATATCTAGTGGAATATCAGATAGAGGGAAGAAAAAGTTCCAACCTCCTACTTGCTAAAAATATGGGAAGGAACACTTAGGTTAATGACTAAGAGGGACATAAAGATGTTTCAAGTGTGGGAAACGTTTCCATCTATAAAAAGACCTTCAAAGTAATTTATAGAATATAGTCATTGAATATATTGAAGATAGGGTTCTACAGAATACACCACCCATACTTCAGTGATATAGATGTAACTAATTTGAGAATTATAAAAATCAAGGCCATAATCCAAGGGCTAATAAAGATAATATGACACACCAAATTATAAATATGAATGAAAAATGGAAAGTTTATGCTATCACAATAGCTAAAGTGATTCATGATTATTATGATACACTAATCATTTACCATAGTGTTTGGATTTTAATGTTGTAGTTTGTATGAAGGAGAAGTATGAAAAAATTATTGTTCATCCTTTAGTGAAATTTAATGTGATTATGAGTATTAATTTTCCTTACTTATATAGATTAGTTAATAATGATATCATATTTGATATTTTGAATCAACCTATGATCATACATCAGGGAAAAGATGATTCCAAACTTCTAGTGGGAATGTTTTTTTGTGGAAAATATGGGATATTGATTATGTAATAAAGGGTGAATTATATATTGGAATTATATATTATTTTTTATGACTTTATATTTGAAATGATTTGGGTATATACATCTTGGTATGAGAATTTATGGCTGAGTAAAATTATTTCAACATAATGGTTAAGTTGATCAGGGGAGGATGTGAGATCAACCCATTCCAATATTTGGGATTCAATTTTGGTCAGACATATTTTAGAAGAGACTTAAGATTAACTATTTATGTAATGAGTTAATATGAACCTTAGGCATTATTATTGAAGTATTATAATATAATGAAATGTGCAACTTATCCAATGTATTTTGGATTCGGTAAAAATTTAGAGATAAACAAAAAGACTTTTCATTATTTTATGGATATTATGATATGTTAAATTATAATTATAATGCTTTAGGCACAAAAAAAATTATTTTGGATATTTCTTTCTAATAGATAGAATTGAAGTGGAAATTGATTGAATCATAACCAAATAGAGAAAATGTGTTTATGATATGGAAAGAAGTCGAGTATATTTTTTTATGTTCACTATAGTGATAGTAAAAGAATCACTCAACTTTGGGAAAATGATAGGGAAATGAAATGTTATTATTTTACCTTCATTTTGATGAATAAATAGTCTTTTCACCCATTACAAATTTATGGCTTTGTAGTGGTTACTTTTCTCCTGACCATGTTCTCTATTTATCTATATTAGTCCCTGGGCATTTTTTTCTCCTCCATGTACATATTTTAACTCCTTATTAATGTTTTAATATTTGGAAACCTATTTATGTGTTATCTAAGATGACCTTTATAATTCCCATTCCCACAAATTAGAAGATGTTTTATCACACCTTTTACGATGTGGGTTTTCCATAAAAGAAATTTCAAATGTCAACCACTTGATTATTGAGATGAAGTTTAAACTACAAGGATAAATTAATTTAAGGGGGTAGAGTGTAACACCCAAATATGTAATGAAATTGTTTTTTTAAATAAATTTAGTTTCTTTGATAGGATTCCTTACACGTAACAATGAGTTTAAATGAACCAAAATATACTATTAAAGTATATAAATAAGAATATTTTAACATAGAAATTAAATTATGGACTATAAATATGATTAACAAAATAATTAAAGTTATATGTTTTACAAATTTAAAAAAAATCATTGGCTATCAATTGATTAGAAATGAAAATAAAAATAATTTTAAAGTAAAATAAATGTTTTTATGAAAAACCAATTTAGTCACAAAAAGTGTTTTTATTAGAATAAATTAAATTAAAAACTATTTTTTAAATATTTTAATGAAATTTATATATTATATATTCAATAAAAAGTTTTTTCATTCATCTAATATTTTTTCTATGCATGTGATCTGAATAAATATTGTTTTATGCTTAAAAACTATATTTTTCTAAAAAGTTATTATATCGCTCACTTATAAAAAAACTATTTTTTTACAATTTTTGATTTTTTTAAAAAATTAGTATAATATTTAAAATAAAAAAATTAAAATTATCTTCAAGTGACATTTTTTGTATTTTCGGAAAAGATTAATTTTTTGATAAATAGTAAAAAATAATGCTTTTTATTAAAAGATTCCTTTTCATTTAATGTATTTAAAAATTTAAATCTTATTTTAAAATTGTTTAAAAGTTAAATTAATTCAATTATATTATTATTAATCCAATTTTTTTCCATTTAAAATAATTTCATGTTGAATTTTTATATAAAAAGGTTTTATACTTTTAAATATTTTTTCTTTAGGAAACCATTTTTTGTCACCTCAGTGTGTTTAATTTTAAATTAAAATTTTCCAATTATGTGAATTTTATTTGAAAAAAGGATTTAATATTTTTAGTTATCATAATTAATAATATATAATAATTTCAATCTATTTTTTGGTCATAGTAAATAGTAAAAAATGTTAAACTTAATTACCATTGTTAAAGACAATACAGTTTTACCGGAGGTTAAACTAAAATGATAATGGTTAAAATAACCTAAAACATATAAAATTACTCTTTTATTTCCATATATATACCTTATACATTCTAATAATTGTTAATGATACATTTCTGAGTCTTTTGGAATGTGTAAAATGTGTGTGCAACTTTTTCTTATCAAAAATTCCAAGTGTGTCCTCTCCCCAACTTATAAATGGGAACACCCTCTTCTAGCTTCATCACACTTATAAATACTTTTTATTATTCCATTTAATTCCCAAATATATCAATTAATTCTTTATAGTAATACTATAGGACTTATATTGATTACTAAACCCACCTCATAAGACTTTTGTTGCTAACCTAAGGAGGTTTTCTGAAGAGAAGGTATCAATATTGACCAAGTGTTTTTATTTTATTTCTTCTTCCAAAAACATAAAATATTATTAAACTATTATTATATAATTAAATTGGTATATCATATAGAATTAGAAGTTATTGTGTTAGTTCCATAACCTCCATCCATATCCTCTTTTATCAAATGGGAAACAAATCTGTTAATCGTGTGTATGAGAGACTGTCTCCTTGCAAACCGATATAATTAATTTTCTATCACTACCTATCACGAATGGATATAATAATAGATTTTTAATATTTATATTATATTTATGAAATTATAATTATTAAGTTCTTAATTTTCTTCTACATTTTAACCTTCTAATCCTTCGGAAAATGATAACACCGCTTGTGAGTACATGTAAATTACCTCCTCCATAAAGCATTGTGATGCTTATTTCATTTTGTTATGAAACGTATGGTAGTAATGAGAGATTTAATTAATATATGTGATATATATTATATAAAAATTAACTTCAAAAGGTGAATTAATATTTATCATTCTTTCATTACATTCGTCGAGTAAATGGAAACAACGTTCTTGTGTATGTATGACCTACCGTCTCCATGAATAGAGGAATATATTTTTCTATCTCTAACTTTTATGGATGAATAAGAATATATATATATATAGTTAATATAAATTATTTATATCATGTTTAATATTACATATATATTTAAACCATGATCAATTTACAAGTACCGAAACTACCAAACCGAAACATACATGAAAGACAAAGCAGTGATCACCCGAAGCAGTGATTTTAAAGAATAATATTTAATAAACAAGTGATAAAAGGTAATAAGTAAATAATATATGGTATGAAAAATATTATTATTGTTATATAATATATGAATAAAAACCTATATTTATAATACCGTAAGTTCAAACATGTATAAATGAATTCAAGACTTAAGGTAAAGGATTTCTGTCTCAAATTGTCATCTTTGGGACATATGTTATGTTATGAACCTGTCATCTTTTATGAGGTGTATATACATACCATTTATCATTTTACATCATGAATTTTTTTATTCTCATGATATTTATTGTTTTATTTGATTTTATTATTTCACTAGACTTATGATTCAAAAGTTACCAAAGCATGTAAGGGATTTTAGTCACACTTTTACTTCTTTGAGACACATGAAATATTAACTATTTTTTTCTTTTGTGAGTTGGATATACTATAAATTACTTTATTTTATGATTATTATAATGAAATTATTGGATATATAATTTAAGTTTTTTCTTTTATGGGTATTATTATTTAAAAAAATACCAATGTGTAAAGTATTTTATGTAACAATCACATTGTTTATCGAGGTTGTTTATGATTAAGTTTCAATGATAAAATATCATAATATATATCTCCAAAGACTAATGAAATTTACATTCCTCAAGTTATTTATAGAAAATACATGTTTTTAATAAATTTTTCTCTATATATACTGAAGAGACATAAATAATATTTTTAATAAAAATCAACTCTATTTCTCTCTTTGATTGATAATACTTTTTCATCATTGTCTGTGTTTTATAAAAATAATTTAAATAATTTTTTTAATATTTTACAATTATTAATTAAAGTAATTTTTACCCATGATTGAATTTTTACAAAAGGGCATAAAATTAATCTTCTTTTCCTTTTATTAATAAGGGTCTTATGATTTTTTACCAAAAAATGTAAAAGTAATATTCATTTTAACTTGTATAAAATGAATGGTATTTCCCACCATCATTAGCACTCCATAATTTAAATATTAATTTAAATTTTAATATTTTAATTTTCAGATAAATTTTTTTCTTTATTTTTTGGGAAATTTTTAGATTTTAAATAAGTGATTTCAAAGTTAAAATGGTGTTTTCCTTAAGTTTTTTTCCAAGAGATCTTTTAAAATCATTTTCTCTGTTATAAGACATACTTTGATGTTACATAATTTTTCTTCAAAATATTATCCAATGATAAAATAATTATTATTTCCCAATAGGGTTTATGTTTATGATTAAAATATATATATTTAACCTATTTCTTTTACGTGGGTTATACTATGATAAAATGTTTATGAAACCCATTTCTTTTCATGGGTTCTGATATGATGAATGTTTAATGATCTTATTTCACACATATGTATGATTTTCAATATGTGAAGGGTGGGACCAAAAATATATAACCCTCAAATGCATTGGAAGAAATGGACACCTCATGAGTTAATTTGTTAGGTGAGAATTTCACGACCCGCCTTCACTAAAAGGAGTGAAGGGTCAGAAGATTGCCATGCCCTTCCTTCTTTAAGTTGAAGGAGAGATAATGACCCCCAACACCCACCTTCAATAGGTCCTGGAGTGGAAACCAACTCCAAGGGTATATAATTACTCACTAAATGGAAGGAATTAACCTTTTTATTTTAATAGGATCAGGAGATAAGATAGTAAATCCCACAACACCAAAAATAAAAGTGAAATAAAATCCAAAAAAACCATTCCCATATTCATGTTTCGAAAGTAAATACCACAAAGTACAAAGTGACTACAAAGGTAAAGTACCAAAGAAAGAAAAACAACAACTGCAACTATCCCAAAGGTCCTGTGCAAGTATGGTCCCGCACGATCCCCAAAGTCCTCCTGGAAACTTGAAAACAGTTTTATATACGTAGGGTGAGCATACAATTATACTCAGTAGGGAAAAACCAAAGACTCTAATGTATAAGTGGGGGAGCGTACTAAAGTTCCATGAGAAGAAGACAACCAATACCATCAAGGAGTTCATCCATCCCACTCACCGGACACACTCACAAAATAACTTAAGAAAGTAATATATAATAAGAGCACATCGATGTTTGGGTACCCCGCGCCACTTTCCCACTGGTTATTGAAGACATCCTACACATCGAACCAATCCAGCCATTCTCACCGCAGTCCCACTGCCACACCCCGCCCGCACACACCTAGGCCATATCCTCATGCAGTCCCACTGCTAAACCCTACCCGCAGACACCTGGGCACCAACCACTATCCCACCCGCAGACACCTGGGCCACAACTGTCACACGTAACCACTCCTGCAAACACCTAGGCTAGAACAACCACCGCCACGCCCGAAGACACCTAAGATAGAAGATCTACTGCCACGCCTGAAGACACTTGGGCCTCATCCCGAAGACACATGGGAAACCACCTGACCACACAAACCTGGGCCAACCACCACACTACCCTGCCCGAAGGTTCTTAGGCTAATAATGGACTTCATGCCATCACAGCCTGCCCGAAGATACTTGGGCTATCCGGGAAAGGGAGCAGAAAGGAGCTAATAACCAACCACTAATAGAAGTGTTTGGAAAAACACCCTCCCCCATGAAATGGGGGTGTTCGGCACTAAGTGCTCAACTTGGGTGGGGCGCGAATAAGAAACACGAAACAACAAGTATATGTATAGGTAATAAGCACTCACCCATGTTTAGGTTTTTCTTCAGCCTGCCTAAAGAATAAAAAAGCACCCAAGTCTAAGTCACAACTCACACCTCACCAAAACCCATTGTCCCATCCAAGTTTTCTTGTTCAGTAATAATGTCTAAATAAGTTTCTTCACCTACTTGGGCAACTTGCAAGCATAAGCACAATCCAAGGAAAGAGTATAGTCAAACATGAACTTAAACATTCACACCCATTTCTATTGTAAATTCACAAAAACAAAGGGATAAGTGGGATCCCTCAAAGTACTGGAACCAAAGAAAACCACTAGGTACACCCCCATGTCCCCATAAGCCAACGGTTTCTCAACAACAGAGGATTCCACCCCAATTCGTGATATAATCAAGGTAACCACCCAACCTTAAATTCACAACCACCGGAAGCATAAAAACAGGGGATCCCATCCCCACCCACATCACCCAGCAATCATCCCGTGAAGGAAAAACAACAAAACACTACCACCAAAGAAAAGAAGGACCATGCCGGTATTTCCAGATTTAAAATATTTAACACACTCCATGATTTCAATTTCTGTGCCTTAACCGGGGTTATCACAAAAGAGGTTGATCCTGGTGCTTTCAATTTATTTATCCGGATATATGTGATTAACCAAATTCATTTTCACATCAAGGGTTCACAACTATAAAACAATCCATTTAAAAAAACATCACCAGGGGTTCATTAGTGCACAGAGAAATAACACCAACGACCATGATTTTCAGTAGGCGTAAGCCCACACAATTCAGAAATCATTAATCCAGTAAGAAGATAAAAACAGAGCAACATCATTGGTCACGTCCCTCCCATTTCATTCTTTATAATCACACTATATCTTTATTAGAGTTTGGTTCATCCAATTCTACAGAAGCAGTAGCACACCCACCCCGCATTATACACAAAAAGAAGAGACGATGGAGAAATTACCTACTTGTTGATAAAGGATCGAAGTTTATCTTTACGTTTCCAGGAACAGGGGATGTGCAAAACTGCAGGGGGTGGGGCCTCGGGAACTCAAGCATGAGAAGACAAACAGATGAATCAAATAGAGGGTGATCGAGAAAAGAAACCTAAGGGGTACCCTTTTAGTTTATAAAGGCTGGGGACGGTTGAGATAGAACATGAAACCGCAGAAGGAGCAGGGTCGTGGGTTGACCACGCGGTCCCACCCGTTATTAAAAGGTCCTGCCCTTTGGGGCGGTTTAAACCGACATGCGAGGGTACCTCATTAATCAATAATGCCATTAATAGGCTTTACTGGGCTTTAAAAATAGGCTTAAATGGGTCAAAATAGGGTTTAAAACCCAATTTGCACAAAAAGGAGGCGCTGCTGGAAAAACCCATGGGGGTAGGCAAGAGAGACTAGTAGCCGAGAGCTATCGGTAGCTGACAGCTACCGGTAGGCTGCAACGACCGGTAGTTGAGAGCTATCGGTGGCTGACAGCGACCGGTAACCAAGCTACCTGTAGGCTGCAGCTACCGGTATACCGAGATACCGGTAGGCTGCGGCTACCTGAAGACTGAGCTACCGGTAGGATAAGGCTACCGGTAGGCCTACCATGGGTCAAACTTCACCGAGAAGTTGGGATGGCCTCCCAGACCACCCAGAACACCTCAAGAATCATATTTTTACTAAGTAATGGACCTACAACAACCCGGGCCATTAGAGAGAACCTAATTTTATGTTCACAAAGGTATGCATGGTAAAGGTTTTCATGTCCACAAGATCATGTGTGGGCCTAGATTTTGTAATGCACCGACCCTGGTTACCCAGAGTCGGTGGATTATTACATAACATTGGCATGATCACAAGGGATCAAAATCCTGAAAGACCGATCAGTTTAGTAGCCTTGTAAGTACTAGATATATTCATAAGTTTTATATTATATTATAAAATTAAAATAAAAAACATTTTCTTCATTGACCACATTCATCCCTTATACTATCCCTACAGGTCAGTCATAAGATACTTCTTCGCATCTTGGAAAAAATAAAACGTATAAAGGGGTGAACTCAGATGCTCAGTAAGGATAACAATATAGCGGAAACTTTCAAGAATAAGCATAAAAATTTAAGGAAATGTATAAGACTAAAAAACAAGACTTTTAAACTTAAATTTCATCATAATATGGTAAATATAAATCAAATAATTCTATTTACCTATTCACATGGTTATTCTACTAGTCGAATAATCACATGTAATATCAATTTCCAATTTCATAATGTTGGAATGCATAATGCCAGACTTTATAACCACATAGTCATGACCATTTGATAAGAATACAATTAAGATTTTATCAAGGCCTTGTGCCAAGACACTAGTTTGTATCATGAGACCTAACGATTCATTGAGGAGCTATAGTGGGCTCCACCCATCACTTACTAAGTTCAATTCATTCCTCAGATGAGAATGTTTAAACATAACATAAACATTCATATTAAAATTAGCATACGAAATGCCAATAATTTATCCATAAACCATGAATGGTGTAAAAATAACATATCCATGGTCAAACATATCACAAAACCTTCAATACAATATAGAATATTTGTATCAAAATAATCAACTTCAAATAAGCTTAAAATCCATCAAAGGATGTTGTCATAGATAAAATCAAAACATTTTGTAGAGAAATGTATCTTTAAATTTTGAAATAATTTAAAATTAATATAATTAAAAAATAAAACATTTATTTTGAAAATATTATTATAATATTTTATGGGAATCTTCAACAATGTTATAATAATGGAAAATATCCACACCCGCCATATAAGTTAAAAAAAGACATTCTTACCTTAATTTTGTCGAGAAGGTCATAAAGTACCTTGTTTGAAAAATGACAGAAAGATTTATTTCAAAACATATGTGGTCATGTAATGGTATAAATTTCTCTAACACATAGTCTAGTAAATAGTAAAAATGTTTTGAATTACATTTTTAAGAAAACACGGATGTGGACGATAAAGAGGTCCTAGTAGATACTTACGTAATAACAACCTCAGATAAGTAAAGAGATTGTATAATAAACCCTTAAATTGTACTTTTACTTAGTCTAGGGCACGTTAAACTCTTGTATAATAGTTAAATAATTTTTATTAAATTATACAAGAATCATATACATAAATACGATATCTTATATGATCTTTTAATATTGCTTTCTTAATAATATTATAGTAGTTTCATCGTTTCAGGTTCTAACTAATTCATTTTTCTTTTATATGATTGGTTACGTAATCCATTATGAATTGGATGTATTTTAATCATATACAGAATGATATTAATTTCTTAAAAATTATTTTTAATCTTAAAATTAAAATTATTCTTGAATGATTATGATGGGGAATGGATCTCATCGTGTTTGTGGAGACTGTAATCCTTATGTAAGCACGAGAAAAAATATCATTATATTGATGGTGAAATTATACAATTGGATGGTATATAATATATAAAGAATCATTAAAATTTTATATTTATTATTTAAATTATATATACTCATGATTATACCCATTCAAATAATGAAATTTTTGAATAACAAACCCCACCACGACGTGGAGACGGTAAGCCGTATGGACGCATGTATGGTGACTTTGTCATTTATAAAATGGATAGAATAACGAATATGGTTGTGCCATATTTATAATAACATAAAAGTATTTAGAATGTACTGGATTTATTATTTTGGTATGTAAACAACAAAGGAAGAGGAAGTGGAAGAAAAAAGAACATGAAAGAGGGTGGTGAAATTATTACCTTTTTTTCGGGTGTTTCCTTTTGAGTTGATCAAAAGGGATCATTAGGTTGGATCTATGATCGAATAAAGGACTCTAGGTTTATGTGAGGGAAGTTTGGAGGATATTTGGGAAGGGTTTTTCCTAGACAAATGGTTTTGGAGGTGTGATTTTGAGAGAAGGGGAAGTACCCTTTTATAAGAGAGGTGATGGTCACTTTATGAAATGTTTGAAATATTATTTTATAATAAAATCATTTTTGATTTATAAAGGCTCCAAAATGATTTATTTCTAGGATAATGTGTGGATGGGTCGAAAATATCTTAACCAATAGGTTTTAGATTGGTTTAGGTCACCATATTAACATTTTCTTTTATATTTAACTCTTAGTTAAGTAGTTTTACATTACCATGACTCTTTGTATTTTTATATTATATGGTTAATAAACTTACTATAACAAGAAAAGAAAATCCCAAGTTGTTAATTACTAATATATATAACATTTTCTAAGTCCTTTGGATGAACCTTAGATTTTTAGGAATATTATATCAATTAATAATATAGTATTTGTTTTAAAAACTCAATTGTGTCAATTTGACACTATTTTTTATTTTATTTTTTTTGAAAGCCATAAAAACACAATCACTTCAAATAAAATTTATTTAATCAACCCTAACATGTCATATTGAACTATAAAATTAGTTTAATTTATCATAAGTCTCAATTTATATTTATTTGGATATTTAAAATATCAATTATTTTAATATTTCATTATTTAGGTAATTACTACATCATCATTGTGTCATAAATAAATTAAATTATTTAATATATGAAAATTATAAATGAAATACCATTATTTAGGAAATATTTTTATCTTTATAATTATTATTTATAGTCTAATTTATATTGTGTGTAACCCTATATTAAAAATGGTTTAGTTATTAAACTTTGAATTTAACTCTTTTAACTCTTCTTTAAATAAAATAATAATAAATGTCCTAATCTAATACAAGTGGACCAAAGAGGATCATATTTTATTCCTAAGTTTGTTTTTTGTCGAATTACACTAATCAAATATAATTAGAACATGTGTTATGTTAATTATAATATCATTTTTACCCTTAATCACTCTATTTACTTTTAACCGTCGTAAATAAAAGTTAAAAGTTACTATACACCAAAAAATATTTTCATTTTATTAAACCACATTTTACTTAATAATGTTAACCGTGTCTCTTGGAATTTTAAAATTTAACTCACAGAGGTGGTAAAATTATGTTTTATGCAAATTTGCAAATGCTTCTATAAGGTAGGTAAAAGACAGTAAAAAGTTCAATAAAATTATATATATATATAATTATTATAAAATGACTCCAATGAATTAAATTGAAAATATATAGGTATTATGTATCTATTTTTACCTTAAAAAATTAAAATAAAATAACTAATTACTTAAATAAAAAGTTGGTTTTAAACAATAACATATTGTTTTTCACTATTCCTCAAAAATTGAATGTTTTCAGAAAAATACCAAAAATTCACCCTAAACTAATTTTTATATTCTGAATTCCAAAATGAAGTCCATTTTGTAAAATAAAATTTAGAAAATTTTAAAAGGCAGATATTACTTTTCATAATGGCTAGTTTGATTGGTCATGGTGTCTTAAAACTCCATGTTGCGTACAACACAAGCTACTACATTATTCAAAGGGAAACGAACTGTGGAAGCTTGGAGTGTCACATTCTACCCTCCTTAAAATAATTTCTTCCTCAAAATTTCTGAAATATTTCTTCAAAAAAAGATTCTGGTGGTTCTTCATCATAAGTTCTTCAGGTTCCCACGTTGCCTCTTCCATCTTATGGTTTCTCCATAGAACTTTTACCAGACGAGTCATCCGGTTTCTCAGCACTTGTTCTTTGGTATTAAGAATCTTGACAGGCTCTTCACAATAAGACAGATTAGGTAATATTTCAATTTCCACATAGGTGAGTACATGAATTTAGTTAGGCATATATTTTCTCGATAGTGATACGTGGAACACATCATGAACTTTGGAGAGGCTTAGAGGCATTTCCAAACGATAAGCCATAACTCCAATTCTTTCTAGAATTTCTAAAGTCCTGATGTACCTGGGTCTCAATTTACCCTTCTTACCGAAACATATAACACCCTTCCATGGAGATAACTTTAAGAAAACATGGTCTGCTACTTGAAATTCCAAATCCTTCCTTTAGTTATCGGCATAGCTCTTTTTACTACTTTGGGATGATTTGATGTGGGTTTGGATAATTATCACTTTTTTCGTTGTTTCCTCAACAATTTCTGGACCTAAGAGTTTTCTTTCATCAACATCATCCCAACAAGTTGGTGTGAGACATATCTTTCCATATAACTCTTCATATGGTTCCATTTGAATACTTTAATAAAAGTTATTGTTATAGGAAAATTCTACTAGAGGTAAATATTGATCCCACATACCTTGAAATTTAAGTGAGTAGGATCTCAACATGTCTTATAAGGTTTGAATAGCCTGTTTTGATTATCCATTAGTTTTAGGGTGGTAGGCGGTACTCAAACGAAGTTCAGTATCCAAGGCCTTCTAATGAATTTTCTAAAATCTTGATGTAAAATGGGGATCGCGATCAGAAAACATCAATAGGGGTACACCATGTAGTCTTACAACTTCATTAATATATAGACTTTCTAGACATTCAAGTGGTAAATCTTCTCTTATATCAATAAAATGTGTTGACTTGGTAAGATGATCATCAATGTCCCATATTGCATCATTCCTTCAAGGAGTCTTTGGTAGCCCCATGAAAAAGTCCATCGTAATATTATCCCATTTCCAATCAGGTATAAGAATAGGTGCATGACTCCTCCCGGCTCTTGCCTTTCAGATTTTACTTATTGAAAAACCATACATCTTGACAAAAAATCAGCAATATCCCTCTTCATGTTGTCCTAAAAAAAACATTCCTTCAACTCTCTATGCATCTTGGTACTCCTAGAGTGTATTGAGAAATTGGAGCTATGAGCATCATCCAAAAACTCCCTTTTTAGATTAGGTATATCGGGAACACAATGTCTCTTCCCAAATTTCAAAATTCTGTATTCATATACGAAGTCCCTCAATCTCCCATCATTTATAGCTTTAATATTCTATTGAAACTCCTCATCATTAGTCTGAGAAATATTTATCCTTTATAGTAAAGATGGTTTGGAAACCATTTGAAAAAGTATTGATGTTTCACCTTCCATGGTTATTCCCATATCAATATTTACTAGATCCATGAAAATAGTATCCCTTTAAACTCTCATCTAGTTCAAAAATCCATGATCATTTCTTCTCAAAGAATATGCCACCTTATTTTTCTTCCCCGTGTGATAGAGTATTGTGCAATCATAATCCTTGAGTAGTTCAAGACATCTTATTTTCCTCATGTTGAGTTCTTTTTGTGAGAAAATATACTTCAAACTTTTGTGATCAGTATAAATATCACATTTTTCACCATAGAGATAGTGTCTTCATATCTTCAGAGAAAAGATTACAGCTGCTAACTCAAGACCATGAGTGGGATAGTTTTGCTCATAAAATTTTATCTGTCATGATGCATAGGTAATAAATCTATCATTTTGCATAAGGTCACAACCAAGTCCTTTATTTAAAGCATCACTATAAATAACAAACCCAGCATTCCATAATGGTAGATTCAAGATAGGATCGTTGACTAATATTCTCTTAATTTCTTCAATAAATTCTTTACTCTCTATTTTTTCCAAACAAATTTAACCCCTTTACGTGTGAGCTTGGTTAATGGGTTAGCCAACTGGGTAAAATTCTGGAAGAAACATTGATAATAACCTACTAAACCAATAAAATTGCATACCTCAGTTATACATGTCGGTGCTGGACATTCTTGGATTGCATTGGTATTTGAAGGATCAATATAGATTCCATCCTTACAGTCAATATAACCATGAAAAGAAATATCTTGAAGCCAGAATTCACACTTGCTAAACTTCCCATATAATTCATTTATTTTGAGGGTTTTCAGAATAGTGCACAAGTGATTTTCATGATTTTGTAGATTTTTGAGTATACCAAGATATCATTAATAAATACCACTACAAATTCATCAATATATTCCTTGAAAACTCTATTCATTAAACCCCGGAAGATAGAGGGTTCATTTTTCAATCCAAAAGGCATTACTTTAAACTCATAATGCGTATACCTCGTTCGAAATGCTGTTTTCGGAATGTATTCCATCTTCACGCACAACTGATGATATCCAGATTAAAGGTCAATCTTTGAAAAATATTGAGCTCCATGAAGTAGGTCGAATAAATCATGAATGAAAGGTAGGGGATACTTGTTCATTATCGTTATAACATTAATCTCCTTGTAGTCAATGCACAATCTCATAGATCTGTCTTTATTCTTAACAAAAACGACAAGGGCTCCCCATGGGGAAACACTAGGGTGAATAAATTCATTATTACTAAATTCCTCTCGTTTTTTATTTAGTTATAATAATTCCGCATTGGCCATTATATAAGGGGTCCTCGATATGGGCCTTGAACAGGGAATTAAATCAATGGAAAACTCAATTTCTCATTCTAGAGGATGTCCAGGTAAATCCTCTAAAAACACATCAACATATTCTTGCACAATAGGTACTTCCTCTATTAGAACATTCTTTTCCTCAACCATAATTATTTCATTCTCTTCTTCCCCAATAATTGAATTTAGTAGAGCTATTGGGGGCGGATCTAGATAAGAATCAGGTGGTGACGTTTCAACTCTAAAGATAAGGTACTCCTTATCATCATTGAAAATGGTAACCTCCTTCTCCTTACAATAAATTTTCACATCATTGTACAAAATCCAATCCATTCTGAGGATTATATCAAATTAATTCACGGGTATAATGATGAGATCAATAGATAAAGAACATTCATATTCCCTAACGGGAACTGATTCACAAAACTTTGTTGCGATGATACTTCCTTTAGTAGTTTTGACTGACAACTCACTTGTTAATTCAAATTGAAAATATCTAATTTTCTTAGCAAACTGGGAAGATATGAAACAATGAGATGATCTAGAATCAAATAAAGAATTGGATAAACTTTAGGAACCCATTAAATTACCTGCCACCACAACTTTCAGAGCTTCAACCTCAGTAGTAGTGATCACATAAGCTTGGCCTTGCTCACTTGGCCTTTTGTGAGGTAAGTTCCCTCAGAACTTAGAACATTCTTTTTCATAATGTCACTTTTCTCTACAATTGTAGCATTCAACATTGACAACCTCTTTCTTTACCTTTCAATCATGAGTTTGGTGGACTTTTTCATCACACTTGTTATTGACTCCCATTCCCTTCAGGCAAGTACCAGGGTGTTTCTTCCCACATTTACTAGAGGATGGATATTCAACTTTTCCATTCTTCCCCTTATTTCTATTTCTTGAGTGATCAGAAAATCTCTTATTCTCTTGCTTCGCTTTGAAGTCATAAGAATTAGTGAATTCCTTTCTGTCTTGATAGAGCATGAGATAATATCTTCATACGATGAGAAGGATTGTGAGACTAATATTCGATGAAGAAATATTTTTAACCCATCAAATAATTGATCAATATTACTCCTTGGGTTACGTATATAATATACTGCATGCCTTGATAACCTTTTAAAGTTAGCCTCATACTTTGTGACATTCTCATCCTCCTATTTCCTCAGACTCAGAAATTGTATTTCCATATCCACTTCATTATCACGAGGAAAGTTTTTTTCTAATAATATCTCTTCAAACTCTCTACATTCCATGTTTGATACTTCTTCATCTTTCTTTGTGTTTTGGATTAATGACCACCATTGATCTTCATCTCCTATGAGGTGATAAACTACCATGACCACTTTTTCCCTTTCTCTACTTCCCAAATAATGAAATATTTTCTCTAAGGAACTTATCCATTGCTCAGCTACTAATGAATTTCTACTCCCATTGAATGCTGGTGGTTGTTTCCTCATGAAGCGGTCTAACATCGATCCTCTGCATTGTGGATCATCATTCTCTATATGGGTAAGGTTATTATTCATAACTTGAGTGAGTTGTCCTAGTATGGTGATAAGTTGATCAACACCAGTTGTATCACTCGATCAACTATAATTATCTCAAGTAGTAGAGAAATCCCTACATGGATTACATGCACTAATACCGTTTCCATTCCTTCCACTAGGAACTATTTCTAAACAATGTAATACACTATATTAGTTTATGAATCAGAATAAATAATTCCAAACTTGTAAAACACTTAACATAAATTGAACAATTTATGGAAATAGTCCATAATCATCAAAAATGTTTTATTTGAGGATGTATATACTTCTAAATGCTTGATAATGGTTTGTAAAGAAAATTTTTATTATCCCAAGCATATCTCTGGGAGTGTCATAACCAAAAGTGCAGTAAGGACCATGGTCGTGTAATAGGATACCCCAAGTCATGCCCAAAACTCCTTGTCATAGTTTTCACTCCTAGGTACATCTGTGCCAGAGCTTCCTCTACCTGCTCGTATCCAGACATGGATGTATTGCTTTGAAAATACATAAAATCTCTGCATTACCCAAATTTTATGAATTTCTTCTATACCAATCCTCAAATTATATCTTAGGATAATGTGCTCTAATCATAGTTTATCTAAATCTTGTTTCTAAGGTTTTTACTAAACTTCCTTTGATACCAACTGTAACACCCTAACCCCAGTTACCCAGATTCGATGCATTATTTCCTAGCATTGGCATGATCATAAGGAATCAAAATCCCGAATGACCAATCAGTTTAGTAACCTTAGAAGTACTAGATACATTCATAAGTTTTACATTACATTATAAAATGAAAATCAACAACACTGTCTCCATTGACCACATTCATCCCTTAAACTATCCCTGTAAGTCAGTCATAATATAATTCTTCACATCCTAGGAAAAATAAAACATAGAAAGGGGTGAGCTCAAATTCTTAGTAAGGATAACAATATAACAAAAAATTTCAAGAATAAGCATAAACATTAAGTGCAATGTATAAGACTAAAACACAAGACTTTTAAAGTTAAAATTCATCATAATATGGATAAGATAAATCAAATAATTCCATTTACTTATTCACATGGATATTCTACTAGTCGAATATTCACATGTAATATCAATAGACAATTTCATAATGTTGGAATGCATAATTCTAGACTTAATAACCACATAGTCAAGGACTTGAGCCAAGACTACAAATAAGATTTTGTCAAGGCCTTGTGTCAAGACACTAGTTTGTCTCATGAGACCTACCGATGCATCGAGGAGCTATAGCGGGCTCCCCCATCACTTACTAAGTCCACTGCATTCCTCATATGAAAATGTTTACACATAACATAAACATTCATATTAAAAGTAGCATATGAAATGTCAATACTATCCATAATCCATGAATGGTATAAAAATAACACATCCACCATAAAACATATCACAAAACCTTCAATATAACATATAAGATTTGTATCATAATAATCAACTTCAAACATGCTTAAAATCTATCAAAGGATGTTGTTATAGATGAAATAAAAACTCTTTGTAGAGAAATATATCTTTCTATTTTGAAATAATTTAAAATTCATATAATAATAAAAGAAAACATTTATTTTAAAAATATTCTTATAATCTTGTATGGGAATCTTTGAAGATTTCATAAAGGAGGAAAATATTTTCACCCTCCGTATAAGTTAAAAAAAGACATTCTTACCTTAATTTTGTCGAGAAGGTCATAAATTACCTTGTTTGGAAAACGACGGAAAGATTTCTTTAAAAACATATGTGGTCAAATAGAGGTATAAATGACTTTAACACATAGTCTAGTAAATAGTAAAAATGTTTTGAATTTCATTTTTAAGAAAACATGGATGCGGAGGATAAAGAGGTCAGAGTAGATACTTATGTATTAACAACCTTAGATAAGTAAAGATATTGTAGAATTAACCCTTAACTTGTACTTTTCCTTAGTCAAGGGTACGTTAACCTCTTGTATAATAGTTAAATAATTGTTATTAAATTATAAAATAATCATATAAATAAATATGAAATCTTATATGATATTTTAATATTTCTTTGTTAATAATATTTTAGCAGTATCATCATTTCAGGTGTTAACTGATTCGTTTTCCTTTATATGCTTGGTTTCGTAAGCCATGTTTATTATGGATAGGCTGTATTTGATTCATATCCAGAATTATATTAATCTCTTAAACATTATTTTTCATCATAAAATAAAATTTATTCTTGAATGATTATGATGGGGAATGAATATCATCATGTTCGGGAGACGGTAGTCCTTACGTACACACGAGAAAAAATATCTTTATATTGAGGAAGAAATCATATGTAATTGGATGTTATATCATATATACAGAATGATTAACATGTGATATATATTATTTACATTAGTTATACTAATTATTATACCCATCTAAATAATGAAATATTTGAATAAAAAACACTACTAGAAAAATCCTACATGTTATAGGTGTTAATGTAGGAGATATACCAACGGCTTCAAAAATTGTTGGTATATGTTACCCTTATACCAACAGTTCTAAACCATTGGTATATAGTGTACAATATTCATTCGAAGCAAATACCAACAGTTTTTAAAACTATTAGTATACGTTTATACCAATGGTTATAACAAAACTTTTGGTATAATATACATCAAAATGATATACCAACGGTTTTGAAAACCGTTGGTATACATCTATTGCAGCTCCACAACAGCCAGTAGCCCTGCAGCTCCACAGTAGCCAGCAGCCCCTCCACTCTCCATGACCTACAAGAACACATTCACATCCAGAATCCAAAATCCTACATGGGATGTTTAATATTCATCCAGAATTCATAAATTTAGAAATTTAAAATTCATTCCTCACTCAAACCACAACACAAGAGAAAAATCCAGAATCCAATACATCCACAATCCAGTACATGCAGAATTGAAATGCAATAACACCCATAACACCAATTCAAAATTAAAATCCAATGCATCCAGAATCCAATACACATAATAGTATTCAAAATTTATAATTCATTACCAATACAGTGAGAATCCAATACATCCAGAATTTAGAAATTTAGAATTGAAAATCAATAACACCCATAAAAGTATTCAAAATTTAGAATTCACTCCTCACTCAAACCACAACACTAATACACACAATAGAAAAATCCTACATGTTATAGGAAGCGCATGGGATGTTTACTCATGGTATTGGGTTGAATATCTTAAAAACAACAGAAAAACTTGGGTATAGTGGACAAGGATCATGATACCCATTAGATAGATAATGGTATTGGTCATGTGCTTAGACCTAAGATAAGTTATAGGAAGCAAATGGGAAATTTATATTCCTATAATGACTATTTATCCATGTATAAATGGTTTCTGATGTGTTAGTGGGAAAAATTGGCCAATCTCGACATATGAGATGGGTTACCAGAATAGCCTACATGTTTTTCATAGACTTTTCAATTGGAACAAGGGGGTATGTGGGTAATTGTAATTTGGTCTCCTGGGTGTGATGTGAGATGAGTCCCTATTTTGGGTAGTGGGTATGAATATTCAATTATGTCTTTGGTATTGGGTTCCCAAAGGGACTTTGGTTTTGTCATAGAACCCACTATTTGAGGATGGGATTGGCATATTAAATTTCATGTGTTTTAGAATAGGGGTAGGAGTTCCTCACATGAGAAGTGGATTGTGTGAGGATGGACCATGGATCCTTGTGTTAATGTATCAAAAAAATCCGAATATGTTTGGTCAGTTTTTTGTATGCCAATTGTTTTCACTTAAAATGTTTTCCATTTTAAACAAAAGACAGACACTTTAAGTCATACCAGCCACAACATGCCTTCAATTGAGGTGGATTTTACTTTTATACATCACATAGGATCCATGGATCATTGTCCTAAAGTATCAATACAATCTGAATGTGTTTGGTCGGTTTTGTGTATGCCAATTGTTGTTTTCACCTAAAATATTTTACATTTAAAATCAAAGTGAGACACTTTGAGTGGTACCGACTACAGAGTGACTCATATTGAGGCATCGTTTACTCATACACATCACAAATGTCCCATGGATCATTGTTTTAAAGTATCAACACAATCCAAATACCTTTGGTTGGTTTTCTGTATGCTAGTTGTTTTTACTTAAAAGAGTATCCATTTTAAACCAAACAAAGAAACTTTGAGTGGTACCAGCCACATCGTGCCTCAGATTGAGGCGGGGTTGACTCGTACACATCACAAATGACCCATGGATCCTTTTTCTAAAGTATCAATAGAATCCGAATGCATTTGGTCAGTTTTCCGTATACCAGTTGTTGTTTTCACTTAAAATGTTGTCCATTTCAAATAAAATTGAGACACTTTGAGTGGTACCAGATACACTGTGCCTTGTATTGAGGTGGGGTTGACTCATACATGTCAAAAAATAACCCATTGATATTTATTCTAAAGTATCAACACAATTCGAATCTGTTTAGTCAGTTTTCTATATGGTAGTTGTTGTTTTCACTTAAAATGTTGTCCATTTAAAATAAAAGTGATACACTTTGATTGGTACTAGCCACACGGTGCCTCAGATTGATGCGGGGTTGACTGGCACACGTCACAAATGACCCATGGATCGTTTTACTAAAGAATAAACAGAATCTGAATGAGTTTGGTCAGTTTTTTGTATGCCAATTATTGTTTTCATTAAAATTTTGTACATTTCAAATAAAATTGAGACACTTGGAGTGGTTCCACACACAATGTGCCTCATATTGAGGTGGGGTTGACTCATACATGTCACAGATGACCCATGGATCATTTTTCTAAAGTATCAACACAGTCTAAATGCATTTGGTCAGTTTTCCGTAGGGTAGTTGTTGTTTTCACTTAAAATGTTATCCATTTCAAATAAAAGTGAGACACTTTGAGTGGTACCGGCCACATCGTGCCTTAGATTGAGGCAGAGTTGACTCGTACACGTCTCAAATAACCCATGGATTGTTGTGCTAAAGTATCAACACAATCTGAATACGTTTGGTCAATTTTCTGTATGCCAGTTGTTTTTACTTAAAAGAGTATCCATTTTAAACCAAAGAAAGACACTTTGAGTGGTACTGGCCACACCGTGATTCATATTGAGGCAGGGTTGACTCGTACATGACAAAAATGACCCATGGATACTTTTCCTAAATTATCAATAGAATCCAAATGAGTTTTGTTGGTTTTTGGTATGCCAGTTGTTGTTTTCACTTAAAATGTTGTCCATTTCAAATAAAAGTGGGACAGTTTGAGTGGTACCGGCCAAACCATGCCTCGTATTGAGGAGGGGTTGACTTGTACACGTCCAAAATGACCCATTGATCAATGTGCTAAAGTATCAACACATTCCGAATAGTTTTGGTTGGTTTTCCATATGCCATTTGTTTTTACTTAAAAGAGTATCCATTTCAAATAAAAGTGATACACTTTGAGTGGTACCGGCTACACCGTGCCTCAGATTGAGGCGGGGTTGACTCATACACATAAAAAATGACCCATGGATCATTTTCCTAAAGTATCAACATAATCCAAATGTGTTTGGTTGGTTTTCCGTATGCCATATTGAGGCAGGGTTGATCCGTACACATCACAAATGACTCATGGATCGTTTTTCTAAAGTATCAACACAATCCGAATGCATTTGGTCAGTTTTCCATATGACATTTGTTGTTTTCACTTAAAATGTGGTCCATTTCAAATAAAAGTGAGACACTTTGAGTGGTACCAGCCACATCGTGCCTCATATTGAGGTGGGGCTGACTCTTACACGTCAAAAATTACCCATGGATTGTTGTGCTAAAGTATCAACACAATCCGAATACGTTTGGTTGGTTTTCTATATGCCAGTTGTTTTTACTTAAAAGAGTATCCATTTTAAACAAAAGAAAGACACTTTTAGTGGTACCGGCCACACCGTGCCATGGATTGAGGCGAGGTTGACTTGTACACGTCATAAATGACTGATGGATCCTTGTCCGAAATTATCAACAAAATCAGAATGGGTTTGGTCAGTTTTCCGTATGCCAATTTTTTTACTTAAAAGAGTACCCATTTCAAATTAATGTGATACAATTTGAGTGGTACCAGTGATTCACGCTCAAATTTATCCAAAAAAAGAAGGTAGGACGGTCCTTGTAGTCTAGTTTGGGTTGTCGAATCCTCAGAGACCTAAGAAGTACCTATATACACGTACATTATATGGACTGTTTTTGGATATGAAGTGGCCAAATTGGGTTGATTTTAGATGGGTTTAAAGGATATATAATATATTTAAGGGAATTGAATTTAAAATAATGAGTTAATCCTAGGTTATTGCTCATGATGGATTTGACGTATTTCCTTTTCAATGATTTCAATTTCTTATATTTGAGATGAGTTCATTTAAGAAGACAAAACAACATCATCACTTACTGGTTTAATTCGTACAACCCTTAATACTAATCACCTATACACTTGAAAGATCATAGTTTTGAGTACTTCAAGGTAAAGGTTCGTATTAGCACTTGAATTGTGTGGCCTTAAATTCAACAAGGACGACAGAGTTTAAAAATCATCAAATAAAAATCTCAATTAAAGAAGTGATTAAACATTAATGGGGTGATAAATAACATCCAATCCAGCCCCATGATACTCCCTTGGATCAACCCATAAGTGGGTTATCCCTCCATTGATGCTATGGTTTCAATGGAAGCAGGAAGTAGACTCATGAGGGAGGAATTGAAGAAGTAAATAAAACAATAAAAAGAAAATGATCATTCCACTGTTGTGTGAATAATTTCACAGGGTTTAGTGTGACCTTGAACCAACGGTATCAAAGTGATATGAAGAAAAACAGAATAAGAGAAAAATAAGAGCTTTTATTAAGAAACTAAAGTGAATCGAACAACTTACATGTGAAAGACAAACTTGAGACAACAAAATCGCAGCATAACATTACAATTGAACAAAGCACCAAAAGATTTTTAAATCCTCCAACCCCACTACTTTAAATAGTAATTTTTGAGCCCTTGTGTCGAGCCTCCAACAGTACAAGTCATCTCACTTGAGTATGGTAGGTCTAGGGTGGTGGAAAGTTTGTGGAAAGAAGACTTTCCACCCTTGACCCGAAAAGGCATCCAGCTTGCATCCACCGAACAGACGTGCTTAAAAGACCTTCTAGATGACAGAATCAGAGTGGGCAATATAATAATAAAATGGAGTAACAGATTTCTCCTAAAGCCCTGTAATATTTGGGCTCATTTGGAGTTGTGGATTACATGTTATGATCATATTATCTGACTGTTTTTCTGGGACACAGAATCTGGCTCAGAATTTTATCTCTAATTTGGGCCAACTAAATGACCACAATGGAGGCCGAATTAGCACTAGATTATGAAGAATTATTTGTTCCAATATATGTATTCTATAATTCCACCAAATTTAGGATTCATTGGGTTTGTAATGTGGGTTAGACATTCTCATCAGTGGGATGGTGTCCAATCTGCCTTCTCTAGAATTGCTTCCTTTCATCACAAAATATCCCCATCTTCCTTTATGAATCCTCCATTGATCCCTGAATGAAAAATGTTCATATTTAAGTGTAGCTACAGTTAAAAAAAATATAAAATTAAAATATGGATAATTACATTCCTTAAAATCAGATGAATCATTGGGTACTTTAAATGATGTTAAAAAATGTACCACATAATAGTGCATTTTAAGAAGTTATTACAATCATAATGTGAAATGATGTTCAAAGTGTAAAATGCACTAAAATGGTGTTTATTAATAGTAAAGTACATGAATATTATATATATTAACAATAAATATTAGCCTCATTTAGTGGCTAATCAACCAGCCACACCGTGCCTCATATTGAGGCGGGGTTGACTCGTACACAATAAAAATGACCCATGGATCGTTTTCCTAAAGTATCAAAAGAATCGGAATGCGTTTGGTCAGTTTTCCATATTCCAGTTGTTGTTTTCACATAAAATTTTTCCATTTCAAATAAAAGTGAGTCAATTTGATTGGTACTGGCCACACCGTGCCTCAGATTGAGGCGAGGTTGACTCATACACATCAAAAATTACCCATGGATCATTTTTCTAAAGTATCAACACATTACAAATGCGTTTGGTCAGTTTTCCGTATGCCATTTATTGTTTTCACTTAAAATGTTGTCCATTTAAAATAAAAGTGAGACAGTTTGAGTGGTAATGGCCACATTGTGCCTCAGATTGAGGTGGGGTTGACTCGTACACATAAAAAATGACCCATGGATCATTGTGACAAAGTATCAACACAATATGAATACGTTTGGTTGGTTTTCCATATGCCAGTTGTTTTTACTTAAAAGAGTATCCATTTTAAACAAAAGAAAGAAACTTTGAGTGGTACTGGCCACACCGTGCCTTGGATTGAGGCGAGATTGACTCATACACATCAAAAATGACCAATGGATCCTTGTCTTAAAGTATCAACAGAATCCAAATGAGTTTGGTCAGTTTTCCGTATGCCAGTTTTTGTTTTCACTTAAAATGTTGTCCATTTAAAATAAAAGTGAGACACTTTGAGTGGTATCGGCCACACCGTGCCTCAGATTGAGGCAGGGTTGACTCGTACATGTCAAAAATGACCCATGGATCGTTGTGCTACAGTATCAACACAATCTAAATCTATTTGGTCGGTTTTCCGTATGGTAGTTGTTGTTTTCACTTAAAATGTTGTCCATTTCAAATAAATGTGATACACTTTGAGTGGTACCGGCCACAATATTCCTCTTATTGAGAAAGTGTTAACTCATAAACATCAAAAATGACCCATGGATTGTTGTCCTAAAGTATTAACAGTATCCAAATGTGTTTGGTCGGTTTTCTGTATGCTAGTTGTTGTTTTCACTTAAAATTTTGTCCATTTCAAATAAAAGTGAGACACTTTGAGTGGTACCATCCACACCGTTCCTCGAATTGAGGTGGGGTTGACTCATACACATCAAAAATGACCCATGTATCATTGTTCTATAGTATCAACACAATACGAATATGTTTGGTCAGTTTTCCGTATTCCAGTTGTTGTTTTCACTTAATATGTTGTCCATTTCAAATAAAAGTGGGACACTTTGAGTGGTACTGGCTACACCATACCTCGAATTGAGGCAGGGTTGACTCGTACACATCAAAAATTACCCATGGATCGTTGTTCTAAAGTATCAACACAATATGAATAGGTTTAGTTGGTTTTACATATGCCAGTTGTTTTTACATAAAAGAGTATCCATTTCTAATAAATGTGATATACTTTGAGTGGTACCGGCCACACCGTGCCTCAGATTGAGGTGGGGTTGACTCTTACATGTCAAAAATGACCCATGTATATTTTTACTAAAGTATCAACAGAATATGAATGCGTTTGGTCGGTTATCACTCTTCTCTCATCTTCTTATGAAGCTCTAAAACCCTCTTTTCCATTGGGATTTAGGGTGAATCTTGAATAGAGCTTAGATTGGGATCCGAGACGCCGAATTAAGAGTGAGATTGTCTCCAGAATCAAGGTAGGTGGTCTATGATTGGTAATGAAGTAATAGTAATGGAATGTTAATTAGATTTGGATTTATGGTGAATCTTGAAGAGAGCTTAGATTGGGATCAGTGACCTTATGATGTAGTGATTGCTGTGATGATGTTGGAGATACACAGTTGTATGAGGTACCTAGTGGAGGATGATGATATATGTGGTGGGGGTTATGCGTGTTATGAGGATGGGGGGGTTATCCAGGGTCTAGGGAGGAGGGTGGGGGGCTGTCCAGGGGGCTCCCCGGGGTCCAGCGAGGAGGGTGGGGGGCGATCCGGGGGGCTGTCCGGGGAGCTATCCGGGGGGCTGTCCGGGGTCTAGGAAGGATGGTGGGGGGGGGGGGGTGTCCGGGGGGCTGTTTGGGGGGGGATGTGCGGGGTCTAGGGAGGAGGGGGGGGGGGCTCTACATATTTCATTCAGTTGGATACATAAAAAAAGGTCCTTCGAGAAGTATTTCAGTGGGAATATGGATAGTCAGATGCAGCATGCATGTAAAAAATTATGGATGAAATATTCTCTCCAACTCACACAAAATTAATGAGGCATCTGTCAACATTTTTTGCAAGAACTACTCAGAAAACTTCTTAACAAAAATATCTCTAAACAAATGGAACAACCGAATAACAGTCACCCTTACATTATTGGACAAAAGATGACAGATTGCTATTGGAATCAACTAATGCAAAAGAACGTGATAATCCTGAGTCTTCAAAGATTTTAGCTTCAACTCTCTTCTTCTGATCCATTTAGATATGTTGCTTGAATAGCCATCAGGAACTCTAATAGTCTCAAAATTAATGAGGCATCTTTTGTCTTTCCCTTAACATTTAGAAGTATCTAAAGTAACAGTTCACATATATTCTTTTCAATGTTCATTACATCTAAGAAATGACGTAACAAATTGGTTGACCAATAAGAAAAATCAAAAAAGATACTCCTCTTATGGAAACATTCTTTCTCTTTCCAGATTTCATTTGACCCTTCCCGAATGAAAAACCGTAATCTTTAAATTCATTAAGCACATCAGTTCCCGACATATGCTAAGGTGGATCATCAATATCTGTGGTATTATCAAATCTTTGATGATTATTTCTATATGGATAGTCCATTGGAAAGAATCATCGATGTCCCATAAAACTGAAACTAAAGCGATGTTTCAGTCTTATGAATCGTGTATTCTTCATACAAACAAGACATGAAAGTTTTCCCTTTGCGATCCATCCAGAAATCATTGCATAAGCCATAATATCATTGATCATCCACATAAGCGCAACATGCATCTAGAATAGGTCTTTCAAATATGCATCGTATATGTGCACACCGACATCCCAAAGAAGTTTCAACTATTTTCTTAAAGGTTTCATGTATACGTCAATATCAATTCCAGGATCAAAAGGTCCAGATATGAGTATAATCATGAAAGTGAAAGGTTTTTTCATACACAACCATGGGGGAAGATTGTAAATGTGTATAAAAAATGGCCATGTGATGTGTGAAGTAAGAATGTGCCCAAACAGATTAAAACCGTCGTATGAAAGACCCAACCTCACATTACACACATCAGTTGCAAAATCAAGATATCGAGTATCAAATCTATACCATGAAAATCCATCTGTAGGGTGAACCAACTCGTCATTAGTCTTCTTTCTCTCGGTATCATTCCATCTAATTTTTATTGATATTTCATCAGACATAAAAATATTTTGGAGTCTAGGGATCAATGGAAAGTGCCACATTACTTTTTGTGGCATGCGGGATGGTGTTCCATCAGATTTTGACTTCTAGCATGATGTTCCACATTTTATAAAATCATTTCATTCAGCGGTTTCCTCCCAAAATAAACTGCAATCTTTCAGGAAAGCATGAATTTTGTTTCTTTAAAATCCAAGTTCCTCAACTGGCTTACATGCCATATAGTGGGTTGAGGGAAAATCTGAATCATCTGGAAGTAAATACTTCAATAAGTTAAGAATGTAATCGACTGCTATATTAGAAATCCCGTACATATTTTTCCCATGAAACAATCAGATTAAAAATTCCAGCTTCTTCAGTTTATCGCACTGTCTATATACTGGAGTCGTGGTAGCATCATTGAATTTTTTCACCCTTACAACATCATCATTTTAATTAGACACATCATGTGTGCTCATATCGAAATCTTCTTGGGTCGAAATACTTTCTTTTTCATGATGAGGAATTAATAGAAACCGATCATATAACAAATTCTACACTCTAGTCCTCTTATTTGAAACATCTGCAATTTGAGATTTCATTTTCTCCCCATTGTGATACCACACATAGTATTTTTCTTGAAACCCATATTTGGTTATGTGATAGATGACTTCGTCACGGCTCAACCAAGTTCTGCGAACACAATTGGAACATAGGCAGTGTATGCAACCACTATCTAAAGCATTGTGAAATGAAAAATCTAAAAAACTCCCCAAATTGTTTTGAAAATCGCTTGATATCCTATCAGTTTCGTACATCCAACTTCTATCCATTATGTAAAAAAATAACTATTATAAGTCATTTTGTAAAAATAAATTAAATAAGATTTAAGTTTCATTGAAAATATATTTATGTAAATGAGAAATGTTCACTTTATTTGAAACCATAACTAACACACTACTCTATATGAGAATCATAATATAAAAGACAAAAAAATACTATATTTATAATAAAATACCTTTGAA
The DNA here is from genome assembly GCA_963277665.1 of Viscum album. Classification (NCBI taxonomy): domain Eukaryota; kingdom Viridiplantae; phylum Streptophyta; class Magnoliopsida; order Santalales; family Viscaceae; genus Viscum; species Viscum album. The sequence continues at coordinate 1,892,797,403 of OY728125.1, read as the reverse complement.
GAACTATACATGAGTGTACAAGATCATGTACACATGTGTAGGATAATTATTCAGGAGTTGACTAAATTTTAGATCAAAGAAATTTTATATTTTAGTAGATAATTTGAATGATAACATACATTGCCCAAGGGGGAGGGAGTTTCCAGGGGGTGCGGGGTGTCTAGGGTGGTGGCAGGGCTATCAAGGGGGGTCAGAGGTGTCCAGGGGGTGGGGGGCTATCTAGGGGGGTCAGGGTGTCGATGTGGGCATGTTTTCAATAGGGGTGGTTGGTCTATCCAAGGGGTAGGGGGTTTCTAGGGTGTTGGGGGTGTCAAGGGGGGTGGTCGAGCTGTCCAAGGGGGTGAGCGAGGTGTCCGGGGGGTGGGTGGGGCTTTCCAGAGGGTAAGGGGTGTCCAAGGGGGTGGGTGGGCTGTCCATGGTGGTGGAGGGGCTGTCCGGGGGGTATGGGGTGTCCTGGGGGGTGGGCGGGCTGTCCAGGGGGGTGGGCGGGCTGTCCACGGGGTGGCGGGGCTATCCAGTGGGGTTGGGGGTGTCAAGGGGGTGGGGGCGTCCGAGGGGATGGGGGTGTCCGGGGGGTGGTGGGCGGGTGTACGGGGGAGGGGGGGGGGGGGGGGGGTTGTCCAGGGGGTACGGTGTAACGTCCCGGTTCCGGGTGCCACTCAACGGGTGCCCCGAACCCAGTTTGCCACATGACCTCAAGTGCATTTCCCCAAACGCCAGAGGCCGCCGACTAGCAGCGAGGTCCCGGGTCTGATAATGGGGAAACTATGCCCTAATTTGTAAAAGTGTAGTGCAACGGAATATAAAATAAACATACAGCAACAACGAAAGTAGTAAACCATACACAACTGAAATAAACAACTGCAGTATATATAACCAACCAGATATATAGATATGGTGCAACATGTATCCAATTATAAGAAAATAGCCAGAACATGTTACACAACAGTATAATACAATACAGAGTACAAGTACAGAAAACAAAAAGGAACAGCTGGCAGCGGCATCGCGAGCCTAGGCTCGATCCCATGCCCTCCTACTCCTTAGAAGAAATCATGTACCTGTATAGGGGCTCTTTACCCTATCCACACCTGTAGCAACGTAATCTGTTTGGGCCGAAAAACATGACCCAAACAGGGTGTGAGAAATATATCTCAGTAGGCACCCACCCAAGGCCCGTGCCCAACTGCGTGTAAGCATGGAACAACAATGCAATAGTAAAATGCAATAAAGTAATAAGTACTCACAAGTAACCAACTTAACAGTTTAATTTCCATTTTAATATTCATTTTAATCATTTAATCTTAAAATATCACCACAGTGAATATTCTAAGTAACTGCTAAAAGTCCGCAGACGCGTAAAACCCTACCCTCAGGTAAAGAGTATCCAACACAAGAATCTGCCCTCAGGCATAATAGATTTTTCCCTCAGGCATAGGTAGTGTCCCCCTCAGGCATAGAATCAGCTTCCCATAGGCATGAAAGAAATTTCCCTCAGGCCGAAATAACTATTGCCCTCAGGCTAAATAGTGCAGTGCCCACAGGCTAATCAAAACAACTCCCTCAGGCTAAACAGGTTACCGGGCCATGCCCAACATGTAAACAAGAAGTAAACAAACAATTCCTCTCAAGAAAATTCTACAATTACTACTTTAAAGGCATACCCTCAAGTATCCTGGCCAAACGACATAACAGTGGAACACACCCCCAGGGTAGTTCTGGATCCAAGAAACGATTTCAAATAGAAGTTTTACAAATTATTCAATTACCTTTATAGTTCTAGGTAGTTAATATAGACACGACCTCAGCCACACGACACACCAATATGGGTTTGTGGCACAAAACGCACAAAACACACGACATTTGGAAAAATCAACACAAAGCCACCTACCTTATACGCCAACGAGCGGTATACCCGAACGTTGACTCCAGAAACGCCTAAGAATGGCGTAGATCTGACGAAGAAAAAAACTTGCTTAACCTCAAATAACTCCCTCTAGGGAAAGAATTGGTAAGCAACACGCTAGGAGAGGAGAGGGGTTACCCGCACGGTTCCAACCAGATCGTCCGAAGCGGAATCGGATTCCAGATGAACACCCAGAAGATCTTTAAAGGTTCGGCCGTCCCTCCCGAGCTCCCTCTTTAGTTCTAGGCCTTCCCTATGAACAAGGGAGGCTACTGTCCGATTTAAGCAAAAAAAAAAACAAAGTACACGGCCTATACTTTCAAGTACATGGCGTGTACTCCATTAATTTAACTATTCCTCGGGCGGTACCGTCATACTGTTCACCTGTAGACATGAGTACACGACATGTACTCCTGAGTACACAGCGTGTATTGTCACCCAGCTGGCGGCTACTCCACCACCTTACTATTTTGGCCTACCGACTGACTACATGATGTGTACAGTCCCACTACACAATGTGTAGTCAGTTTCTACACCCTTTGTCGCTGACATGGCTACAATCCCTGTGTACTCATCCCTACATGGATAGAAGTACACAGTGTGTGGAAAAAGTACCCAGCGTGTACTTACAAAATTTAGGGTTTTTCCCCATTTTCCATATTTTATTAAAAAAACTTAAGGAAAAGAGAAAAGAAGAAGCCCGTACCTCAAAGATAAGAACCGAGTTCTTACAAACTTCCCCCCTTATAGCAATTCGTCCCTGAATTTCCCTTCCAAGGGTGGTGAAGATATAGCCGTGAACAACTCCAGCCACTGAGCACGTACGTCAGTCTCCCGCTCCCAGGTTTCTTCCTACACTCGACCATGCTACCATATCACCCGTACTAGAGGAACTAACCGGCCTCGGAGAACCTTTGTGCTCCTGTCAATGATACGAATCAGATGCTCCTCAAAGGACGCATCTGCCTCCATCTCAACCTCCTCGGGCTGAAAGACGTGAGATAGGTCCGAATGATAGCGACACAACTTGGATACGTGGAGGAAGTCGTTCATGGCTCGGTATCGCTGCTGTAATCGCAACTGATAAGCAACCAGCCCGACTCTCTCCAGAATCTCAAATGGCCCCACATACTACGGTGAAAGTTTACCCTGTCTCTTGATCCTCTTGTGTCCCAGCCTCAGCGAAACACGCAAGAAAACCCGATCCTTGACCACGAACGCCAAAGGTCATCTGCGGCGATCAGCATAAGATTTATGACGAGACTGCGTGGTATCCATCTACTTCTGAATCAACTGGACCTGCTCAGAAGTCTCCTACATGAGTTGTGGCCCTAGAAAAGCTGCCTCACCTACCTCTAACCAGCACAAAGGTGATCATCACGACCTACCGTATAAAGCCTCATATGGTTCCATATCAATAGTCTCCTGGAAGATATTGTTATAGGCAAACTCGACTATGGATATATGCTTCTCCCAAGAGCCCCCAAAGCCCAGGACACATGCACGAAGCATGCCCTCAAGCACTTGTATCGTACGCTTCAACTGGATATCTGTATGAGGGTGGTATGCTGTGCTCAGAAGCACCCATGTACCGAGTGCCCTCTGAAAACTCTGCCAGAAACGAGACGTGAAGCGGGAATCCCTATCATAAATGATATAATGGGGGACCCTATGAAGACATACGATCTCTTGGATATACAGCCTTCCGATCTCGTTAACACCGAAGGTCTCCTTGATCGGCAAGAAGTGTGCTGCCTTCGTGAGTCTGTCCACAACAACCCACATGGCATCATTGCCACGAGGTGACCTCGAAAAACTAGTCATGAAATCCATCATGAAATCATCCCATTTCCACTCCGGAATGGGTAACTGCTGTAATAGCCCAACTAGTCTCTGATACTCTGCCTTCACCTACTGACAGGTGGAACACCTTGTAACAAAACCAGCTACATCTCTCTTCATACCCGACCAATAGTATTGACGTCTCAAGTCACGGTACATCTTGGTAACCCCGGGATGAACTGCCCAAGCTAAAGCATGAAACTCCCGCATCAGATCCTCGCGTATATCCCCTGGAACCCATACTCGTCCATGGAAATACAACACTTCATCATCGTCGCCTATCATCCAACCAGGAGGAGGGTCCTCACTTGCCACCGACTCCCGCAGAACTAGTCCTTCTGAAACAGATAGATGTCTCATCCTCACTCTATCCAGGAGGGTAAAATTCACAGCTAAAGAGGAAATATATGTCTTCCCCTGACTATCGTGCACCTCTATATGCATCTCAAAGAACAAAGCCATGAGCTGCCACTCGCCACTAGCCTCCTGCACTGCCTGTATCTGAGTGTTCCTGCTTGGTGCATCAGCTACTGTATTACCTTTACCAAGTGTATAGGCAAGCTCAAAATCGAAGGACTGTAGGTACTCGACCCATCTTTGCTACCTTAGATTCAGGTTACGCTGTGTAAAGATATACTCAAGGCTTTTGTGGTCGGTGAAAACCACAAAATGCTCCCCCAATAGATAATGTCTCCAACAATGCAACGCATGTACAACTGCAGCTAACTCAAGATCATGCATCGGGTAATTCCTCTCATGTGGCCTCAAATGCCGAGACCCGTACGCAACAACTCGGTTGCCCTACATCAACAATGATCCCAACCAAATACCTGATGCATCAGAGTAAACTATATTGCTCTTCCCCTGCTCTAGGAGTATCAAGATGAGTGCTGATGTCAACCTTCCTTTCAGGTCCTAAAAGGCGCCTCAAAAGCTTCCGAACAAACAAACTTTACACCCTTCTTAGTCAAGACCATCAACGGAACTGCTATGCGGGAGAAGTCCTGTATAAAATTCCTGTAGTAACCCACCAGCCCTAATAAACTCCGTATCTCAAACACGTTCTTAGGCTGCTCCCAGGAAACTACTGCTCTCACCTTCTCTGGGTCTACTGAAACTCCTGCCTCTAAGATGATATGACCCAGGAAGTGTATCTGGTCCATCCAAAAGTGGCACTTTGAGAGCTTAGAATAAATCCGAGGCTCTCTCAGTGTACTCAATACGATCTCAAGATGGGTGGCATGGTCGTGTCGAGTATGAGAATTTGTCTGACAAGTCCCCTGGTCATCCAGATATAAGCTCGCAATATGGGCCATGACTCCACCTCTCCCACAATGCTCTAGTCCATCTCGACTCACTTGAACATCCCATTCTCCCTTTTATAAAAACTCTTCACGCTCTGGTGATGTGAAACTCACCCTATGACGATAGCAGTCTACAAAGGATCTGAAGGGAACCAACCAGTTCATTCCGAGAATGACGACATAGCTCATCATCTCTAAGACATAGAGGTACCAAGGAAAGTGACACCCACCAAACTCAAGGGGGAACTCCCGGCACTGACGCACACCATCCTTCCTAGTTCCCAACGGAGTGTCTAGCATCATAATATCAGAAGATGAAGAAACACAGAGCCCTAGGCTCTCTACAACGGGTACATATATAAAAATATGTGTAGCACCCTTATCAAAAAGTACTGAAGATAAGACAGAAGCTACTAAAATAGTACCTAAAACTATAGAAGGTCCAGGATCCTGCTCCTGTTGGGTCTGTTGCGCTGCATATGCCTGCCCAGTGCTGCGGCTCTGTGACACAGCCTGGCTACCCTGAGTCATCCCGCCCTGATGCCTCTGAGATCCTGGTGTCTGGCTCCCTTAGCCACGACCACCATATCTGCCTGCACGCCCTGACGTATTCCAGTTCCCTGACTGGTAAGAAGCCACTGGTCTTGCTCCCGCACGCGAAGTCTGCACAAAACCCCTCTCACTAGCCATCAGGGGAAACGCCCTGCAAAAGCACAGCAGATGACCCATCTTGCTGCAAGCTCGGCACTCCACTGCATCTCGTGGACACTGTGACCTCTTGTGCCCCTCTCTACCACACTGGTAGCACATAACCTGGCCACCTGAAGCATTATTATGACTAGTACTGCCGCCCTGAGAGAAGTCCGCCTATCTCTTCATCTTGCCAGCAGAAAAAGTACCAGTAACTGGTGCTGAACCGCCCTGGCCCACACCAATAAATTCTTGAATGTTCCTCTCTTTAATTAGCGCCTAGTTCACAATAGCGTGTATAGTAGGAAACTAGAAGACATTTACCAGCGCTCGAATGTCATACCGAAGACCATCCTCAAAACGTCTGGCTCTCAATATCTCATCACCCACCAGTATGGGTGCAAAGTGATAAAGCTCGGTGAAACGAGAAGAATAGTCCATCACTGACATAGCGCCCTGATATAGATTCATGAAATCCAGAGCTTTATTTTCTCTCAGTGTCTCCGGGAAGAAAAATTCATAGAATACTTCCTGAAAGTCTTCCCACTCCATGTCCCTGTGATGCTCTGACTGGGTGGTAACATCCCACCACCTCTTGGTGGAATCACGTAGCATGTATGTCGCGAGCTTGACCCTCCGCCCTGGAGGCATCTCAAGATGCTCGAAAATAGTCTGCATCGACCCCATCCAAGACTCTACAACCTGTGGTCTGCCATCCCATGAAAACGTAGGCAGATGCTGCTGCTGGAAGAAACGTGTCAGCTCGGCCATAGATGTGCAGCCTGCGATGCTCCTTGAAAGGTCTGCATGAACCACAATAAGCCTTCACGGAACTATACCTCCCCGCCTATGTCCGGTATAGAAGATGGTGCCACATCTGGCTCTGCTGGAGGATCAACTGGTAGCCCATGACCCACCATCTCTGGAGTATTCTCGTTGCCGCTCTCCTGGAGAACAACGCGCGGTCGTCTAGGCGACATGAAACTACAAGGTCAAAAGCACGCCTTAGATTTTAGATTATTAAGGCTGAAACGAAGAAAACACAAAAGGAACAAGAAGAAGAAGGCATTTAAAAATTTACAAAACAAGACTACACGGCGTGTATACTGACTACACGGCGTGTACTTGACTTCGCTTCCCCTGCCCGGGTCCTTTGACATGGCTAATCCACATGAATCCCATTAAACAAAACTACACGGCGTGTATATAATCTACAAAATGTGTATGGTGTTATTTTCCAACTGCCCGTGTTGTTTATGACACGGCCGACTACCCGACTTGAAACTACATGGCGTGTTACACCCGCACACGGCATGTACTCCACCCCGCTTCCCTAGCCACATGGGTAAGTCCACACGGTCTGTCCTCAGACAAGACTACTTGGCGTGTCCCCAAAGGTACATGGCGTGTTCAAGGAACGGTGACATCGACCCGTGTTGTTAGTTACACAGATGAGTCCCCAGGTCACACTACACGGCATGTACATAATTGACACAGCGTTTTCTGTAAAGGAGTTCACCGACCCGTGTTGTTAGTTACACGGCTGGACTCCGGGTCAACACTACACGACGTGTATATAAGGTACACAGTGGGTTTTACCCAAGCACTTCACCACCCCGTGTCGCCGACCACACTGTTTGTGACACGGGAAGAGACTACACGGCATGTACAGAATCTACACGACATGTTCTCCCTAAGCTCTTCCCTCCCCGTGTCGCCACCAACACGATTTGTGACACGTGAAGAGACTACACAGCATGTACTCAGAGTACACGACATGTACTTAAAAAGTTCATTTTTCTTCCAAAATAGAAGGCCATACACGGCATGTGTAAGGATAATACATGGTGTGTATACTGTTTTTCCAGACAATATGCCTTAGAAACTTCTCTGGAACCCTGAAAATACCGAAAAATAATACCCAAGTGTCAAATTCCGACCCGTGAGGGACCATACTCCCCACGAATAAAAATTTGACATCTTATCTGTGTTGTAACTAATAAATAGTCAATGATCCACCAAATTCTGGTCAATGGGGGCCCATACTCCCCAAAAACTAGAGTTTGGCGTCCATTTTACAAACAGGCTCACATAAAATTACCCTATCACATAGCAGGTATTTTATCAAGCAGATATCACAACAACATGATTTTCTATCACAACAACTATCACAACAACATGCAATTTTCTAATGCATCTACATGGCATGGAAACTATGCATGGCATGTGATTTCTAGCATGTGCCTAAATGATGCATGAGACGCCATACCCTCATCTCATCGGGTTGCAACTAAATAGAACCCACAGATAAAATATAAACAGCACAATCCAAGTGCATCACCGAACGGTGAAAACATTTCAACTGTAAAATTTGAAAATTCATAAAAATTGAAAAATATGAGGTAGACTGGTTTTTCCCTGTACGCGGGTTAGCTACACCCGGGCATAACTTATTACCAACTACCGTTCGGCCTATCCCTGACTACGGCTCCAAATAGTAAGTCAAAGAAAAGAACCCCTTTGATACCACTTTGTAACGTCCCGGTTCCAGGTGCCACTCAATGGGTGCCCGAAACCCGATTTTCCACGTGACCTCAGGTGCATTTCCCCAAACGCCAGAGGCTTCCGACTAGCAGCGAGGACCCGGGTCTGATAATGAGGAAACTATGCCCTCATTTGTCAAAGTGTAGCGTAGTGGAATATAAAATAAACATACCGCAACAACGGAAGCAGTAAACCATACACAACTGAAATAAACAACTATAGTATATATAACCAACCAGATATATAGATATGGTGCAACATGTCTCCAATTCTAAGAAAATAGCCAGAACATGTTACACAACAGTACAATACAATACAGAGTACATGTACTGAAATACAAAATAGAACAGCTGGCAGCGGCATCGCGATCCTAGACTCGGTCCCATGCCCTCCTACTCCTCAGCAGCAATCATGTACCTGTATAGGGACTCTTTCCCCTGTCCACACCTACAGCAACGTAATCTGTTTGGGCCGAAAAACATGACCCAAACATGGTGTGAGAAATATATCTCAGTAGGCACCCACCTAAGGCCCGTGCCCAACTGCGTGTAAGCATGCAACAACAGTGCAATAGTAAAATGCAATAAACTAAGTTAGTACTCATAAGTAACCAACTTAACAGTTTAATTGCCATTTTAATATTATTTTTAATCATTTAATTTTAAAATATCACCACAATGAATATTCTAAGTAACCACTAAAAGTACACAGATGCGCACACCCCTACCCTCAGGTAAAGAGTATCCAACATAAGAATCTCCCCTCAGGAATAACAGATTTTTCCCTCAGGCATAGGTAGTGTCGCCCTCAGGCACAAAATCAGCTACCCACAGACACAAAAGAAGTTTCCCTCAGGCCGAAATAACTACTGCCCTCGGGCTAAATAGTGCAGTGCCCACGGGCTAATCACAACAACACCCTTAGGCTAAATAGGTTACCGGGCCATGCCCAACATGTAAACAAGAAGTAAAAAAGAAATTCCTCTCAAGGAATTTCTATAATTACTACTTTAAAGGCATACCCTTGGGTATCCTGGACAAACGACTAAACAGTGGAACACACCCCCGGGGTGGTTCCGGATCCATTAAATGATCCAAAACAATAGTTTTACAAATTATTCAATTACCTTTACAGTTCAAGGTAGTTAATATAGCCACTACCTCAGCCACATGACACCTCAATATGGGTTCGTGGCATAAAACTCACAAAACACACGACAGTTGGAAAAATCAACACAAAGCCACCTACCTTATACGCCAACGAGCGGTATACTCGAACGTCGACTCCAAAAACACCTAAGAATGGCGTAGATATGACAAAGAACAAAACTCAATTAACCTCAAATAACTCCCGCTTGGGAAAGAATTGGTAAGAAACACGCTAGGAGAAGAGTGGGATTACCCGCGCGGTTCCAACGAGATTGTCCGAAGCGGAATCGGATTCCAGACGAACGCCCGATGGATCTTCAAAGGTTCGATAGTCCCTCCCGAGCTCCCTCTTCCATTATAAGACTTCCCTGTGAACAGGGGAGGCTACTGCCCGATTTAATCAAAAAAAGTACACGACATGTACTTCCAAGTACACAACGTGTACTCCCTTCATTTAACTGTTCATCTGGCAGCACCGCCATACTGTTCACCCGTCGACATGAGTACATGGCATGTACTCCTGAGTACACGGCGTGTACTGTCGCCCAGCTGGTGGCTACTCCACCGCCTTACTTCTTTGGACTTCCGATAGACTACACGACGTGTACATGACCACTACAGGGCGTGTAGTCGGTTCCTACACCCTTTGTTGCCGACATGGCTACACGCCCCATGTACTCATCCCTACACGGCCAGAAGTACACGACGTGTGGAAAAAGTACATGGCATGTACTTCCAAAATTTAGTATTTCCCCTATTTTCCATATTTTATTAAAAACACTTAAGGAAAAGAGAAAATAAGAATCCCTTATCTCAAAGATAAGAATCAGGTTCTTAAATACGGGATGTCCAGGGGGTAGGCGGGCTATCCATAGGGGTGGCGGGGCCGTCTAGGGGGGTTGGGGCAATCCAGGGGGTGGGGGGATTTCTAGGGGGGTTGTCTAGGGGGTACGAGGTGTCCATGGGGTTGGCGGGTTATCTAGGGGGGTACAGGGTGTCCAGGGGAGGGGGGGGGGCTGTCCACGGGGGTGACAGGGCTATCTAGGGGGTCGGGGGTGTCCGAGGGGGGGGGGGGGGGGGCTTTCCAGGGGGGGGGATTATCTTGGGGGTATGAGGTACCCAGGGGGTGGGCGGGCTATCCAGGGGGTGGTGGGGCTATCTAGGGAGTCCGGGGTGTCCAGGGGGGTGGGCTGGCTATCCATGGGGGTGGGGGGGCTATCCATGGGGGGATGAGGTGTCCAGGGGGTGGGTGGGGCTGTCCAAGGGGGTATGGGGTGGGTGGGTGGGTTGTCCACAGGGGTTGCGAGGCTGTCCAGGGGGTATAGGGTGTCTAGGGGGGTGGGCGGGCTGTCCACAGGCATGGGGGTTGGGGGGGGCTGTCCAGGGGGGTACGAGGTGTCCAGGGGGGTGGGCGGGCTGTCCATGAGGGTGGCAGGGCTGTCCACGGGGGTCGGGGGTATAGGGGGTGGGGGGGCTTCCAGGGGTGGGGGGGTGGTGCCCAGGGGGTATGAGGTGTCTAGGACAGTCCACCCCCACCCCCCCTTGGACAACCGACCCCACCCCCCTTGGACAGCCCACACACCCACTAGACATCCCCCCCCACTGGAAACCCACCCTCCATGGATAGCCCATACCCCCTCCCCCACTTGGATACCCCCCCCCAGGACAACCCACCATCTCTCTGGACACCCCACACCCCATCCCCCTGCAGCCCATCCCCACCTGGACAACCACCCCCACACCTGGAAATCCCCCACCTAGACAGCCACCCCCACCTGGATAGCCCACCCCCTCCCTTGACACCCCACACCCCCTCCCCCACTTGGACACCCCACCTTGACTCGCCAGACAACCCACACCCCTCCTTGGGCCATCCCATACCCCCTCCCCCACACCCGTATATCCCCCTACCCCCTAGAAAACCCACCCCCACCTAGACATCCCCCCCACCTGGACAACACCCCACACATGGACATCCCCCTACCCCTCCTACACCCCCTTAGGGTATTTTTATTTAAAATCATTTTATTCATTAATAAATCCAAACAATCATGAATTAGCCATTTGACTATACAAAAAACATAAAACCCCACTAAAAATAATATATAAAACCCCAGTAAACACAAAACATAAAACAAAACATAAGACAAACATAAAAAAACATAAAAAAACATAAAACATACCCTTTACCCCACTAAATAAAAACCTAAAACAAAACATTTACCCCTACACTAAACAAACCCCATTAAATAGACCATTTAGGATGTATGAAGTGTAGAACAAAAAAACATAAAACAAACAAAGGGTTCCATAACACTAATTCTAATTTACCCGAAATCAAAACATGAAACATAAAATAAAATCAAGATGAATAGTAAAACTAACTTACTAATTTGAAGTGTAAACATAAAAATTTGTTTGATTGAAGATGGATCTTTGGCTGGAAGGTGTTTTGAGGCTGAGAAGACTTCTGGAGGAGGTCTGGATTCGGTATGCAGTTAAGGGTACTAGGAGCTCAGGCACTGAGTATTTGGGGGAAAAAATTCCCAACATTTTTTAAAAACCATTGGGAAAGCCTCTCTTTACCAATGATTTATTAAAACCATTGGTATATTTTAGAGGAACTAAAGATTTCCCAACAGTTCTATCAAACTTTTGGGAAATCTTAACTATTATAACACATTTACCAACGGTCTGAGCAAACCATTGGAAAATGTGGATTTTTTTACAGTATACCAACAGTTTCTTCAAACCGTTGGTATATATACTTTGGGAAAACCACCATTTTCAGTAGTGAAACTACCCCATGACATGGAGACGGTAAGCCGTACGTACGCACGTATGGTGACTTTTTCATTTATAGGATGAATAGAATAACGAATATGGTTGTACCATATTTATAATAACATAACAGTATGTAGAAGTTACTGGAGTTTTTATTTTAGCATGGAAACAACAAAGAAAGAGGAAGTGGAAGAAGTTTATAACTTAAAAGAGGGTGGTGAAATTATTACCTCTTCTTCGGGCATTTCCCTTTGAGTTGATCAAAAGGGATCCTTAGGTTGGATTTATGATCAAATTAAGGAATATAGGTTGATGTGAAGGAATTTTGGAGGATATTTGGGCCAGTTTTGGCTAAGCCAAATGGTTTTTGAAGTGTGATTTTGAGAGAAGGGGAAGTACCCTTTTATAAGAGAGGTGAGGGCCAATTTAGGAAAAGCTTGAAATAATATTTTATAATAAAATAATTTTAGGTTTATAATGGATCAAAAATGATTTATTTGAAGGATAAGGTGGGTGTGAGTTGAAAATCTCTCAACCAATATAGTTGAAAATCTCTCAACCAATATGTTTTTGATAGGTTTAGGTCACCATATTAACCTTATCTTTTAGATTTAACTCTTAGTTAAATTGTTTGACATTTACCATGTCTCTTTGTATTTTTATATTATGGTTAATAAAAATACTATAACAAGCCAAGAAAACCCCAAGTGGTTCATTATTAATATATATAACCTTATCTAAGTCCTTTGGCCAATCCTTATAGTTTTAGGAATATTATATCAATTAATAATATAGTATTTTTTTTAAAAGCTCAATTAGGTCAATTTTGACACTATTTAGTATTTTAATTTTTTTGAAAGACATAAAAACTTTATCAATTCGAATAAAATTTATTTAATCAACTCTAACATATAATATTAACCTTAATTTTTTTTGGAATTCATCATAATTCTCAATTTACATTTATTTGGATATTTATAATATCAATTATTTTATTATTTTATTATTTCATTATTAGTCTAATTAATGCATCATCATTGTGTCATAAATAAATTAAATTATTTAATGTATAAAAATTATAAATAAAATACCATTATATAGGAAATATTTTTATCTTTTTAATGAATATTTATAGTCGAATTTATATTGTTTGTAACCTGATATTAAAAATGGTTTCGTTATTAAACTTTGAATTTAACTCTTTTTAAATAAAATAATAATAAATGTCCCAATATAATCCATGTGGGCCAAAGAGGATCATATTTTATTTCTAAGGTTGTTTTTGGTTGAATTAAAATTATCCAATAGAATTAGGACATGTTTTAGGGTAATTATAATATCATTTTACCCTTAATTACCCTATTTACTTTTAACCGTGGTAAATAAAAGTCAAAAGATACTGTTCACCAAAAATTATTTTCATCTTATTGAACCAAATTTTACTTACTGATTTCAACCGTGTCTCTCAAATTTTTGAAATTCAACTCACAGAAGTGGTAAAATTTTGTTTTATGAAAATTTGAAAATGCTCCTAGAAGGTGGGTAAAAGACGATAAAAAGTTCAATAATATTTTATATATCTAAACTTATTATAAAATGAAACCAATTAATTACATTGAATATATATAGGTATTATATATCTATTTTTACCTAAAATAAATTAAATAAAAATAACTAATTACTTAAATAAAAAGTCGGTTTTAAACAATAATAGAGTGTTTTTCACTATTCATCAAAAATTGATTTTTTTTAGAAAAATAACAAAAATTCACCGTAAAATAATTTCAATATTCCGAATAAAAAATTGAAGTCCATTTTGAAAAATAAAATTAATTAAATTTTAAAAGTGGGTAGTACTATTCATACTGGCCTGTTTGATTGGTCGTGGTTTGTTAAAACTCCATGTTGCGTACAACGCAAGCTACTGCATTATTCAAAGGGAAACATACCATGGAAGATTGGGGTGTTACATTATCCCCTCCTTAAAATAACTTCTTCCTTGAAATTTTTAAAATGTTAATTCATAAAAAGATTCGGGTGCTACTTCATCATAAGTTCCTCGGGTTCCCACGTTGCCTCTTCCATCTTTTGGTTTCTCAATAGAACTTTTACCAGACGAGTCATCCGGTTTCTTAGCACTTGTTCTCTAGTATAAAGAATCTTGACAGGATCTTCACAATAAGACAGATTATGTTTTAGTTCCATTTCCTCATAGGTGAGTACATGCGTTGGGTCAGGCATATATTTTCTCAATATGGATAGGTGGAACACATCATGAACTTTGGAGAGTCTTGGAGGCATTTCCCAATGATAAGCCACAACTCAAATTCGTCCAAGAATTTCAAAAGGTCCAATGTACCTGGGACTCAATTTACCCTTCTTACCGAAACGTATAACACCCTTCCATGAAGACATCTTCAAGAAAACATGGTCTCCAACTTGAAATTCTAAATTCATCCTTCGGTTATTGGCATAGTTCTTTTGCCTAATTTGGGATGCTTTGATGTGGGTTTGGATAATCTTTACTTTTTCTATTGTTTCCTCAACAAGTTATGGGTCTACGAGTTTTCTTTAATCAACATAATCCCAATAAGTTGGTGTGCGACATCTCTTTCCATATAATGCTTCACATCGTTCCATCTGAATACTTGAATGGAAGCTATTGTTATAGGAAAATTATACCAGCGGTAAATATTGATCCTACATACCTTGAAAGTAAAGTGAGCAAGATCTCAATATGTCTTCTTAGGTTTGAATAGTCCATTCTGATTGTCCATCAGTTTAAGGGTGGTAGGCAGTGCTCAAACGAAGTTCAGTATCCAAGGCCTTCTGAAGACTTTTCCAAAATTTTGATGTAAAATGGGTATCACAATAAAAAATAATCGATAAGGGTACACCATGGAGTCTTACAACTTCATTAATATATAGTCTTTCTAGACGTTCAAGTGTTAAATATTCTCTTATAACTAGAAAATGTGCTGACTTGGTAAGATGATCAATAATGACACATATTGCATAATTCATTCTAGGAGTATTTGTTAGCCCCATGAAAAATTCCATTAGAATATTATCCCATTTCCACTCAGGTATGGGAAGAGTTTGCATGACACCTCCAGGCTGTTTCCTTCCAGCTTTCACTTGTTAAAAAACCATTCATCTTGACACAAAAATCATCAATCTCCCTCTTCATGTTATCCCACCAAAAATGTTCCTTCAAATATCTATACATCTTAGTGATCCCAGAGTGTATAGATAAATTGGATCTATGAGCACCATCCAACAATTCCCTTTTTAGATTAGTTATATCGGGAACACAAAGTCTCTTCCCAAATTTCAAAATTCCATCTTCATATACGAAGTCACTCAATCTCCCATCATTTATATATTTAATATTCTATTGAAACTCCTCATCATTATTCTGAGAAATTTCTATCCATTCTAGTAAATATGGTTTGGAAACTCTTTGAAAAAGTATTTATATTTAACCTTCTATGGTTATTCCTATATCCATCTTTACTAGAACCATGAAAATAAGTTCCCTTTAAACTCTAATCTTGTTCAAAAATCTATGATCATTTCTGCTCAAAGCATCTGCCACCTTATTTTCCTTCCCCAGGTGGTATTGTATTGTGCAATAATAATCCTTAAGTTGCTCAAGACATATCCTTTACCTCATGTTGAGTCCTTTTTTGTGAAAAATATACTTCAAACTCTTGGGATCAGTATAAATATCACATTTTTCACCATAGAGGTAGTGTTTCCATATATTCAGAGAAAAGATTACAACTAATATCTAAAGATCATGAGTGGGATAGTTTTGATCATTAATTTTTAGCTGTCATGATTCATATGTAATAACTCTATCATTCTGTATAAGGACACAACCAAGTCATTTCATTGAAGCATCACTATAAATAACAAACCTATCATTCCCTGATGGCAGAGTCAAGATAGAAGCATTGACTAATATTCTCTTTATTTATTCAAAACATTCTTCACACTCTTTTATCCAAACAAATTTAACCTCTTTATGTGTGATCTTGGTTAATGGGTTAGCCAATCAGGAAAAATTCTGGATGAAACGCCGATAAAAACCTACTAAACCAATAAAATTGCATACCTCAGTTATACTCGTCAGTGGTGGCCATTATTGGATTGCCTTAGTCTTTTAAGGATCAATAGAGATTCCATACTTAGAGACAATATGACCAAGAAGAGAAATATCTTAAATTTATAATTCACATTTGCTAAACTTCCCATATAATTAATTTCTTCTAAGGGTTTTTAGAATAATGTGCAAGTGATTTTCCTGATCTTTGTATATTTTTAAGTATACCAAGATATCATTGATAGAAAAAATATTTTAAATTAATTTATTCTAAATTTCAATGTTTTTAATCCCATTAATGTGTTATTTAAAGGGGAATTGTCACATTTAATGTTTTAGGAACATTTTTGAGCTTAATTGGAAAAAATGGCTTGTTTTGGATTTAAACAGTTTTCATTTATTATAATGTTTTGGACATAATTTTTTCTAAACTAATCCAAATTTAGAAATTATTCTTTTTTAGGATTATATGTTCGATGGAATTAATTTTATCCTTCTGTACCCAAATATTAATCAATAATTTGGAATCTCAAATCCATCTCACAAGGGAGGCCTCGAAAACTGTGCAGAGATCTAGAATATTTTAAAGGGGAGCTTGTATATAGAATTTTGTCAGTAAAATAGAGCTAAAATTAAACAAGGATCTGGAAAACATATTAATTAACAAATTTAGTTAAGTAATCAATGTCTGAATCCACTATATTAATGGTATTAATGGCATGGTAAGTTGGAGTTGTGGAATACGAAGAGTCCCCATGACAGATTAATTGTTCTGAAATAAAAGAGTCACAAATATTTTATACGTGGACCAATCAGTTTGAATGTTTTTGAAGAGACTAAGTAGAGGTAGGGGAACAACTTTAAAAAAGTAACAATTCCCAAATTCTGTCATTAATGAGGCGATACAGGCACATACATCCTTTGGACAGATTTTGGAGCCAAATTTTCATACCCTCTCCCTATAAAAGTGTGTTCTTTCTTCATTCCAAGTGGTTCAAAACTTAGGGGTAACCTTTTTTGACCATTTTATGTAGTTTAGTTTTTTATTTTATTTTATTTTCATTCTTTAATTTCATTCCATATTTTAATTCAAGTGTTCTCCTTTCTCTCTTTTCTTTCTCTCTTTTGTTTTCTTCCCCTGTTTTCTCCATCATTGTGAACTCTTATGCTCGTGATCATGAGTAGCTAACCTGAGGAATTTCATGGGGGAGTAATCCAGTGATGAAACCTTTTATTTGATCATTAATGTTTTATTGTATCTTATTTAATTATAGTTATGCTAAGGGGGATCTTAGTCTGCAAGGCGCCTTTGTGTCTCCACATGCCACCCGAGGCTTAGCTTTCACTTCTGTCACATTCTCTCTCGATCGCGGAGGTGGATGTACGGTATCTCAGTGATCGTTGAGTGTACTTTATATTCATAAACATAGGCTTAAGGGGATGTTCATGTATACAATGGAGCATGATTATTAATTCTATTTGAAACTATCAAAGAGACAATGAAGGTTCACTCTGGATAATCTCCTGGGAGGATCTTCTTTCTGTCTAACATCATTCTGTTTGCATTCATTGTGTTTGCAGTGCATCTGCATATTGAATTTTAGTATTTCATTTTCATTTTTAAAATATCTATTTCTGGTCATTTTATTATATATATATACATAGTGAATTAGATTTAGTGAGTGATTAACCGCATCAGATCCTCAAGAGATCAACCTAGGTCAGCTACTGTGCTTCATTTAGTATAAATATTTTTAAGAGTGAACACAACAACGCTTCATCAATCATCAATAAATACAACTAAAAAGTCATCATGATATTCCTAAAAAACTGTATTAACTAAATCTAGTTAGACAAAGGGTGCATTAGTCAACCCAAAAGGCATTACTGTAAAATCTTAATGCCCATACCTGGTTCAAAATGCTGTTTTCAGAATGACTTCCTTCTTCACAGAAAACTGATGATATCCATATTGAAGGTCAATCTTTGAAAAATATTGAGCTCCATAAAGTTGGTCAAATAAATCATCAATACGAGGTAGGGGATACTTTTTCTTTATTGTTATATCATTGATCTCCTTGTAGTCAATGCACAACCTTATAGATCCGTCTTTCTTCTTAACCAAAAGGACCAAGATTCCCCATGAAAAAACACTAGGGCTAATAAATCCCTTATTACTAAATTCTTCTAGTTGTTTATTTAGTTCCATTAATTCCACGATGAATATTCTATAAGGGTTCGTTGATATGGGACTTGAACCAGGAATTAAATCAATGGAAAAATCAATTTCTTATTTTGGAGGATGTCCATGTAAATCATTTGGAAACACATCAACATATTCTTGCACAATAGGTACATCCTCTATTCAAACATTATCTTCCTCACCCATAGTTATTTCATTCTCTTCTTCCCCAATAATTTAATTTAGTAGAGCTACTGGGGGTAGATCTAGATAAGAATCTGGTGGTGTTGTTTTTTCTTTAAAGATAAGGTACTCCTTATCATCATTGAAAATTATAACCTCCTTCTTCTTACAATAAATTTTCACATCATGGTCCGAAAACCAATCCATTTTTAGGATTATATCAAATTAAATGATGGGTATGATGATGAGATCAATAGATAAAGAACATTTATATTCCCTAATGGGAACTGATTCATAAAACTTTTTGGCGATGATACTTCCCTTAGGAGTTTTGACTGATATCTCCCTTGTTAAGTCAAATTGAAAATATCTAATTTTCCTAGAAAACTAGGAAGTTATGAAACAATGAGATGATCTAAAATCAAATAAATCATTGGATAAAATTGAAAAACCATTAAATTACCTTCCACCATGTTTTTTGGAGCTTCAACCTCAACAGTAGTGATCGCATAAGCCTGGCCTTGCTCCCTTGGCCTTTTCAAAGGTAAGTTCCCTTGTCGCTTAGGATATTAATTTTCATAATGTCCCTTTTCTCTACAATTGTAGAATTCAACATTGATAGCCTCTTTCTTTCCCTTTCAATCATGATCATGGTGGATTTTTTCACCACACTTGTAAAAGACTCACATTCCCTTTAGGCTAGTATCGAGGTGTTTCTTCACACATTTACCATTGGATGGATATTCACCTTTTCCCTTATTCCAATTATTTCCATTTCTAGAGTGATCAGAAGATCTCTTCTTCTCTTGCTTTTCTTGGAAGTTATAAGACTTATAGAATTCCTTTTCTGTCTTGATAGTGCATGAGACAAAATATTTGTATGACAAGAAGAATTGTGAGACTAATGCTTGATGGAAAAATAGTTTTAACCCATCAAAGAATCGATCAATATTACTCCTTGGGTTATGTATATAATATGATGCATGCCTTGATAATCTTATAAAGTTAGCCTCATACTTTGCAACATTCTTATCTTCCTTTTTCCTCAGACTCAGAAATTGTCTTCTCATATCCACTCAATGGTCAAGAGGAAAGTATTTTTTTAAGAAAATATCTTTAAATTCCCTCTATTTCATGTTTGATACTTCTTCACCTTCCTTTGTGTTTTGGATTAATGAACACCATTGATCTACATCTCCCATGAGGTAATAAACTACCATGATAACTTTTTCCTTTTCGCTACTCCCCAAAGCATGAAATAGTTTTCTAAGGAACTTATCAATTGCTAAGCTACTAATGGATTTTTACTATTATTGAATGTTGGTGGTTGGTGCCTTGTTGAAGCAATCTAACATTGATCCTCCACATTGTGGGTCAGGGTGCTCCATACAGGTAAGGTTATTATTCATAACATGAGTGAGTTGTCCCAGTATGGTGATAAGCTGACCAGCAACAGTTGCATCACCAGCTCCACTATAATTATCTTGAGTAGGAGATAAATCCTTAAATGTATTACATGCATTGATACAGTTTCCATTCCTTCCCCTAGTTTCCATTTTTAAAAAATGGTATACACTACATTAGTTTATGAATCGCAATACATATTTCCAAACTTGTAAAACACTTAACATAAATTGAAAAATTTATAGATATAATCCATAATCATAAAAAATGTTTTCTTTGAGGAGGTATATAGACATAAATCCTTCATAGTGGTTTGTATAGAAAATGTGAATTATCCTAAGCATATCCTCAAGAGTTTCATAACCAAGAGTGCAGCAAGGCTCGTTATTGTGTACCGGGATACCACAAGTCAAGCCCGAAACTCCATGTCGGAGTTTTCACTCCTAGGTACATCTGTTCCAGATCCGCCTCTTCCTTATCATATCCAGAAAGGGATGTATTTCTTGTAAAAGACACAAAATAACTACATTACCAAAATTCTAGGAAGTTCTTATATACCAATCCTCAAAGTCTATCTTAGGGTAATGTGCTCCAATCAGAGTTTATCTAAATATAGTTTCTAATATTTGTAATAAACTTCCTTTGATACCAACTGTAATGCATTGACCCTAGTTACCCAGAGTTTGTGCATTATTACATAACATTATCATGATCACAAGGGATAAAAATACCAAAAGACCAATCAGTTTAGTAGCCTTGGAATTACAAGATATATTAATAAGTTTTACATTACATTATAAAATAAAAATCAACAAAATTATATCCATTGACCACATTCATGCCTTATACTATCCCTGTAGGTCAGTCATAATAAACTTCTTCAAATCTTGAGAAAAATAAAACCTAGGAAGGGGTGAGATCAAATGCTCAGTAAGGATATGAATATAGCAGAAACATTAAAAAATAAGCATAACCATTTAAGGCAATGTATAAGACAAAAACAAAAGCCTTTTAAACTTAAACTTCATCATAATATGGAAAAGATAAATAAAATAATGCAATTTACTTATTCACATGGATATTCTACTAGTTGAATAATCACTTGTAATATCAATAGCCAATTTCATAATGTTGAAATGCATAATGTAAGGCTTCATAACCACATAGTCAAGGTCTTGTGCCAGGACTATAAATAATATTTTTTCAAGGCATTGTTCTGAGACACTATTTTGTCTCATGAGACCTACCGATTCATTGTGAAGTTATAGCGGGCTCCACCCTTCACTTACTACGTCTAATTCATTCCTCACACGAAAAGGTTTAAACATAACATAAACATTCATATTAAAACTAGCATAAAAAATATCAATACTTTATCCATAGACCATGAATGGTGTAAAAATAACACATCCATAGTAAAACATATCACAAAACCTTCAATACAATATAGAATATTTTTATCATAATAATCAACTTCAAACAAGCTTAAAATCCATCAAAGGATGTTGTTATAGTTAAAATCAAAACTTTTTGTAAAGAAAAATCTCTTTTTATTTTAAAATCATTTAAAATTTATATAATTATAAAAGAAAACATTTATTTTGAAAATATTCTTATAATATTGTATGAGAAGCTTCGACAATGTTATAACAGTGGAAAATTTCCGTACACTTCGTATAATTTTAAAAAATACACTCTTAACTTAATTTTGTCGAAAAGATCATAAAGTACGTTGTTTGGAAAACGATGGAAAGATTCCTTTCAAAACATATGTGGTTAAATAAGGGTATAAAAGAATTTATCCCATAGTCCAGTAAATAGTAAAAAATTTTAATTACATTTTTAATAAAAAACGGATGTGGATGATAAAGAGGTCCTAGTAGATACTTATGTATTAACAACCTTAGATAAGTAAAGATATTGTAGAATTAACCCTTACCTTGTACATTTCCTTAGTCAAGGGTATGTTTACCTATAGTATAATAGTTAAATCATTGTAATTAAATTATAAAATAATCATATACATAAATATGATATCATATATGATCTTCTAATATTTCTTTGTTAATAATATTTTAGTAGTTTCATCATTTTGGGTGTTAACTGATTCGTTTTCCTTTATATGCTTTGATACGTAAGCCATGTTTGTTATGAATAGGATGAATTTTATTCATAACCACAATTATGTTATGTTCTTAAAGATTTTTTTAACATAAAATGAAAATTATTCTTGAATGATTGCAATGGGGAATGAATGTCATCACGTTCGTGGAGACGATAATCCGTACGTACGCACGAGCGACAATATCATTATATTGATGGTGAAATCGTATGTAATTGGATGGTATATCATATATAAATAATAATTAACATGTTATATTTATTATTTACATTATTTATACTCATTATTATACCCATCCAAATAATGAAATGTTTGAATAACAAACTATACCATGACGTGGAGACGGTAAGTAGTACGTACACACATATGGTTACTTTGTCATTTATAAGATGGATAGAATAACGAATATGGTTGCACCGTATTAATAATAAAATAACTATATGTATAAGGTACTAGAGTTATTATTTTGGTATGGAAACAACAAAGAAATTCGAAGTGGAAGAAGAAAAGAACTTGAAAGAGGGTGGTGAAATTTTTACCACTTTTTTGGGTGTTTCTTTTTGAGTTGATCAAAAGGGATCCTTAAGATGGATTTCTGATCAATTTATGGAATCTAGATTGATGTGAGGTAAGTTGGGAGGATATTTGGTAGGGTTTTACTGAGCCAAATGGTTTTGGAGGTGTGATTTTAAGAGAAGGGTAAGTACCCTTTTATAAGAGAGGTGAAGGTCACTTTAGGAAAATCTTTATATATTATTTTATAATAAAATAATTTTCAGATTTTAATGGATAAAAAATGATATTTAATGGATAAGGTGGGGATGGGTCGAAAAGCTCTCAACCAATAGGTTTTAGACAGGTTTATGTCACCATATTAACCTTATATTTTAGATTTAACTCTTAGTTAAATATTTTGACATTTACCATGTCTCTTTATATTTTTATATTATATGGTTAATAAATTACTATAACAAGCCAAGAGAACCCCAAGTAGTTCATTATTAATATATATAACCTTATAAAAGTCCTTTCACTAAAATCTATATTTTTAGGAATATTATATCAATTAATAATATAATATTTTTTTAAAAACTCAGTTATGTCAATTTTGACACTATTTAGTATTTTATTTTTTTGAAAGCCATAAAAACATTATCACTTAGAATAAAATTTATTTAATAAACCCTAAAATGTCATATTAACCAAGAAAATTAGTGTAATTAATCATAAGTCTCAATTTAAATTTATTTGGACATTTGTAATATTAATTATTTTAATATTTCATTATTAGGGTAATTACTGCATCATCATTGTGTCATAAATAAATTAAATTATTTAATTTTTAAAAATTATAAATAAAGTACCATTATGTAGGAAATATTTTTATATTTCTAATTAATATTTATATTAGAATTTATATTATTTGTAACCCTATATTAAAAATTGTTTAGTTATTAAACTTTGAATTTAACTCTTTTATCTCTTCTTTAAATAAAATAATAATAAATGTCCTAATTTAATTCAAGTTGACCAAAAAGGATAATATTTTATTCCTAAGGTTGTTTTTGGACTAATTACACTTATCCAATAGAATTAGGACATGTGTTAGGGTAATTATAATAAAATTTTTATCCTTAATTACCCTATTTACTTTTAACCGTGGTAAATAAAAGTCAAAAGTTAATATTCACCAAAAATTATTTTCAACTTATTGAACCAATTTTTACTTATTGATGTCAACCGTGTCTCTTAGATTTTAGAAATTCAACTCACAGAAGTAGTAAAATTAAGTTTTATGCAAATTTGCAAATGCTCCTAGAAGGTGGGTAAAAGATGGTAAAAAGTTCAATAAAATTTTATATCTCTAAACTTTTTATAAAATGAATCCACTGAATTACATTTAATATATATAGGTAATATGTATCTATTTTGACCTAAAATAAATTAAAATAAAATAATAATTACTTAAAATAAAAAGTCAGTTTTAAACTATAACACGGTGTTTTTCACTATTAATCAAAAATTGAATGTTTTCAGAAAAATACCAAAAATTCACCCTAAACTAATTTCGATATTATGAATTCAAAAATGAAGTCAATTTTGAAAAATAAAATTTTTAAAAATTTTAAAAGTGGGTATTAATATTCATAATGGCTAGTTTGATTGGTTGCAGCGTGTTAAAAATCCATGTTGCGTACAACGCAAGCTACTGCATTATTCAAAGGGAAACGTACCATGGAAGATTGAGGTGTTACTGATTTTATGTCAAAAAGGTTATGTGTGGACCTAGTTTCTTTTCTATAAGTTTATGAATAGACCCATTTTCAAGTCCATAAGTTTATGTGAGGGCCTTAATTCATGTCCTTAACTTAATGAGAGATCCTATTTCTAGTTACACATGTTCAAAATTTTATAAGATTTCATTTTCACAAATTGTTATGTTTATGCTATTCTATCATAGATTTTGTTCTTTGATTTCTGTATGTTTCATGAATTGTGAAATTCCATGATTTATAACATTAGTCAGAATTATGATCTTTGTTATATAAGGTATGATTTTCAAATGTTAATCTCATGTTCTCATACCCTTGTGCTCATATTGTGTTTATGTGATCATTAATATATCCATTTTTACTGTTACTCAGTATTTGATCTCATCATTTCTTTTGTTTTATTTCCAAGGTTATGAAAAAAGGTTTTATATTGGTTATGTATAATAAGTTTACTTTTTGGGATGATATTCATGATAGATTCTGAAGGTTTTTAAGAAATAAGAATATTATTTATCTAGTCTCTATATTCACAAAACATTACGATATTTAGACATGTTTTTCTAAATTTGTATGAGTATTCACCCATTAATATGTAATTATTATGTATATATATCTATGGTAACTATACAATGATTCAAATAAAGATAACATTTTGGTTATTTTTAAAATCCTTATCCATTAGTTTTACCCATTCTATCCAATTTACAATTACCACCATGTCTTTACTTTTAACATTGTGATTATTTATCAAGATTAAAAATAAATTTAAAGTTATAAAAACGTGTTAAAATGATGATTACAAATATGGAATCTATTTTATGAAATTAAATTTCTATAGGCTTCATGAAATGTATTATAATATTCATATATAAAAAGTAAAAAAATCATTTTTTTAAATTTTTTTATTCAATCATAAAATGATTTTAAATTTATTTTTTTCAAGTGAATTTTTTAAAATAATTTTAATTTATTTTATTGAATATAATTTCTAAAAATGTAAATAAAAAATTCATTCGTAGTTATTTGTTTAATTTTTATATTAAAATACATTTCCCATAATAAAAATAGTTTTTCGATAAATATCTTGTTTTACCTACATGTGATTTTATTTTATTTTCTAACTAATTGATAATCAATATAATATTGATTATTAATTTTAATTAAATTATAAAAAAATAAAATTGTATTGGTTTAGTGATCAAAATAATTTAAATTATATTTTAAATCAAAACATATATAAATAAAATGATGTTAGTAAAAAATAATTATGTTTAACCTAGTTTTATTATTAAAATATTTATTGTCACTGCATAACCATTTTTAGGAATTACTTAATTTCTTTTATTATTTTTTACTAATTTTTTTCAAAATTATTTATTGATAACATTCCTTATAATTATTAAATTTATTAAAATTCCATAATTTAAAAAAATAAACAATCCAAATTAGTATCTTTAAAATCAATGGTATTACCATGAGTTAATTTTAGCCTTTTTACAAAGTCAATTAACGTATTAATTTCATTTAATTATATAATAATATATTTAATTTTAATTATATAATTATATCTAATGTGAACCCTTATTATTCAACTCAAATCTTATCCAAACACTCCTCAGACCATTATCTGTAACGAACGTAAAAAAACTTAAGATTTTTTATTCATTAATCACTTGTTGGTTTGGGTGAGACATGTCTCTATTTATAGTGTGTATTTGTGTTGTGTTGTGGCTAATTCCCACATGCTGTGACTTCCAATTTTGAAAGATATGGAAACCAAATATCTGATATCCATGACCACCATTATGGAATGGCATAGTGTATTTCATTATGAACTCTATATCTACTATATTGATTTATTTGTGGTTTTCTATTGCCCCAAAACTTTTTTCATGGTATGAAACATCTCTTTAACTAGAGACACACCAAATGCACATGGATATGAAACTGCAACATGAATAAACTATGATGTGATGTGAGTTTTTTCTATAATATGAGAATATTTTACTTAAAAATGTGTAATGTAACAATCCAATATTTTTTATCTATTTCTTTTGTAATAAAACACAAAGTATTCAAGATCTAACTTTACACACAATACCGAGTCTATATGAACCACAATATAGTAAACTATTATAGCCTTTCCATTAAATTAGAAGACTTCAATAGTAATAACCACTTTATTAGAAATATATATAATGTATTTTAATAATGAAAATATTTTCATGAATTCATAATAAATAATTACTCAATTTTTAGTAAAGTCATTTTTAACATCAAAAGTATGATTTCTTTAAGATTGGTGTTTATCATATTTATTTCATTAGAAATTTATAATAATTTTAGCTATTTTTAGAAATTTTATTTGATGAAGTGAAAATAATTTTTAAAATTAACATGAGAATATTATCTCATGGTGATTTTTTTATTCTTCTAAGAGGATTTATTTTTCAGTAAATATAGAAGGATACCAAATTTTGTAAAAACTATCATTTATTTCAAAGTAATAATCCCATTATGGTTGTAATTTTATCATAAAGCAACACAGTTATCCTATAATTAAAAATAAACTAATTAAATAAATAATAATAATAATTAATCTTTATTTTGATAAATTTTTATTTTTGGGCTTAAAAAACATTTATCTAAAAAATTATTTTGTCCACACACTATGTTTTTTTTGTAATAAATTAAATTGATCACTATTGATTAATTATTTTAATGAAATTTTGTAAATATATATTCAGTAATATATTTTAATATTCATTTTATGGTTTTACATAAAATTAATGTGATTAAATTATGTCTTATTCTTAAATATTAATTCTTCTAAAACTAGTTTTCATTGTGGATTTCCTGCTTATTTAAAATTAAAATTTCCCACTTATAAAAACTGAATCATATAAAATATATTCTATATTTGAAATAATAACAATTAACATAATCTAATAGGGTAAACCTTGTAAGGACCCGTCCTTAAAAATTACATAGTTTGGTGTATTAATACTAAAATCAACTTTCTTATATTTTGAGGATATTTACATTTTAGAGTTTTACTGAATTTTTTGATAACTCTTACATAAAAACCGATTTATTATAAATCGGAAAATCTAATCATTACCTATTTTTTCCACGATATATTTTTTAAATAAAACTCATTTTGTTTCATAAAAAATATACATGAATTTCAACATGACTTCTTCCTTACTCTTACTCATCCTTAAAACCTATGATAAACATTTGAAAATATGGGATGAACACAAAACAATGATTTTGGTTCCTAAATAAATTAAACCCTACTGTATAGTAAAAAAATTAAAACACAAAAAAATGGCATTATCATAGTATTTTTGAGAGTATCAAATAAATGATATCCATATAAAAAATAGACACTTTTTTCTCAAACAAACATTAAAACCTTTAGAAATAAAACAGAAATTTTTTTTTTTGAAACATATAGAAATATATTCATAAATAATGTTAAAATCATGTCAGGGATAACTGAATCCCAGTTAAATCCATAATTGAAACCTCTCCATTTAACACCCTCATTTTTTTCTTTGAAGATAAGGAACATATAGAATTATATTCATAAATAATGTTAAAATGATGTTAGAGATAACTAGATCCCAGTTAATAAAGTATTTCACACTTTCACATTTTCATCATAAATTCCTTGATAAACTCTTTCAAATCCATATGAAAAATATTTTTGGATATTGGTATATCTCTTTATATTAAAAAAATTCAAAACTAAAATTATTTGAATAATATAATTAAAGTTTTTATTTAAAGAAAAAATAGATTATTATAATGTAATCCAAAATATCAAATAAAGGTTGTGGAATCTAGAAACTCCATTTGTGCAATATACATTAAAATATAAAATTACTTTTCCTTTTGTAAATAAAGTCCAAACATTTCAGAAAAAAATTCTACTTAAAAACCTTTGAATTAAATTAAAAATAGATGTAAATTTTACTTTTTAAATAATTTATATATATATACATCCATAAAATAATTATTAATAAAATGTACATAGAAGAAAAATATTTCGAAAATAAATCATTAAAAAATTTAAAACTTGGTATTATGTTAAAGTGTCCCTTATAGTGAGTCTGAATATTCATGTATGTTTTTTTATTTATAAATATAAAAAATATATTCACTATTTACCGAATTGAGAGCCCTTTTTATGTTTATTATTCTTTTTATTTATTTCTATGTTATTTTCAATTACATAATAATTTCAAATCATGTTGGTCATTTTGACGATTTTCTGCTAATATGTCTAAAATTGTTTTGGTAGGTTTGCTATTGTAAGAGAGGAAATTATTCCATCATATCCAGAAAGATATTCATGAAATTATTATCATTTTATACATAAATTATAATTTTATAATAAACAATAAATTTTGGGAAGGAAAAATGATTAATGTTGCAATCATGGAGATGGCATGCCTTATGTAAGCATGAGAAACATTTTCATTTTTCAACAATAATGATCGAATGAAGGTAAAAATTATTTAATATTTTCAGAATTATATTTATGTAATAAATACATTATTTTATCTTTAAATACACATATAAATATTATCCCTGTAATGTGGTTCGGAAAAGGAATCAAATCTCTTCGTAGATATGGTAATCCACAAGTACACATGAACGTCCTTATCATTTTTCTATGGATGAAAAAATAAGAAAAAAGATGACATATTATCTTTTTAGGATGATAATTATATCATTAATATCATATATATATATATATATAATATCTATCATTATAATAATCCTTGATAGGTGGTGATAGTAAAAGGATTACATTGATCCATGAGGTGGAAGTCTTTCAAACACAAGAATGATGGTTTCATTTCCCATTTTATAGAAGAGGAGATGGATATAGCTTATTCCATTAATATAAATAATTTAATTATATATATTATAATAGTTATATTAATCCCTTTCTTTACACGTGAATCCCCCTAAGGTTGGTATTCTTCTCAAACAAAGTATTACAGAATGTGGGTAGGGAAGTTACTCTGGAATTTCAGTAGGGAATTATGAATTAGGGCACTCAAAAGGTGTGAGGAAGAGTGGAGAGGGGAAGATTTTTTTTGAATTTAGGGGAGAACTTTGGAAATTACTTAAATTACTAAATTATAATATATTAATGATCATTGAAAAATGGAAAAAAATTATATAATTCTAATATTATTTGATTATGGAACTAAATACTCTCATATAATAATTTTTTTACAATTTTAGATTATGTTTTTACCCATATATCTTTGTTTTAACCCCCATTAACCCTTTTCAAAATTAAAGTGACATCATATTTTTTTTACTACTAAGGAGCCAATAATGTTACTATAAAAGAAAAATGACCAATAAATAGAAAATGGTTGATATTTTTCACCATATACCATTCAGTTTTCCAATGATAGGATTTGTAAGAATTTTAAATCATTTAATTATATATTTTTTATTATAAAATATCATTAATGTAATTTTGGATATATTAATTTAATTTAATTTGAAAAAAAGATAAAAATAATGTAATTAAAAACTAATTAATTTAAACAACCTTAATAAGTTATTTGAATCTATAAAATAAGACAAAAACTAAAACTCTTTGAAAAAAAATTATATTTTGAGTTTTTAATATCATTTAATTAATATCCCTACTGCTTTAAGAGGAAATATTTTGGAATTTCCTAAGCATTTAACATAATTATTTTATCAAAAAATTTAAAAAATAGAATGATTAAAAAAATAATATTTATTTAAAATAAAAAATTAAATCCAAACATACTTTGTTTTTATTCCTTTCAAAAATATTATTCATATTAAAAACAAGAGATTGATTTTTTGACTGTATATTTACAAAAAATAATAAAAATGTTATAATAAAAAAAAGTGATTAAAAATTTCCAAATTTCGAGGAATATGTTGGTCATGTTTAAAACACACTTATATAATAATATAATTAAAATTTTTGGATATATTTTAATCCCTATCTTTTTGTTAAATCAATTTAATCTCTTTTTAACCTTAACTATAATAAATTAAATGTTAATAGTGATAACATAATTAAATGACCCAAAATAAAAGAGTCTTTCTTATTTTTATTTAAAATTATGATTCTAAATTTGGAATACATTTTATCATGATGAAATTGTTGAGGTTTAATAAATTACTTTTAATATGACAACATAATACTCATGAATAAGAGTTTTAAAAAAAATACTTGATTTTAGAGTAATAATAATTTCACCTTGACATGATATTATAAAAAATATTCCATGATTATTTTTTGTTAAATAATAAAAAATGAAAACTTTTTTACTTTCGACTAAGTCAAAACTGAATGGAATATTCCAACCATTCCATAAAATATAATGTCAAAAAAATAGTTTTTTAATTTGAATAAAATATTAAATATATTTATAAAATTCAATCCTAGTTTCCCAATTTTAGAATAATATTTTAAAATAAATATTTTAACAGCTTAAGATTAAATTTTACTTAACACCACTCATATAAAAAGATAAATTCACATGTTAGTGTTATTTTAAGGTTTTACCCTATAGTTTTAACCTTGTTTACCACATTCTACCCCTAACCGATGTGATAAATTTTAATACATTTAATATTCATAATGTTAAAATATAAAAGGGACCTAATTTACCAATTTGAACTCCATAATTTTAAACCTGAGATCCATTTTCCAATGTGAAATTACTATATGTTTTTTTAATTAATTTATGGTGAAAACATACGATGCAACAAAAAACTATTTTTTTAATAAATCTATTATTATTCTTATAAATGAACTTATACCAAAATCAGGTATAATGACAAATAATATGTAAATATTTAGAAATTTTATAATAAAAAAAATTTATATTACCCTATAATCAACTAATACTTTTAATTTTTTTTATTTAATGAAATGACTTTATTGTTTTACCAAAATAAATATTTTCCACTATTCAATGAAAAATAAATCTTTTCAAAAAAATTCCAAAATTTTACACTAAGCTAATTTTAATATTCTGACTTCAAAAATAATATCTTTATTTATAAAATAACTTTTTTAAATGTGATGGAAATTAATTACATTATCCTCTCACAAAGAGTAATAAAAATCATTTTTGAAGAGAACTTATTTTTGAAGAAAAAAATGACATTAAAAATGAAGTGATTATTTTCTAATAATTAATAAATAATTTTTTATTTAGTGGTATCTTTATATATATAATTTAGTTAATTCCATTCAAAACCTCCAATTTAATAGATTATTTATAACTATAAATTTTCATTATGAACATTTCTTGTATAGTTTAAGTTTGGTGTTACATGTTGTATATTCTAATGAAAATAGTGTTTTGTAAAATATGAGGATATTACATAACCATACACTTTAAAAAAATTACATTATTAAAATTTGAATTTGATCTTGATAATAAATGGTTTTGAGATTAAAAATATATTTTTTGAAATGCCATATCATAAAAAATGTTAATAAAACTTAATCTTGAAAAGAGGGAAAAATAAATATGAATGTCATCTTGAATAAGACATACTAGTTTTCAAAATAGGATAACATTAGACGGATGTGAAAATATAAAAATGAAGGGAAAATAAATTTCTAAATAATGATGGATAATGATAGAGAACATTTATCACCAGGAGGTAAATGATAATGATAATCTTAATTAGAAAACCATAAATCAATGAGGTGTGAAAAAGGCCATTGATTCATTAGAAATGGAGGTAATAGGATCCCGTTACTATCTCAAGATAATTTTCCTAGAGTTTATGAATTCCATTTCCATATAGACTAATAACCTAAAGAAATATACTTACATTTAATTAAACATTTTTCCAATACAATATCATCTTTTTCTTCAAACTATGAGTATTCTAAATGAATATATCATGCTTGAATGCATAAAATCAACTTTTAATACATCACATAATCTATAAAATGGTAACACTCTATTCATCCTATTTTAAAAAAATTTCGAAAACCAAAGTGATAATAATAAGGTAAGATAATTACCAAAATTTATAAACCAACATATGATGAAATAATATAATAGTCTCAAAAATTAAATAGTAATACACATAGTTCAAACTAAATCATTCTGTAAATAAATTTCATTATTATTTATAAATATTCCTAAGTAATATTGAAACCCAGAGATTAGAATGATATGATCACATATTCTTCTAATATAAATATAACATTTATCACTAAATAAAATCAACCACTCTTAATGTCAAGTACCAAAAATGTATATTCACTAATCATATAATCTGCGAGATATGCTAATAATTTATATAAAAAAAATTAAAAACCATAAATAAATAATAAAACCCTATATTATTAAAAAATATTGTTCAACCGTTATTTCTGAAATAAAATCTCAACTTATCCAAAAAATATTTCAATTTACAATAATTATATAAGTTTTCTAGAATAATGTACTTCTTTATAAATAAAATTAGTCCCTTAATCACAAAAACAATTTCCAAGACCATGGTTTTCTATATAATAAATTATTTATTCCTAATTTTTAATAAAATATAATTACATCAATATAAAATATCATATAAACCATAAAATTTATAAAAACCATTAAACTTAGGTCTACAAAATGTAAAGGAATTATTCCTCAAATAACTTTTTCAGATTTTAAACTTTAGGTTCACATATACCTCAAAAATCTATCAAAACTCAATTAATGTCTCCCAAATTATTCCCATTACATAAAAGGGGTATACATAGCATTGAAATTATAAAACAATGATAGTATCCATAAATCATATGTTAACCACACCTGAAAACATCCTAATCTCATATGATTTTAAACCTTTTCTCTAATACCAACTATAAGGGCCCAACTATAAGAATTATATAATATAGTGTATTTATACTTGAATTAACTTTTATAAATTTCAATGATCATTGTGGTTTGTAGTTTTAGATAATTAGTTCACAACTATTTCATAAAAAAAACCATATAGTACAATGTTGGAACTTCTTCTGAGTATCTATTTTTTTCCACGACATTAAACAATTAAAATAATAAGGGTTTTATTTTAATGAAAAATCTTCATGGATTTTAACTTTAATTATTCTTTGTTTTTACTCACCTTTAAACATTTAGGTAAACACTTAAATATTTAAGATGAGCATAATAATCATAATAAAAAACATAAAATTAATAAATCTACTAGTCTAGTAAAAAACCTGAAAACCCATAAAATTTTTACCTCATTTGCAATTTTTTATTGTGAATATGACATAAATAATACACACATGAGAAACAAACTCATTTTTCAAAAATAAAATCTATAAAATCCATAAGAATAAAATAGAAATAGTTTAGAAATAATAGATCAATTTAATTATAACTCATGTTAAACTCATTCCATCAATAAATATATCTTAGTCAAATCAAAAGGAGAAAAATCCCTATTTATCTCCCTCATTCTTGGTTTTGATGACAATGAACAATTCACAATACATTATAGAAAAATATTGGGTTCACCCATCATATATAACATATCAAGATCACCTATTATATAATATGTATCTAGATCACCTGTCATCATCTATAATTATCATTTAATATATCATGAATAAATCATTTTATTCAGGAACCTTTTCATCATAAAATCCTTTAAAAACTCTTTTGAACTCCTATGAAAATCATTTTTGGAAATTTATATATCACATTCCATTAACAAACTATTTTTCAAAACTAAAATTCCAAAATAATGAGAAATAAAATAATTTTAAAGAATATCGACATGGAAGAAAAAAATTGATTATTAATTCTATATAAAAATAAAATCATTCTATAAAAATATTCGTTTATAAATAAATTGAAAGAAAGTAAAAGAGTTTTAAAATTTCTATTTTAATTGATTTATATCCACTTAAATGAATCCATAAAATAATTTTGAATAATATTTAAATGGAAGGATAATATTTAGAAAATAAATATTTAAATCATTTAAAATGAGGTTTTAGTTTAAAGTGTCCCCTATCTTGAGTCTGAATCATCACGTACATATTTTTTTATCTGAATAATAAAATTAGGTTAATTATATACTTGATTAAATTTTGTTTCAGGTTTATTGTTCCTTTTATTTATTTTCAGGTTATATTCAGTTACACAATAATTTAAATTCATGTCATGTGTTTTGATGATATTAGGCTCATATGTCCAAAATGAATTTGGTTGGTTAACTATGGTCAATAGAGTCATTTTACATCATCTATAGGATAGTATTCATGAAATAATTATCATTTTATATATAAAATATACTTTTAAACCCAATCTTGAATTTTTATAAAGAAAAATGAATTATGTTACAATCATAGAGATGGTAGGTCATACGTACACTTGAGTAACATTAAATTTTTTGAAGATCATGATATAAATATGGTAATTATTATATTATATTTCTATAATTATTGATATATTATAAATATAATCTTTAATCTTTAAATATGGCTATTTTTCATACCCATGTGATGTGGTTATGAAAAATGGATAACATCGTTTTGTGGATGTGGTGATCCACACACATGCATGAATGAAATTACAAATTTTCAATGTATGGAAAGGTAAGAAAATAGATGATATATTATCTTAATAAAATTATATTTATGACATTAATATCAAATATGTATATATTAAATGTGACATTACAACTAATTGTGAGAGGAGGTGATAAAAAATTAATTACATCGGTTCATTAGGAGGTAGTCCATCATACAAATGAACTACCATTTCATTTCCTATTTTATGGAATACTATATGTAATTAGGTTATTACAATAAGGCACCATCCTTAAACATTAAATAATCTTTAATTAAGGTAATAATTCACATTGAGGATATTTTCAGGAGTAGAGCTTTAGATAATTAGGTCATAACTTATACATAACAACTTGAATATTAAAAGTACACACTTCTACTCAGTATTCATTTTTTTTCATAAAAATAAAACTCCTTAAATAAAACAAGAGTTTTTTTCTTAATACAAATTCTATTGAATAATTCCTTTATCTTACCCTTCCTTATACCCTATGAAAAACATTTCAAAAACATGAGATGAGCATAAAAATCTCAGTAAGGGATATAAAATAAATAAAGAAAACATTAGTAAATCAAAACATACAAAACATAAGATCTTTAACATACCTCATTAAATAATAAGATTTATAAATAACAGATAGTAATAACAAATAATAAAGGTAACTTGTGGAAACTATATCATACTTACATTTTAGCTTTCACAACTACATAAAGAGTTATGTTTAGAATACCCATAATAGTATATTCCCAAAATCTCTTAGGAGAAACATTATCGTTTGCCTTCATCACATTACCCAATGAATTGGAGATCTATCTCTAGATCACCCGCCCTAGGTTTATCACATAACCTCCCATATATGTAAACAATTTCCAAGAACCATAACATAATCATAACACATGAACAAGCATAAATTAAAGATAACATTTCCACATTGCAATCACAAGATATCAATTAAATATATTGACATAATAAATCCAATATCAAAACAATTTTCAATACCAAAATACATAAGAAGGTTATATGATATTTATTTTCCTTTAAAAAAACATTATGGCTTTTTAAGGAATCAAAATATCAAATAATGGTTGCGGTGTTGGAAAGGTCGTTGTCACTGCATACGTTAAAAAGAAACATTGCCTTTGTCGTTTAGTAAAAAACTTCATAGAGACAAGATTACATTTGAATGAAATTAAAAGTAAAAGGGGTTTACACACCGTATAAAAGAGAAACTGTGTATAACTCGAAGTATGCCTTAATGAATGGAGATTGAGATAAAGTCCATTACCTTGTGTCTGACTTGTCTTGTTCATTCTCTATCTCCCTCTAAATCAGGTAAATCCATTTGAATTGAGCCAAAAAGATTTATTGAACTTCCTTATGCCCAAGGTAAGGCTTCTAAGAGGAATAGAGGGATGATGGGAGCCTTTTTGAGTAGAGGTTGGATGAGTGAAGGGGGTGCGAGAGGCGTGAGTAAGGGTTAGAGGTGGTGGTCTTTTATAAGAGGGAGGAGGGGAAATTAAGGAATATCTTGAATTATTATTTTATTATAAATTATATTTCGATTATAATAGACTCCAAATTCAGCTAGTTCAAATATAATATGTAAATAAGTTGAAAAAAAATCATCGAGTAATAATGAGACATGTTTTGGATATTTTTTAATCCTTATCTTTTTTTGTTTAACCCTTTTTACTCTTACCGTTTTATCAAGCATCTAACACTTTGAGAATAAAAATAGTTACCAAAACATGAAAAATATCCAATTGAAGTGTAAATAATAAAATTCTATACTTTTGATAACTATTTTTATGAATCTTATTTTTTTTGGAATTTTATAATATTTAATAAAATATTTTATATTTTAAAATATGAAATATGTCAATTTTCACAATATTCATATCATGACTTTTTTAAAAATACAGAACAACTTAATTGCATAGAAAAAACTCTATTAATAAAAATATAACATGTAAATATCATCCAATTATTTTTTGGATGACATCAAAATAACCAAATTACATTTATTTTAACATTTACAATATGATTTATTTGAATCCTTTATTAATGAAGCAATCACTTTATCATCATTTTTCTGTAATTAAATTTATTTATTTGATGTATAAAAATTATAAATAAATTACCATTATGTAGGAAATAATTTAATATTTCTAATTACTATTTATAGTTGATGATATCGCTTACATAACCCCATATAAATTTTTTTTAAGTAAAATATATATGTTTATGTTATATTTTCCTTAACTTTAAATTAAAAGTAATTAAATGTCATTTTCACACATATGTGGATCAATGAGATCCTAAAATAGACCCAAAGATACCCATGGACGGACATATCTCATCCAATAGGGTTAGGACATGTTTAATGGTAAGTTAATATTATTTTTACCCTTATTTATCAAATTTACCCTTTAGCCATGGTAAATAAAATATTTATTAAAGTTACTATTCATAATGTCTAAAAATAAAAAGTTAACTATTTACATAATTTAGACCGTCGAATTCCAAATATGGAATCCATTTATTCAAATTAAAAACATATAATTCTAATAAATTTATTTAAAATTAATTCCCATTGTCAAAACCAAAAAGCGTGTTTTTAAGAAGTAAAAACTAAAAAAAGATTGACATGCATTTAAATCAAATTTCAAAGTGAAATTACTTCCAATGACCAACAATGGATTAAATGATAAAAAAATAATCTAATTAAAGTTTAAAACCAATTAAAAAGAAAATATAACTATATAAATAAATTATATGAAAAGATAGTTTTGACTTAAAATGTAGTATTTTTCACTATTCATTAAAAAATGAACTTTATCAGAAAAATACCAAAAATTTACCCAAAGTAAATTTTGATGTATTGATTCTAAAGAATAAGTTTATTTTGTCAAATGGAACATATAAAAGTTACAAAAACTAGATTTAAAAAGGGTTCACCATCAATAGGAGGTAAAACTACCTTTTAAAAATATTAGAGTATTTATGCTTAAAATTGGATTCATTCTCATTTTAAGCCTCTAAATTTTATTAGATAAATGTAAAAGAAAATTAATAATCATATTGTAGTTAGTTTTGTTCATTCCTACCGATACAACTTCTAGGATTTAACCACCATTTAGAATAATAATAATATATTATTATTATTTTTTAGTATGACTCCGCCTTGTGTGCAACATAAGATTTCAGAGAAACTCATTGTTGCGTATCAGGTACGCCATCGAACATAGAATACTTATAAAATTAAAATTAATATTTAATTCACAAATATTAATATATATGAAAAAAATCATATTCTTTCTTAACATGGGATGTTACACCCTTCCCCCTTTTGTAAATTACATCCTCATAATTTTATTCACTTATAAAATAAGTGGGGGTATTTATCCCTCATAACATTTTTAAATTCCCTTGTTGCCTCTTAAAACATATGGTTTTCCCAAAAAACCTTTACCAAATTATTTACCTTATTCCACAACACTTTCTCTCTTCTGTCAAGAATCTGGACTGGTAGTTTCTTATAATAAAGATTCTTTGCCAACTGAACTTCCTCTGGACTCAAAACTTGAGATGGATCCGGAATATAGTTTCTCAACATTGAAACCTGAAAAAAATTGTGTACTTGGGATAAACTTGGAAGTAAAGACACTCCATAGGAAACTGATCCAACTTTCTCCAGGGTTTCACAAGGTCTAATTAACCTCAAACTCAACTTTCCCTTCTTACCAAAATACATAAAAAATTTCTATAGAGAAACTTTGGGAAAGACATGATCACCTACCTTGAAAGAACGATTTTCCTCCCGTTATCCGCATAACTATTCTGCCTAATCTGAGCTGTTCTCATGTGCTTCTAAATCAGCTTAACTTTTTTATGCCATATCTTATACCAATTATGATCTCATCAAATTTCTTTGACCTACTTCATCCCAAAAAGCTGGAGTTCGACACTGCTTTCCAAACAATTCCTTAAACAGTGTCTTCTGTATACTGGAATGAAACCATTTATTATAAGAAAACTAAACCAAAGAAAGATGTTGGTCCCAACTTACATGGAAATCCATTGAACAATCACATAGCATGTAACAACCAGATATTTTATGATAAGTATTCTTTTTAATTTATTTGATGTCATGTGTTTTATGCTACAACAATATTGTCTTGTGCTATACGCCACATTGTATTAGCTTGAAGTATACACAACACTATTCTTAGATTTTGTTACACACAATTTCAAGTTTGTTTTATAATAGTCATTATATGCAACACTGGGTGTATATATATATATTCAATGTATAAATGAAATATGGTTGGATTCTGTTATAATAAATAATAAAGGAGTCTTTCACAACATGCAAACCTGACTTGGCTTGCATTACACGCAATCACGAGCTTCCTCGATAGTGTGTGTTGTACGTAATACCGGGTTTCACTAAACAACGATATATTACTATGAAATAGCCATTATGAATAGTATTAACTACATTTTTAATTTTATTATTCATCATACACATTTTCTAGAACATGGTAAGAGAACAAAATAAATTTTTCGGGTAAAATAAGTATTTTTCAAAAAATGTTGTTTTGCCGCCTTTTGATGGCGCACCAACATTAAATCTAGTTTTTGACATGATTATAAGTTCAATTTGAAAAAATAAAATTTTTCTTTTGAATCAGGGTATAAAAATTTACTTTGGATAAATTTTTTATATTTTTCTGATAACTTTCATATTTTTATAAATAGTAAAAATATGCTAATTTTTAATTAAAAACAACTTTTTTCATTGAGATAATTTATATGGTTAAATTATAATATTGAATGGTTTTAAAGTATAAATAGAATATATTTTTACCATTTAATATAATGTATGTCATTAGGATTAATTTCACATTGAATTCATAGGTAAAATCATTTCAATCTTTGGCAATGTTTTAACTTCTAAAACCCGTTTTCTTAACAACTGGATGTATTTTAAATTAATTAATGAAACTTATATGTTTTCAATTTTTAAAAATGGATTCCATATTTGGAATCAGTGGGTCCAAATTATTTTAATAGGCTACTTTTAATTTTTGGGCATTATGAATAGTAACTACAGTAAATTTTATTTACCACAGTTAAAGGTAAATCGGGTAATTAAGGGTAAATATAAGAATATAAAATTACCCTAACACCTTCCAAAATCCTATTGGATGACTAAAAGTCGACCCATATCACTTAAGGGTCGGATTAGATTCATTTAATGGACTTTGTTCCATGAAAATAATTTAATTATTATGAAAACCAAAGAATGTGACAACATGTCACTTTCTTAAATCTTATAAGTATAATAATTTTAATTTAGTGATAAACTTAATTAAACTTAAATAAGGAATAGTTTTCAGAAATCTAATACAATTATATACATCATAGTAATTTATTTAGAATTTTTAGGGATTAAATAATTATCATTAATTATGACACAATAGTGATGTTGAAATTATTTTATTAATTAAAATATCAAATAAATGGTTTTAAAAATATTAAAATAAATATTATATGAACAATTTAATGTGATCCACTAATTTTCTAGGTACATATGACATTTTATGAATATATTAAAGCTTTTATTTCGAACATATCTTCTGTATATATTTTATTTAAATTGAAATAAATGAATAGTGTCAAAATTGACACTATTTTTATTTTTTAAAAATAACATATTATAAAATTGTTTAAAAATCACAAAAATATTTAAAAATTATAAATTAAAATTTATATGGTCTAAAATGTCATAAAGTGTAAAATTATGGAAAATTCACAACAAATATGTAATTATTTATGATAATTTAAAATTTAGAATATTATTACCACAAATAAAATTAAATTGATAAATAAGGATAAATCAAGTTGATAATGTTTAAAATAAATTCCTAAGATGTCTAAATTTTATTTGTTGATGGTTTTACAACCCTATATCATCTAATATTCGGATATGAGTCATTTTTGAAGTTTTTTATTGGGGTTGGGATTTAATATAAACTAATATTTCTTATATTTCCAAAGGTGCCCCTCTCCTCCCTTATAAAAGGGCACCTCCTCCCTCTCCTCCTCACACCAATTTGAGCCTTCAATCTCGGCCAAAACATGTCCATTTCACTTCCCCACTTCCCTAGAAACATCCTATAGGTCTTGTTATTCTTCAAAGACCAATTTTAGTGCCCTAAGAGGAGGTCTCAAAGAGGCGCTTCAAAGAAGAGGTAATGTTCGTTACCGATTCTTTCAACTTTATTTCTTCTTCCACTTCTTCTTCTTTAGTTTTTTCATTATTAAGTAATAACATCAGTATAACTCATATAATGATATGTTATTATAAGTATAAAAAAACCCTATCCCACCATTTATCCATCCTACGGAAAACTAAATCACCGCACGTGCGTATGTACGGAATACCGTCTCCACGCCGTGGTGTAATATATTTTCCACCACCACCTTACTTGGATGGGTATAATGGTGTAAATAATGAATATATATGATTATTTTAAAGTGATATTTATTCTTAAATATTATACATACACTTCAATACAATTCCACGATCATGGGAATGATATCATCGCTCATACGTAAGTACGGACTACCGTCTCCACGATGCGATGAGATTCATTCTCAATGATTAACCATTCATGAATGATTATAAAGTATATATAATAAGTAATCATGAAACATATGACATAATAATGATACTGGATTTATGTATATATATATATATATATGTATTTCATCTACTTAAATCCATTCACTTCAATAAGGAAACGAAAACAGCGTTCATGCGTACGTACGGCCTACCGTCTCCATGAACGGTGTATTTCCTTCCATTTATCGATCTATTATATATATGTATATTATGAATATATATTATATATAAATCAGTTTTTATATTCTGGATGTAAGTAACTATGATCTAAGTAATCATATGAATAATTACAAG
The DNA here is from genome assembly GCA_963277665.1 of Viscum album. Classification (NCBI taxonomy): domain Eukaryota; kingdom Viridiplantae; phylum Streptophyta; class Magnoliopsida; order Santalales; family Viscaceae; genus Viscum; species Viscum album. Next base: position 1,892,755,309 of record OY728125.1, on the reverse strand, counting down.
TTAAAACACAAACGACAAATAAAACTATTTTACCCAAAACGCTACTTTAACATTAATTTACAAAATAATGGGTAATATAAAGTCATATGTGAACCATATATGATATCATAAAAATGAATATGATTCTGTAATAAGTCAATTACATTATTTAAATCATTATACAGGAGGTTCGGATCCATACGAAGCATATCGAACCTAAGGTAAGGGATAATTTTGCAAATCTCATTTTTATCCGAGATTGCTTATTCGTAAGTATTTACTAGGGTTATTTATATCATCCATGTACATGTTTTATAAAAGTTTATTCATGTATGTTTAAATTCCTTTTTACCCATTTTGACTTTTACCCCATTATATGGAAGGAATATTTCTTTTATTTACCCTACAAGGTACTTTTGACTTTTCCCACAAAAGTACGAGAAGAATGTTTTTTTAACGTATACGACATGAAAGGATTTTTATGGTTTTATAAAACCTTATTTTCATGAATCTTACTCCAAAATATATCATGAATATTTTCAAAAAAATCCTTTTCTTTTAAAATTTCATGACATTTTGTGAAAAGAAAATGATTTTGAAGAGAAAAGGATATTTTCCTCAAGAATTAATTTCAAGTGTTTTATCAAAACCATTTTCATCTAAAATGACATTTTTTCACATGTGTATGTTTCAAGTATCATGTCTATATGATTTACATTGTTTCACTTTTCTAATGATGAAATTATATCAATTTTTTTGGAATGTATTACTTTATGATGGAATGATGTTTATGAATCCCATTTTATTCTTGGGTTATGATGAATGATTTATGTTTATATTGTGGCACACGAAAGAATGATTTCAATATGAGATGGGTGGGACCTATATCTCCCTCCAATGCATTGGGTAAAGATTTATATCTCATGAGATATACATGGATAGAACGGCAAGTTAAACCGGTTCAGTAATACAGGACTGGAACGAGGAGTGAACTCGATTCAGAAATGGACTTTCTCCACTAAGATGGTCATGGAAGTAATGCCTTGGATACTATGGAAATAATTAAATGTGATTAATGGATTCCACAATTACATGATTTATTCCTATTCTATTTTATCATGATTGACGATCCATTATGATCTATGCCTTACGTAATACCATGTTTTATGTCATTGCTCAAGATTTTGATGTTTAAATATTATGTTTGTGTTTTTAAGTTCAAATGTATATGGTTTGTTTTATTTTCCCCATGCTTACCCTTACTGAGAATTTCAGCTCCCCCTTTTTATGTTTCTTTTCCCCCAAGAATAAAATAAAGGTTTTAGGTAAGGAAACAAAAAGCGGAGGATCGTTATGGGAGATGTTGAAGATCTTTCAACATGATTAGAAGTCTATATTCCAAGTTTAAAAAGACACTAAACGATTGTGGTCCTTGTATGTATGTTTTTGTTATGTATTAGATATTCCACAAAAGTAATGTAATATCCTTGAACGTCAAGCTTCGGGTATCTATAGTTGGTATCATAGGAAAGGTTTAGTCAACCTTTGGAAACTAGGATGCGAGATCTTTAGTGAGATCCCTAGAGATATTTCTAAGGTATGTATAGGGATGTCCCTAAGGTTAAGTATAAGTATAGGTTATAGTACTAGAATTATGGAAATTATATTAGATTAAACCTAAGATGTTAGATATTGAAGTTACTCCCCCTTTATTATGATTTTTTCCTCTCACATTTTTCTTTTTGGGTTTTAGAAAATGGCTGGAAACAAGATAATTCACGATAATGGAGGATATAATGGACAATAGAATGATATTATTCATGAGAAACCAAATGAAATGGGATTTCTAAGTCCAAAAATCATTATTATGCCGAATCAGAAATCTCATAATATGATCAATAAACTCAAATTTGGTAAGTTTCCTGACTCGGCTAATAAGAGAAAGATGGAGTTTCATGATGATCATAGAGGAAAGAAAGTTCAATTTACCCTATGTAAATCTTGTGGGAAGAGGCATCAAGGAGAATGTTTCAAAGGAACTGGAAGATGCTTTGGGTGTGGAAAAGAAGGACATAAAGCCAGTAAGTGCAAAGGAAAAGGTTCAGTTAACACCATGGATGAGGATAATGGTATTGCTACGACATCAAAAATAGTTAAATGTTTTAAATGTGGAATGTACGGGAATTATGCAAACCAATGCCCTAAGGGAAAGTCTCATGAAGAGAATCAGTATGGTCATATGGGTAATATTTATGTTGATGATGATGAAGAGACTACAAATGATATGTGAGATGAAAGAATTTTTGAAGCTCGGTCAATGGTTTAAGAAGGTAGTGGAATGATTACATGTTTATCACGTGTAATGTTGTATAAGTAATCTCATCGTACTATGGAATAAAGAGACATATAAGGATTGTTACACTGTTGTCTTCCCTTAAGTTTTTAAAGTGTGTGATGAATGGTACCAGTATTTTTGGAATGTAGATGATATGCGCATAATGAAGGGATACAGAGAAAATTAAATGTTTGATAGTATTCATGAGCTCATGAATGATATAAGGAGATGGTTATATCATGGTTTGAGTATATAGAATTGTTGGATTTTGGTATGTGGAAAGAGTTAACTTTTTACAGCATTCATGTTTTCACTAAGGTTTAATGGATATTCATTTTTCAAAAGAATACATGATTAAGGTATTCACATGATTGGAATGTGACCAATAAGATAATGGGGGATAAATGATGGTTGGTTGATGACATTTTAAGTAATTGTTTTCTTTATACTATGATCTTGGACCGAAGTATTTTAGATAAAGATTGGAATGGATTATGTTGGACATACGATAGTATTTTTTAAGGATAGATGTTTTTTCGATATTATTGATGGGATGTTATAGTAATGTAGTTTTAGAAAAAGGACAACCTGCAGGATGGGCGACAACCCATTGCGTCGGACAAGGCTGTGGAAATCAAACCCACAACCGAAGTGCGACAAGCCTTTATCGCCTACCACTGGCCTATAGGAAGTCCCTGGTTAGTAGAAACTATTTTTATTTTATTAAGCGGTATGATATATGAAGTATAAGTTCATTTTTTGAACCATATACGATTAATCTAACCATAAGATGGACTTATAACTTTTGCTAACCTTTTGTTTGAAACAGATGGAATGACCCATCATTCTATCACATGATCTGCTAACACTTCACGAATAACAAATTCAACTTCATTTCTTTAAGAGATGAAGTGGAAATTGTTCAAAGAACGAACAACAATGAGATTGTACCAAAATAAAGCAAGTATTTCTTCTATTTAAAATTCTTCAACTTTTGGGAAATGATCTTGAAAACCAAAAATGTTTCCTAGTGACCTTATATCTGATGAATCATATAGTACCTTAGATCAACACAAATATATGGCTTTGTGATTGTTGGATTTTTCATAGCCATGTTCTCTACCACTCTCCATCATAACATGATGGTTAGATTTCTCTTCCATATCCATATTTTCACCTATATTGTCCTACATGGAAACCCAGTGATGAGTTAATTTGGGTAACCATTATGTTTCATACTTTAGTATTTAAAGTTAAGTTTTGGTATTTCATTTTACGATGTGGGTTTCAATTAAAAAAACTTTCAAGTAGAAAACCATGTATAACCCCGATGAATTTCGAGGGAGAAATTAATTTTAAGGGGGGTAGAATGTAACAAACCGATATTTTATGATAAGTATTCTTTTTAATTTATTTGATTTCATGTGTTTTATGCTACAAAAATATTATCTTGTGCTATACGCCACACTGTATTAGCTTGAAGTATACACAACACTATTCTTAGATTGTGTTACACACAATTTCAAGTTCATTTTATAATAGTCATTCTACGCAACATTGAGTGTATATATATATATATTGAATGTATAAATGAAATATGGTTGGATTCTGTTATATGAAATAATAAAGGAGTCTTGCAACACACGCAACCCTGACTTGGCTTGCATTACACGCAATCGCGACCTTCCTCGATAGCGTGTGTTGTACACAATACCAGGTTTCACTAAACAACGATATATTATTATGAACTAGCCATTATGAATAGTATTAACTATATTTTGAATTTTATTATTCATAATACACATTTTCTAGAACATGGTAAGAGAACAAAATAAATTTTTCGAGTAAAATAAGTATTTTTCAAAAAATGCAGTTTTGCCGCCTTTTGATGGCGCACCCACATTAAATCTAGTTTTTGACATGATTATAAGTTAAATTTGAAAAAATAAAATTTTTCTTTTGAATCAGGGTATAAAAATTTACTTTGGATAAATTTTTGATATTTTTCTGATAACTTTAATATTTTTATAAATAGTAAAAATACGCTAATTTTTAATTAAAAACAACTTTTTTCATTGAGATAATTTATATGGTTATATTATAATATTGAATGGTTTTAAAGTATAAATAGGATATATTTTTACCATTTAATATAATTTATTTCATTAGCATTAATTTCACATTGAATTCATAGGTAAAAACATTTCAATCTTTGACAATGTTTTAACTTCTAAAACCCGTTTTCTTAACAACTGGATGTATTTTAAATTAATTAATGAAACTTATTTGTTTTCAATTTTTAAAAATGGATTCCATATTTGGAATCAGTGGGTCCAAATTATTTTAATAGGCTACTTTTAATTTTTAGGCATTATGAATAGTAACTACAGTAAATTTTATTTACCATAGTTAAAGGTAAATCGGGTAATTAAGGGTAAATATAAAATTATAAAATTACCCTTACACCTGCCAAAATCCTATTGGATGACTAAAAGTAGACCCATATCACCTAAGGGTCGGATTAGATTCATTTAATGGACTTTGTTCCATGAAAATAATTTAATTATTATGAAAACCAAAGAATGTGACAACATGTCACTTTCTTAAATCTTATAAGTATAATAATTTTAATTTAGTGATAACCTTAATGAAACTTTGAACATGAATAGTATCCAGAAAGATAATACAAATATCTACATAATAGGAATTTATTTAGAATTTTTAGGGATTAAATAATTATCATTAATTATGAAACAATAGTGATGTTGAAATTATTTTATTAATTAAGATATCCGATAAATGGTTTTAAAAATATTAAAATAAATATTATATGAACTATTTACTGTGCTCCAATAATTTTCTAGATACATATGACATTTTATTAATATATTAAAGATTTTAGTTTTAACGTATCTTCTGTATATAGGTTATTTAAATTCAAATAAATGAATAGTGTCAAAATTGACACTATTGTTATTTTATAAAAATAACATATTATAAAATTGTTTAAAAATCAGAAAAATATTTAAAAATTATAAATTAAAATTTATATGGTCTAAAATGTCATAAAGTGTCAAATTATGGAAAATTCACAACACATATGTAATTATTTATAATAATTTAAAATTTAGAATATTATTACCACAAATAAAATTAAATTGATAAATAAGGATAAATCAAGTTGATAATGTTTAAAATAAATTCCTAACATGTATAAATTTTATTGGTTGATGCAATTACAACCCTATCTCATCTAAGCTTCGTATATGAGTCATTTGGGAGGTTTTTAAGTGGGGTTGGGATTTAATATAAACTAATATTTCTTACATTTCCAAAGGTGCCCCTCTCCTCCCTTATAAAAGGGCACCTCCTCCCTCTCCTCCTCACACCAATTTGAGCCTTCAAGATCGGCCAACCCCTACTCATTTCACTTCCCCACTTCCCTAGAAACATCATAGAGGTCCTTGGATTCTTCAAAGACCAATTGTAGTGCCCTAAGAGGAGGTCTCAAAGAGGCGCTTCAAAGAAGAGGTAATGTTCATTACTGATTCTTTCAACTTTATTTCTTCTTCCACTTCTTCTTCTTTAGTTTTTTCATTATGAAGTAATAAAATAAGTATCACTCATATACTGATATGTTATTATAAGTATGAAACAACCCTATTTCACCATTTATCCATCCTACGGAAAAAGAAATCACCGCGCGTGCGTACATACGGAATACCGTCTCCACACCGTGGTGTAATCTATTTTCCACCACCACCTTAATTGGATGGGTATAATGGTGTAAATAATGACTATATATGATTATTGTAAAGTGATATTGATTCTTAAATATTATATATACATTTCAATACAATTCCACGATCATGGTAATGATATCATCGCTCGTGCGTACGTACGGACTACCGTCTCCACGACGTGATGAGATTCATTCTCAATGATTAACCATTCATGAATGATTATAAAGTATATATAATAAGTAATCATGAAACATATTACATAATAATGATACTGTATTTATGTATATATATATGTATTTCATCTACTTAATTCCATTCAATTCAATAAGGAAATGAAAACAGCGTTCATGCATACGTACGGCCTACCGTCTCCATGAACGGTGTATTTCTTTCCATTTATCGATCTATTATATATATGTATATTATGAATATATATTATATATAAATCATGTTTCACATTCTGGATGTAAGTAACCATGATCTAAGTAATCATATGAATAATTACAAGTTAATACACGGACGACAAATGAAACGATTTTACCCAAAACGCTACTTTGACATTAATTTACAAAAGAATGGGTAATATAAAGTCATAAGTGAACCATATATGATATCATAACAATGAATATGATTTTTTAATAAGTCAATGACATTATTTAAATCATTATACAGGAGGTTCGGATCCATACGAAGCATATTAGACCTAAGGTAAGGGATAATTTTGCAAATCTCATTTTTATCCGAGATTGCTTATTCGTAAGTATTTACTGGGGTTATTGCTATCATCCATGTTCATGTTTTATAAAAGTGTATTCATGTATTTTTAATATCATTTTTACCCATTTTGACTTTTACCCCATGGTATGGAAGGAATCTTTCTTTTATTTACCCTACAAGGTACATTTTGACTTTTCCAACAAAAGTACGAGAAGAATGTTTATTTAACGTATACGGCATGAAAGGATTTTTACGGTTTTATAAAGACATATTTTCATGAATATTCCTCAAAAATATTTCATGAATATTTTCAACAAAGTCCTTTTCTTTTAAAATTTCATGACATTTTGTGAAAAGAAAATGATTTTGACGAGAAAAGGATATTTTACTCAAGAATTCATTTCAAGTGTTTTATCAAAACCATTTTCATCTAAGATGACATTATTTCACATGTGTATGTTTCAAGTTTCATGTCTCTATGATTTACATGGTTTCACTTTTATAATGATGAAATGATATCAATTTTTTTTGAATGGATTACATTATGATGGAATAATGTTTATGAAACCCATATTATTCTTGGGCTATGATGAATGATTTATGTTTATATTGTGGAACACAAAAGAATTATTTCAATATGAGATGGATGGGACCTATATCTCCCTCCAATGCATTGGGTAAAGATTTATATCTCATGAGATAGACATGGCTGGAATGGCAAGTTAAACCGGTTCAGTAATACAGGACTGGAACGAGGAGTGAACTCGATTCAGAAAGGGACTTTGTCCACTAATATGGTCATGAAAGTAATGCCTTGGATACTATGGAAATCATTATATGTGCTTAATGGATGCCACAATTACATGCTTTATTCCTATGCTATTTTATCATGATTGATGATCCATTATGATCTATGCCTTATTTACTACCATTTGTTATGTCATTGATCATGATTTTGATGTTTAAATATTATGTTCATGTTTTTAAGTTCAAATGTATATGGTTTGTTTTATTTTCTCCATGCTTACCCTTACTGAGCATTTGAGCACACCCTTTTTATATTTTTTTCCCCAGGATAAAAATATAGGTTTTAGGTAAGGAAATAAAAAGGGGATGATCGTTATGGGAGATGTTGAAGATCTTTCAACATGATTAGAAGTTTATATTCCAAGTTTCAAAAGACACTAAACTATTATGGTCCTTGTATGTCTATTTTTGTTATGTATTAGATATTCTGCAAAAGTAATGTAATGTCCATGAACGTCAAGTTTCAGGTCTCTACATAGCATATATTCCAATGTCGGAATTTTTTTGACTACCCATATGATTGTGGATGAAAAGTTGTACTAAATTTTAATTCACTACCCAATGAATTCTGAAGGCATTTTCAAAAGTTAGAAGTTAACCTCAGATCATGATTAGATAAAATTGAGAGGGAAACTCCATGTAAACTAACTATATATTTAATATAAAATTGAGAAATTTGATATAGAGATAGAGTATCTCAAATTGGAAGAAAATTTTTATATTTTGTTAATCGATCAACAATAAACCAGATTGCATTTTTACCTCGAGATGTATTTGGTAAAACCACAACGAAATCCATGGACACATTTTACCATTTCCACTCTGGCACTGGAAAAGGCTGAATCATACCTTAGGGTAACTTCCGTTCTGTTTTAACCTGTTGAAAATTCAAATATCTCATGGTAAAGTCAGAAATATTTCTTTTCATTCCATCCCACTAGAAATACTCTTGAATATCTCTGTACATCTTAGTACTCCCAGGATGAACTGAAAACCAAAAACTATGAGCATCACATAATAAATCTTTCTTCAACTATGAATCCAAAGGCACACATAATCTCTTTCCAAACCTAAAAATATAGTCTCTATCAATGTTAAACTCAGGTAACATACCCTTATGAAACAATTATACCTTTTTATGCAACTCATTGTCGTCATTATGTGTTTGCATTATTCTGTCTGCATGGGATGATTGTACTGAAACCTGAAACAAAATAGAGGAATTTCATACACTAACAAATTCTATGCCAAATTTCATCAAATCATTAATCAAAGGATCTTTTTCCAAATGTAACAAGGTTTATGTAGCATTATTTTTTGACTCAAATCATCAGCCAATTTATTTTCATTTCCTGGATGGTAATTAATTGTGCAATCATAATCCTTTATTAATTCTAGCCATCTCCTCTATCTCATGTTCAATTCTTTCAGAGTGAATATATACTTAAATTTTTTTTCTCAGTATATATTTCACATTTCACTCCATACAGATGATGCCTCAAAATTTTTGAATAAAAAATAACAGCATCTAATTTCAAATCATGTGTAGGGTAATTTAACTCCTCAGGTTTCAAATTTGGGAAGCACAAGCAAGTACCAGATCATTCTGCATTTGGACACAACCAATTCCTTTCAACAAAGCATCAATATAGATAACAAATTCACCATTTCTGGAAGGAAGTTCCAAAATTAGAGTATTCACCAATCTTCTTTTCAATTCCTGAAAACATTCATCACATTCTTTTGTCCATATGAACTCAACACCTTTCCGAGTTAACTTAGTCAGTGGGCAATATAACCATGCATATTTTTCATCAAACCTCCTATAATAACATTCTAAACTAAGAAAAATACAAATCTTGGTTATATTTGTAGGTCTATCCCATTCTTTAACAGCTTCTTTTTAGTTGGATCAACAGTTATGCCGTCTTTATAAACAATGTAACCAAGGAATGAAATTTTTTGCAACCCAAAGTCAGAATTTCTGAATTTTCCATATAGTTTATTTTCTTTTTAGGTTTTCAATACAAACCTAAAATGAATTACATGCTCCTATTTACTTTTATAGTAAACCAAAATCTCATCAATAAACACAACCCCAAACTTATACAAGAACTCGTAGAAAATTCTATTCATAAGATCCATGAATACAACAGGTACATTGGTTAACCCGAAATGAATAACTACAAATTCATAATCTCTATATCTAGTATTAAACATGGTCTTCATAATGTGTACTTCCTTTACTTTCAACTGACGGTACCCCGATCTCAAGTCAATATTTAAAAAAATACTGATCTCCCTAGAGCTAATCAAAAAAATCATCGATATGAGGCAAAGGATACTTGTTCTTAATAGTTATGTTATGGAAGGATCTATAATCAACGCAAAGTCTCATTGAGACATCTTTATTTATAACAAACAAGATAAGATCACCCCATGGTGATGTGATAGGTCAAATGAAACCTTAATCTAATAACTTCTGCAATTTCTTCTTTAACTCTAAAAGTTCAATTTGATTTATTCGATAAGGGGGTTTTGAAATTGGCTTAGCATCAAGAACAAAGTAAACTGCAAATTCAACTTCTCGAACATGAATTAACCAGGAAAATCATCTAAAAAACATTAAGATACTCATTTACCACTGGAACATCATTTTTCTAAACAATTACTTTTTTTAAATAATATTTTCAAGGTAACATTCATTTCCATATTTTACTAGTTTCTTAGCTTCCTGATATATTATCAAAAGTAATGGTTCATTCTTGTATACAAACTGAAATTATTTCTTAAAAGAAACCTCTTTAGCTCTATATTCAATCTTAGCATGATAAACAAAAATCCAATCCATACCCAAAATAACATCAAACTATAATAGAGGCAAAACAATAAGGTTTGTAGGTAGATTCTTTCTCCACACAAGGACAAGAAGGTTCTTATAATTTCCTTTTGTCTTAACATTTTCCCCAGTGTTTTTACCATAAGTTCAGGATTCATATCATGAGATGTAATTCCCAATATACAAGAAGCTTTCTCAGATATGAAATAATGTGTAGACCATGAATCAAACAACACATTGGCATAATACGAATAAACAAACAATGTACCTGATACTACTTCATTCGATGGACCAACATCTGATGAAGTATTTTCAAAGGATTTAACCACCCATTTATATTTGTAGTTTGACCGATTTCCCTTATTAGAGTTTTTTGTTGGATAGTCATTTGTATAATGACCTATTTCATCGTACTTAAAACATTTTACTAACTGTAAATCAGTTTTTTCTTACCATTAAGTTGATATTTTCCAGTGAAATTATGAGCATTATGTACCATTTTACCACATCAGAAGCGCTCACTATAATTAAAAAGGCATTCTCCAGGGTGTTTTTTTCCACAATTTTCACAAACTGTACACTTAAGTTTCTTACCATTAGACTTTTTTGGAGAGTTCTTCCCTTTCGCATGCCACCTCAACCTCTTATTCTGTTGTTTTTCAGAGAACACCTGATCATAAACAAACTCTATTTCCACCTTCTCCACACATAGAACATGTTTTTAATAACTTTTGAACTCATGAAAAGCTAAATTAATTCAATAATTTTGGATTTAACTTGAGTAAAATGATTGATTTTACTATCAAGACCCCATTTGAAATTTAGAGCATTGGTTTCCAGTTGAGTGAATTTTTCTTCATAAGCAGCCACTGAGTGATCCTCTTGATCAATTCCAGCAATAGGTTTTCTATCCTAAGACAAACCACCTTAAGAAAATATTTCTCAAGAAACATACCTTTGAATTCATCCCAATCATGAGCATAAATATCCTCACTATCCCTAATTTTTTAACTATTCACCCGCACTGATTGGGTTATCTTAAAAATGGTAAACAAAAAGACAAATATTTTGATGTTCTGAACAACCCATGACATCAAAAATCTTTTCCAGTACTTTAAACCACCCTTCAACTAGCATAGGGTCATATGATCCTCTGAATGATGGGGGATATTGGATCACGAAATTCTACACTACAGACATGTTCTTTTATGGTTGATCTAGATGATCTCGTGCATGGATACCACCACCATTTATAGCCCGAGAAAACTATTCCATCACTGCAACTAACTGTTCTATTTTGATTCCAACCATCTTAGGTTTCTAATTTGGAAGGTTGTTTTCCTATTGATGTCGTCCCATCATAGCTACCCTGTTTCCTCTTTGGAAAACCCTTATGAACACAAAAACATCTTAGGCGAAGCAACATGGTAATATTTAAATGCTATATCATTTCAATCATACCCTAAATTAATTTATGGATATTAATTTAAAAATATACTAACTCCTAAAGTTGTCAAAACTGACCTTTGATACCAACTATAAGGCCCCAATCTTAAACATTACATAATCTTAAATTAAATTAATAATTCACATTGAGGATCTTTTCAGGTTTAAAGCTTTATAAAATTAGTTCATAATTGTACATAACAAATTGAATATTACAAGTAGACACTTCTACCCAGTATCCATTTTTTCATAAAAATAAAACTCATTAAATAAAAAAAGAGTTATTTTCTTGATATAATTCTTCTTGAATACTTTCGTTCTCTTACCCTTCCTTATACCCTATGGAAAACATTTCAAAAACGTGGGATGATCATAAAAATCTCAGTAAGGGTTATAAAATAATGAAAGAAAACAATAGTCGATCAATACATTCAAAACATAAGCTCTTTAACATACCTCATGAAATAATAAGATTTAAGAATAACACATAGTAATCAAAAAATTTAAAGGTAACTTTTGTCATTCATATCATAATTACATTATAGCTTTCATAGCTACATAGGGAGTTAGGTTTAGAATACCCATCAAAGTATATTCCCAAAACCTCTTAGGAGAATCATTAACGTTTACCTCTGTCACATTACCCAATGCATTGAAGAGCTATCTTGAGCTCACCTACCCTAGGTTTATCATAGAACCACCTACATATGTAAACAATTCCTAAGAACCATAACATAATCATAACACATGAACAATCATAAAGGAAATATAACACCTCCACATTGTAATCACAATATATCAGTTCAATATATTGACATAACCAATCCGTTATGAAAACCATTTTCAACACCAAAATACATAAAAGGGTATATGGTATTTATTTTCCTTTAAAAATATTATTATTGAATTTTATGGAATATAAATATCAAAAAATGATTGTAGTGGCAGAATGGTCGTTTTCATCGCGTACGTTAAAATGAAACATTCCCTTTCCCATTTAGTAAAATGCTTCGTAGGGAAAAGATTCCCTTTGAATGAAATTAAAATTAAAAGGGGTTTATACACCATATAAAAGAATGTTGTGTATAAATAAAGGTATGCCTTAGTGAGTGGAGATTGAGACGAAGTTCCTTACCTTGTGACTAAGTTGTCTTGTTTGTTCTTTATCTCACTCTAAATCGGGTATCTACCATTGATTTGAGCAAAAAGGATTTATCACATTAACTTATGAACAAGGTAAGGTTTCTAGGAGGAATATAGGGATTTTGAGAGCTTATTTGGGTAGATATTTTCCAAGACAAGGAGGCTTGAGAGGTGTGAGTAAGGGTTAGAGGTGGTGGCATTTTATAAGATGGAGAAGGGGAACTTAATGAATATTTTGAATTATTATTTTATTATAAATTCTAGTTCCATTATATATGAGTAAAAATTAATTTAGTTTAAAGATAAGATGAATATAAGTTAAAATAAATTATCCAACAATAATTAGAGAAGTTTTTAATTTTTTTTAATGCTTATTTTGTTTTTATTTTACCCTTTTTTACTCTTACCATTTTATCAAGTATTTAACACTCTGAGAATCAAAATAGTTACCAAAAACATGAAAAATATCTAATTAAAGAGTCAAAAATAAAATTTTAGACTTATGAAAACTATTTGGCTGAATCGTAGTTTTTTTTGGAATTTTATAATATTTTATAAAATATTTTTATATTTTAAAATATAAATTATATCAATTTTGACACTATTCATATCATGACTTTTTTAAAAATCAATAACTACTTGATTACTTCAAAAAAACTTCATTAATAAAAAGATAACATGTAAATATAATTAAAAAAATTCATGGATGACATCAAAATAACCAAATTACATTTATTTTGACATTTATAATATCATTTATTTGAATCCATTATTAATGAAGTAATCACTGCATCATCATTGTGTCATAATTATATTTATTTATTTGATGTCTACAAATTATAAATAAAATATCATGATGTAGAAAATATTTTTATATTTCTAATGACTATTTATAGTTTAATAGATCACTTTTATAACCCCATATAAAAATTGTTTTGATAAAAGATATATGTTTATGTTATATTTTTCTTAACTTTAAATTAAAAGTAATTAAATGTCATTTTCACACACAAGGGGATCCATGGTGTCCTAAAATAGACCCAAGGATTCCCATGGTCAGACATATCCCATCCAATAGGGTTAGGACATGTTTAATGGGAATTTAAAATTATTATAATATTATTTTTTACCGTTATTTATCATATTTACCATTTAACCATGGTAAAAAAAATATTTACTAAAGTTACTATTCATAATGTCTAAAAATAAAATTTAACTATTTACATAATTTGGACCTCCTGATTCCAAATATGTATTCTATTTTTCCAAATTAAAAACATATAATTTTCAGAAATTAATTTAAAATGAATTCCCGTTGTCAAAACGAAAAAGCGTGTTTTTAGGAAGTAAAAAATACCAAAAGATTGACATGCATTTATATCTAATTTCAAAGTGAAAGTACTTACAATGACCAAAATTGAATTAAATGATAAAAATATAACCATATTATACTTTGAAACTAATTAAAAGAACAATATAACTATATAAATAAATTAGATGAAAACACAGTTTTGACTTGAAATGCATTATTTTTCACTATTCATTAAAAAATGAACCTTATGAGAAAAATACCAAAAATTTACCCAAAGTAAATTTTGATGTCTCGATTCTAAATAAGAAGTTTATTTTGTCCTATTAAACATATAAAAGAGATAAAAAATAGATTTAAAAAGGTTTCTCTATCAAAAGGTTGTAAAAATACCTTTTAAAAATATTAAAGTATTTATTCTTAAAAATGGATTCACTCTCAATTTAAGCCTCTAAATTTTATTGGATAAATGTAAAAAAAATTGGCAAACATATTTTAGTTAGTTATTATCATTCCCACCGATACAATGACTAGGCGTTAACTACCATTTAAGATAATAATATTATATATTTTTAGTATGAATCAGCCTTGTGTGCAACATAAGATTTAGAAGAAACCTATTATTGCATATTGGGTATGACATCGAACAGAGCATACCCTTTAAATTAAAATTAATATTTAATTACCAAATATTAATAAATATTAAAGAGTCGTATTCTTTATTTAATTAGGATTTTATAATCACACTAACCTAAAAATATATTAGTATATGTGTAACATATTTTTGTTTTTATTTAATCATTTATGACTAATATTTTAAGGAAATTGAAGAATAAGTAAAACTAAAATATTCTGTTAAAATCTATACACATTATTCAGAAAACCATCTTTTCTTTACAAGTTAAGCCTTCTATGATAGGTATTATTACTAAAAAAAGACATAAAGAAAGTGCGTGGGGATGTTATTACATTCTTTGGTCTAGGATTTGATTAAATATTTTGATCTAAAGTTTTCAAGAAGATATGATATGGGGTGACCTTTTATAAGTTAGGGGAAGGGAATTTTTTAATTACATAATGTATTTAATTAATATAAATTAATTTTCATGTAAAAGTGGATAAAGGTTGATATAATTCAAATATAAGATAATTATTGGTATAAATCCTCTCAATAAATTAAATTTGTATCATTTTCAGATATTGTTTTACCCTTATCTATTTTTTACCCCCGTCAACGCTTTGGAAAATTATCATGATATCATGTTTTTAACTCTTTAGGAGTCAATAATGTTATAATAAATGATAAAGTCACCAATAAATGGACCATGTTTTATATTTATAACCATATCCCATTAATTATGTATATAATAAGTTTTTTTGGAATTTAAACTCATTTAATAAAATATTTTTTTATTATAAAATAACATTATTGTCATTTTTAGATACATTAATTTAATTTTTATTTGAAAACAACATTGAAACTATGTAATAAAAATTAAAACCATTAGTACATCCCTTCCATGTTATTTCAATCTATAAAATTCTTGGGGAACCAAAACTCACACAAAAGAGTTACCTTTAGAGTTTTTAATAAAATTTACTTGCTTCTTCTACTACTTTTATGAGCACTATGTCTACAATACATAAGCATTTAATGTGATTATTTAATAACTAAAAAAATAAATAAATTATCATAATAAAATAATCATTTATCATTCAAATATAAATTTATAACTGAAAATATGTATTTTTATCCCTATTAGAAAATACTACATTCTTTAAAAGAAAGAGATTTACATTTTTGACATTATATTTATATATAATAATAAAAATGTTAACATAAAAGGAAAATAACATGAAATTTACACATTTTATAGATTTTTTCCATGTTATAAAAAAACTTATCCAACATAATAAATACATGTTTTGAATACATTTTAATCCTTATCTTCTTATTCAAACACTTTCATATCATTTTTAACTTAACCGTGATTACTTAATTTTTTACACTAATAACATAATCAAGTGAAAACAATAAAAGTAACCTTATAAGCATATTTTTACATGACAATTCAAAATTATTAATTGATTTATAGTTTTAAATTAAAAAAGTATACTAAATTATATTTATTATAATACTACAAAACATATAATTGTTTTTGGAAGGTACTTGATTTTAGATTAAAAATAACTTCACATTGAAATAAAGTAAATTTTTTATAGAAATTTTATTATTTAAATAATAATAAAAATTATGGTATTATACTTTTGGATCAAACCAAAAATGAATGTAATCTTCCAACTATTTCATTAAATTCAATGAACCATAAATATTTTTTAATTTTTTAAAAATATGACTTATCTTTATAAAAGTCATGAATTGTCTCCAAATATCAAAATAATGTTTTTAAATACATTAATTAAGTACTTAAGAGTAAATTTGGGTAAATAAAACCAATAAAATTAGACAAAAGAATGTGATAGGGTTTTTATAATGTTTTACCCTATAGTTTTGACTATGTTTACCTTATTTTAACCTTTACTAAAGTGATAAATTCTACTATAATTACTATTCAAAAAAAAAAATAGATATATACCAATTTTAAACCTACTTAGTACAAATATAGAATCCATTTTTATATAATCAGTTCCTTAAAGTGATAGAAATTAATTCATAAATTATCATTTTTAAAAGTGTTAAATATTATTTATATTATTCAAACACATAAGAAATAAAAATCATTTATAAAGAAAACGTATTCTTAAAGAATAAAATAACAATAAAAAGTGAGTGATTATTTCCTAATCCTTAATCATTACATTTTTTTGCTGATTATGACCATTATATAAATAATTTTTTATTCTTATTTACACCCCCAATTTAATGGAAAGGTTATAAGTATAACAATTAAATATTAATATTTTATGGTTCGTTTAAGCTTAGTGTTGTAAGTTTTATACACTGTTGAACATAGTATTCTTCTAAAATATTGGGATATTACCAACCTAATTTTTGGTATTTGTGAATAGTAAAATTATAAATTTTTTACCATGGTTAAGATTAAAACATGTTTACCCGTGGTGTTAAAGTAAGAGATAATGGTAGTATTTCCACAAACAATCATCTAATTCTTATTTGAAGATTATATTTCAACATTATATTATCGTACCTTTAAATACCATTCCATTTGGAGCCACTTTCCCTTGAAGGTGACCTTATATAATTGAAATGTTTTAGGATATTACTTGTGTGCCCTTCCCCTCAGTTATAAAACTAAACATCTCCTGCTCCACCATTCACTCTATTTCAGCCTTCTAGATCATCCAATACATACCCAAAATCCTTCCTAGAATCCTTGACTTCATTATAGATATTCTAGTGTTATTTTGAGGCCAACACTTTTTGGATACTAGAGTATACCAAATAGGGTATCTCAAAGAAGTGGTATAGATCTTAATAAAGTTGTTTCAATTTTATTTCTTCATATACTTTCTATAAACATTCTGTGTCCTTCAAAAAAAGATGAATAAAGTAGAATAAATATACTGATATATTATTATGTAGATTTAACAATAATTTACCATTTATTCTCGTAACACCCGAGATTTTTATGAGAAATATTCTGTTTTTATACATCATCAAAGGAATCTTTCAATACACACAACACTATATTGGCTTGCTTTACACGCAATCACGACCTTCCTCGATAGCTTGCATTGTACGCAATACCGAGTTTCACTAAACAACGATATGATATTAAAATATTATTAAAAATAATCTTTATTAATATTAATACCCGCTTTTTGAAATTTTATAAATTTTATCTTTCAAAATGGACTTCATTTTTGGATTCGGAGTATCAAAATTAGCCTAGGGTGAAATTTTGGTATTTTTCTGAAAACTTTGAAATTTTGATGAATAGTGAAAACACTGGGTTACTATTTAGAAACCGACTTTTTATTTAAATAATTATTTATTTTATTTAAATTTATTTTAGGTCAAAATTGATACATAATACCTATATAAGTTCAATGTAATTCATTGGAGTCATTTTATAATAATTTTAGATATATAAAATTTTTATTGAACTTTTCACCGTCTTTTATCCACCTCTTATGAGAGTTTAAAAATTTACATAAAACATAATTTTATCGCTTCTGTGAGTGGAATTTAGAAAATCCGAGAGACACGGTTAACATCAAGGAGTAAAATGTGGTTCAATATGTCACCACCCGTCCTCGGGGCCCGTGCCGTGACTACCCCAAGCCCGCCTTCCATAGGCCAGGGGCTGGCGACTAGCCCCAAGGCGTAATTCCCAATAAAAAGGGAAGGCATTGACTTTATAAAGTAAACAAACACACAGAGTAAGCAATCAGAAGTAAAAACTAAGTAAAACCAGGTACAAAGGTAAGTGCGGAAAAGTAAGTGGGCCAGAATACAAACCCAAACTGAAAGTAAAGTACAACTGAAAAAGGAAAATACAACAACTGAAAAATAAAGCCACAACGTCGAGCCATCCACTAGAAGTCCCACCTGAAGGGTGGGTACAGATAGCCTCCACAACTCCTCGGGTCCAGCCGTCCGCTCCGAGTACGTCCCACCCTGTGTTCCACCTCCAGGTACAGACCTGCTCCGCAAGCCTCAACCACGATCAGCACTGTCCGTCTTCTGCAACCAACACAACGTAGTGCGGGCATAACCCGTGCAGGGGTGAGTATAAGCTACTCAATAGGGACCCCGAGACCCCCGAAGGTCTCCCAGAATCCAAAAAGGATAATCCACAAAAGAAAGATACAATCACTAAGTAACAACCAACACTACTTAGGTATATTCCCATACATATACCTAAGTCATCAATTTCAGTTTGGCTCCAGCATCTGAGCCCAAGTTCGATCACGTCCACATAGGATAGCACAACACAAACCACATAGGAAAGCAAGACAATCATATCAAAGATAATGATTGAAAATCAAGACTTAGCTCACACAAGTATATTTCTTCATAGGACGATAGAGATGATCAGATGTAGCCATTGATTCATCTAAGTCGTCGGACTCACGTAGGATCGATAGGTACTAATCCCCCGTAATGACCCACACAGGATTGATAGGTACTAACCCCCGCTATGACCCACACAGGATTAGACCCACACAGGATCGGCATGCGCTAGCCCACAAAGGACCGCTAAACGCTGACCCACACAGGATCGATAGGCATTGATCCACACAGGATCGCTGAGTACTGTAGTCGTCGCTGTCAAACCCATGAAGGATTTCTGTACAGTCGTCATCGTCGTCGTAGTCGCAGCCAACTCTAGGGTTCCCGCACACAACAAGCTCGTTTCGGGAGGGTCCGCTCCATGAGCCGAGGGTATGATACATCAACTAACATGAAGTCCAGAGTTGATGTATCCCAAAGCCCCGTATCGTCAAAAGGAACTCAACGTGATAGACGGAGCGTCAATCGGACGCCCGGTCTGAGAGTTATTGGCTTCTTCGTTCCAGCGGCCCGGTTGGTTTTTAAGTCAAAACCAACCCGACTGCACTCCAACTGTGTCCAAACCTTGAGAGGAGTAATCCAAAAGGTCCGTATCACTAAGAGGAATCCAACAAAGTCGACGGGACCTCAATCAGACGTCCAGAGTTCAGGTTATAAGCGTTTCCGCTCCGAGGGCCCGGTTGGTTTCGTGTTCGAACCAACCTGGACAAACCCAAAGTTCTCCTAAACCTTGAGTATAATATACCGAAACGACCGTCTCAATACAAGGATCGCATCGCAGCTGACAGTGCATTGATCGAAGGTCCGTAGCCCATGTTATGGGTAAAAGACCGAAAGAGGTCTGGAAGTAGGGGGTCCGGGCCCATTCCGACCCGGCCCGATACCCCCTGGGTCGGACCGAACTGGGTCAAACCGACCCGGGTCCGGGTCCGGCCCATTAGGACGCGGCCGGGCACGGTGGGCGCGCCCCGGCCCAACCTGGGCATGGCCCGGCCTGACGCGCTCGACCGAGCGGAAGGGGGGGGGGGTGCTCTCTGGCCCCCTGTTTGTGAAACCGCGGCCCCCATGTGGGGGGCCGCTCCTTCGGCCAGCCGGGGGTTATGAGCCCCGGCTTCTTGGAATCCATCCGACCCGGTTCGGCCGACCGGATGCTGCTACCGCGGGACCGCCGGGGTCCCGCCCTCCTGCTCCGGGGCCAGTGGCCGGAAGTCGGCCGCCGCTTCCTGCTCCGCCGCGGCCAAAGGCCGCGGCCATTGTCCGGCCTGCGTGGCGCGACGACACCGCGCTCCTCCACCGCGGCCCCGCTCCGACCGCGGCCTCTTCGAGGTTCTCCGGCGCGGCGCGATGGAACCGCGACTTTCTTCGTCTTTAACGGCGCGACACGATGATGCCGCTCTTCTCTGGCCATTCTTTATTATTTCCGCGCAGTGCAACGACACCACACTGCCTCGCTCGTGCCGCAAACAATTAAAATAATCAAGGGGGGAGGAGGGTCGACCGTGTTCATGCGGTCCGAACTTCTCCTGTTATTGCGATAACAGGTGGCTCAATTAGAGATGATGATCGGCGATGAAAGTATTTACGAATAGAAACAAAATAATCCCCTACTTCAAGCGTTGTCGTCGGGTGAGGTTTGTCGCGGAAAGGGACTTCACAGAAGGAGACTCCGTAAGCATCACAGAAGGAGGATCATCCACATCGTGGAGAAGAGAATCGTTGGCGTCGCATCGTCGATCTCTGAGGATGGCGTCTCTCACCGGCTGCGGAGAGGGAAGAAGATGGTACGACGAACTCCCCTTTGCGGTGACAGATTTCTTCATTGAAGGCTCAGTGTTCTTCGCGTTCTTCGACGAGGAAGAAGATGTTCTTCAAGAGTTAGAGCCAATCCTCTCCCAAAATCCTCTCACACAGCCAAACAACAACTTAATGAAATAAGACCTTGTCTTATTGAATTAATACACAATCCAACTTAAAATTTGAAATTCGAATTGAATTCAAGAATTAATTACCTTGAACAAGTTAATCAATTAATGAGTTGACTTTCCAATTAATGGGAGGTACTGGTGTGTTACCTAATTAAAGGAGGGGGTTTGAGGAAGTTGAATATGTGGGGCTCATGTGGGCCCCACCCCACAAATATCCTACCTAGTGGAGTAGGATATAGTGGGTCCCACTCCAACCACTAAGCTTAGGTTAAAATACTTTAAATAAAATAAAATTTGTTGCACCATTTTATTTTATTCTTTTACTTAACCCAAAATATTAATAACCACGCCCGAGAAAACACAACTCTGGAAAAGGTGTTCCTAAGCAATTACTGGTGTCGCGGTTTCATCGGTGCCCTCGGTTTTTGATTCTGAGCACCGGTTCAAAAGTTAAGAAATCCCGCTCGTTCGTTCACTGAATGTACCCGAGCTAAAATTCATAAAATTATTCCGGGCTCACCGGGCCTCGGAATCAGGTGCCGTCAGAAACTGCGTTCTTGTAAAATCCCAAAGAAATTTAAGAAAAAATTTCCCTCGAATTTTAAGGGTCTTTACATTACTCTCATCTCAAGGATTTACGTCCCTGTAAAGATACATCATAACTAGGGAAACAAATGTGGGTACTGTGCACGCATCTGAGCCTCCCACTCCCAAGTGCTCTCCGGGAGGTTCACGTGCTGCCACCTGATGTGCACTAGAGGAATCGACCATCCACATAGGACCCACTCATGTTGATCATCGATATCCACCGGGACCTCCACAAAAGTCACCCCATCATCAATGTCCAGCTCCCCATGGTCGATGATATGCGTCGGGTCGTGCACGTATCTCCTCAGCTGAGATACGTGAAAGACGTCGTTCACCCAGTGCAACTGAGGTGGTAGAGACAGGCGATAAGCCACCTTGACAATCCTAATGAGGACCTGGAATGGTCCGATGAAGCGTGGAGACAACTTGCCGCCTCGGCCAAATCTCCGTAATCCACGTTGAGGTGAGACCCGCAAGAAGACGTGGTCTCCATCCTCGAACTCTAGTGGCCTCCGCCTCCTATCAGAATAAGAATTATGCCAGCTCTAAGTTGTCCTCATCCGCTCCTGGATGACCTGGACCTTCTCTATCATGGCCTAGACCATCTCCAATCACACAAGTGCTGACTCCCTAGGGTCTGTCTAACATAGCGGTGATCTGAAAGGTTGGTCGTACAATGCCTCATATGGTGCCATTCCGATGGTGGAGTGGTAGCTGCTGTTGTACGCGAACTCTACCAAGGGTAGGTGATCCTCCCAGCTGCGACCAAAGTCGAGGACACATGCACGAAGCATGTCCTCGAGAGTCTGAATGGTCCTCTCCGTCTAATCATCCGTCTGAGGGTGAAAGGCGGTGCTTAGACGTAGCTGCGTCCCGAAAGCCTCCTGCAATCCCTTCCAAATCCGGGAAGTAAAGAGAGCATCTCGATCAGAGACGATGGATGATGGCACACCATAAATCCGTAAAATCTCCTGAATGAAGAGACATCCCAAGCTCTCTACTGAGCCCTGCTCTCTGATGGGTAAGAAGTGGGCCGACTTGGTGAGTCGGTCGACAATCACCCAAATGGATTCATGACCTCTGGTAGTGCGTGGTAGTCCAGTCACGAAGTCCATAGATATCCCATATCACTTCCACTACGGGACCTCCAAAGGCTGTACCAAGCCTACTGGTACCTGGTGCTCTGCCTTCACCTGCTGACAGGTGAGGCATCAAGAAACGAACCCTGCCATAGCCTTCTTCATACCTGGCCACCAGTGCTGTCGTCTGAGATCCTGGTACATCTTCTCCACTCTTGGATGTACCGCTAAAGGGGAAGTGTGAAACTCCCTTAGAACCTCCTCCTGTAAAGCAGCTGGTACCATGGTACATCCCCTGAAAAGGATGACGTACTCTCCTCCCATATAGAATCCATCAGGTGCCTGTCCTGAGGATATCTGTGCACGCCATGTCTCAGAGTCAACATCCCCACGCTGTGCCTCTCTGACCCGCTGAAGAAGTGGAAGAGTGACTGTGAGTGACTGAAGAAAGGATGCTCCACCACTATCCATGAAGGATATCTGCAAAGCGGCTAGCTGCTCTGTCGCCTCCCCAAGTAGCTAAATGCCAATCCTCCTACTGAGAGCATCGTCTACTACATTACCCTTTCCAGGAGTATAGACTATCTCAAATTCATAGTCCTGGAGGAACTCGATCCATTGCCGCTGTCTCAGGTTCAGGTCCTTCTGCGAGAAGATTTACCTGAGACTCTGGTGGTCAGAGTAGACTGTAAAGAGCTCTCCCATCAGATAGTGTCGCCATATCTTCAGAGCGAAGACCACTACTGCTGACTCCAGGTCATGGGTAGCATAGTTATGCTCACGTTGCCTCAACTGACGTGATCCATAGGCGATCACTACCCGCTCCTACATCACGAAACATCTGAGTCTGGTCCATGATGCATCACAGTAGACTACATACCCTACTCCCTCCTCAAGTATCCTCAAGATAGGTGCACTGGTCAATCTCTGTCTCAGCTCCTGGAAGCTCTACTGACATCTATCTGACCACATGAAGGGTTTCCCCTTCTTAGTCAAATCTAATAGTGGTGCTGAAACTCTGGAGAAGTCTGGAACAAACCTCCGATAGTACCCAGCTAGCCCAAAGAAACTCCGCACCTTCGTCACGCTCCTAGGTGGATCCCAAGCTAGCACTGTCTTGATCTTCGCAGGATCCACCGCAAATCCCGCCTCTGAGATGACATATCCCAAGAAGTGGACCTCACGTATCCAGAACTGACACTTCGAGAGCTTATCATAAAGGTGGTTCTCTCGGAGTGTGTCCAGTACAACCCGAAAGTGGTAGGCGTGCTCCTCCTCAGTCGTCGAGTATATCAATATGTCGTGGATGAAGACTATGACAAATCGATCGAGGTATAGATGAAATATCCTGTTCATGAGACCCATGAACACTGCTGGAGCATTGGTTACGCCGAATGGCATAACCAAGAACTCATAGTGTCCATAGTGACATCTGAAGGCCGTATTATGCACGTCCTCATCCCAAACTCTGAGCTGATGATAGCCTGACCTAAGGTCTATCTTTGATAACCACCGTTATCCCTTGAGCTGATCGAAGAGTTCGTCAATCCTCGGTAGCGGATACTTGTTCCTCAAGGTCACCTGGTTCAGGTGACAATAGTCGACACAAAGTCGCAAGCTCCTGTCCTCCTTCTTGGCGAACAATATTGGGGAAGCCCAGGGTGAAACACTGGGTCAGATGAATCTATTTCCCTCCAAGTCCTCCAGCTGTACCCGTAGGTCTCGAAGCTCGGAGGGAGCCATCCGATATGCTGGGGTGAATATCGGGGCTGTATTGGGGTACAGGTCAATATAAATGTCTACCTCTCTGCGAGGAGGTAGTCCTCGAACGTCGTCGGGAAAAACGTCCGCATACTGATCCACCACTTCAGGTAAGCTCGGACTCCACACGTCAACTGCTCCTAGGATGAGGCTAGCCAACTGATGAGTGATGGGCAGTCCTCTCTTCGGTGTGAGTCCATCCTGCACTGCAAAGGTTCCCTTCTCACCGGTGAAGGTGAACCTGCTCCCGTCGGTGCAAACACATCGCACCTTGCGCCTAATGCAGCCAATCTGAGCATGGACAGTAGATAACCAATCTATGCCCAAGATGACGTCGTAAGGCCTCGACGCCGCTACAAGAAGATCCCAACCGAATCTCTCGCCTCCTAGAGTAAGCTCACAATGCCGACACCAGTGCGTAATCATCGAGTCTTCTCTCGTAGGAGTCTCTAGATGTAAGGATCGAGCCAATGACTCCGTCAGAATATCCGAGCTTCGAACAAGGGCAGCCGCACTGAAATAATGACTCGCTCCTGTGTCTATAAGAACTGCAACAAGGGTGGAATAGACACAGATAGTATCTCGAATCATCTTGGGCGCGCCATGGTCGTAGGCCTCCACTGCCTGAAGCTATGCCTGCCTCTTACCGCCAGCTCCCTGTGGTCCGGGTGGACCTCATGGTGGTGGTGGTGGTAGAGACTCAAAGCATCGCCCACCACCTGCTGCTCGGCCAGCTCCTCTGCCTCGTCTGCCTGCTCCATACGGACCGCCACAGTCGACCCTCTACCTCTACCTGGGTGGTACCTCAACTGTCTTCTTCTCCTCAGAAAAGGTGTTCCTAAGAAGTTACCAGCGCTACGGTTTCATCGGTGCCCTCAGATTTCGATTCAGAGCACCAGTTCAAAAGTTAGGAAATCTCGCTCGTTCATTCACTGAACGTACCCGAGATAAACTTCAGAAAATTATTCCGGGCTCACTGGGCCTCGGAATCAGGTGCCGTCAGAAACTGCATTCTTGTAAAATCCCAAAGAAAATTAAGAAAAAATTTCCCTTGAATTCTACGGGTCTTTACACAATAAGATAAAAATAATTTTTGGTGAATTGTAACTTTTTACTTTTATTTACCATGGTTACAAGTAAATAGGGTAATTAAGGGTAAAATGGTATTATTATTACCATAACACATGTCCTAATTATATTGTATAAGTTTAATTCGACCCAAAACAACCTTAGGGACAAAATATTACCATTTAGGTCCACTTGGATTAGATTAGGACATTTATTATTACTTTATTTAAAGAATAGTTAAAATAGTTAAAATTAATGTTTAATAACTAAAACATTTTTAATATAAGGTTATACATATAATAAATTAGACTATAAATATTCATTAGAAAGATAAAACGATTTCCTACATAATGGAAGTTTATTTATAATTTTTATACATTAAATAATTTAATTTATTTATGACACAATGATGATGAAATAATTATCTTATTAATAAAATATTGACATAATTGATGTTATAAATACCTAAATAAATGTAATTTGAGACTTTTTATGAATTAAAATAATTTTCTAGGTTAATATGACATGTTAGTATTGATTTAATTAACTTTTTTCAAACTAATCATTCTGTTATGATTTCTACAAAAATCAATTACCAAATAGTGTCAAAATTGACATAAAATAGTTTTTAAAACAAATATTATATTATTAATTGTTATTTTATTCCTAAAAATATATGGTTTGGCCACATTACTTGAATAAGGTTATATATATTAATAATAAACAACTTGGTGTTCTTTTGGCTTGTTATAGTAAGTTTATTAACCTTATAGTGTAAGAAAACAAGAAGACACGGTAAAAGTAAAATTATTTTACTTAAAGTTAAATCTAAATGATAAGGTTAAAATAGAAACCTAAACTTGTATAAATTCTATTGGATGAGAGGATTTCGACCCATAACCACCTTATATTCTAAATAAATCAATTTGTAGCTATTAAAAACCGAATATAACTTTATAATAAAATTATATTTTTAGTTTTTCCAAAGGTGCCCCTCTCCTCCCTTATAAAAGGGAACCTCCTCCCTCTCTTCCTCACACCACTTTGAGCCATAAAGTTCGGCCAAAACCTTCCAAATTATCTTCTCCAATTCCCTAGAAACATCATAGAGGTCCTGGTCTTCTTAAAAGACCAACCCTAGTACCCTAAGAGGAGTTTAAGAAGAGGTGCGTCAAAGAAGAGGTAATATCCATTACCGATCCTTTCCAATTTATTTCTTCTTCAACTTCTTATTATTTAGTTGTTTCATTATGAAGTAACAAAATAAGTATAACTCATATAATGATATTTTATTATAAATATGAAACAACCCTATTTCACCTTCTATCCATCCTATGGAAAACGAAATCACCACGCGTGTGTACGTACGGAATACCGTCTCCATGCCGTGGTGTAATCTTTTTTCCACCACCACCTTACTTGGATGGGTATAATGGTGTAAATAACAACTATATATGATTATTGTAAAGTTATATTGATTCTGAAATAGTATACATACACTATAATACTATTCCATGATCATGGGAACGATATCATCGCTCGTACGTACGTATGGAATACCGTCTCCAGGATGTGATGAGACTCGTTCTACATGATATTCATTGAATAATGATTATATAAATGAATTTAATGAATAAATATGATATATATTACACTAATACCATTCTGGAAATGAGGTATCTATAACGTAAAAACAAGAATAAGAATTTATTCGACAAAACACGCATAAGAACAAAAAGTAATAAACACCCGAATAACAAGTAGAAATGAAATATTACTAATAAGAAGCTAAGAATATGACCATATATGATATAATAAAAATGAGTATGATTCTTTAATAAGTCAATGACATTATTTAAATCATTATACAGGAGGTTTGGACACTTACGAAGCAAATTGGACCTAAGGTAATGGAAAATCTCGCAATCTCAATTTTTATCCGAGATAGTTTATAATTCAGAATTTACTGGGGACTATTTATCATCCACATCCATGTTTCTTCAATATGTAATATTATTTATATCCTCCTTCAATTTTTTAAATACAATTTTACCCTTCGGTGAGTTTTTAGTAAAAGATATGAAAGGAATATTTTTTCATTTTTTGTACGAGGTACTTTTTGACTTTTCCGGCCAAAGTTTGAGAAGAATGTTTTTTTTAACTTATACGACATGAATGGATTTTTAGAACATTATTTCCATGAAGATTCCTTAAAAAGTATTCAAGTTTATATTTAATCAACTTCTTTTAGTTTAAAATTATATGACATGTTAAGAAAGGGAAATGTTTTTGAAGTACAAAGGATATTTTCCTCAAGAATGGAGTTCAAATGTTTTATCAATATTATTTTTTATCTAAGAAAATATAGGATTCTATTTCTATCCATATTGTTACATTTATTTGATTATGTTGTGATGGAATTATTTTTATGAAGTCCTTTTATCTTATATGATTTATGTTATGATGGCATGATGTTTAAGAATACCATTTTTATTACATGGGTTATGCTATGATGTATGATTTATGATATTTTGGAACACATAAAAATGGTATCATTATGAGATGGGTGGGACCTATATCTCCCTCCAATTCATTGGGTAAAGATTTATATCTCATTATATAGACATGGCTGGAAGGGTAGGTTAATCCGGTTCAGCGAAACAGGACTGAAATGAGGAGTGAACTCGGTTAAGAAATGGACTTTTTCTGCAAAGATAGTCTTGGAAATGAGTCTTGAGTAATAAGAAATGATTCTCAATGATTATATGTGTATGACACAAAGTTTCATATTTTAAGATATGATTATTGATATTACATTTCACTACTATGATTTATCCCATTTTATGAAATTATAATATCTTTTGTAGGTTAAGATTTATAAAATGTTATGTTCTTATGAATATGATGTGATTGATATTTCTTTTTCTTACCCTTAATGAGAATTTGAGCTCACTCTTTTGTATGTTTTCTTTCCCCAGGCCAGGAAGAAGGTTATTAAGTAGGATATACCAAAAGGGACTGTTGATATGATGAAATAAATGGGAAGCTATGTAGATTCTTTATGAACCAGTTGTTTATGTTTCCCAGTTTCTAAAGACACTATACCTATACATTCCTTTCATGGTTTTGTTATATGTTGTAATAAGTGTGATTCAAAAATGAAGTAATAACAATGTATGTAAAGTATGGGTTGTTATAGTTGGTATCATAGGAAAGGTATAGTCAACCTTTGGAAACTAGGATGTGAAAGCCTTAGTAAGAACCCTAAGGATAAGTCTAAGCATAGAACACAATATTAGTGTTTTAGAAATGGCCATGAATAACCTATGATAAGACCTTAAGTGTGAAAATTTATTCTTGATTATGTGGTTTTCCTATTATAATTAGTATTTACCACACTATTCTTCTTGGTTTTAGTCAATGGCTGGAACCCAAAGGAACCGAGTTAACGCGGAATGCGACGAGAAATGCAATGATTGTCCCCCTGAGAAACCAAAAATTATGGGAGCTAGAATGAAAAATAGTGTATCCATGCTCACACAACTTTCTCAAGCTATGAATCATGCAGGACTTCCAAATGAGAAAAGGAAGGAGAAAAATTCTGTTGAATCCTTCATGAGGCAGTGTCCACCCTCATTCAGTAGGTCTACTGATCCATTAGTTGCTAAAAAATGGATTAGTACTACTAAAAAGATATTTTCAGTTCTTCAATTTTCTAAGCATGACAAAGTAATCTTAGTAGTATATCGTTTGGAAGGTGAAGCTGATCAATGGTGGAATCTTATCAAAAATACGTGGCTAAGGGATGAAATTGAATCCATGGAATGAGATGAGTTCAATAACTTATTTTTCAATAAGTACTTCCATCGTATTCTTTGAACAAATATGGAGAAGGAGTTTCTTGAACTGAAGAAAAAGGATTATGAATCTATTGGTACCTACGAAGAAAATTTTACAAGACTTGCAAGGTACACTTCCAGGATTATTATCCAACCTGAGAGTAAGATCGATCGATTCTTTAGTGGCTTAAAAGCAAGTCTTCAAAGGGAGTTAGCCATAAGGGACTTCAATAGCTATGAGGAAATCGTTCGATGTACTCTCAAGGTTGAGATGGAGATTGGAGTAACCCATCAGTAATATGAGTTTGATAAGAAGAGGAAAATGGAATTCAAAGGAAAATCTAAAGAGCACATTGAAAAGAAGATGAGTTTTCACTTATTCTCAAAGTGTGGAAATAAACTTGGAGGGAGTTGTCTTAAAGGGACAAGTAAATGTTTCAAATGTGGAAAAGAAGGTTATCAGGCCTTTGAATGCCACAATGATGGGAAGAATATGTCTAGGGATGCGAACAAAGAAAAGTCTACACAGAGTGCACCTCCTACACTTCAATGTTACAAGTGCAAGGAAATGGGGAATTATGCAAATCAATACCCTAATCCAAGGGTTTTTGATGATGATCGACATCAACAAAATCTTAAGGCCAAAGGAAAATGAAAGTCACATGCAATTTCTATCAGCAATGTGGAGTACGATAATGAAGTGGTGAAAGGTACACTTACTATCCACTCTAAATTAGAAAATGTTTTATTTGATTCTGGATCCACCCAATCTTTTATTTCTGAAGAATTACCTAAGGGTATCGCCATATTACCTCAACAATTAAATGTTGAGTTAGCTGTGACAACCCCTAATGGCACAACAGTCGCATCAAAAGTTTATAATTCTTCTCTGATTGAAGTTTGTGGGAAAGTGATTCCTGAAAATCTTGTGATCCTTCCTATAGTGGGATTTGATGTGATTCTTGGCATGGATTGGCTTTCTTTATATGGAGCTCATATCAATTTCCAAATAAGGGAAGTCACATTTCATATTCCAGATCAATCTATGATCGTCTATCGATGCAAGGATGAACATAACCTTCCAGTGGAAATTTCTTCCATCTTATGGGTCTTGATTCCACTAAATGAAGGTTATTTATCTCAAATGGTTGGTGAGAAACTCATGATTAAGAATATGCCCATTGAACAGAAGTTTTATGATGTTTTTCCGGAGTAATTTCCTGGTCTTCCACCAAATCGTGAAGTTGAGTTTTCAATAGAACTCGTACCGGGTGCTTTACCTATTTCAATGACACCTTATAGAATATCCCCAATTGAGTTGCCAGAATTGAAGAAGAAAATCCAAGAGAATCTTGATAAGGTATTCATACGCCCTAGTGCGTCACCTTGGGGAGCACCTGTTTTGTTTGTTAAGAAGAAAGATGGATCAATGAGACTCTACATTGATTATCGAGAACTTAACAAGATCACTATCAAGAACAAATATCCTCTCCCATGCATTGATGACTTATTTGACCAACTATGAGGAGCTCAATACTTTTCCTAGATTGATATTAGTTCAGGGTATCATCAATTAAGGGTTAAAAGGGAGGATATACCAAAGACGACTTTCCGTACAAGGTATGGACACTATGAATTTATAGTGATGCCATTTGGTCTTACTAATACCCCTGCTATCTTCATGGATCTAATGAATAAAGTCTTTAGAGACTAGTTTTATCAGTTTGTGGTAGTCTTTATAGACGATATTCTTATCTATTCAATGAGAAAGTAAGAACATGAAGATCACTTGAGAATTGTATTGAAGACCCTGAGAAAGGAGAAGCTTTATGCCAAATTTACCAAGTGTGAATTTTGGCTTGAAAAAGTTGCATTTTTGGGTCATATAATCTCAAAAGAGGAGATATTTATGGATCCAGCAAAAGAAGAGGTTATCGAAAGATGGTCGAGACCAACAACAATAACTGAGATCCGATGTTTTCTTTGTTTGGCTGGATATTATCGAAGTTTTGTGATATATTTTTCATGATTATCTAATCCAATCACCAGATTGACTCGAAAAGGAGTTAAGTTCATGTGGACGGAGGAATGTGAAGAGAATTTCAAGGAGTTGAAAAGAAGGTTATCCAGTGCACCTGTACTCACACTTCCTTGTAGTGGAGAAAGGTTTGTGATCTACAATGATGCATCCAAGAAGGGGCTGGGGTGTGTTCTTATGCAAAACGATATGGTGATAGCTTATGCCTCACGACAGTTGAAAATCCATGAGAAAAATTACCCAACTCATGATTTGGAGTTAACTGCGGTAATCTTTGCATTAAATTTTTGGAGGCATTATCTTTATGGTGAATGGTGTGATATTTACACTGATCATAAAAGTTTAAAGTATATTTTCACACAAAAGGAGCTAAATATGCACCAAAGAAGATTGTTGGAGCTGATTAAGGGTTACAACTGCTCAATTCATTACCACCCAGGGAAATCAAAAAAGGTGGATGATGCATTAAGTCGACAAGACCATGCTAGCTTATCCATGATGAGGATCACAAAAGATCAAATATTTAGGGATTTACAAAGGATAGATCTTGGAATTATAATGTAAGGAGAAAAATATTATCTTTCTCAAATGAATGTTCAACCATATATACATGTGAAGATTAAAGAGGCATTGAAAGAAGATGCAGAGTTACAAAAGAAGGTGAGAAATGTTCCTAAATTAAACTTTGATTGTGATGGGATAATAAGGTTCAAGAATCGGGTTGTGTTCCTCCCATCCCAGAATTAAAGAAGGAGCTGCTAGATGAGGCTCATAGTTCTTCATTCTCTATTCATCCTGGAAGCACGAAGAGGTATAGGGACCTGAAAGAGTACTTTTGGTGGGATGGCATGAAAAGAAATATTGCTGAATATGTCTTTAGATGCTTGGTTTGTTAGCAAGTTAATGCTGAGAGACAGAAGTCTAATGGGATGTTACAACCACTACCTATACCCGAATGGAAATGGGAAAACATCACTTTGGAATTTTTCACTCGACTTCCTAAAACATCCAAAGGCAATAATGCTATCTGGGTCAGAGTTTATAGTCATACAAAGTCGACACACTTTATTGCTGTTAGAGAGGATTTCTCTCTTGATCAGCCTGCAAGGATATATGTAAAGGAAGTGGTAAGATTACATAGAGTACCACTTTCCATTATATCTGATCGGGATCCAAGGTTTACCTCAAAGGTGGTTGGGATCACCACCTACCTTTGGTGGAATTTTCTTATAATAATAACTTTCACTCCAGTATTCAGATGGCTCCTTATGAATCTCTCTATGGAAAGAAATGACAAACTCCAACTTGCTGGGATGAAGTTGAGGAAAGAAAGTTATTAGGACCTGATCTTGTTGATGAGATGGCAGAAAAGGTCTGATCTATTCAACAACACATAATAGCAGCTCAGAGTTGACAAAAAAGGTATGCCGATATTCGAAGAAAAGACCTAGAGTTTTAAGTGGGTGATAAAGTGTTCTTACGAATATCTCCTTAGAAGAGAGTAATGAGATTTGGAAAGAAGGGAAAGATGAGCCCTAGGTATATCGGTCCTTTCAAAATACTGGATCTTGTTGGGAAGGTAGCTTACCGATTGGAGATTCCACTAAATATCTCTCAAGTTCATGATGTGTTCCATGCATCTCTCCTGAGAAAATACATACCCGATCCTTCACATGTACTCAGCTCATAAGTTATACCGCTGGAGAAAGATCTTTCTTATGAAGAACGACCGATAGAGATTCTGTATCATAGCGAAAAAGTCATACGGAACAAGACCACTCACTTAGTGAAATTTTTATGGAGGAACCACCAATTAGAAGAAGCTACATGGGAGCTTGAGGATATGATTAGGGATAGGTATCCTCATCTGTTTGTTACAAAGTGACGAATTTCGAGGGCAAAATTCATTTTAAGGGGGGTATAATGTAACACCCGGGATTTTTATGAGAAATATTCTATTTTTATACATCATCAAAGGAATCCTTCACTACACAAAACACTAGCTTGTATTTCTTTATACGCAATCATGACCTTCCTCGATAGCTTGTGTTGTACGCAATACCGAGTTTCACTAAACAACGATATGCTATTAAAATATTATTAAAACTAGCCGTTATGAATAGTAATACCCACTTTTTGAAATTTTATAAATTTTATCTTTCAAAATGGACTTCATTTTTGGATTAGGAGTATCAGAATTAGCCTAGGGTGAATTTTTTGTATTTTTCTGAAAACATTCAATTTTTGATGATTAGTGAAAACACTGGGTTACTATTTAAAAACCGACTTTTTATTTGGATAATTATTTATTTTATTTAAATTTATTTTAGGTCAAAATTGATACATAATACCTATATAAGTTCAATGTAATTTATTGGAGTCATTTTATAATAATTTTAGATATATAAAAAGTTTATTGAACTTTTCACCGTCTTTTACCCAGCTCCTAGGAGAGTTTAAAAATTTACATAAAACTTAATTTTACCGCTTCTATGAGTGGAATTTCGAAAATCTGAGAGACATAGTTAACATCAAGGAGTAAAATGTGGTTCAATAAGAAAAAATAATTTTTGGGGAATAGTAACTTTTTACTTTTATTTACCACGGTTAAAAGTAAATAGGGTAATTAAGGGTAAAATGGTATTATTATTACCATAACACATTTCCTAATTCTATTGGATAAGTTTAATTCATCCAAAAACAACCTTAGGGATAAGATATTACCATTTAGTTCCACTTGGATTAGATTAGGACATTTATTATTATTTTATTTATAGAATAGTTAAAATAGTTAAAATCAATGTTTAATAACTAAAACATTTTTAATATAGGGTTATACATAAGATAAATCTAACTATAAATATTCATTAGAAATATATAAATATTTCATACATAATTTAATTTTATTTATAATTTTAGACATTAAATAATTTAATTTATTTATGACATAATGATGATGCAGTAATTATCTTATTAATGCAATATTGACATAATTGATGTTATAAATACCGAAATAAATGTAATTTGAGACTTTTTATGAATTACACTAATTTTCTAGGTTAATATGACATGTTATTATTGATTTAATTAACTTTTTTCTATCTAATAATTCTGTTATGATTTTTACAAAAATTAATTACCAAATAGTGTCAAAATTGACATAAAATAGTTTTTAAAACAAATATTATATTATTAATTGTTATTTTATTCCTAAAAATATAAGGCTCGGCCAAATGACTTGAATAAGGTTATATATATTAATAATAAACAACTTGGGGTTCGTTTGGCTTGTTATAGTAAGTTTATTAACCTTATAGTGTAAGAAAACAAGAAGACACTGTAAAAGTAAAATTATTTAACATAAAGTTAAATCTAAATGATAAGGTTAAAATAGAAACTTAAACTTGTCTAAATTATATAGGATTAGAGTATTTAGATCCATACCCACCTTAGCTCCGAAATAAATTAATTTGAAGCTATTAAAAACGGAATATGACTTTATAATAAAATAATAGTTTTTGTTTTTCCAAAGGTGCCCCTCTCCTCCCTTATAAAGGGAACCTCATCCCTCTCTTCCTCACACCACTTTGAGCCATCAAGCTTGGCCAAAACCTAATGAAATCTATTCTACACTTCCCTAGAAAAATCCTAGAGGTCCTGGTCTTCTTCAAAGACCAACCCTAGTTCCCTAAGAGTAGTTTAAGAAGAGGCACATCAAAGAAGAGGTAATATCCATTACCAATCCTTTCCAATTTCTTTCTTCTTCAAATTATTCTTCTTTAGTTATTTCATTATGAAGTAATAACATCAGTATCACTCATATAATGATATGTTATTATAAATATGAAACAACCCTATTTCACCTTCTATCCATCCTATGGAAAATGAAATCACCACGCGTGCGTACGTACAAAATACCGTCTCCACACCGTGGTGTAATCTTTTTTCCACCACCACCTTACATGGATGGGTATAATGGTGTAAAGAATAACTATATACGATTATTGTAAAGTGATATTGATTCTGAAATAGTATACATACACTCCAATAAAATTCCACGATCATGGGAATGATATCATTTCTCGTGCGTACGTACGGAATACCTTCTCCACGATGTGATGCGACACGTTCTACATGATCTTCATTGAATAATGATGATATAAATGAATTTAATTAATAAATATGATATATATTACACTAATACCATTCTAGAAATGAGTTATCTATAACCTAAAAAGAATAATAAGAATTTATTCGGCAAAACACGCATAAGAACAAAAAGTAATAAACACCCGAATAACAAGTAACAATGAAATATTACTAATAAAAAGCTATGAATATGACCATATATGATATCATAACAATGATTATGATTCTGGAATAAGTCAATGAAATTATTTAAATCATTAT
This sequence comes from Viscum album, assembly GCA_963277665.1. Taxonomy (NCBI): domain Eukaryota; kingdom Viridiplantae; phylum Streptophyta; class Magnoliopsida; order Santalales; family Viscaceae; genus Viscum; species Viscum album. The sequence continues at coordinate 1,892,719,284 of OY728125.1, read as the reverse complement.
ACAGGAGGCTCGAACACTTACGAAGCAAATCAGACATAAGGTAAGGGAAAATCTCGCAATCTCAATTTTTATCCGAGATTGTTTATACTTCAGAATTTAATGAGGACTATTTATCATCCACATCCATTTTTCCTCAATATTTAATATTATTTATATCCTCCTAAAATTTTTTAAATCCAATTTTACCCTTCGGTGAGTTTTTAGTAAAAGATATGGAAGGAATCTTTTGTCGTTTTTAGTACGAGGTACTTTTTGACTTTTCCATCCAAAGTATGAGAAGAATGTTTTTTTAACTTATACGACATGAATGGATTTTTAGAACATTATTTCCATGAATCTTCCTTCACAAGTTTTCAAGTGGATTTTTAATCAACTTATTTTAGTTTAAAATAATATGACATGTTAAGAAAGGAAAATGTTTTTAAAGTAGAAAGGATATTTTCCTCAAGAATAAAGTTCAAGTGTTTTATCAAAATTATTTTCCATCTAAGAAAATATAGGGTTATGTTTCTATCCATACTATTACATTGATTTTATTAGGTTGTGATTGAATTATTTTTATGAAGTCCTTTTATCTTATATGATTTATGTTATGATGTCATGATGTTTAAGAATCCCATTTTTATTACATGGGTTATGCTATGATGTATGATTTATGATCTTGTGGTGCACATAAGAATGGTATCATTATGAGATGGGTGGGACCTATATCTCCCTCCAATTCATTGGGTAATGATTTATATCTCATGAGATAGACATGTATGGAACGACAGGTTAATCCGGTTCAATGATATAGGACAGAAACGAGGAGTTAACTCGGTTTAGAAATGGACTTTGTCTGCTAAGATAGTCTTGAAAATGAGTCTTGACTAATAAAAAATTATTCTTTATGATTATGTGTGTATGCCATAAAGTTTCATGTTTTAATTTATGATTATTGGGATTACATTTCACTACTATGATTTATCCCATTTTATAAAATTATGATCTCGTTTATAGGTTAAGATTTCCAAAATGTTATGTTCTTATGAATATGATGTGATTGATATTTCTTTTGTTTACCCTTACTGAGAATTTGAGCTCACCCTTTTGTATGTTTTCTTTCCCCAGGTCAGGAAGAAGGTTATTAAGTAGGATATGACAAAAAGGACTCTTGATATGATGAAATAAATGGAAGTCTATGTAGATGCTTTATGAACTAGTTGTTTATGTTTTCCAGTTTCTAAAGACATTATACCTATACAGTCCTTTCATGGTTTTGTTATATGTTGTAATAAGTGTGCTTAAATTATGAGGTAATAACAATGTATGTAAAGTATGGGTCATTATAGTTGGTATCAGAGGAAAGATATAGTCAACCTTGGGAAACTAGGATGTAAAAGCCTTAGTAAGAACAATAAGGATAAGTCTAAGAATAGAACACAATCTTAGTGTTTTAGAAATGGCCATGAATAACCTATGATAAGACCTTAAGTGTGAAAATTTATTCTTGATTTTGTGGTTTTCCTATTATAATTAGTGTTGACCACACTATTCTTCTTGGTTTTAGTCAATGGATGGAACCCGAAGGAACCATGTTAACGCGGAATGCGACGGGCAATGCAATGATTGTCCCCCTGAGTAACCAAACGTTTTGGGAGCTGGAATGAAAAATCTTGTAGCCATGGTCACACAACCTTCTCAAGCTATGAATCATACGGGACTTCCAAACGAGAAAAGGAAGGAGAAAAATTCTATTGAATCCTTCATGAGGCAACGTCCACCCTCATTTAGCAGGTCTACTGATCCATTAGTTGCTGAACAATGGATCAGTACTACTGAAAAGATATTTTCAGTTCTTCAATGTTCTGAGCATGACAAAGTCATCTTAGTAGTATATCGTTTGGAAGGTGAAGCTGATCAATGGTGGAATCTTATCAAAAATACGAGGCAAAGGGATGAAATTGAATCCATGGAATGGGAAAAGTTCAAGAACTTATTTTTCAATAAGTACATCCCTCATATTTTTTCGAACACAGATGGAGAAGGAGTTTTTTGAACTGAAGCAAAAGGATGATGAATCTGTTGGTACATATGAAGCAAATTTTATAAGACTTGCAAGGTACACTTCTGGGATTATTATCCAACCTGAGAGTAAGATCGATCGATTCTTTAGTGGATTAAAACCAATTCTTCGAAGGGCATTATCCATAAGGGACTTCAATAACTATGAGGAAATCATTCGATGGGCTCTCAAGGTTGAGTTGGATATTGGAGTAACCCATCAGTCATATGGGTTTGATAAGAAGAGGAAAATGGAATTCAATGTAAAATCTAAAGAGCACACTGAAAAGAAGATGAGTTTTCTATTATGCTCAAAGTGTGGAAAGAAACATGGAGGGAGTTGTCTTAAAGGAAAAAATAAATGTTTCAAATGTGGAAAAGAAGGTCATCAGACATTTGAATGCCGCAATGATGGGAAGAAGATGTTTAGTGATGCGAACAAATAAAAGGATACACATAGTGAACCTCCTACACTTCAATGTTACATGTGAAAGGAAATGGGGAATTATGCCAATCAATTCCCTAATCCAAGGGGTTTTGACGATGATCGACATCAAAAAACTCTTAAGGCCATAGAAAAAGGAAAGTCACATGAAATTTCTATCAGTGATGTGGAGTACGATAACGAAGTGGTGAAAGGTACACTTACCATCCACTCCAAAGTAGAAAAAGTTTTATTTGATTCTGGATCCACCAAATCTTTTATTTCTAAAGAATTTTATAGGGGTATCGCCATATTACCTCAACAATTAGATGTTGAGTTAGTTGTGACAACCCCTAATGGCACAACAGTCTCATCCAAAGTTTATAATTCTTCTCTGATTGATGTTTATGGGAAAGTGCTTCCTGCAAATCTTGTCATCATTCCTATAGTGGAATTTGATGTGATTATTGGCATGGATTTTCTTTCTTTATATGGATCTCATATCAATTACCATAGAAGGGATGTCACATTTCATATTCCAGATCAATCTATGATCGTCTATCGATGCAAGGATGAAAATAACATTCCAGTGGAAATTTCTTCCATCTTATGGGTCTTGATTCCACTAAATGAAGGTTATTTATCTCAAATGGTTGGTGAGAAACTCATGATTAAGAATATGCCCATTTTACGAGAGTTTTATGATGTCTTTCTGGAGGAATTTCCTGGTCTTCCAACAAATCGTGAAGTTGAGTTTTCAATAGAACTCGTACCCGATGCTTTACCTATTTCAAAGACACCTTATAGAATGACCCCAATTGAGTTGCCAGAATTGAAGAAGAAACACCAAGAGAATCTTGATATGGGATTCATACACCCTAGTGTTACACCTTGGGGAGCTCCTGTTCTGTTTTTTTAGAAGAAAGATGGATCAATGAGACTCTGCATTGATTATCGAGAACTTAACAAGATCACTATCAAGAATAAATATCCTCTCCCACGCATTGATGACTTATTTGACCAACTACACGGAGCTCAATACTTTTCCAAGATTGATCCTCGTTCAGGGTATCATCAATTAAGGGTCAAAGGGGAGGATATACCAAATACCTCTTTCCGTACAAGGTATGAACACTATGAATTTATAGTGATTCCATTTGGTCTTACTAATTCCCCTTCTATCTTCATGGATCTAATGAATAGAGTCTTTAGAGACTATCTTGATCAGTTTGTGGTAGTCTTTATAGACGATATTATTGTCTATTCAAAGAGCCAGTAAGAACATGAAGATCACTTGAGAATTGTATTGAAGACCCTGAGAAAGGAGAAGCTTTATGACAAATTTACCATGTGTGAATTTTGGCTTCAAAAATTTACATTTTTGGGTCATATAATCTCAAAAGAGGGGATATTTGTGGATCCAGAAAAAATAGAGGTTATCGAAAGATGGTCGAGACCAACAACAGTGACTTAGATCTGAAGTTTTCTTGGTTTGGTTGTATATTATCGACGTTTTGTAAAATATTTTTCACTATTATCTAATCCACTCACCAGGTTGACTCGAAAAGGAGTTAAGTTCGTGTGGACGGAGGAATGTGAATAGAATTTTAAGGAGTTGAAAAGAAGGTTATCCAGTGCACCTGTACTCACACTTCCTTATAGTGGAGAAAGGTTTGTGATATACAATGATGCATCCAAGAAGGGGATGGGGTGTGTTATTATGCAAAAAGATATGGTGATTGCTTATGCCTCACGACAGTTGAAAATCCATTGGCAAAATTACCCAACTCATGATTTGGAGTTAGCTGCGGTAATATTTGCATTAAAGGTTTGGAGGCATTATCTTTATGGTGAAAATTGTGATATTTATACTGATCATAAAAGTTTAAAGTATATTTTCACACAAAAGGAGATGAATATGCACCAAAGAAGATGGTTGGAGCTGATTAAGGATTTCGACTGCTCAATTCATTACCACCCAAGGAAAGCAAACAAGGTGGCAGATGAATTAAGTCGACAAGACCATGCTATCTTATCCACGATGAGGATAAAAAAAGATCAAATATTTATGGATTTACAAAGGATGGATCTTGGAATTATAATGGAAGGAGAAAAGTTTTATCTTTATCAATTGAATGTTCAACCATCTATACATGTGAATATTAAAGAGGCACAGATAGAAGATGCAGAGTTACAAAAGAAGGTGAGAAATATTCTTGAATTAAACTTTGATTGTGATGGGGTAATAAGGTTCAGAAATTCGGTTTGTGTTCATCCCATACCAGAATTAAAGAAGGAGCTGCTGGATGAGGCTCATAGTTCTTCATTTTCTATTCATCCTGGAAGCACGAAGATGTATAGGGACCTGAAAGAGTAATTTTGGTGGGATGGAATGAAAAGAAATGTTGGTGAATATGTCTCTCGATGCTTGGTTTGTCAGCAAGTTAAAGCTGAGAGACAGAAGTCTAAGGGGATGTTACAACCATTACCCATACCTGAATGGAAATGGGAAAACATCACTGTGGACTTTTTCACTAGACTTCCTAAAACATCCAAAGGCTATAATTCTATTTGGGTCATAGTTGATCATCTTACAAAGTCGGAACACTACATTACTATTAGAGAGGATTTCTCTCTTGACCAGCTTGCCAGGATATATGTAAAGTAGTAAGATTGCATGGATTACCACTTTCGATTATATCTGATCAGGATCCGAGGTTTACCTCAATGTTCTGGCGAAGTCTTCAGCATACTATGGATACAGAGTTTAGTTTCAGCACTGCTTATCATCCTTAGACAGACGGTCAGTCTGAGAGAACAATTCAAACTCTAGAAGATATGTTAAGAGATTGCTCTATGGACTTCAAAGGTGGTTGGCATCAACACATACCTTTGGTGGAATTTTCTTATAATAATAGCTTTCACTCCAGTTTTCAGATGGTTCTTTATGAATCTCTCTATGGAAAGAAATTCCGAACTCCAACTTGCTGGGATGAAGTTGGGGAAAGAAACCTATTAGGACGTGATCTTGTTGATGAGATGGCAGAAAAGGTCTGATATATTCAACAACACATAAGAGCAGCTCAAAGTCGACAAAAAAGTTATGCCGATAATCGAAGAAAAGACCTAGAGTTTGAAGTGGGTGATAAAGTGTTCTTACGAATATCTCCTTGGAAGAGAGTAATGAGATTTGGAAGGAAGGGAAAGCTGATCCCTAGGTATATCGGTCCTTTCGAAATACTGGATCGTGTTGGGATGGTAGCTTACCGATTGGCGCTTCCACTGAATCTCTCTCAAGTTCATGATGTGTTCGATATATCTCTCCTAAGAAAGTACATTCCCGATCCTTCACATGTACTCATATCAGAAGTTGTACCACTGGAGCAAGATCTTTCTTATGAAGAACAGCCGATAGAGATTCTGGATCGTAGCAAAAAAGTCCAACGAAACAAGACCACTCGCTTGGTGAAAGTTTTATGGAGGAACCCCCAATTAGAAGAAGCTACATGAGGGCGTGAGGATATGATTAGGGAGAGGTATCCTCATCTGTTTGTTACAAAGTGATGAATTTCGAGGGAGAAATTCATTTTAAGGGGGGTAGAATGTAACACCCGATATTTTTATGAGAAATATTCTGTTTTTATACATCATCAAAGTAATATTTCACTACACACAACACTATCTTGGATATCTTTACACGCAATCATGACCTTCCTCGATAGCTTGCATTGTACACAATACCGAGTTTCATTAAACAACGATATTATATTAAAATATTATTAAAACTAGCTATTATGAATAGTAATACCCAGTTTTTGAAATTTTATATATTTTATCTTTCAAAATGGACTTTATTTTTTGATTCGGAGTATCGAAATTAGCCTAGGGTGAAATTTTGGTATTTTTCTAAAAACTTTCAATTTTTTGATGAATAGTGAAAACGCTGGGTTACTATTTAAAAACCGACTTTTTATTTAAATAATTATTTATTTTATTTAAATTTATTTGAGGTCAAAATTGATACATAATACCTATATAGGTTCAATGTAATTTATTGGAGTCATTTTATTAAAATTTTAGATATATAAAAATTTTATTGAACTTTTCATCGTCTTTTACCCACCTCCTAGGAGAGTTTAAAAATTTACATAAAACTTAATTTTACCGCTTCTGTGAATGGAATTTCAAAAATCCGAGAGACGCGGTTAACATCAAGGAGTAAAATGTGGTTTAATAAGATAAAAATAATTTTTGGTGAATAGTAACTTTTTACTTTTATTTACCACGGTTAAAAGTAAATAGGGTAATTAAGGGTAAAATGGTATTATTACTACCATAAAACATGTCCTAATTCTATTGGATAAGTTTAATTCGACCAGAAACAACCTTAGGGATAAAATATTACCATTTAGGTCCACTTGGATTAGATTAGGACATTTATTATTATTTTATTTAAATAATAGTTAAAATAGTTAAAATCAATGTTTAATAACTAAAACATTTTTAATATAGGGTTATACATAAGATAAATTCGACTATAAATATTCATTAGAAATATAAAAATATTTCCTACATATTGGAATTTTATTTATAATTTTTAGACATTAAACAGTTTAATTTATTTATGACACAATGATGATGTAGTAATTATCTTAATAATGAAATATTGACATAATTGATGTTATAAATACCCAAATAAATGTAATTTGTGACTTTTTATGAATTAAAATAATTTTATAGGTAAATATGACATGTTATTATTGATGTAATTACTGTTTTTCAAACAAATCATTCTGTTATGAGTTTCACAAAAATCAATTACCAAATAGTGTCAAAATTGACATAAAATAGTTTTTAGAAAACATATTATATTATTAATTGTTATTTTATTCCTAAAAATATAAGGTTTGGCCAAATGACTTGAATAAGGTTATATATATTAATAATAAACAACTTGGGGTTCTTTTGTCTTGTTATAGTAAGTTTATTGACCTTATAGTGTAAGAAAACAAGAAGACACAGTAAAAGTAAAATTATTTACCTTAAAGTTAAATCTAAATGATAATGTTAAAATAGAAACCTAAACTTGTAGAAATTCTATTGGATGAGAGGTTTTAGACCCATACCCACCTTAGCTTCTAAATAAATCAATTTGGAGCTATTAAAAACCAAACATGACTTTATTATAAAATAATATTTTTTGTTTTTCCAAAGGAGCCCCTCTCCTCGCTTATAAAAGGGCACCTCCTACCTCTCTTCCTCACACCACTTTGAGCCATAAAGCTCGACCAAACCCTGCCAAATTCTCTTCTCCACTTCCCTAGAAACATCCTAGAGGTCCTGGTATTATTCAAAGACCAACCCTAGTGCCCTAAGAGGGGTTTAAGAAGAGGCGCTTCAAAGAAGAGGTAATATCCATTACCGATCCTTTTCAATTTATTTCTTCTTAAACTTATTATTCTTTAGTTGTTTCATTATGAAGTAATAACATCAGTATCACTCATATACTGATATGTTATTATAAATATGAAACAACCATATTTCACATTCTATCCATCCTACGGAAAACAAAATCAACGCACGTGCGTACGTACAGAATACCGTCTCCACGCCGTGATGTAATATGTTTTCCACCACCACCTTACTTGGATGGGTATAATGGTGTAAAGAATAACTATATATGATTATTGTAAAGTGATATTTATTCTAAAATAGTATACATACACTCTAATACAATTCCACAATCATGGGTACGATATTATCGCTCGTGCGTACGTACGAAATACCGTCTCCACGATGTGATGCGACTCGTTCTACATGATCTTCCTTGCATAATGATTATATAAACGAATTTAATGAATAAATATGATATATATTACACTAATAACATTATGGAAATGAGGTATCTATAACCTAAAAATAATAATAAGAATTTATTCGACAAAACACGCATAAGAACAAAAAGGAATAAACACCTGAATAACAAGTTGTAATGAAATATTACTAATAAGAAGCTAATAATATGACAATATATGATATCATAACAAGGAGTATGATTCTGGAATAAGTCAATGACATTATTTAAATAATTATTGGGATTACATTTCACTACTATTATTTATCCCATTTTATGAAATTATGATCTCTTTTGCAGGTTAAGATTTCCAAAATGTTATGTTCCTATGAATATGATGTGATTGACATTTCTTTTGTTTAACCTTAATGAGAATTTGAGCTCACCCTTTTGTATGTTTTCTTTCCCCAGGCCTGGAAGAAGGTTATTAAGTAGGATATGCCAAAAGGGACTCTAGATATGATGAAATAAATGGGAGGCTATGTAGATGCTTTATGAACCAGTTGTTATGTTTCCCAGTTTCTAAAGACAGTATACCTATACGGTCCTTTAATGGTTTTGTTTTATGTTGTAATAAGTGTGATTCAATTATGAATTGATATCAATGTATGTAAATTATGGGTCGTTATAATTCTCAATCAAAATTGAGGTGGATGTATCACTCAAGCATACGTTCAAACTAACACCTCAAAATAGAAACAAAAATCATTTTCTATCACCACGATTCAGGGATGATTATTATAACATGTTTATTTTTTATATATTATATTTAAGAAAAAATTAATATTTTTAATTATAATATAAATTATAATTCTTTCCTTCTAATCCATTGGTAAATGACAACTTCACTCGTGCGCATGTGAGTGCTACCACCTCTATAAAGCGATATGATTTGTTTATCCTTTTCACTTTACAAGGATGATAACAATGATAGATTTAATGAACATATATGTTATTTATGATATAATATTAATTCTTTAATGATTAATTACAATTTAACTTTCTTTCATTCCATCCATATAAAAGTATAATCATCACCCGATTGTATGTACAGATTACTATCTCCACAAAGTGATGTAATTCAGTTTTCATTATCACTTAATATGAATGGTTATAAATATATACAATAAATATATAAATTTTTTATATCATGATTAAAATTATAGATATTAAAGAACCCTGATCATTGTTCAAGGAATATTATCAATGAACAAAAATATCTATGAAAAATGAACCATTTAACTCCAAAATGATGACTTTAATAGAGAATTATTAGTAAACAGATGTTGAAATGATATAAGTGAATCATATATGATCTTATCGAAAAGACTTATTTTAAAACTAAATTTCACAAAAATTTAAAATTGTATTTTAAAAAATTAAATTAATTTTTTAAATCATCATGTAAAAATTATCTTAGAGTGATTTTTTTACCTACAAATCCATTTTTTTGTATTTTATAAGAGTCTAATTTATATATAAGTGGGAACCACACATTCAAGTTGTTCATCCATCACACCCTCACATCCCAAATTTTAATTTCAAAATTGAGCCACAAAAACCACATTTGAAATTCAAAATGATACGCCTTAGACCAATCACCATCGAACCACCTCGAGTCACCCTAGCAGCGGTCTGCCTCGAGCCATGACCTCGTCAGAAAAGTCACCATGTTCAACAAAAAAATCATCAGTTCCGGAAAATCTTCCCACTGAAGCTGCATACCATGAACACTAAAGACACCAACAACCTTTCCATTATCGAATCACCTTCCTAACTAACCAGAATCCAAACCAGAGTCATCTTTCGGAAACAACACCATTCATGACAAACATTTTATAAAAATGAAAACAAACTAGATCAGTTGAGAACATGCCCAACAGAGACCCGAAGGTAGAGAAGAATCCATAACTGACAACACCTATGATAACACCATTGATTGCTTGAAATACTCATCCAAAAAAACCATGATAACCATCACCCAAGTCCAACTGGGAGAAGAGTTTTGGGATCCTGGTGCCAGAGTAGAGGACAAGAAATGGAGACAAGCCAAAAAATGTCACCGAGACCAACAACCTCTACCATTAGAACCACTTGAAATAGAATAACCAAAAACAAGAGAAACCACTCCAGGTACTCGGAGAAAATAAGGCCTTCGTAAAACATTTCTTTTGAAGCACCCATCGATTGCACGGAAAAATCCCAGAACTTCATTTGAAACCTTACACTCAGTTGACCTGGAAAAGAGTATGGTATATGAAAGATTGAGTAATTTAAGAGAGGACCAGACCTCCATATCAAGCCTTGAAGAAACCAACACCATCAACCCTATATAAAACATCATCGACAAACCATTATTTCCAAAAAATCAAGTGTGACTCCATCTGAAGTCACTATCAATGGAACGAAGCACAATCATCTCCAATGGGATGAGACAGCTAAAAAGTGCAACCCAAATGATCATATTAAGGAGAAGAAGGAAAGTAATTGGAAATTGAGGTTGTTGAAAAATAGGTAACAAAACAATAAGGTAGAAACAACCTCATAGAAAAGAAAAATAGAATCGCGAAGATGAGAAATGAGATGGAGAGGCGAGTTGCTCTAAGGCCAGAGGGTTGAACCCTAGACAGAGATGTGATGCTCTCGGGAGAGTGCTACGAGAGAAAACAGAGCCATCTAAAAAGTTACAAGGAGTTATTTTTTTATAATGTTACGAAATGATTAAATGTTTCGATGAATTGTAAATAATACAGTTTTTATTGAAAACTGCATCTTCATTTAAAGAATTTAAAAAATTAAGTTTTGTTTTGAAATTGTTTTAATAGTAATGTTAAAAAAATTCTATATTTATTAATTCAATATTGGTCATTGGAATCAATTTTATGTTGTGTTCTTATATAAAAAACATTTTATACTTATGAAAACCTTTCCTTAGAAAATCATTTTTTTGATGTGAAAGAAGGATTAATATTAAATTAACATCTTCAAATTATGTGATTTGAATTTGAAAAATTTGATTCCATATTTATAATAAGAATAATTAATAATAGTTAACAATTACTAGTTAATTTTTTTCCGTATTTAATAGTATAATAATTAAAGATTAATTACTGCGATTAAGGTTAAAACGAGTTTAATGGGGGTTAAACTAATACGATAAGGGTTAAAATGGCCAATACATTAGTATAATTTCTATTATAAGGAAATATTCTGACCATATATCACCTAAAATTCTAAATATATTCTTTTGGATCCATTTAGTCAATGAAAAATGTGGGTACAATTTATCCTTTTCAAAAAATTTAAGTGTTTCCTTTCCCCAACTTATAAAAGTTCACCCCTATCCAATCCTCTATACACTTTAGGAACCATATGGTTAGGAAAATAAATACCCAAATACCTTATTTACATCCATCCACAGGATCTAGAGTCCTTTTTCTGATCATAAAACTTTTTTAGAAAGGATTTATGTATAAAACCAATGTGGTTGTCTGAAGAAGTAGTATAGTTATTAACCATGACTTTTCTTTTTATTTCTTCTTACAATAATTTAACATATTTATTAAAAATGATAAAATAATAAAATAAATATATTACTCATAAAGTGATTTTTTTTCATAACCAAAATCCATACCTTTCCCATTGAATAGGAAATAAAGTCGTTGATCTTGTGTACATTAAACAGTCCTCTTATGAATCGATATAATTAATTTTCCATCAACGCCTATCACATAAAATTATAAATATGGATTTCAAATATATATATATATACATATATTATATTTATGATATAATTAAAATTAATAAATTATAATATTACATCAACCTTCTTATCTTCCAATCCATTGAAAAATGTCAATGTCACTCATGTGTGCATTTGGACTACTCCGTCTATATAACGATGTGATATATTTTTCATTTTTTGGACATGGAGGGTAATAATTATAGATTTAGTGAATATATATGATACATATTATAGAATAATATTTTTATAATGTTTAATTATTTTCAACCTTTATTTCATTCCATCCATCAATAAAAATTAAGACATCGTTGATGCATACAAACAACGAATCATCTTTATGAATGGTGTAACTCATTTTTCTATCTCTAAAATTTATGAAATTTGATAAATAGTTATATAATTAATAAATATTATATTTATATAATGTTTTAAATTTTGTAAATTATGGAACCATGATCAATGTATAAGTACCAAATCTACCAATCCCAAACATACATGAAAAACGAAATAATTACTACCTGAAACATTTATTTTAACAAACAATTGTTAAAAAAGGGTGATAAATGACTATATATAAATCTTATAAGTTGTAATATATATTATTATGGTTCATTAATATATTTATAATACATATATATATATATATATTATTCATGAGTTTCAGACACATACTGAGAAAGTAGAACCTAAGGTAAGGGTTTCTCATCTAAATTTACCTCCGTGATACATATGTCATATTCATCATTTATTTAACTTTTGTGGTGTATATATTAACCAATTTATATTTTATATCATGAATATATTTGTATTCATGGTATTTAATTTTTCATTTCATGTTATTTCTTTCACAGGGTTTATGATTCAAAAGTTTCTAGAGGAAATGATTTATTTCACATTCTCATCATTATTTGAGATTGTTTATATATAACTTTCTATCAGGAAAATTATTTAATATTTCTGTATTAAAACAAAAAATATTTTATTATAATATGTTGATTCATGAAATTTTAAAGTAATCATACCATTTTTCTCTGTATGGTACATAAAACTTTAGATAAAATGATTTTAAGAAAAACCAAATTTATTTCTCTCTTTGGTCAAAAATGATTTTTCTTCCATATCTGTACTTTATTAAAAAGTTTTATAATTTTCTTACTATTTTAAAATTAATTTTAAAAGTAATTTTTACCCATATTTGATATTTGATATTTATTTAAAATTAATCTTCCTTTATTTTTTCAAATGTTGAACTTTTTGACTTTTTACTATAATTTTGAAATGAATATTTGTTTTAACATACTCTACATTGATGGATTTTCAAAAAAAAATGGAAAATCATTTCTTTGAAGATAAATTTACTATATTACATGATTCTTTTAAAATAATATTTTTTCCAAATAATCTAGAATTTTTAGTTTTAAAATTTGATTTTTGAACTCAAAAGTGTATTTTCCTCAAGAATGTTTTTAATGTCATTTTATGTTATTTATATTCATAAAAATAAAATAATTTTATATATTATATACTATGGATATTATTTAATGATATTATAATTATTATTTTATAGATTATTTATAGATAGTTTGACTGGGAGTGTATTATTTTGATACCATTCACCATATTACACTGGATGGTTTATGATTACGTTTTTTGATTGTTGAAATTATTATTAGTTCATATTCTAGTTTTTCAATATGAATGTTTACATTGATAATTTTTCTCCTATTACATATAATTAATGAATTTGACCTAGTATATAATGGGAGTGACCCTTTAGGTATTTGGACAAGGCCTTATCCATTTATGTAAGATGTCCCGGAATGAGTCCTTCAAGATATGTTTATGATGTATGGAATTATGAATTCCCTTATTATGAGATTATAAATTGATTTTTATGTGCTTATTTGATTAGTTATGATATAAATGTATAAGTTTCATGTTTATGAGATTAGTTACATGGAATTATTTTATTACCATTTATTCCTACCATATTATTCTTTATGATCAGTTTATTGATTAAATTAATTGTGTTTTATGTTATTTACCTTGGAATATTGATTATTCCTTATTTATTAATGATATATTCTTCTATATGTATACCCTTACTGAGAATATGAACCCAGCATATTCTTATGTTTCCTTTCTCTAATATTCTAGGAAATTTATTATGCTTGATGCATCAGGATAAGATAAAGGGAATAATGGTGTTTTCAAAGAAAATACTATGTTGAATTTTAATTTTTCATATGTAATATGAAATTCCTGTATGTATCTAGTTTACTAAAACTACTAAACTATTAATTCCTTTGAGATGCGATCACTTGTTTCTAATTCCAATGTAATAAAGTAATTACTAACTCTGGGTTAATAGAGTTGGATTTTTTACAATGATACCGTGAATCATATTTATAGAAAATTACATAACAAACTCTAAGGGTTATATTTAGATATCTTCAGGTATGGTTGGAACTGTATTATATGATAAACTCAATATTTTTATGGATTTGGACTCTACATCTATAATTTAATGAGTTCTTCATCATAGTGCTTAAAATTTTGATGATATATTTTATCAAAACAATATAAATTACTAAATCAAATATGTGCTTTCAGTTCACTAGTATCTAATGTATTAGACATTTAACCAGTACAAAAATAAAATAAAATCATAAATAAAATGTTAAATCAATCTTCTTTATAAAGTGTATTGGGATTTTAAAAATCAATTATAGAGTATTAAATTAAATCGAAAATATCCACAAGAATCACATCGTTTAGAAAATCAAAATACCTTCAAGATAAATTAATCTTGATTGAATGTGAAAATGGAAACTCTCCCTGTAAAATCTAATTAAAATACCCATTGGTTTAATAGTTGTAAGAAATAAATTTTGTTAACTTTTTCACTTTTTTCAATCCCTCTACTTTTAAATTTAATCATATGCGAAAAAAATAAAAGAAAATATATTCTTCTTGTGACAAAATAGCCTTGGTCAACCTAACACATCACCCAATTTGGCATTTCACAAGGCCCAAAGGATGTTCCCAATCACCATGAGTTGGAAATATGCACCTAGGGTATCAATAATTAAATATATTTCAATGATTTAATCATGAAAACACAAAAAATGTCTAATGTATAGTAAGACAAATATGAAAAATCAGATTACATCATATAAAAATAGGCACACAACCATGATACATAACAAAACAAGCTAGAAGGATAATCATGGAAATAAAACAAGTCAAATTCCATAACCAAGTCTCCATATTACCATTCATCACCCCTATCCCAAGACACCAAGAAGTGACATCTACCAAGAGACGTCATAAAGATTAATAATGCCCTTACCCTTACCCAAATATTTTAAATCCATTTCTCTAAATTCCCAACAATGTATGAAGGGTTTGAGGAAGATGACTAGATGGATACAACCATAAATTTGTAAAATATATTCCACTATGGAATCTTTAGTTCTAGATTTACAGTAAAAAAGTTCATTAAGCATTTAACATAAAAAAAGTTCTCATAAAAACACTTTTTTACCTTTAAAACATTTCATATTTAAATAAACCATCACTATGTAAAATTTTAATTGAAATATAAATAGAGTAAATAATCAAACCATCAATAAGATAAACATGTGAGTAATAAAATAATTAACATTACCATTAAGGATAAAAAAGACCAGCTATAGTCGATTGAAATACATAACTAGGACGCACAAGGATCACTAGGGTAACATAACATGATTTATAATGACACTATATCCTTCCATAATTTCTCAGTATCATGACATCCAATTAGTAATGAAAATGTAATGGGAACTAATCTATAATCACTTGTGGTGCCTCACAGACTAGAAATGTGCATATAATAATAACTTAATGTACTCAAGGTTTCTAATTGCTACATTTTCCATCAATTTATTAATTAAATAATGAAAATAATTATATAAAACATTTACAATAGAAATGCATTACTACTCCCATGCTTTAAAAACATTTTTAGAGTATAACCTACCTATTAGGAATTTTATTAAACACAAGATGTGTGTAAAAATGATTTAATATAAAAACCACTTTTCATGCTAATAATGATACATTTACAAAAAAATCCCACATAGATTGCAATTAAATTGTTTCCACATTACAGAACAAAGGAAATAACATGAAAAATATGTTATACTATAGTAAAGAAACTTTTTATAGAGACACCTCCCTCATAAACTGATGAAACTTTTTTTCCATAAAAAATGGTGAAATGAATCAAAGAGATGAAGCCTTTAGAAGCCTATATCCATATGAAACATCATTAATTCCCCACCAACACCATAGATCTTGAAGTGACCCACCCAAATCAAGGGATAATTTTAAGTAAACCATGTGGATAACCTCATTGAGTATAAAGAAAGGGACAAGTTGAGTTAATGAGTGGTAAAGGTGAGATTTGTGTAAAAACAACAATTGGTATCAGGGTAATTTTTTATTTTTTTAATATTTTTACGAGTTTTATGGTTATGAAACATGGTTATAAAACTATGTGATAATAATTTGGTGGCTTCTAATATTTGAAAAATAATATATACGGTCACTTAGGAATAGTCACATGGTTTAAAAACCACACCCAATATAACCAATAACCTCTAGATCCAAATCCATCTGTCTATAAAGTTTACAGGAGAATGTCATGAAGTTATAAAAACTATAATTAATTAGTAAAAAATGAATATGGAATCTATATATTAATATTATACATTTGTTACACTGTTAATAATAACCATGCACAGACTGTGTACTAGTCTATTTTCTCTCAAAAATCAAAAATCTTATCCTTTAAACTCCAAAAAATGACTTAGGATTGAAGACTCCCAAAGAGATAAGGACACTAATGGACCACCATTGATTCACTCTAAAATTTATCATGGATATATAATTTAAAATAAAATAATTCACACACTAGGGTATTTTTTTATTATGCAATAACTTTTTATAATGATCTATAATCTAAATTGTTTTCTCAACCACTAACGTGTTGGGATCAAGATCAAAATATTCCCATTAAATCACTTGATAAGGGTTCGGTTGATACCTCACTAGTTAAGAAGAATGAAACATATTATAAATTTATGTTAAATTGAATAGTAAGTCCAAACAATTTTCCACCCCTCTAATATATTCACCAATCTCAAAAGGGAAAATAAAAATCTGGGAAAGCTTACCCTATCTTCCCAAATTATGATTTCCCAAATGAAGAAAAATACTTACCAAAAATTGATCACCTACCAAAAAATATCACAATCTGTGATGATGGTATACATAGTTGTTTTGGTGATTCTAATACATAGTTATTATCATTATAATAAACTTCACCATTATTATTATCTCTTAAACAATACTGGGTCCAACAAAATACAGTTCTCCTAATTCTGTAAAAAAAGAAGAAGATCTCCATTACCACCAACACAATGCATTTAAAAGTTCTATTTTAATTAAGTATTGGTAACTCTTGTTATAGTAAAAATTAACCTAGGTATAAATCATTTCTTAAGAGCCACTAAAATCATTCATTCATGACTAAAGAATGTCCTCAAGAATTCGAATAGGGTACTTAGTCTATATATCCATCTGAGGGTGATACACTATCCTTAACTTAAACTATGTAACCATTAACTATTAAGAACCATTCATAAATTTAAATGTAAATGTAAAACCCCAATAATTTTTTTGATAATTTTAAATAATTTAAAATTAGTTTTTTAATTAATAATAATACTTATAAATAATAATAATTTATATATTTTTAATTAATTAATGTTCTAAAAAAAACAAATACTATTTTACACAATTATTTTTGTGCAAAAGAATATTCAAATTTGAATATATATATATATTTTATTATTTTTACAAAATTCATTTTTAGCAATATATTTTTTAATTAAATATAATTTATATATCGACTATTATAATTATTTTGATAAATAATAAATTATGTTATGAGTATATTCACTATTAATATGACACCCCAAGATTTTATGGAATATTTATTCCTAAATAATTTAAATTTATTAGATAGCTTATATGCACACGACACTGATTCTCTATGAAAAACACTTTTTTATAGTTATAACCTAGCCATGAAACATAATTTTTCCACATTTGTGATTTAAATTTTGAAAAATGAACGTACACCATTGTGATCAGTAAGTTTTTTAGTTCCTAAAAGGATAAACATAATTTTTTAGTGAATAATAACTTGACCCTTAAGAATAGTAATGTATCCTTATGAATAATAATTCAACCCTTATAAATAACTTTACCAATATGAATAGTAACCACACCCATGAAAATATAAATAAAATTTATGTAACTTATAAATGTGAGTAAATTATTTAAAAATAAATAATTATGTCTTGATATTTTTGTGAGTAACAGATATTTATTTAAAAATTTAGATTAAATTTTTTTTAAATAAAATTAATTTTCATAAAATTTATTCCCAAATAAATATTTTTTTTCCTATTATTTTATGATAATTTTATGACACCTCAGTTATTTTTTAAAGAATTAAAAATGAGTTTTAAAATTAAAATCTGTATTTTTCATGTAAATAATGATTTTATTTAAAAAAGTAAGTTTCAAATATTCAGAAAATTAATTTGGTAAAATATAGTTCATTTTTAAATTATACACTTCATAAAATATTTTGGGTGATTTTTTGAGATTTTTCTAAAATACTTGAATTTTTGGTGAATACTAAAATTCGATAATTTATGAAATATGCTAAATAAACGAATTTCTACATCATGATTGGGTCACGGTTGATGTAAATGGACATTATTTCGAATTTAAATGCACTTATTACTTCTTTTAGTTATGGTAATCATGAATATTTATAGTCTTGAGCCAAAATTATATAATAACATTTAAAATAATGGAATGACCCTCCTCTCCTCCACTATAAAAACGACCCCTCAATCCTTCTTCTCTTCAATCTTATAATCGTTGATGTTTCTCAATTTTTTTCTAAAATAGTATTCCCTATTCCCTCCACAACTCCAGGAGCCCTTGTTCATTTCAAAATACAAGAACCCCTTCTCTTAAGGAGGTTCTAAGGGAGGATATTTCAGGATGTAAACCCTCTCCATTTTTCTTTTAATTTAATTTTCATTTTGTTTTATATTTCTATCCTATATTCAACTAATCTATACATATTATCATGATGACTCAAATATCATATATATATTGTAATTATATCATGTTAATGTAAGATACATCATCAATCTCTTTACTCTCTTTCTTTTATTTTAAAAACGAAATCATCATCCGGGAGGTGCCAATTTACAACCTTCATGGACGATGAACCTTCCTTCTTTATTTTATCCTTCAAGGATGATCATGAAACCATTTCTATTGTTTAAATAGATTTTAAAATACTTTTTATATCTTATTTATTGATTTTGGAACCATCATTTTTACATGATACTAAATAATATTACAAAGCTAGTTTGTTGTGATCAGAAAATCGCTGTAAAAATATAAATTATTTTCACTAAATGACTCATCTAATGATTTATCCTCATACAGTGTAACCAAATGATATATATAAAAATTTAAACTTTTTTATTTTCAATAATAATATATAAATTCATTCCTAGATAATTACATCCATTCCACCCGAACTTCCATAATTATAATCAAGTGAACCAATCATGAATATCAAGAAACAAACACTCCAGAACGATATAATACAACACTATAACCTATAAAAAAGCCATAAATAAACTTAATAAAATTATATAAATGTATAATAGTTTATGAATTAAATTATTAATGGGTCTAATTATATATTCCAAGAACTTAAGGTCAAGTACAGAACACATTCAGACATAAGGTAAGGGTTTTCTAATCTCACTTCTATTTTTGTGAGATATTCCTTATTCAACACTATTTCTTATGTATGGGGTATGTATAATTACCATTATTATATCATATAATGAATCAATTTATTTTTTTGGTATTCAATGAATCATTTTATTATTATTAATTTTGGTATATTTGATTGGATTGATTACAAAGTGGTAAGGGGTTCCACCAGAACCTTTCTTTTTCCCTCAGGTTATTCCTTCACTATCCTTAACCCAATATAATGATTATTTAATTTTTTTTGCACATATTATATATTCTGTTTGTATGTTCCAAAATAATATAGTCAAATCAATTAATATTTATTTTATGGGGGTTATATGTTTTAAAATAGTTCCCTTCTTAATTCTCCCCGATAAACAGACCTGATTCCAGGGGACTTCTCGAATTCTTACCCATTTTCAAGTGCACTATAAAATATGTTTTTAGCCATAATTATTTTTTCTAAATATAAAAATTTATCATTGAAAATATCATGGTACATTTCTGGTTTTATAAAAATAAAAATTCCATTCCTCATTAAAATATCTTATATTTTCCGTAAATTTCACTAAAATGTTTTGTTTCTAAATATTTATTAAAAACTTTTTTTACATGATTTCACTTCAGTGGGAAAAAATTTATGCCGCAAATATAATTTCAATATCTTTTAATTATTTATCTGGATTTTTTTTATAATATAATTTTATGATAAATAAAAATTGTTTTTCAAAAGAACCCTTCTTTCCAAAATAAAAGTTTTTTTGCTCGTCTCACTTTTAATTCTACCAAATTTAAAAGTTATTGACAAATTATTACTTGCATGTGGTCTGTGTAATTCCCTTTTATATAAAAAATCACGAGTCCTATTGTTCTTATGATTTTATATGTAATTAATAATTAAATGTTTAAAAGTGGTATGACACACTTTAGAATGTTTAATGATCATGTTTCTCAAGATTTTATCAAGGATTTAATTATATTTTTTTAATATATGATTATGATTAGAATATTTCAAAGTGGTATGAGGAACTTTGATGTAAAGATATATTTTATTAGACATATGAGTAATTAATTTGACTTATAAACTGATGAGTGGGGCTCTCTATATCCCCTCTATGCATCAGTATGTTTCATGAGACAAAACAAAATTGAGTTTTTGCTGATCCCTTACCCTAGTATTTTCAATAGTCCTGGTCGAGGCCTCAAAGATAGGTTTATGATGTCCAAAATATGAATTACCTAATTATGATATTAATAATAGATAAATCATGTGATTATTTGACTAGTAGAATATCCATGGTGATTTTTCATGTGATTATTTATATAGATTTATTTATTCAGTCTTTATTACTGCCATATTTTGCGCCTGATTATGTTTAGTGGCATGAGTTGTTTACTTTTAATTATTGTTTATGATATATTATATTGTATCAGCTACCCATAATGATAATCTAATCTCACCCCTTTCTTATGTTTCCTTTCCCCTGGTTATGAAGAATAATCCTTGAATGAGCTTTCAAAGATGCATTTTATTTCTTATTATATCATGTTTTATTTACTTCTTACAATGAATTATGGATTTATTGAATTTAATAAGGTCTTATAAGTCTTTTAAACTGATCGGTCCTTGTGGATTTTATTCCATTTAATCATGCCAATTTATTAGAATAATGCTTTGGCTTCAGGATTCTCGGGTCGCATTACAGCCGACATCATTGGAAATTTAGCATAAACCTTGGAAACTAGATTTATAAAACATGGGTTATAGAACATAACCCTAAGATAGAATTTGAGGATAAGAATATAAGAATATTCTAGAATTTTGGTAAGGTATATATTATGTGGATCTTCCTAGAAAATACATCCCTGTTTGGATACTACATGTTGATGTGGTTCTGGAATAGATGTACCTAGGGGTAACAACTCCAGCAAGGTGTTTCGAGTTTGACTCAAGGTATCCTGGTACACGATAATGGGCCATACTGCACACCTTGTTTGACATTCCCAGGGGATATTTTTAAGATAATTCACATTTTTCTTACATACCATTAGGAAGCATTTATGCGTCTAAAGTAACCAAAGTATATGGTTCTAAACTATATGATACATAAATTTATTTTATGTACTATTATATGATTAGGGTTATAGAATGTTCATAATCTTATGAGATAATATAGTTTATCTCATTTTTTAAAAATAGATCCTAGAAGAAGGAATGATAACTCCACCAATGCATGTAATGAAAAGTGTAAGAAGGATCACATCTTTGGTGGTCTTAATCCAAAATTTAGAAGGGAAATAGTCTCCAAGATATCCTCATCATATTAAGAAATAATATCATGTGAATTCTACAAGTCCTATGGATTTTAAGGGAAGAAATAGAAGGGAAAATGGAAGAGGAAATGATAGATAAAGTGCGTAAGGGAATGAAGGGTTTTCTCACATGTGATAACCGTGTAAAGAATCACCCTAGAAAATGCTTGAAGGGAATGGAAGTTTTTTATATATGTGTATAAAAAGGAGAACATTTTCATGATTGAAAGGTTAAGAAAAATGTTTCTAATGTACAATGATTCAACTGTGAGGAGATATGACACTATGAGAATCAATGTCCCTAGCACTAGAGAAATATACCCCAAATGATGCTATTATATAATGATCAAGTTATTATACTACCACATATAAAGAGGAATAATTAATATTTAAATTCATGAATTATGTTATTTTAATATTTTATTAGAAATGTACTTGTTAAAATAATTATGGAATATATAAAAATTGCACTCTAGTACTTTTTCATTAAGTATTTTAGAACATATGTTCAGTGGTACCAAGAAAAAAAATTTAGTAAAAAGATAAATTTTTTGGAAAAAATATGATTGAGGGAAATACAACCCTTAATATATTTCTTATATTGATATAATGACGAATAAATGATTGAGTTTGATAAGTACTGACCACCTTGGAATTGAATATTAACTTTTCAACACGTGGTCTATCCTATCATCGATAGAGTTTACAACACTTTTGGGTTTAAGGAATATATCCAATAACATGTATATTACTTAATGAATACTGAAGACTACATGTTTTTAATAAAGTTTTATGATAATTCAAGTTAGTACCATATTTAAAGAGGATACATAATGATGTTATTCACATGTTTGGAATGTGAAAATTTAGATATGCTTCATGGATAAGTTCATCATGGAAATTTAGTGACCTTCTTTCTAAAGTGTTGAATAATTATATTTTGAAAAGTTTAACCATTTATGAATTGTTTATTTTCATCATTTTATGAGGTTTTAGAGGTTAATGTATTACTTCACCCAATGAAACAACCTATGTTAAGAGATGATGTTTAAATAGTCCAAGGTACAATCAAAGGATAATATTGTGTTTATAAAATAGAAATGTATATTTATACTTCAATAGAGTGGAATAATTCCTCAACTCAAGGAAAATATTCTTAAAGAAACTTTTATCCTATTATCATAATCTTTGATAATATCCATGAATTGTATTATAGTATTTTATAGTTTTGTAGTAATCAAATTTCATCTGAACATGTTCTCTATCACTCTCTGTCACTCTCTATCAGAACTTCATAGTTTGATTTTTCCACCATGTCTAGGTTTTTACTTCCAACTAATGTCAACCCATTCAAAAGAATAATTTTTATGGGGACTACCTCATTTCCATCAACCTCTTATGAAGAGGATATTTTATTAACACTTTTACCAATGCGTGTTTCCAAAAATAGAATTTTCATGCATCAACCTTTAACCTTATAAGTGCAGTTTTGAATTGAGAGGATGCAATTTTATTGGAGGGTAATAATATAACATCCCAATAATTGGTTTAATAATTTTAAATAATTTAAAATAAAGTTTTTTAATTAATAATAAAACTTATAAATAATTATAAATTATATATTTCAAATTAATTAATGTTCTAAAAAATAGAATACTATTTTATAGTATAATTCTTATGTAAAATAATATTTTAATATGAATATATATTTGATAATTTTTACCAAATTCATTTTTTTCAATAGATTATTTAATTAAATACAATATATACTGACTATTATAGTTATTTTTATAAATAATAAATTATGTTATGAATATATTCATTATTAATATTACACCCCGTGATTTTATGGTATATTTATTTATAAATAATCTAAATTCATTAGATAGATTATACAAACACAACACTAAGTCTGTGTGAAATAACACATTTTTATAGTTATAACCTAGACATGAAACATAATTTTTCCACTTTTATTATTATTTAAATTTAAAAAAATTGATATACCCCATTGTGATCAGTATGTTTTTTATTATCTAAGAGGATCAACTTAATTTTTTGGTGAATAGTAACTTGACCCTTATGATTAGTAATATACCTTTGTTAATATTAATGTTAACCTTATGAATAAATTGATTTTTATTAATAGTAACATCACCCATTAAAGTATAAAAAATATTTAGTTACCTTATAAATGTGAGTGAATGTTTTAAAAATAAAACAATTAAGTGTTGGTATTTTTCTAAGTGATAAATATTTATTTACAATTTTTAAATTAATAAATTTATTTAAAATAAAATTAATTTTCATAAAATTTATTCCAAAATCAATATTTTATTTTCTTATTATTTTAGGATAATTTTATGATAACTTATTTAATTTTTGAAAGTATTATTTAATCAGTTTTAAAATTAAAATCTGTATTTTTCATGTAAATTATGATTTTATTTAAAAAATTAAATTTCAAATATTTATAAAATTATTTTGGTAAAATGGAGTCCATTTTTAATTTATACATGTTAAAAAATGGTTTGGTGTAGTTTTTTGAATTTTTCTAAAATACTTGAAATTTTGGTGAATAGTGAAAGTTGATAATTTAAAAAATATGATAAATATTTGAATTTCTACATCATGATTGAGTCATGGATGATGTAAATGGCCATTTTTTAGAACTTAAATTCACTTAATACTATTTTCAGTCACAATAATCAAGAATATTCATTGTCTTCAGTCAAAATAATAAAATAATAATTAAAATAATAGAAAACCCTCATCTTCTCCACCATAAAAACCACCCTCACCCCCTCTTCTCGTCACTCCTATAAGACATTAATATTATTAAAGTTTTTACCAAATAATCTTCCCAAGTCCCTCTCCACCTCCAGGATCCCTTAGGCTTTCCAATATACCAAAACCTCTTCTCTTAAGGAGGTTCGCAAGGAGGATATTTCAAGAGGTAAACCCTGTCCCTTTTTCTTTTAATTTCATTTTCAATTTGTTTTATATTATTATCTTATACTCATCTAATATATCATAATGATCATGATAACTACAATATAATCTAAATTCATTAATTATATCATTATATTAGAAGATATAACATTAATATCATTACTCTCTTTTACTTCAAAAATGAAATCATCGTTTTAGATGTGCCAATTTACAACCATCGTGGACAATGAAACTTCATTCTTCATTTTATCATTCAAGGATGATCATGAAACCATTTTTATGGTTGAAAAATATTGTAAAATTTGTATTATATCTTATGTAATGACTCTAGAACCATCATTTTTTACATGATACAAAATAATTTAACAAAACTAATTCGTTGTGATTGGAAAACCACCGTAAAAATCTAAAAGATTCTCACTAAATAAATTATCTAACGATTCATCATCATACCATGAAACAAAATGATATATATAACCATTTAAAATTATTTATGTTAATTAATAATATATAAATTCAATCCTGGATAATTATATCCTTTCCATTTGAACTTCTATACTTATAATCAACCAAACCAATCATGAATATCAAGAAACGAATACTCCAGAATGACAAAATTCCATATTATAACTTATCAAAAGACCATAAATGAACATAATGAAATTATAATAAATTATATAAATGAATAATAGTTTCTTAATTAAATTAATAATGGGTATAATTTTATATTCCAGGACTTTAAGGTCAAGTGCAGAACGCATTCAGACATAAGGTAAGGGTTTTCTCATCTCACTTCCATTTTTGAGAGATATTTCTTATTCACCACTATTCCTTATGTATGGTGTATGTATACTAAACATTGATGTATCATATCATGAATATATTTGTTTTCATGATATTTATTGTTTCATTTTAGGATTATTAATTTTGGGGCATATGATTCGATTGATTACAAAATGGTAAGGGGTTCCACCCGTACCATCATTTTTTCCTTCGGTTTATTCATTCACTATCTATACCCAAACGTAATTCCTATTTATTTATTTTGTAAAAATTATATATTCTGTTTGTATGTTCCAAAATAATATATTTATATCACTTCACATATAATTTATGGGGTCATATGTTTTAAAATAGTTCTGTTATTAATTCTTCCCGATAAACAGGCCCGACTCAATGGAAATTCTCGAATTCTTGCCCATTTTCAAGTGAACTATATAATATTTTTTAAACCATATTTTTTTTAAATAAATCATTTTATCATAAAAAAACTATCATGTTTCCTTTCTTGTTTTATGAAAATATACATGTCATTCCTCTTTTAAATCTTTTTAATATTTTCTTTAAACTACACTAAAATATTTTATTTTTAAAGCTTTATTCAAAACACTTTTTACATGATTTCACTTAAGTGGGAAAACAATTATGCCTAAAATATAATTTAAATGTATTTACATTTTATTTTCTAGGATAAACATGTTTACCATATGACTTTACGACAAAAAAATGGTTTTCCAAAATAACTCTTCTTTTCAAAACAAAAGAGGTTTTTTTCTCATCAAACTTTTAATTATATTAGATTTATGACTTTTTCACCACATATTCCTTGAATATGGTGTATGTAATTACATTTGATATATAAAATCTAGAGTCTTATTATTCTTATGATATTATATTAAATTAATAATTAAATGTTTCAAAGTGGTACAAGACACTTTGGAATGTTTAATGATCATTTTCATCAAGAGTTTATCAATGCTTAGTTTTTTCATCTATGATTATGATTCAAATATTTAAAAGTGGTATGGGACACTTTTATATATATATATCTTTTATTTTACATATGAGGAATTTATTGAACTTAGAAAGTGATGGGTGGGGCCCACTATAGCCCCTCGATGCATTGTTAGGTCATACGAGACAAGAATTGGGTTTTGGATAAGGCCTTAGCTAGTATTTTCAGAAGTCTTGGACGAGGCCTTGAAGACAAGGTTATAATGTCTAGAATATACATTCCCTAATCATGATATTAGTAATAGACAAATCATGTGATTATTTGAATAGCAGAATATCCATGGTGAAGTTTCATGTGATTATTTATATGGATTTACTCATTTAATCTTTATTCCTGCCATATTATTCTAATGATTATGTTTAGTGGCATGAGTTATTCACTTTGCCTTATTGTTTTTTATATCTTATGTTGTATCACATACCCTTATTGGGAATCCTAACTCACCCCATTCTTATGTTTCCTTTCCCAAAGTTATAAATAAGAAAACATTGAATAAGATTTTATGTATGTAGTTTATTTCAAATTGTATCATATTTTATTTTCATTTTCCAATGTATTATGGGTATCATGATTATAATATGATCTTCCAGGATTGCTAAACCGATTGTCCCTTTAGGATTTTATTCCTTGTAGTCATTCCAATGTATTAAAATAATTCACCGATTTTGGGTTTCTGGGGTTGGGGTGTTACAGTAAATAATGGATTTCTCTTAGAATTCATATAAAAAGGTACCCCATAGGGCTTAAAAAACTCTTGGACATACATATTCCTGATCTCTTATAACATTATTATATATTTAATAGGTAGGAAATGATATTATTTAATGAGTTTATCAAGTATCACCCAAATAATAACTTTCACACTTAGATTTTGTGGTAAAATAACTACATATTCTTGGGATACTTCATCCCACTTATATACTGGAATTGGTAAAGGATGTAAAAAATAGGATGGCCTCTGGTGGTTTACCTTAATCTTATTTCTAGTAATTCATTGTGATATGAAGTCTGCAATTGACCACTGCATCCTCAAACATTAATTAGGAAATCAAAAATGATGAAGCATCATGGTAGTTATTGGGTTTATAGAAAATCTATATTGGTTTCCACTTTTTATCAACTCCAACCTCCAAGTTTTCAGCTTGACCAATCTTCCTAATAAACCCAAGACACCAATTGGGGAATGAAACTAGTCAAATTTAGTCTCCCCACCATATATAATATTACTAAAACATTAAAATCATATTATATTACTTTAAAAATATGAATCCGATCATTAAATGATGAATCATATTTCACACAAGCTATGAAAACCCACTGATCAACTTCTTTCACATCGACGTGAATCTTAGAAAAAAAAACTAATTAAATACCTCTATTCCACTGATTACATAATGTATCACATCTATAATTTATTTCTAATCATTTCAAAGACCACATTAAACATTATAGGTGCTTATGAAATAACATAATCAATGGTCTGATGATGTTTAAAGTAGTTTCTCTATCATATGTTGAAATCCCTCCCTGTAAGAATAATCTTTATGATCTTATGATCTGAATATAAAATAAAACAATCACTAAGATATATTGGTACCATGTCTTGGGGTCATGCATGACCACATATAACTCAAGATCGTATGAAGGATAATTATTCTCATGAGGGTGCAATTAGAAAGATCCATATTCCAACATATTCTTCTGTAGTTTCAAATATCATCCTAGTCACATACATGAGGCATCACATAAAATAGAATTACCCAGAACTAGTACAAGAAGAATCATAATAGGCGATAAATTCATCCTCACCACCAATTCATCAGATTATCTTTGACACTTTATATTCAAATTGAACATAACACCATTACGGGTCAACTATGTCTAAGAGTCTCATTCTTCGAGAAATCATGAACAAAGTGCCGATAGTAACCATCTAATCTCAAGAAGATCTGAATCTCAACCATAATCCTATGTTTATCTAAATTACTCACTACCTAAATATTTTTAGGATCCTATAATTTCTCCCCATAAGATATAACATGGGCAAGAAAAGTAACATCTTAGATAAAAAATAAACTTTTGTAAATCTTTACATACAGAAGATATTCTTTAGAGGTTTGATAACATTATCTAGATGATCCATGTGTTCTTACTCCATCTTAGAGTGAAAAAAATTTCATCCAAAAAATATAACATTAATGTTTCCATAAAAAATTAATGATTTGATTCATAAATTCCATCAACACTACAAGAGTTTTAGTAAGACAAAAATTTAACCAAATAGTTATAATGTTAATACCTATTCTTTAATTTTATCTTTGGAACATAATCCTCTCAAAATCCTAACTTATGGAACCATAATCACATATATATCTTCTAAAATAATCTGGATACTCTATGTTGATAAAACAGATCCATAATTTTGTGAAAAGGATACATGTCCTTAACAGTCTTGAGATTATGTTTTTCATATTCAATACAAATCTGGAGGCTTCCATCTATCTTTTTTTTCAAAGATAACCATCAAATACGATGGTTAAATTTTGAGATAAAATAATCATTTGGATTCAATATCCTTAATATTTAATTTATATTCCTTTAACTCAGCTAGTGTCATACTCTAAGATACCAAGGAGAGGGGAAACATCCTTGGGAGTAGTTCAATAGTAAATTGGACCTCTCTCTAGGGTGGTAATATAGAAAAATAATTAGTAAATACAATAGGGTATTCATTCACTTTAATAGGAAGAGGATCCCTTAAATTTTTTCAATGATGTCAAGAAATATATTAGACCATTCGAATGAGTTTATTCTAGCCTTAGGAAGAATAGTACCCACTCTCCCAGATTTAGTATCCCAATCATCCTAAATTACATGTCTAACCCCATAAGTAGATAGAAACTGAACTGAAGGATGATATAAATATCTCTATTACTTAAAAATATCATCAAATCCATGATGATGATGATGATGAGATTGAATATTTCATGATCAATAACTATGATATCACACACTTCCTCTTGTCCAATGATAATAACCCTACACTCAAAACATTTAAAACATTGTTCCTTCTTCATTACTAAGGGAGTGGATAGATCCATTATGAAATACATGAGCTCTAAGTGTAATACTAAAACATAAATTAACATAGATTATATAAATTAATTTATTGCAAAATTGTATAGAATATTCAGGACTATAGAGGATTAAATAAACACCTTACATCCTAGAAAATATAGGCCCACATCAGATTAATCTGGTGCATACTCCACTATAAAATGTTTTCTGACCTCATAACCTCCTTGAACATTCATTAATTCATGAGTATCCCTAATTTATTTAAATGAGTTCCAACACCTTTCACTTTATTTGACCAAACCTATGATCTTTTGATAAGGGTGTATCCAAATAATTTTATTAGGGATATTTTCCCAAAAAAATGATTAATGTGGCTGGAATGCCAACAACGATTGAAAATACAAGCTACTAGAATAAATTCATTATTAGTTTGAATTTTTCTTTAAAAATGGAAGAAATACACATGTTGTTTTCTTAATGAATCCTCAATAACAGATCCTGATGTAAATTGAGGTCCATTTTCATGTTTCTTATTCTTTATAGAATACACAATTTTGTTACCACCTATGATAAGAAAATATCCACTATGACCAGCATTTATGGCTACATATATCCCATATATACTATATAAATAACCTCAAAATATGTTGGTAGGAACATGATAATAGTCATCAATAAAATGTTTGGAATCATACCCATCTCATACTATCCATCCTTGAGGTATTCATTAGTTATTTTTTTGTAATATAGATGAATGAACTTTGAGAATCAAGTAACATTCTCCATCACTGAATGAATTATTTGTTCGTAGGACACAAAAATATCAAGACTTATATAAACTTAATGAATTAGTTTAGAATTTATGATTTAAGGACTTAGTAAAATATTTTCAAGTGATTCCCTCATTTAGTTTTTCTTTAATTATGTAATCCCACCATGAATTTCTAGGTCCTTCAAGAATATAAGTGGAAAATCACAACATTGATTTTGTTGGATTCTTTTAAAAGTGGAAAATAATCTTCATTATCTCAATACATTTATCATGTTATTTGATTATTTTTTATGATGAAATATTGGTGTATTTTTTAAGTAAACTCCAAAGCATGATTCACCTTCCATTTCCCAGTTACCACTATTAACAAAACCTAGGGATTGACTTTTCTAGATTATTATTTTCACTAAAGAAGGGTCAAAAAGTGGATTTCCTATTATATATACTAGATGGGTATTTCCCTATCATTCAAAGAGATCCTTTTAGGAAAATTATCTATTCAAAATAGGTGATAAAACATAATTAGATTACTAATACGTCTCTGAATCAAAATATGAACTTCAAGAATCTATATTAAACAACATAAACAAAAAGTTTTTAGGAAAAAATAAAAACCAATGGAACAACATGACCAGGTTCATCTAAATTAAACTATAATCATACTCCAAAGTATGATGAAAATTATCTGACCAACCAAGAAAGCTTCAGGTCAGGTACATAAGTGAACTGGGTAGGACCATTGCACACTTACTACCTGAGTTCTTATATTCCTTTCTGTAGTTTAAAAACCAAACCCAAAATAAACCATTTTATTTGATACTATATTACAAAAAACCAATCTATATTGACTTGACATGTCACCTAATCTGACCTGCTATAAGGCCCAATTATTTTTCTCAATCATCAAGGGATGAAAAAAAACACCTCATATATCAACATACAAAACCTTTGGAATAACTTCACCCTGAATACACAACAAAAAAATTATAATATATAACAAGATAAAATATGAAAAATAATATTACATAATTAAAGACAATGCACATAAAAATGTGACATAAAAGGACAACCATGAATGATAATCCCCCATAATAAAAATAAGCCCAAGACCATAACCATTTCTCCATGTGACTATTCATCAACACCATCCCAAACCACTATAAAGCATCATAGACCAAGAGAAGGAGAAAAGCTCCATGACACCATTCCCTTTACTTATATCCTACAAAACTAATTCTTTATACACCCAAAAAAATATATGGGGTGTGAGGAAAATTCAATGTAGTATACCACCTTGAATCTATAAAATGATATTAACCATGGAACAATTAGTTTTAGATTAAAAAAACATCATTCATAAATATTTTTGTAACACCTCAGACTTTTTAAGAAATATTTTGTTTTTATATAAATAATCTAAGTAATATTTCACTACACACAACACTAGCTTGGCTTTCTTTACACGCAATCACGATCTTCCTTGATAACTTGCGTCGTACGCAATACCGAGTTTCACTAAACCACGATATGCTATTAAAACTAGCCGTTTTGAATAGTAATAACCACTTTTTGAAATTTTGTAAATTTTATTTTTCAAAATGGACTTCATTTTTGGATTTGTAATATCGAAATTAGCATAGGGTGAAATTTTGGTATTTTTATGGAAACTTTCAATTTTTGATGAATAGTGAAAACACTCGGTTACTATTTAAAAAAACCAACTTTTTATTTAAATAATTATTTATTTTATTTAAATTTATTTTAGGTCAAAATTGATAGATAATACCTATATAAGTTCAATGTAATTCATTGGAGTAATTTTATAATAATTTTAGATATATAAAAATTTTATTGAACTTTTCACCGTCTTTTACCCACCTCATAGGAGAATTGGCAAATTTACATAAAACTTAATTTTACCGCTTCTATGAGTGGAATTTCAAAAATCTGAGAGACATGGTTGATGTCAATAAGTAAAATGTGGTTCAATGAGATAAAAATATTTTCTGGTGAATAGTATCTTTTTACTTTTATTTACCACAATTAAAATTAAATAGGGTAATTAAGGGTAAAAATGATATTATTATTACCCTAACACATGTCCGAATTCTATTTTATAAGTGTAATTAGACCAAAAACAACCTTAGTAATAAAATATGACCATTTAGGCATACTTGGATTAGATTAGGACATTTATTATTAATTTATTTAAAGAAGGGTTAAAATAGGTAAAATCAAAGATTAATAAGTAAATAATTTTTAATATAGTGTTATCCATAAGATAAATTCGACTATAAATATTCATTAGAAATATAAAAATATTTCCTACATAATGGTAATTTATTTTTAATTTTTAGACATTAAATAATTAAATTTATTTATGATACAAAGATGATGCAGTAATTATCATATTAATGAAATATTGACATAATTGATGTTATAAATACAAAAATAAATGTAATTTGAGACTTTTTATGAATTAAACTAATTTTATAGGTTAATATTGAATGTTATTAATTATTTAATTAAATGTTTTAGAACTAATAATTCTGTTATGAGTTTCACAATAATCAATTACTAAATAGTGTCAAAATTGACAAAAAATAGTTTGTTTAAAAAATATTATATTATTAATTGATATTTTATTCCTAAAAATATATGGTTTGGCCAAATGACTTATATAAAGTTATATATATTAATAATAAACAAATTGGGGTTCTTTTGGCTTGTTATAGTAAGTTTATTAACCTTATAGAGTAAGAACACAAAAAGACACGGTAAAAGTAAAATTATCTAACTTAAAGTTAAATCTAAATTATAAGGTAAAAATAGTAAACTAAACTTGTAAAAATTATATTGGATGAGAGTATTTCGAAACATACCCACCTTATCTTCTAAATAAATCAATTTGGAGCTATTTAAAACCGAATATGGCTTTATAATAAAATAATTTGTTTAGTTTTTCCAAAGGTGCCCCTCTCCACCCTTATAAAAGGGAACCTCCTCCCTCTCTTCCTCACACCACATTGAGCCTCAAAGATCAGACAAACCCTAAAAATTTCTCCTCTCCACTTCCCTAGAAACATCCTAGAGGTCCTGGTCTTCTTCAAAGATCAATTTTAGTGCCCTAAAAGGAGGTCTCAATGAAGCGCTTCAAAGAAGAGGTAATGTCCATTACCGATTCTTTCAACTTTATTTCTTCTTCCACTTCTTCTTCTTTAGTTGTTTCGTTATGAATTAATAACATAAGTATCACTAATATACTGATATGTTATTATAATTTTGAAACAACCCTATTTCACCATCTATCCATCCTACGGAAAATGAAATCATTGCGCGTGCGTACATACGGAATACCGTCTCCACGCTGTGGTGTAATCTATTTTCCACCACCACCTTACCTGGATGGGTATAATGGTGTAAATAATGAATATATATGATTATTGTAAAGTGATATTGATAATGAAATAGTATACATACACTCCAATACAATTCCATGATCATGGGAACGATATCATCGCTCATGCGTACGTACGGAATACCGTCTCCACGATGTGATGCGACACGTTCTACATGATTTTCATTGAATAATGATTACATAAATGAATTGAGTGAATAAATATGATATATATTACACTAATACCATTCTGTAAATGAGGTATCTATAACCTAAAAAGAAGAATAAGAATTTATTCGACAAAACACGCATAAGAACAAAAAAGTAATAAACACCCAAATAACAAATAGCAATGCAATATTACTAATAATAAGCTAAGAATATGACCATATATGATATAATAACAATGTTTATGATTCCGGAATAAGTAAATGACATTATTTAAATCATTATACAGGAGGTTCGGACACTTACGAAGCAAATCATACCAAAGGTAAGGGAAATAACATAATCTCATTTTTATCCGAGATTGTTTATACTTTGGAATTTACTGGGGTGTATTTTATCATCCACATCCATGTTTACTCAATATGTAATATTATTTCCATCCACCTACAATTTTTTAAATCCAATTTTACCCTTCGGTGAGTTTTTATTAAAAGATATGAAAGGAATCTTTTGTCGTTTTTCGTACGAGGTACTTTTTGACTTTTCCGATAAAAGTACGAGAAGAATGTTTTTTTAACTTATACGACATGAATGGATTTTTAAAAAATTATTTCCAAGAATATTTCTTTACAGGTTTTCAAGTTTATTTTTAATCAACTTCTTTTAGTTTAGAATTCTATGATATGTTAAGAAAGGAAAAGTGTTTTTGAAGTAGAACGGATATTTTCCTCAAGAATGGAGTTCAAGTGTTTTATCAAAATTATTTTCCATCTAAGATAATATAGGGTTATGTTTCTATCCCTATTATTACATTGATTTGATTATTTTGTGATGGAATTATTTTTATGAATTCCTTTATCTTATATAAATTTTTTTATGATGTCTCGATGTTTAAGAATCCCATTTTTATTACATGGGTTATGCTATGATGTAAGGTTTATGATTTTGTGGCACACATAAGAATGGTATCATTATGAGATGGGTGGGACCTATATCTCCCTAAAATGCATTGGGTAAAGATTTTATATCTCATAAGATAGACATGGCTGGAACGGCAGGTTAAACCGGTTCAGTGAAATAGGACTGAAACGAGGAATGAACTCGGTTCAGAAATAGACTTTGTCCACTAAGATAGTCTTGACAATGAGTATTGACTAATAAGAAATGATTCTCTATGATTATCTGTGTATGCCAAAAAGTTTCATGTTTTATGTTATGATTATTGTGATTACATTTTACTACCATGATTTATCTCATGTTATTAAATTATGATCTCTTTTGCAGGGTAAGATTTCCAAAATGTTATGTTCTTATGAATATGATGTGATTGATATTTCTTTTGTTTACCCTTATTGAGCATTTTATCTCACCCTTTTGTATGTTTTCTTTACCCAGGTCAGGAAGAAGGTTATTAAGTAATATTTTCCAAAAGGGATGATGGATATGAAGAAATAAATGGGAGACAATGTAGACGCTTTTTGAATATGTTATTTATGTTTCCCAGTTTCTAAAGACACTATACCTATACGATCCTTTCATGGTTTTGTTATATGTTGTAATAATTGCACTTAAATTTTGAAGTACTAACAATGTATGTAAAGTATGGGTCCTTATAGTTGGTATCCGAGGAAATGTATAGACAACCTTGGGAAACTAAGATGTGAAAGCTTTAGTAAGAACCATAAGGATAAGTCTAAGAATAGAACACAATTTTAGTGTTTTAGAAATGGACATGAATAACCTATGATAAGACCTTAAGTGTGAAAATTTATTCTTGATTTTGTGGATTTCCTATTATAATTAGTGTTGACCACACTATTCTTCTTGGTTTTAGTCAATGGATGGAACCCGAAGGAACCGTGTTAACGCGGAATGCGACGGGCAATGCAATGATTGTCCCCATGAGTAACCAAACGTTTTGGGAGCTGGAATGAAAGATCTTGTAGCCATGCTCACACAACTTTCTCAAACTATGAATCATGCGGGACTTCCAAACGAGCAAAGGAAGGAGAAAAATTCTGTTGAATCCTTCATGAGGCAACGTCCACCCTCATTTAGCAGGTCTACTGATCCATTAGTTGCTGAACAATGGATCAGTACTACTGAAAAGATATTTTCAGTTCTTTAATGTTCTGAGCATGAAAAAGTCATCTTAGTAGTATATCGTTTGGAAGGTGAAGCTGATCAATGGTGAATCTTATCAAAAATACGAGGCAAAGGGATGAAATTGAATCCATGGAATGGGAAAAGTTCAAGAACTTATTTTTCAATAAGTACATCCCTCATATTCTTCGAACACAGATGGAGAAGGAGTTTTTTGAACTGAATCAAAAGGATGATGAATCTATTGGTACATACGAAGAAAATTTTATAAGACTTGCAAGGTACACTTCTGGGATTATTATCCAACCTGAGAGTAAGATCGATCAATTCTTTAGTGGATAAAAACCAAGTCTTTGAAGGGCATTATCCATAAGGGACTTCAATAACTATGAGGAAATCATTCGATGTGCTCTCAATGTTGAGATGGAGATTGGAGTAACCCATCAGTCATATGGGTTTGATAAGAAGAGGAAAATGGAATTCAATGGAAAATCTAAAGAGCACAATGAAAATAAGATGAGTTTTCCCTTATGCTCAAAGTGTGGAACGAAACATGGAGGGAGTTGTCTTAAAGGGACAAGTAAATGTTTCAAATGTGGAAAGGAAGGTCATCGGGAATTTGAATGCCGCAATGATGGGAAGAAGATGTATAGTGATGCGAATAATGAAAAGGCTACACAGAGTGCACCTCCTACACTTAAATGTTAAAAGTGCAAGGAAATGGGGCATTATGCCAATCAATTTCTTAATCCAAGGTTTGTTGGTGATGATCGACGTCAACAAACTCTTAAGGCTAAAGACAAAGGAAAGTCACATGCAATTTCTATCAGCGATGTGGAGTACGATAACAAAGTGGTGAAAGGTACACTTACCATCCACTCTAAATTAGAAAATGTTTTATTTGACTATGGATCCACCCACTCCTTTATTTCTGAAGAATTTTCTAAGGGTATCACCATATTACCTCAACAATTAGATGTTGAGTTAGCTGTGACAACCCCTAATGGCACAACAGTCACATCAAAAGTTTATAATTCTTCTCCGATTGAATTTTATGGGAAAGAGCTTCCTGGAAATCTTGTTATCCTCCCTATAGTGAAATTTTATGTGATTCTTGGCATGGATTGGCTTTCTTTATATGGAGCTCATATCAATTGCAAAAGAAGGGAAGTCACATTTCATATTCCTGATCAATCTTTGATCGTCTATCGATGCAAGGATGAACATAACCTTGAAGTGGAAATTTATTCCATATTATGTGTCTTGATTCCACTTAATGAAGGTTATTTATCTCAAATGGTTGGTGAGAAACTCATGATTAGGAATATTCCCATTGTACTAGAGTTTGATGATGTATTTCCAGAGGAATTTCCGGGTCTTCCACCAAATCATGAAGTTGAGTTTTCAATAGAACTCATACCGGGTGCTTTACCTATTTCAAATACACCTTATAGAATGGCCCCAATTGATTTGCAAGAATTGAAGAAGCAAATCCAAGAGAATCTTGATAAGGGGTTCATACACCCTAGTGTGTCACCTTGGGGAGCACCTGTTCTATTTGTTAAGAAGAAAGATGGATCAATGAGACTCTTCATTGATTATCGAGAACTTAAAAAGATCACTATCAAGAACAAATATCCTCTCCCGTGCATTGATGACTTATTTGAACAACTACGCAGAGCTCAATACTTTTCCAAGATTGATCTTCGTTCAGGGTATCATTAATTAAGGGTCAAAATGGAGGATATACCAAATACGACTTTCCGAACAAGGTATGGACACTATGAATTTATAGTGATTCCATTTGGTCTTACTAATGCCCCTGCTATCTTCATGGATCTGATGAATAAAGTCTTTAGAGACTATCTTGATCAGTTTGTGGTACTCTTTATAGATGATATTCTTGTATATTCAAAGAGAAAGTAAGAACATGAAGATCACTTGAGAATTGTATTGGAGACCCTGAGAAAGGAGAAGCTTTATGCCAAATTTACCAAGTGTGAATTTTGGCTTCAAAAAGTTGATTTTTTGGGTCACATAATCTCAAAATAGGGGATATTTGTGGATCTAGTAAAAACAGAGGTTATCGAAAGATGGTCGAGACCAACAACAGTAACCGAGATCCGAAGTTTTCTTGGTTTGGCTGGATATTATCGACGTTTTTTGAAAGATTTTTCATGATTATCTAATACACTCACCAAGTTGACTTGTAAAGAAGTTATGTTGGTTTGGATGGAGGAATGTGAAGATAATTTCAAGGAGTTGAAAAGAAGGTTATCCAGTGCACCTGTGCTCACACTGCCTTGTAGTGGAGAAAGGTTTGTGATCTATAGTGATGCATCCAAGAAGGGATTGGGGTGTGTTCTTATGAAAAATTATATGGTGACAGCTTATGCCTCACGACAGTTGAAAATCCATGAGCAAAATTACCCAACTCATGATTTGGAGTTAGCTTCGGTAATATTTGCATTAAAGATTTGGAGGCATTATCTTTATGGAGAAAGGTGTGACATTTATACTAATCATAAAAGTTTAATGTATATTTTCACACAAAAGGAGCTGAATATGAGCCAATGAAGATGGTTGGAGCTGATTAAGGATTACGACTGCTCAATTCATTATCACCCTGGGAAAGAAAACAAGGTGGAAGATGAATTAAGTCGACAAGACCATGCCAGTTTATCCATGATGAGGATCACCAAAGATCCAATATTTATGGATTTACAAAGGAAAGATCATGGAATTATAATGAAAGGGGAAAAATCGTATCTTTCTCAAATGAATGTTCAACCATATTTACATGATAAGATTAAAGAGGCACAGAAAGAAGATGTAGAGTTACAAAAGAAGGTGAGAAATGTTTCTGAATTCAACATTGATTGTGATTGGATAATAATGTTTAGGAATTGGGTTTTTGTTCCTCCCATCCCCGAATTAAAGAAGGAGCTGCTGGATGAGGCTCATAGTTCTTCATTCTCTATTCATCCTAGAAGCACGAAGATGTATAGGGACCTGAAAGAGTACGTCTGATGGGATGGCATGAAAAGATAAGTTGCTGAATATGTCTCTCGATGCTTGGTTTGTCAACAAGTTAAAGCTGAGTGACAGAAGTCTAAGGGGATGTTACAACAATTACCCATACCCAAATGGAAATGGGAAAACATCACTATGGACTTTGTCACAGGACTTCCTAAAACATCCAAAGGCAATAATGCTATCTGGGTCATAGTTGATCGTCTTACAAAGTCTACACACTTCATTGCTATTAGAGAGGATTTCTCTCTGGATCAGCTTGCCAGGATATATGTAAATGAAGTGGTATGATTTCATGGAGTACCACTTTCTATTATATCTGATCAGGATCCGAGGTTTACCTCAAAGTTCTGGTGAAGTCTTCAGCATACTCTGGATACAGAGTTGAGTTTCAACAGTGCTTATCATCCTCAGACAGATGGTCAGTCTGAGAGGAAAATTCAAACTCTAGAAGATATGTTGAGAGCCTGCTCTATGGATTTCAAAGGTGGTTGGGATCAACACCTACCTTTGGTGGAATTTTCCTATAATAATAGCTTTCACTCCAGTATTCAGATGGCTCCTTATGAAGCTCTCTATGGAAAGAAATGCAGGACTCCAACTTTCTGGGATGAAGTTATGGAAAGAAATCTATTTGGAATTGATCTTGTTGATGAGATGATAGAAAAGGTCCGATCTATTCAACAACACATAAGAGCAGCTCAGAGTCGAAAAAAAAGTTATGCCGACAACTGAAGAAAATACTTAGAATTTGAAGTGGGTGATAAAGTGTTATTACTAATATCTCCTTGGAAGAGAGTAATGAGATTTGGAAAGAAGGGAAAGTTGAGCCCTAGGTATATCGGTCCTTTCGAAATACAGGATCGTGTTTGGAAGGTAGCTTACGGATTGACGCTTCCACCGAATCTCTCTCAAGTTCACGATGTGTTCCATGTATCTCTCCTGAGAAAGTACATACCTGATCTTTCACATGTACTCAGCTCAGAAGTTGTACCGCTGGAACAAGATCTTTCTTATGAAGAACAGCCGATAGAGATTCTCGATCATAGTGAAAAAGTCCTACGGAACAAGAACACTCGCTTGGTGAAAGTTTTATGGAGGAACCACCAATTAGAAGAAGCTACATGGGAGCTTGAGAATATGATGAGGGAGAGGTATCCTCATCTGTTTGTTACAAGTGACGAATTTCGAGGGAGAAATTCATTTTAAGGGGGGTAGAATGTAACACCCGAGACTTTTATAAGAAATATTTTGTTTTTATATAAATCATCAAAGGAATCATTCAATACACACAACACTAGCTTGTCTTGCTTTACACACAATAATGATCTTCCTTGATAGCTTGCGTCGTACGCAATACCGAGTTTCAGTAAACAACGATATGCTATTAAAACCAGACGTTATGAATAGTAAT
Organism: Viscum album; assembly: GCA_963277665.1. Lineage (NCBI taxonomy): Eukaryota > Viridiplantae > Streptophyta > Magnoliopsida > Santalales > Viscaceae > Viscum > Viscum album. The sequence continues at coordinate 1,892,678,285 of OY728125.1, read as the reverse complement.
AACGACTTTATAAAATTTTGTAAATTTTATTTTTCAAAATGGACATCATTTTTGGATTCGGAATATTGAAATTATCCTAGGGTGAAATTTTGGTATTTTTCTGGAAACTTTCAATTTTTGATGAATAGTGAAAACACTGGGTTACTATTAATAAAAAACAGACTTTTTATTTAAATAATTATTTATTTTATTTAAATTCATTTTAGGTCAAAATTGATACATAATACCAATATAAGTTCAATGCAATTCATTGTAGTAATTTTATAATAATTTTAGATATATAAAAATTTTATTGAACTTTTCACTGTCTTTTACCCACCTCCTAGGAGAATTTTCAAATTTACATAAAACATAATTTTACCACTTCTATGAGTGGAATTTAAAAATTCCAAGAGACATGGTTGATGTCATTAAGTAAAATTTGGTTCAATGAGATAAAAATAATTTTTGGTGAATAATAACTTTTTACTTTTATTTACCACGGTTAAAAGTAAATATAGAAATTAAGGGTAAAAATGATATTATTATTACCCTAACACATGTAATATTTCTATTGGATAAGTGTAATTCGACAAAAAACAACCTTAGGAATAAAATATGACCATTTAGGCCCACTTGGATTAGATTAGGACATTTATCAATAATTTATTTAAAGAAGGGTTAAAATAGTTAAAATAAATGTTTATTAAGTAAATATTTTTTAATACAGGGTTATACATAAAATAAATTAGACTATAAATATTAATTATAAAGATAAAAATATTTCATACATAATGGTATTTTGTTTGTAATTTTTAGACATTAAATATTTTAATTTATTTATGACACAAAGATGATGCATTGATTATCTTATTAATGAAATATTGACATAATTCATGTTATAAATACCAAAATAAATGTAATTTTAGACTTTTTATGAATTCCACTTATTTTCTAGGTAAATATGACATGTTATTATTGATTTAATTATCTTTTTTCGAACTAATAATTCTATTATGATTTTCACAAAAATCAATTACTAAATAGTGTCAAAATTGACAAAAAATAGTGTTTAAAACAAATATTATATTATTAATTGTTATTTTATTCCTAAAAATATAAGGTTATGCCAAATGACTTAGATAAGGTTATATATATTAATAATAAACAACTTGGGGTTCTTTTGGCTTGTTATAGTAAGTTTATTAACCTTATAGTGTAAGAACACAAAAAGACACGGTAAAAGTAAAATTATCTAACTTAAAGTAAAATCTAAATGATAAGGTTAAAATAGAAAACTAAACTAGTCCAAATTCTATTTGATGAGAGTATTTCAACCCAGCCCCGCCTTAGCTTAAAAATAAATCAATTTGGAGCTATTGAAAGCCGAATATGGCTTTATAATAAAATAATATTTTTAGTTTTTCTAAAGGTGCCCCCCTCCTCCCTTATAAAAGGGCACCTCCTCCCTCTCTTCCTCACACCACTTTGAGCCTTCAAGCTTTGCCAAACCCTTCCAATTTCTCCTCTCCACTTCCCTAGAAACATCCTAGAGGTCATGGTTATCTTCAAATATCAATTTTAGTGCCCCAAAAGGAGGTCTCAAAGAAGCGCTTCAAAGAAGAGGCAATGTCCGTTACCGATTCTTTCAACTTTATTTCTTCTTCCACTTATTCTTATTTAGTTGTTTCATTTTGAATTAATAAGATAAGTATAACTCATATAATGATATGTTATTATAAGTATGAAACTACCCTATTTCATCGTCTATCCATCCTACGGAAAATGAAATCATAGCGCATGCGTACGTACAGAATACCGTCTCCACGCCGTGGTGTAATCTATTTTCCATCACCACCTTACTTGGATGGGTATAATGGTGTAAATAATTAATATATATGATTATTTTAAATTGATATTGATTCTTAAATATTATACATACACTCCAATACAATTCCAGGATCATGGGAACGATATCATCGCTCGTGCGTACGTACGGAATACCGTCTCCACAATGTGATGCGACTCGTTCTACATGATTTTCACTGCATAATGATTATATAAATGAATTGAGTGAATAAATATGATATATATTACACTAATACCATTTTAGAAATGAGGTATCTATAACCTAGAAAGAAGAATAAGAATTTATTCGACAAAACATGCATAAGAACAAAAAGTAATAAACACTCGAATAACAAGTAGCAATGAAATATTACTAATAATAAGCTAAGAATATGACCATATATGATATCATAACAATGAGTATGATTCTGGAATAAGTCAATGACATTATTTAAATCATTATACAGGAGGTTCAGACACTTACGAAGCAAATCAGACCTATGGTAAGGGAAATATCACAATCTCATTTTTATCCGAGATTGTTTATTCTTTGGAATTTACAAGGGTGTATTTTATCATGCACATCCATGTTTCCTCAATATGTAATATTATTTACATTCACTTACAATTTTTTAAATCCAATTTTACCCTTTGGTGAGTTTTTAGTAAAAGATATGAAAGGAATCTTTTGTCATTCTTCGTACGAGGTACTTTTTGGCTTTTCCGACAAAAGTACGAGAAGAATGTTTTTTTAACTTATACGACATGAATGGATTTTTAAAAAATTATTTCCAAGAAGATTAATTTACAAGTTTTCAAGTTTATTTTTAATCAACTTCTTTTAGTTTAGAATTTTATGACATGTTAATAAAGGAAAATTGTTTTTGAAGTAAAAAGGATATTTTCCTCAAGAATGGAGTTCAAGTGTTTTATCAAAATTATTTTCCATATATGATAATATAGGGTTATGTTTCTATCCCTATTATTACATTGATTTGATTATGTTGTGATGGAATTATTTTTATCAATTCCTTTATCTTATATGAATTGTTTTATGATGTCACGATGTTTAAGAATCCCATTTTTATTACATGGGTTATACTATGATATATGGTTTATGATTTTGTGGAACACATAAGAATGGTATCATTATGAGATGGGTGGGACCTATATATCCCTCCAATGCATTGGGTAAAGATTTTATATCTCATGAGATAGAAATGGATGGAAGATCAGGTTAAACCAGTTCAGTGAAATAGGACTTAAACGAGGAATGAACTCATTTCAGAAATGGACTTTGTCCACTAAGATAGTCTTTGCAATGAGTCTTGACTAAAAAGAAATGATTATCTAAGATTATGTGCATATGCCAAAAAGTTTCATGTTTTAAGTTATGATTATTGTGATTACATTTCACTACCATGATTTATCCCATGTTATGAAATTATGATCTCTTTTGCAGGTTAAGATTTCCAAAATTTTATGTCCTTATGAATATGATGTGATTGATGTTTCTTTTGTTTACCCTTACAGAGGATTTGAGATCACCCTTTTGTATGTTTTCTTTCCCCAGGTCAGGAAGAAGGTTATTAAGTAAGATATTCCAAAAGGGACTATAGATATGATGAAATAAATTGGAGAAAGTGTAGATGCCTTATGAACTAGTTGTTTATGTTTCCCAGTTTCTAAAGACACTATACCTAGACGGTCCTTTCATGGTTTTGTTATATGTTGTAATAAGTGTACTTCAATTTTGAAGTACTAAAAATGTATGTAAAGTATGGGTCGTTATAATTTTCATTCAAAAACAGTTCTTATAAAACATTCTTTAGTTTCCTTTAAAACACTCAATATTAAAATAAAACAAGATTATAAAAAAGTTTTTTGAGAGATAACTTGAGGTAAATGATCAGACAATGAACATTACGATCATGAATAAACCAAGAAAAAAAATTCAGTTTTGCATATCGGAAAACAAAACTAGCACACATAAGTTATACTGGGATAAAATTATGTAACTACTAAAGATACTAAGTCATATCGTTGTCTATTTGTATAAGGCAAAAATATTAGCCACACATGAAAATGATCACATATACATAATCTATAGTCATGCATCACCATCTAAAAATGTGAAAATTCCAATAAACTAATCCAACCATGGTTACCATGTGATATATTTTCCCAAAAAAATTCTACCACAATATGACCCCAGTTTAATAAAACATGATCAGAATTTAATAAAACATTTCCACATGTAAATAAATACCTATCCCAGGCTTGAAAAACCTTTTTATAGTCAAAACCATCATTGATTAATTTCATTAATCACAATATATGTATAATTTTTTTAATGTAGATTAAATTTTAAAACTATTTTCCATGCCAAAAATGATGAATTCAGACAAAATAACATTTATAAGTATTAATTCATTCATTTTCACATGCTAAAAAAAGGGAAACAATATAAAACAATGTATTCTTTGAGAAAATACTACTTTATATCAACACTTACCTAACCACCGGTGGAAACTTGTTCACCTTAACAAATAGTGAAACATAATGAAAATATATGGTCATAATGAACCTGAATATATAAGAAACAATATCAGTTCCCCGCTAAAATCCTAGTTCTTTACGAGATTTCACCATATTGATATAGAATCACCAAGTAACAAAGTGGATAACCTCATATAGTTCCAATGAATACTTGGGGGAAGGTAATTAGAGATTGAGATGAGATTTGTGTTAAAAGAAACCAAGGGTATCATGGCAATTTTATATTTTAAAGAATCTCATATAGTTTTCAAGGTTATAAAATATTTATGATAACCATGTAGTTTCTACTTCCCCTTGACAACCAAAGAACATGGGTGCTTGGTAATATTTTTAGGTTAGAAAAATCATGCATAATCTATGAAACAACCTCCAAAACCAAACCCAACCATCGATATAGTTTAAATTGTAATGATACATGGATTAAAAAATTGTACTCAAACCATGAAAAACACCACTAGAGTAAATAGATCCATATAGTATAGTTAGAACATGGTTACTACTAATCCATCATAGACCATGTGCCTTTTATGTTTGTCATAAGACACCAAAATCTTGACCCTAGATTCCCAAAAGTATTTAGAAACTCATAAGAGAAAAAATAATCCAAAAAACACATGTTAACCAGAGATCGTCACACTTCTCAACTATCCCCTTTATTTTCAAAAAGTAAAAAAATAGAGAGAAAACATTAATCATACAATATAGTCTAAGTAAAATTGAAATAATAAACTTCATTTTTTTTACTTTGATACCTTCCCTATCGAATATATGTCCCATTATGATTTTACCTATTCCATTATATTTTTATATTTTAACCATGTCTTAGGTAATCAACAATAACCCCAAACCATACTTACCTTTTTTTCTTAATTGATAATTTCTAAAAAAACTTAAAAAATCATTCATTTATAATTTCATTTAATAGAAATTAAAATATCCCACAAAACATAGTTTATAAAAAAATGAATAATATAAATTTTAGTAATTTCTCTTAATATTTTATTCTAATGATCCCTATCCCATTTTAATCTAAATGTTTTTATGATTATAAATGTTTTATTAATTGTACATAAAATATAATCTTCCAATATATATTTTTTAATATGAAAAAATTCTTCATTTTCTTAAGTTGTAAGTAAAATTATTCATCTATAAATTTATAATATATAAAATAAACTTCAAATATTTTGAAAAAAACATAAAATATAAGATATAAAATGATATTACCAAATTTGAATATAAAAAACAAAACAAAATAGTTCCTTGGTCAAAGTTAATTAAATATAATTACATTACCACTACTTTGGATATGGATTATGTTTAGTTATCTTCCTAAGTATTTTTGTCTCAAATACTTTACATTCATTTTGGAACTAATATCAATTCTTTGTTACCGTTATAAATTGGTTTCATAAAAATAATTATGCAAAACCTTATGATTCCAAAACTTATAGAGTTAAATAAAAACCAAGGACTTCAAAATATTTTTATGTTAATTATAAAAGACTAAGTGAAGATGAAATGAAATTATAAAAAATTAAGGTGAAACAATAGATAAGAATAAAAATGTAAAATTATATAAAAGTAAATCATTGTTATCCAAACAATAGTACCCTATAATTTACTTATGTTTGTAATGTAAAAATAAAGAACCATTTTATCATGGAATTAATAGGATATAAATATTGATATATAAAAAATGAATGTTATTTTATGAAATTTAGGGTTGATTTTAGTTTATAGAATATGGTTCCAAAAAATATTCTAAATTAATTCTCATATCATCCATTAAATTTTTCAGTAGATAAAAAATAATACTATATGAAAGTAAGACAACTAAAAAAGAAACCCACCTTACAGAATGTATTTACCATATAGGCTAAAACATTAAACTTATTAGAACATAAAAAATTATAAGATTAAAAGTAATCATAGAGTCTTATAAATTTCCAAAAATTATAATTTAGATATAGGTGTTCAGTTTCTTCATAAATATGAAATCATTTTATAGAAATCCAAAACTACACAACCTAATGGTTTTAGTAAAGTGATATTTTCCACCCATATCTTATGATTTATTTGGTTCTCAATATCAATAAGTTACATTGAGAAATATTGTTTATATTTTATATAATATATAAAATTATACAATAGAAACTTATTTCTCTAGTTTCTTCATATTTGATATTTAGTAATTAATGGTAAACTACCCATCACAAAGTAATTAAAATTTAGTGTCCCCTTCTGGTGATTTCATGAATTAATATGAATTTTCATTCAATTAATATTATTTGAATAATTTTTTCCAAATTATTTACTTTTGGGGGTAAATTTGGAAAAAACTTTCACCAAACTATCTTCTTATAGAATACTCTTAACCACTACTATCTTATCTCCAAAAAATGATACAATCATGAGCAATTTCTCCTAATTTATCTTCAAGATAATACTTACTAAATCAAAAAACAATGATATTGGTTTAAAATCTTCATTCATTAACTTGGATAAAGGTAATTTTGAATTTGAAATATCAAAATTCTTTTTGGTATCCTTTCTTTATGTTTTGAATATTTCATGAATTTTTTTGATAATATTTCTATGCCTTAACAATATTTCACTTAGCTTGATCATTTTTATAATAATTGATTTATTTTCCCAATATTTATCACTAATTTTCTATCTTTTCAAGGTTAAGATAATAATCCTAATTATTTGATTAAAATTAGTTATTTTTATCACAATAATTATATGAAAATTTAATATCTTAATAAATTCTATTAATTTAATTCCCGTTATAATATTTTATTATATTGCACTCTAGAATAGAAACTAATATTATTTAATATAGTATCACTAAATAAATCCATCTTTCAATATAAAAAAATAAATATTGACAAAATCTCTAGGTATTATTTATATCCCTAAAAAATTCTATTTCATTTCTCATAGATGATTTAAAATTCTTATTTTTCTTCTTCAACCATGGAAAACATGGTATAATGTTCTCTTATTTCATATATTTGAAACATATACTATATTTTGTTTATTAAATTTTTTATTTCAATTTAATTTCATTTTTTATCACACTAAAAGTTATTATTTCCAATATATCTATTCATTTTCCAAGTTAATTGATATTTCTTTCATTTTATATATTCCTCACAACTATTACTAGAATATAAATTAGTTGTCCCCCATTTTGAAGGAATATTTTTAGAACTTAAAGATATGATTCCCCATACTCTCACTCATATATCTAGAGATAATGTACTAGTATTACACATATTATATGATAGAAATTGATATGAGATAATTATAATTTTTTACGGTATTTCCAAAAACTAAACATTACATTTAAAAAATAACAGCAAAATTCTAAACCCCCATTGATCATTGTACTTAGAGAATACCTATATAAATGTATTATTTCACATTATTTATTAAATATCTCCAACAAATATCATGATCACATGATATCCTTATTGAAACAGCGTACTTAGTATGACTCTTCAATGTATGAAAAATGGAAATAAAATGGGTTGGATCAAATGAACAATAACAGAAAAACTTATCATTGAGGAATAAATGGTTAATAATAATTATATGATACAATTTTTTCATGGTAGAAATATCATATTAAAAATAATATAGAATCATAATATTTTCCCATAAGGAATGATATAATCACATACAATATCAATGTATCATACATATATAATGGAATAACAAAATAGACACAAGAGAAAATATTAACCAGACATAGAGAATGACATAAACATGTGGAAAAGAATTGAAATGTATTTTAATCATATGTATTAGAAATCATAAGATTATAAACATATGTAACGACAATAAAGTCCACAAATAGACTTGTGAACATAGATAACAATAATAATTTTTATACACAAATATGTGAACAAAGCTAAATGGAATAATGTACTCACACAATATTGTTAACAAAGTAGTCATTATTCAAGTATATAGAAAACATATGAATGAGGATGCAAAAATTCATATCTATATAAAAAATTCTAAAAAAAGTTCCCACTATTATATCCATCCATAAACATATTAACAAAGAAACATGAAATAGTATCCACATAAGATACTTTGGGAAAATATAACAACAATCATGTCCATACAAAACGTCATTACCACATTAAATATAAAAATTACCCAATATCAGTCTTGGTGTTACCTAGTGGTATAGGCTCCTAATTAGACTACATTCTAAGAGGATCAAACCCCACTAGCCTTTGCTTAGAAGATTTATTGGTGGATGTCATTGACAGTGGGACCATACTACAATTTGGGTATCTAGGGGGTGGGGGGTTTGAAACTTAGCATTGAAGATAGGATGAGAGATATATATGATCGTTGGTATTAAGGGGTTACTATAAAGGTATCTTTGGCATGTAGTTACAAGGCCTTTGTGGAGACCAATGATGGGAGAGAAATGAGGCATCTAACGAAACAGTAGGAGTATCAACCTACAGACAGTGACATCTGGTAGTTCATCAGCATGGGGATTTTCAAAATGGTTCACTAGGGCTTGTGGGTTGGTGTTGATATATGGAGAATTTTATCTAGGATGCACAAGTAGCGACAACCATGATAGGATGCACGGATGGGGTTGACAAGGATATGGGTCGATGCTGAACAATAAGGTTTCATAGGCAGCGGTGAAGGGCTACATAGGTGATGTGATGGAAAAGCTACAGATTAGTTATAAATGGAACATATAATGGGTCTCTGTGATCTGGTATATATATGTGGTATTCAGAACTATATATGTATATTAATTAGGGATTCATGTTTGGGCTATCCCTTGGGGGGATATGTCCTGCCATCCAAGCGTGTGGGTGATGTGTTAGTGCGTTTGATGTAATTGTACCCCCAAATAACCTACTATTTAAAACATTACCCAAATAATAGGAGGTATATATTGGATTCACCCATTACTAAATGATAAACCCTAGATATGTGTTAAATATAATTTCAATCATACAACTAATCACAAATAACTTAATGAAATAAAATGGGATATATATCATTTTTGTAAGGTATAATATGACTCCAAGAATTTAATAAATTAAGAACAATAATTCATTCCCCCAAATGAGTATATCAAAAGATAATTTGGATGGTCATTCATGAAACATTAATAAATTATAGGTATATCTTTTTGAGATAGAGAGTGATATGGTAATGAAATATTAGGATGGGTTTTTATTTAACATTTTTAATGCTGTCATAAGAATAGAAAATATGATTAATTTTAAAAATTATCATTTGAGATGTTTGAAAGAATAATTGTTAAAAAATTATAAAAATATAAACCATAACAATGGAAACTTTAAATTAAATAATTTTCACATAATGAAATATAGAAGATATAAAATATAAAAAGTGAATTGAAATTAATTTTTAGGATTTCTAGGATGTTTTATGAAAAACTCTAATTGATGAAAAGTTATAATTTTTTTGGAAAATATATTAATTGAAATATGAATATTATTCAAGATAAATATTATTTGGATTTCATAATAAGATACAAAAACATTGATTATGAGAAAAAATATTTACATGGAAGAGTAATTGAAAACCAAAAGTGTAAGTTTTATTCTTAAGAACATCACGTTTTATGATAAATGAAATTTATCAAAGTGGAATAATTTTACTTGAAAATTAAATTTCCATAGAGGGAAAAATAAATTAAAATTTAAAATATTGTAATTTCATAATATTAAAAAAAATTAATGAACGTGTAAATGAAGAATTATTTTAACCCAAAAAAGTAAAAATTATGTGAAAAAACCCTTACATTTTTAATGAATTTTTATTTTAATAAAATAAATAATTTCTAAAATAGTGACAATAAAAATTGATTTAGAAAAACCATGAAATCAGGGAGATTAATATTTATATAGGAAATTAAAATCGATGGATGAAAAATGATATCTTTCAGAATGTGTTTAAAAAATATTATAATGTTATGAAATGAAATTGAATTAATAAAAAAAACACATACATTTTTTTCCATTTGAATTAAAATACATTAAAAGAGAGAAAATTAAGTAGAAATTAAAATAATATTATTACTAGGATATTATAAAAAAACTCTCAATGAGGGATTATATATTCCTTGAATAATTGTATTCAATATGAGACATGTCTCAAAGAAGGAAAATTGTGATGAAACACCATTACCTAGGTTTCCTTGGTTAAACATGTCATAAAATGTTGAATAATAGTTTTTTTATTATCTATATATATAATAACTATATTTATATTTATTTTACTTCATACCATTAATTCATTATATTTTATTACCTATTTGTTATTTTTTGTTTGTAAAATTATAGTATATAGGTTTTAATTATTATTTTGTATTCCATGACAACTTCAGTAAGGAGGTTTAAATACTTGATCTTTGATCATTTGATCATGAACATAAAATATTCATGGAGATCATGTAGTTTTCTTTGAAATATCTTTTAAGCCTAATTATTGTTCTAGGGAAACTCTAGAGATGGTTCAAAGAGAGTAGTTAAAATCTATATTCTATGAAATTTGTTTGAAATATAGGAGATTTTTATTAAGGAATAAAATTATATCAATTTACATTATAAAACTAATAATTTTTTTGAATTCATAATTATTATATGATATTACGATTATATAATTTCTCTTAGTCATCCATGATATAAATATTATAAAATTATTTATGTAGCTGGTAGAACCAACCCATATAATAACAAATTGGAACTACTAAATGAGTAGAAATATGTTATATTATTATAATATTATAACTTTTAGGTAATACCAATGATTTTAAATATTTTTCATTAATGTTCTAAATTATATTTAATATGTTTTTGATATATATTATAATGAATAATGATAAAGAATAAACTAAAAGTTTTATTTAATACTTGAATCTACTCTGAGAGAGCTATTAAAAATTAAGGAGTTGGGACTCATTATTCTGACCGTAATTTATTGAATGTGATATATTATTATTATAAATTTAATTTTGGTTTATATTAAATTTTAATATGTCATATTTTTTTATGATCTTTGCAATATAAGGTTTATTTTATAAGTGATATTAAGTGGAATTTTTCTATATACCCATTCCTTAAGGAGTAAAGAATGTAATATCTCATCTATAATGGATTAAAATAATAAGAAATGGAGATAAGACAATTTCATGTCTATAATTACCTAATACACTCATTTATGGATATATTTTCATGATATTTTAGGCCTTTATGACTTAGTGAAACCCATTTTTCCCATTTTACCATTATCTTGTTAACATAAGTTTTATCAGTGGGGATAAATCATTTATTTTCTTTAAAAAATGTTTCACCCATTTTGGAATGTAAGGAATTTAATTGGAAATTTTAATTAGATATGGTTACATACCCTTCACCAACCATGGGATTTATTTTTTCTAAAGTAGACCAAAAGTGAGATACGTTATCAACCTTCCAGATCAAATAAAAAACCATCTTTCATCTTGGAAATGAAGAGCTCTATCTATGTGTAGTATTATTTATATTATTAGGGCTACCATTGCTTATAATATAGTGTAATACTTTATGGTTTATAGATGGAACATGTGGTTGATCTAGAGTTTAAATTTTTATATTAATTTTTTTGGATTAATAGTATCATCGTGTGGAAAATAGTTACACTTCCTTGGAAAAAATATTATAAACCTCTTTCCAATGACGACATTGGTATCAAGAGAATTAATCTATTTAATAATTATATTTACGATCATTTCATATGGAACCTGATAAATAAAAGATCTAAGGCCTTGGAATTTCTCAAAAATATGTTTCCGTGGAGATTGATGTTGGGTACTACTACTTATATGGGATCATCACTTCATCGTGTTATAAAGAATACCTATTCTAATACTATGGGATGATCAAGATTGATTTAGAGAAGGTATTATAATATAACGTTCTAGACATATATCTGGATAAGATCTCCCTTGTTCACCAAATTTCATCCCCGGGATTACTCTTTATATTCTAAGATTTCAATTTAATACTTCCATGATAACCATCCTCTGAATTTATAGTTGAGGATTAGTGAAATCGTCAATAATTATACCGTATATCCCCAGGAGGTTCTGCTCATATGGGAACTAGTGAAAACTGATATTCTCATTAGATGATAATATTATTAGTCTACTTCACTGGGTTCCAATCATGATTTAAAATGAATTAAATGATTCAAAAAGGATTCTTTTAGTCCCTTGATATAGAATCTGATATGGATATTATCAACTAATCATATTACTACAAACTCATTTTTACTAAGCCTATGTATTTCTCTCAATTCTAGGTGTCATATATGTAAAAAAAATTGGGAAAACACTAATAAATTATTAAATAGTTACACCATTGTTTTAGATATCTAGAATTAAATCTTAAATCTATTCTAACAACCCACGTTGATGATTAAATTTATTAGTTCGATTCTTAAATGTGGAACTGGTGATATTTCATGAAAACTCGTTAGTCTTCTTCATGTTGAAGTGGCCAAAATGATTCATCTAATTTGGTATGGATATAACATGCTGATATACTATAATATTCCTTTTAGCATCCAATCATCCATTATTGGTATCGTGTTTTCCATTATAAAATCAAATTTTCTTCAAAATGATTTTTGTGATAGTAGAATCCATGATTTTACTATTCTTAGAAGACTTAGTATTGTGGGTAATTTCAAGCTGCCTACTGGTAATTTTAATGTTCTTCGATAACCCCCTTTTTAGTTATGGATTAAAATAAATTTATATGGAGCTTCAAAAGGAAATATCGGCCCCGTTGGATGTGGTGTTGTTTATCATGATCAAAATGGTAGAATACTTGAATGTTTTTTTTGGATAATGTGGTTTGGAAATGTTTCTAAAAGTTCAGATTATTAGAGTGATCCAAGAGGTTTCAATTACTAAATCCAAAGTATTGAATACTTTCTGGCTTGAAAGTGACTTCATTGCTATTTTTTCATTCCATTATGAATGTACTGTAGTATCTCTCATGGTGGCTCCTAGATCAATGTATTAAATGTATGAGATTTCTCTCTAGTCTCAACTACATCATCACACATTCTTATTGGGAGGAGAATCGGGTGGTGAACGAGATTGAAAATAAAGGTATTTATAATAATATTATATGGATGGATGGTATTGCTTCTAATTTTATATCTCTTTATGATAGAGATTTTATAAAAATCCTTTCCTTCAAGATCATGTAGTTCATTGGATTTTAATAAATATGCCTTCACCACTTTGTTTAAGAAACCGTTTTAAAAAAACAGATGTTTATTCATAGAAATGAAATTTATACTGTTACCTAATTTATATATTTTGAACTCATATATTTAGTTTATTTTATTTTATTAAATTTTAAAAATTGATATTTTTTCTAATATAAAAACATGTAAGTTGGGAAAATAGTTTTTAGGAAAAAAATAGTTTTTAAGTAAACATAATTTTTTTAAGTAAAGAATTATTTTATTCCTATTCCATCCTAGGAAATGATAATTAGAGGAAGTGTAATTTATTTGATTATATATATAATTATGAAATTATGTAAAATTATTCTAAAAAAGAGATCATTTTAATTTATCAAGATAAAAAAAGACAACACACAAGAAAATAATTATTTCTTAAACAAGTCTTTTTATAGTCAAATAAATTTTTCTTTATTTCAAATATATCTATAACCAATAACTTTATTATTAATAAATTTTATATAAAAATTGAATTTTATTAAATTTAATACTTTGAATATAATAAATCTATCTTTTATATTAAAATATATAACATATAATAAAATAATTATTTTGAAAAAATATTACTGTTTTCCATAAATAATTATATTAGTAGTATATATAGTCATTTAAATACTTGATGGATGTCATTAGTTTATTTTTATAATCATTTTTGAATTTTTTAATATATTTTATTCATATCATTTTTCAAAATTAATAAATATTACAAATTGTTTTTTCATTATAATCAATGGTATTTTCAAAAGTGAATTGTAATAATCATTTTTTATTAAAAATAATTCATTTGAATTAAAAAAAAAATTAGTATTGAAAAAATATATATTTAAAATAATAATAATATTTATATATATTTATTGCATGCATGTAATTATAAACTACTATATTTTTTACTGGTAATATACTGAATTAAAATACACCCTTTAATATTGGTAATATAATTGATATATTACACCCAATACATCCTAAAAAACCATTCCATTCTAGCTTCTCAAAGCACAATTCATAATCCTATAGTTTTCATTTGTGATTTTACTACATTCATTATATTTTCATGATGGTTTTTTCAATGTAGGTTTATTTCTTACAATGGTGATTTTTGAAGAGTGAGGTTGATCCATGGGATTTCTTACTTATTTAATTAGATTTTTTCTTATTTATAATCAAATATAATTCATGAAATTGTAAATCATGTAATCATCCATGTTCTTTAATACGTAGTTTCCGGTAGAGATTTTGTAATACCATATTATGATTATATGAAATATTGTTAGTTTGATTATTATCTTGTATAAATGACATTATAATCATGTTAGAATATTTTAATAGAACATAAAATCATATTTTTGAATGATAGGCATATGGTTCAATAAAGAAAAATGTGTCTTAAAACCCAGGGTATTCGAATGCTCTGAACGTTGATACAAATGAAACATCATTTTTGTGTCTCTATTTCTCAAAAAATATATTAAGTTTGAACTCATATTCAATGAGAGTTAAAATTAAATTACTTATTCTTAGATTCATTATATTCTGGTTAGGGTCAACAGTTTTCAACTTTCACTCACATTATTTGGGTAAAAATCGTTAATATTCTCTAAAATTTTCCCTTTTGATAAAATTTTCTCACCAAGGTATTTTGGATTTTTGAAGATTGTATTAAGTCATATATTCATTATAAAAATAGTTTATCTAGGTTAAAAGTCAAAACTTTGAGATACTACAGACAATATACCTCTTTTCCTCTTGTTGTTTTGATGTTCTGAAGTGAGTTTCGTCCAATTTCTTCCAAGTTCTCTATGTTCATGAAGAAAAATTCCTATAAAAATTCCTTTTGATAACACATAATAAATTATTCATCACTTAGAAATAATGTTCAAATTCATCACATTTATCTTGAGTAAAATTAGAAACTGTGTTTGGGCATAAATTTATAGTTTTTATATGAAAAATATTGTTCTATACTCCATTATTGAACACATATTTTTCCATATTCACTCTCCAATATTTATAATCATCACCAATAAAAATAGTTGTTCAATTATGGTTATTATTATCAATAAATCTAATAGGTTTTTTCATCATGTAAAATATAGATCTTTACATTTTCAAAACACTATGTAAGTAAACTAATATATGTTTTAATAAACTGATGGAAAATATAAATAACAAGAGACGATCTACGACATAAAATATTTATTGGATTTCAAGAAACTCACATTGATTAAGAATATTTCCCTAGATAATACAATGTTCAAAACTATAAGAGGGGTATTAATTGTAATAAAATATAAACATATAATTTCTTTCACATTATGTATTTAGATGATCATATTTTTCATGTTATAATCAAATCAATGTATTAAAATCATATGCTTACAACTACTAAAATAAAAGTGTAAGTTAAAATATTGGAATATAAATAAAATCTAATAAATGTAATAATGTAGTAAAAAAAGAAAAAAATAACATAAAAACACATGGAATTTTGAATAAAAATCCTAAAACTTATGAATGATATTATAAAGAGATACACATCTAATATAGGAATTATTTTTTTAAACAAAAGTGGCAGTTAGTTTGATAAACTAAATCAAGGTATTATAGTATCACATAAAATATGTTAGACATATACTTATTAGAAGGTATTATGTTTCAAAACAAGAAAATATTTGATTATTGATCTATAAGAAGTTATCAATGTTCTCTAACCTTATGCTTCTCTTTGATATCCTCAAATGGTAGCATATCCAATCAACTAGACATCACTGAACAAAATATTTTAGAAGATACAAACTTTATATATTGAACATAATTGATATCTAAAACCAAAATTAGTAAAGATTCCATGCCTAGAGGCTCCTTAATCACTCAGTATTGTAATATTAATAATTAAAATTAAATATAATATATTTTATAAAAAAATTATCAACAAAATATATTATAAAACACACAGCAAAAGAAAGGATTACATTCAGAAGGGTTCAAGGCATTATGATGGTGAAAACATCAAGACCACTATACGTGAGATCATTATAGTTCAACTCTATTTTATGTTCCGATCCATGAACCCCACATTAAAATTTATAAGAGTTTCATTAATGGAATCCAATAGTTAAATTTTGAGATCATTAGTTAATAATATCATATTGTATAAGAACCAATATTTTATTTGAAGCATAAAACCTTTTAATTTTTTTAATCCTTCCTTTTATCCTTTTAAATGTTCCATATGGGTTGGATAATGGTTTATGATCATATAGGTATTGTTCATATCCTAGAGCTCTAGATTTTGGAGGAAACAAATGGACTACACGGTTAGTATAAATTGTGCATCCCAGTCTGCACGGTTAGAAAAACCATATGGTGTATTATAAAGCTCTATAGAGTGGTGTTCACCAAAGAGACAAACTATTTCTAACCATGCACTTCAACCCATCTGTGGTTTGTTCCTTGGGAAGATGGGTATGCACATAAAGATCATGGATAGACAAAATTTTCTCCTCTAATTGTGAATGCCACTATCTTTGGATAGTATTTGGTGCATGGTTTAGCCAACCTTGCTGCCAAACCATACACCTCTTTAAATTTTGGGTGAAATGAACCTATTTACCTTCTCTTTTATATATCAACAGTCCTATTTTATTTCTTCCTCTAGAGAACAAAATCCCTCCTTCTCTCCCATTAATATTCTCCCATGGCGTAACCTATGTCCCTTGATATCTTTCTCATCTGACCTCCAAATTAATGTACATCTATCATGTTGGATAACCACTAGTAATGTATCTCATCTGTCCTCAAAATTAATATCCATCTATAATCTTGGATATCCACTGGTAATCTCTATAAACATTTATCTCTTTTATTCATTTTTATCTCCCTCGATGAAACTATTTTGGTGTGAACTCATATGCTCTATTTTTATAACAACTCTGATCTTTATTTTATCTTTAAGAATGTTTTATTATATAAAATTTCACTCAATACAAATCTTAATATTGAGAGGTATAGTATCTTTTTTGGATTTGGAACATGAAATCACAACTTTAAACATAAAACACAATATCATTATTGAAAAATTCTTTTACATGACCATAAAATTCCTTCGTACTTAGCACTGGATGGGATAACCTGAGGACAGACATAAGAAATGGGTTAGCTATAAAGCCTAGTAAGGGAGTAAATAAGAAATTAAATAAAGAAGACAATAATTGTTAGAAAATATCCATATAAAAGGAACATGAATACAAATACATGATAAATCATGATATTTATAACATAGAAATGTGGCAGCAACACACAACATGATATTAGCATGAGTGAAGGATCATTACAAAAGGATTAACATGAGTAAACCCTTATTGTACAAGAATTAGAATGAGTAAAATCTCATCTTACATGAATTATAATGAGTAAACCATCATTTTACATGAACAATCATGATACTAAATATTACCCAATGCATTGGAGCGCTATCAGTGTACACCCTTCATAATCATTTTGTTTTCATGAATAAGTGTGCCACATAGATCATATAACAGGAATCAATTCAACATCATAGGTTATTTTATGATCAAGGAATGTTTAATAAATACACATAAGTCCCATATAAATAAGTATACAAGCATAAAGGTGAATACCCTTGATAGGGAAATGGGTATGCTATTCACTACATGATGACTTTTTCATTTAAAATTATAGTGCAATTTCGTCAGCATAACATCATCAAATAAAAATTTGTAAAATGGGTTGATGAGAGAGAAAGAGGACTCCCATCATTTATTCATGAAATGTAGAATAATTTGGATAGGTAATAATGTAACCAAACTTAAGCAATTGGAAATTAAAGTGAATATTATAATTGAGGTGCTTGATAAAAATATTAGAGAGAGAAATCCCATTTGAAATTTAGACATAGTAATGACATAGATAAGGGTCCAAATGGGAGAAGATAAATTATCCCTCATTAAAATAACCTAAAATTGATTGTAGGAAATTGAATATAAAAGGATTAAAATATAACTAATTTAAATTAAAAATACTATTTCAAATAAGGTTCTTGAATAGAAAATAGGGGAGGAAGGTGAGACTCCCCTACGAAATTTCAATATGGTAACAAGTGTTAATAATGGATCATGGATGGATTAATGAGAGTGGAAAGGAAGATATAATTATTTATAAATCAAATTTATAGTAAGTTTATTATGTATAAACATATCCCAATATATTAAAATTTAAATTAAAAGACATATCATAAAAGGAGTGCTTGATAAAAGAAAAGAGTGGAAGATCCCTTACTTTAATGTGTGACTCCAAAGGATTGGGGGAGGATTCTTGGGAGATTAAGGGAAAATTGGGAGGACTCTATGGAGTAGTGGGAAGAGTTTTTTCGAGATTTAGAGAGTTTTAGTGAAGTTAAATGGGAGCATGGGACGATTTATATAGGAAATGAGGTAGACTTTTTTTATTATTTTGGTTTTGGACACTACAGATTAAAATTTTCAAAACCATAAAAATTCCCATGTTTTATCCCCCTAATGTCAAGAAAAGGGGCGTGGAATAAATTATTTTATAAGTTAATGGGACAAATATATTAAAATATTTCCCTTTATTATGTGGAGGTGATTCACTCTCTCAATGAAATTATTTTAAAATCTTAAAATATTTTATAAGTTTTGGAGGATTCACTAAGGCTTTATAAAATAAATCAAATAATATTAAAATAACATTTTTTAGAGTAAAAAGACATATTTGTACTAATTCACCTTTTATATTATTTAATACATCATAATTTTGGAATTATTATGTCATAAAACACACAATATATTTATAGGGTTTTTAATTTTTACCCAAAAATTCTAACATCTCAGAAAATTCTGAAAAATTCACTGTTGGATAATTTTAAAATATTTATTACAAAAATAATATTCATTTTATCTAAATAATATCCTAAATATGTGAATTTTAACTTTTAAAATAAAAACATACATTGATTGAAAATCAACAGGTTTTGATAAAATAGTTTTAAAATCCTAATAAAAATTACTTTTGACTTCATAAAATTATGTAATCATTTATATTTAATAAAATTTATTTAAAAATAAAATTTTATTAAAATTTTATTTACTTTAAAAATAAATTAATTCAACAAAATATATTTTTTAATTGAATTTGAATATTGACAAAAAATACCACATTTACAATGTAACAATAATTGGAAGAAAATATATTCACTATTATATAAAAAATAATGTACATAATAATATTTATAGGGTATTGAAACATATCCATTTATTACACCATAATATTCCCTAATTGTATGTTACGCGATGGCGGGGCTTTCCTGTGGCCGTTAAGTGAACATGGTTTGGGCCGTGATCTCGATGAGCTTGAATTTATCCCGTAAACGGTTTATTTAATGCTTAAGTTATTAGATCGTAGCTTGGGACTAGTCTAGGGTACATTATATTAATTCTCTAACCATATAAAGATAAAATAAATTGGATTCATAGGGTATGATCCTACTGGTTGAGGTCATCACTTCCTTCATCTATGCCAAAAAGATTTGTTAAAACCTTATATTTATACTAGTCATGTGATTATTGTTCAATGATTATATTATCCATGGTAACAATACTTAAAGGTAATTTGAAATCCAATTGGATATAATAAAATAAGTTCATGTTTTTTCTATAACCATAAGACATTTAATTAAGTCAAATTAAAGGGAATTTTATTCATAAATTTTCAGTTCTTTACAACCTTCCCCCCTTAAAAAGTTTCACCCTAGAAATTTTCTTTTACCACACTAAAATAAATGAGGGTAACTCTACTTCATCACCTTCTTTGGTTCCCGCATTTCTTCTTCAAACTTGCAGTTTTTCCACAACAATTTTATGAGGGGAATTGTATTATTTTGTAGAAATTTTTTCTCTATGATCTTAGAATTCACCAGCTGGTCCTCATAAAAATGGCCATTCTCCAATGATACTACCTCTGGATTGAGTACATGTGAGTGGTATGGTATGTAATTCCTTAAGAGTGATATATAGAATACATAATTTACTTGAGATAGGTTCGATGTGAGTGCTTGTGGATATGCCACTGCTCTAATGTGATCAAGGATCTCAAAAGGGCCGATGTAACTTGGAACAAGCTTTCCCTTCTTCCCAAATCTAATCACTCTTTTCTGTGGAGATATGTGGAGGAATAACATGTCTCCAAAATCAAAATATAGGTCTCATCGACGATTGTCATCATATCTCTTTTGTATACTCTGATTAGCCTAGATGTGCTACTGGATGGTCTTGACCTTCTCCACCATTTATTCATCCATTTTGGTACCTAAACGTTTTTGTTCCTTGACATCATCCCAACATGCTGGTGTTTGGAACATCTGCCCATAAAGGGCTTCATAGCTAGAAATTTGGATGATTGAGTAGAAACAATTATTGTAAGATAACTCCACCAAAGGAATATGTTGGTCCTATCTGCCTTCAATGTTCATTGAGAAAGCTCTCATCATGTCCTCAAGTGTTTGGATAGTCCGCTCAGATTGGTGATCAGTTTGAGGGTGATAAGCTGTACTGAAATCCATCTCAGTGTTTAGATCTTGTTATAGAGTTTTCCACAACTTAGAGGTGAATCTTGGATCTTGATTAGATACAATTTATAGTGGTAATACATGAATACTTACCACTTATCTGATGTATATCCATTCGAGTTGATATAGTGAGAAATCCTCTTGAATCACAATGGAGTGTGTGGTCTTTGTCACACAATCCATAAAAACCAGATAGAATTATTTCACACTGATATCTTTGGAAGTACAATGAAAAATTCCATAGTGATGTTTTCCCATTTCCATGTTGGTATGGGTAATATTTGAATCATCCCCTTATATTTATTTTTTTATCATTCACTTTCTGAAAAACCAATAAATTTTATGTTTATTCAACGATATCATTCTTCATGTTATCCCACCAATATTTCTCTCAGGTATCTCGATACATATTTGTGTTTACTAAGTGAATAGAGAAAGTCAAACAATGTGAATCATCCAAATGTTATTTATTTAACTCAGGATTTGATTAAACACATATTCTTAACCCAAGTATCACAATTCCTTCTTCATTAACTTTGAACTATGAGGATTTTCCTTTTATGATAGTTTCTTATTTTTTTTGAATTCCCATATCATCTTTTTATGCGTCATTTAACCTTTACAAAAGAGATGGTTGAGAAATAATTTGTTAAAGGATTAATTATGTTCTTTTCTTTATGATCCCCATGTCCATCATCTTCAAGTTGAAGAAGATTAGATCCTTCTCAATTCTCATTAATGATTGAATTACTTAGTCCTTTCTACTTAGAGCATCCACTACCTTGTTCACTTTCACAAGATGGTAATGGATTGATCCGTCATAATACTTGATGATCTCTAACCATATTAATTGGTTAATATTCATATATTTCTTTGTGTGTATATATATTTGAGAATTTTTTTATCTGTATATGTTTCAAAAAATTTCCCAAATAGATAATTCCACCTGAATTTTAAAGCAAAGATCACATGTGAAAACTCTAGATCATGAGTTGGATAGTTTTTACCATTAATTTTTAACTTTCTTGAGGTGTTGGAAATGAATTTGTCTTTTTTTCATCAACATACATCCCAATACATTATTTAATGCGTCATTTAAGATTACAAAAAGTTCTCCACTTTTGGGTAGTGTGAGCATTGGGGCAGTGACAAGCCACCTTTTCAACTCCAGGAAGCTTTCTTCACATTAACCATTCCAAAAAAATTGACTCCCTTCTAAGTTATCTTGTTAAGAGGGTTTAAAAATTGTGAAAAATTTATCACAAATAGGTGAAAATATCTTGATAACCCAAGGAAGATGTAGATATCTATCAAAGTTGTTGGCCTCATCCATTCCTAAATTGATTTTTTCTTGGAATGATCCATAGATATCCCATTGATTGTGATGATATTCCCTAAGAATGATACTTACTTCAACTAAAACTCACACTTGTTGTAATTTTCATAGATCTTGTCCTTTCGTAAGGTCTCTAGAACAATGCTTATATGTTCCTCATTCTCCTCCTTGGTTTTGAAGTATATTTGAATATTGTGTATAATGACTACCAAAAATTTTTCTAGGTAATATCTAAACACTCTATTCATCAAGTACAAGAATATTTATGGAGAATTTTGGAGTCAAAATTAAATCACTATGGAATCATAATGCCCATATCTTATACAAAAATAAGTATTGGGGATATACTGCTTCTTCACCCTTACTTGGCAATATCTTGACCGCCGATCCACCTTCGAGAAGTATTGTTCTCCCTGTAGCTGATCGAACAAGTCATCAATTTTGGGAAAAAGGATAATTATTATTTATGATGATTTTTTTGAGTTTATGATAATATATAGAATGGTAAATTGACCAATACATCTTCTGGAAGAAGAGGACTTGTACACCCCCTGGTGAAGCACATGGGCATATAAACCTTCTATCTATATTCTCTTGTAGTTTTTTATTCAGTTCCTCAAGTTCCACAACAGCCATTCTATAAGGAGTCTTGGATATTGGAAATTCCAAAGGTATAAGTCTGAAAATTCAACCTCTCATCTAGGATAAAGACTAAGAAATTCCTTAGGAAACACATCAGATAATTACCTTATAATAGGCATGTCTTCATGAATGGTTCATTACTTAGTCTCAATCATTTGAGATAGATATGATTGATCTTAGGGAAATAATATATATGGTTAAAATGATAGTGATAAATAAGATTCATCCTCCTCCTTACACTTGTATTGAACCGGTGGTATATTCTCCATATTGAGAGTGATCTCCCTCTCATGGTTATTTATGTCGGCTCGATATAGATAATGCCAATCCATGCCCATAATTGCATCAAATTCCACCAAGTAAAGTATGACAGGGTTCATTGGGAAGTGCAATCCAAAAATTGTGATAGGGGAAGAGTTATATACATGGGATGAAATAATTTCCCCATTTTATATCTTCACCTACATATCTAATTCCATGATTTATTGTGGTGTTTAAATAGTTCTATTATACTATAATGACATAAATGAATGCGTAGAACCATAGACGGTAAACATACCTTTCATTTTTTGATTTTGGTTCTGATTTATCTGATATAGACAAGGGGATGATTATTTTAAACTATTAAACACATAAAGTGAAATCCAATTACATTAAAGGGATAACATATAAATTACATTTATGTCCTTAATTTATGAGTTTCTAGGGTTCAGTCTATGTTATCCATGATCTAATTCCTAACATATAGTCCTTCGGGATTTGTTTTATTTGTTCCTTTAATAATGGTTTGTAATTATTTTATGAATTTACTAATTCATATACCCCATTTGTGTCAAAATAAATGCGTAGTAAGTCCCGTTTTCATGTACTAGGTAACCCCATGTCAAACCTAAAACACCTCGTCAGAGTTGTTACTCCTAGGTACATCTATTCTAAAACCGCGTCCAGTTGTAGTATCCCGACATGGATGCATTTTTTTGATAAACTAGTTGATCTATACTCACCAAAGTTTAGGTATTATTTCTTACACTTATTCTTATCCCCAATAGATTTAACTATGGTTTTCTAATCTTAATCCCAAAATAAGTAAACCTATCCTCTAATACCAACTATAACAACCCTAATCATTATTTCATATTTAAAAATTATTAATTACATAAAATTTCACTTAATACAAATTATAAGATCAAGAGTTCAAGTTTATTTGGGGCTTAGGAACATTACACCACAACTTAAAATATTAAACACAATACCTTTATTGAAAACTTCTTTTATAAGACAAAAAAATTACTTCATACTTAGCACTGTATGGGATAAAATGATGATCTAAATATGAAAGGGTGAGTTATAGATCCCATTAGGGGAGTGGAAAAGTCATAACATGAATAATACAATAAATTATAGAAAATTGAAATTTAAATGGAAAATGAATATAAAGTCATGATAATGTATAATATTCATAACATGTAAATGTGGCAGAAACATACAACATGATATTAGCATGAGTCAAGGCTCATTGCACTTTGATTAACATGAGTAAACCCGCATTGAACATGAGTTAGAATGCATAAACACTAATTTAACATGAATTTTAATGAGTAAACCCTCATTTAACAAGATGTATCATGATACTAAACCTTACTAAATTCATTAGAGCGTTATGAGGGTGCACCCTTCACAATCATTTTATTTTCATGCATAAGTGGGCCACATAGACCATATAAAAAGAATTCATTCAACATAATATGTTATTAAATGATAAATTGATGTGTAATACATACATGTAAGTCCTAAATTAATAAGTATATGATCATAAAGGTGAATACCCTTGATAGAGAAATGGGTATGGTATTCACTACATGATGAATTTGGCGTGGAAAATCATAGTGCAATTTTGGAAGCATAACAATGTCAAATAGAAATTCATAAAATGGGTTAATGAGAGTGAAAGAGGTATCTCATCATTTATTAATGATATTTAAAGTAATGGGGATATAGAATAATATAACACAACTGAAGAAATTTTAAATTGAAGGGCATATCATAATTGATGTTCTTGATAAAAAGAGGAGAGAGAGAAATCCCTTATGGAACTTCAGCACAGTAACGACTTAGGTAAGGGCCCAAATGTGGGTGGATGAATGATAAATCATTGAAATAATATCTAATTTATATTAGGGAGTTTATTATAAAAGGGTGAAACTATAACCAATTGAAATTAAAAAGACAATTTCGATCAAGGATCATGAATTGAAAATGGGAGAGGAAGGTAAGGGTCCTTACAGATTTTTTGCGTGGTAACAGGTGTATATAAAGGATCATGGATGGATTAATGAGAGTGGAAAGGAAGATATATTTATATATAAATAAACTGGATACTAAGGGTATTATTTATGAACATATCCCAATATATGTATATTGAAATTAAAAGACGTATCATAAAAGGAGTGCTAGATAAAAGAGGAGAGTGGAAGATCGATTACTTGGATTTGTGAATCCAAATGCTTGGGGGAGGCTTCTTGAAATATTTGGGGAAAATTTAGAGGACTATAGGGGGTAAAGTGAAGAGTTTTTGTGAGATTAAAAGATTTTTATTGAAGATAAATGAGATCTTGGGTGGACTTATATAGGAAAGGAGGGGAATTTCTTTACTATTTTGGTTTTGGACACTACATAATTAAATATTAAAAAACACAAACCATTCCATGTGTATTGACCATGGTTTCTGGAAAAGAGGAGTGGAATAAATTATTTTATAGGAAAAATGGGTGAATATATTAAAATATTTCTCTTTCTTATGTGGAGGTGGGTCACACTCTCAAGGAAATTATTTTAAAATCATAAAAAATTTAGAAGTCTTGGAGGATTCAATAAGGGTTTATAAAATAAATAAAATATTATTAAAATCGAATTATTTAAAATAAAACCAAATATATTTTTCAGAAGATACATTTTATATTATTTATTATATCATCATTGTTCTATTATGTTGTCATAAAACACACTGTTTATTTTAATGGTATTTAATTTTTACCCAAAAATTAGACTGCCTCGGAAAGTTATGAAAAATTTAACATTGGATAATTTTGACATCGTGATTCCAAAAAATAATATCAAATTTATCTAAATAATTTTTTAAACAAGTAATTTTTTGACTTTTAAAATAAAAACAGACATTTATTGAAAATTAATGGGTTTTGATAAAACAATTTTCAAATCTTAATAAAATTACTTTTGACATCATAAAAATTATATAATAATTTATATTTAATAAAATTTATTTAATAATAATATTTTATTAAAATATTATTTATTTTAAGAATACATTAATTCATCAAATGACATTTCTTAATTGAATTTTAATATTAACCAAAAATACTTCTTATACCTTAAAAATTCGTTGACAAAGTAATTATAATTAGAAGGAAAATATATTAATTATTCTATACGAAATAATATACATAATGATATTTCTAGGGTCTTGACACATATCCATTTATTATACCATCATATTCTTTAAGAGTAAGGTGCATGATGGTGGATTTTTTAGGAGGTTGTTCATTGAACATGGTTTGGGCCGTGATCTCAATGAGATTAAACTTCTCCTATAAATAGTTTTTCTCATATTTATGTCATTAGATTTAGGCTTGAGAATGGTCTAGGGAAAGGACTAGAAAGTATATCTTCCTTGGAAGCTCTGATAAATGGGATTCATAGGGTACAATCCTTCTGATTGAGGCCATCACTTTCTTTGTTTATACCAAAATAATTTATTAAAACCCTATATTTATAGTAGTCTTGTGATTATTGTTAAATTACTATGTTATCAATCGTAATGATACTTAACGTTAATTTAAAATCGAATTGGATATAATAAAATAAGTGCATGTATCTTCTATAACCATAATATATTTAATTAAGTCAAAAGAAATGTAATTTTATTCATAAATGTTTGGTTCATTACAATTTTTTGGTCATTTATCTATTTCTCCACTTCTGTCCTATCTGAACTGAACAAAGAGATGGTAATACTAGAAATGCTCAGTTAGAGTCAATATCTCTGACCATTTCTTAAGAAATGAAAAGTACAGTAAACAAGAACAAAAAACTAGATAAACTAGTTACATGTCATAAAAGTCATACCAGTCACCACACCCATGACAAATGACTTCCTCTGTAGTAGCTGATTCCCATTCAGAGCTTTTATTGTGCTTCGGGACCTTAGAATACTTCCATTTAAGACTCAGTTTCTCTGATGATATCAACTCCCTAGAGGATTTCTTGACAGAGGACCTAGTTGACACCAGCTTTGGCAGATCAGAATAATCCTTCCTCGGTCTTATTTTAGCTATGGGAGGTTCCTCATTTCTAGATTTCTTCTTCCCATCCTTGAAAACAACACTAATGGAAGGATTGGACAAATCACCATGATTTTATTTTCCACTCTCCAAGATGTCCCCCCATTTTTACAGTGATGAGCACAACTTGGAAAACATCAATCATAGTCCGGTCCTACTCATATCATCCATTAGGATCAATAATAGCCAAACACTATGGAGGATCCACAAAATCATGACAAGAATCCATCTCATTCTCAATGAATCTTCTTTAACAAGCTATATGTTGTTGCCTTTCTTCATTTGAGAGCCCCCATTCATATCAACATGACCAAATTGTTGAAATCGGATACAAGTTTCAATTGTGATATGCAAACCACCATCAGAATTCGGATGAAAATGAGTCTCTTTAACAGCTAGACAAACATGAAGTGCATCATGAGCTTGCACATCATAGACTGAACTCAATGCCAGCTCTCCCTCCTTCTTCCTAGCATCACCGAATTTGATCATCCCACTTTCTTCTATGCCTGTATCACACTGATCGAATCGATCTTCCCCATGATGCAATGCATCCCTTGAAGAACTAGGCACTCCTGAACTGCCTCCAATTCCATTACCAGGACTAGCTTCGTCCATATAAATATGATTCACACTAGTATTCAGGAGAAGATTTTTCTTAAACCTTCCAAACACTACAACAAGAGATGGGTTAGAGGATGCCCACACCCGCCTTCCCAAAGATTAACCACCCAATCTATCAGTAGTTCCTTGATTAACAGCATCATTGCGCATCTGTCCCTGACCAGATACCCTACCATGCCTCTTCATCGAATTAGCAGACCTTATATTCCTGGATCCACGAAGAAAGTGACCAACCATATGACCCAAGTGAGAACATATCAAGCAGTAGTCAACCCAATCTTCAAACACAACAAATTTCCTCCATCGGAACTCCTCACCAACAGTAATCCAAATCCAATCAACTGGTGGATTCAATGAATCCACCTCATCAGAAAAACATGGATTAACCGGATGACTCACAGAGGATGTGTGAGCATCTGAACAAAGAAATCGACCGACCAGGTTCCCAAACATACAAATTATCAATGGGTTTTGAAAAGGAAAAGGTATATGAGGTAGGCATACCCAGGCCGCTACTGAAGGAGGATCCGAATTCATACAAAGGTCAAACGACCATCGGAGAAGGAAAAGTTTGCATCCATTGCATCTGCGAGGAGTTCTGGACCATGTGAAAATTAAATCTTTTTCCAAATCAAATCGAATCATCAAGTGATAATTATGAATGATCCCTAAAACTGCATGTTCTTTCAGATCCCGATTACAAAAAACAAAGTGATCAAACTCATCAACCTAAGGATTTCAATGAATAAAGTGAGCAACCAGGGTCAAATCTAGGAAACCCAAGGCCTCAGAGAATTCTGATAAATAAATCAAATGTTGAGGGTCCCTAAGATGAGGATCTGTAACTTTTGGTCGTAGAGAAATTGACAGGAATTCTAGGAGATAACTAGGGTTTAAAAATAGTACAAATGATGCCCATGACACCGAAGGTGGTGGAGCAAAAAAATCCTCCCTCCTACCACCACTAGGAAGGGGGAGAAATATATCACCAGTCATCAACTAGGGCTCATCACCGATATCCATCGTCCCCCCATCCCGATTTTCATCATCTTTTCAATAAAGGGATGATAATAGAAAAAGATTATACTATAGGAATAAGGTAAGTGGTCTATGAATTTTTCCATAAAGCCTCACCTTTCTATAAACTCTTACAGTTGTGAGAACACCCGTTTCATTGGGAATTGATCCTTAAATTCATATTCTTAATATTCAATAATCTGGGTTGTAATATATAGCCAAATTACGTGTATTAAAACCATTGGAGGATACAAAATCAATGTTAACCACCCAAATTAGGGTTAATTCTTAGTTATTCCTTTAGTAACCCATGTCGGGACTAACTGAGACATCGTTCGGGTGAGCTTGACTTGACCTTTGATAAGGTAAGTATTACATCATAATAGATAAATATTTAATGATTTATATGAAAAGTTTATGTATAGATATCAATTGACCTAATCCTTTATAATTAATATGATAATTGGTTTCATTTTCTTGTTGCACTTTTTCATTTATGTTGAAAGGCTATGGAATAAACCTAATGAAATATAATTGGATTTAGTATTATATAATCTAAAATTAATTATAAAATATTTTAAATGTATATAGTGCCAATTATATATGGACCTTTTTCATATTTGTAGGAATTGTCAGACTTGAGATCTCATTGGATTCCTAAGGGAATACTAGGAGTAGTCAAATGTCAACATTATAATTCATTGGGCCGATTACTATGGTAGACACCCACCATGTAACATGTGATTTTAATCATTATGTGAAAGCCTCTATGATGTAATGATGATTTAGTTCAGACTTTATAGATATTATAATGCCTTGGATACACACCCTGGATTCTGTTTGATGTCTACAGACATGCGAATCCACAGATTCACCCCATTGGGCCCTGTCATGCTTATCCCAAGACTACAATAGATGAGATCCATGGACTTGGTTAGACACTTTTATAGTGTAATGTATTGGGTTTAACCCTTGAATTAAACTTAAAACCTTATAGATAGACTGCATGAGTTACCACTATGAGTGGGATTGACCCTTGAGGTCAAGGATTCCTTGGTTTCTCCTTGGAACCTCCTTAATTACCATCATCATTATTACTACATGATTACCAGTATATAATAATTGTAATGGACCAGACCTCTTCAGTCCATTCCTTTGTGAAATGTGGTGCTAGAGGTGTGTCGGGAGGTCAAGGTGAATTGGGGGTGCAATTGGGTGGAATTTTAAGGAAATCTAAAGGGCAATAGCTTTCCCAGGGTTGGCGCTTGGTTTGGATAAACCGTGCAGCCAAACTGTGCAAGTTGGTGTTGAAGGAAGTGGCTAACGCAAGGTTAGCACACAGTTTGGCTAACTATGTGGACTAACCATGCGAGGGGTGTTTGGCGATGCAGAAGCTAACACACAGTTAGCGCATGGTTTTTTAAACCATGCTGACTAACCGTGCGAGCACTTAAAGTTAGATCCTAAAATTGTGGATCTGAACTTTTTTGCCTCTAAATTGTTTGTTTAAGCCCCTAAGTGGCCATAACTCAGTATTTTCCTTTCCTTGGAGGTATAATAACCTCTCCCAAGCATTTTGGAGGTGATCCGGAGGCTTTTCATGGAAAATCGAAGCCGATTTCTTGATGTATGCGATCATTATTTCTTGATTTCCTTGATCTACTTAGATCTACTCCTCCTATTATCTCAGTTTCTCAGATATTTGCCCATTAGGGTAGATCTAAGCATGTGTATGTCGAATATGATGAGATTTGGTCTTGGTTGTGTTAGGTGAGGATATCTAATAAGGATTCGTGGATAATCGACCTGGTTTCTTGAGCGTTCTTCGACCATCGTGGTTTCATCAAAAAAATTTGATTTAGGGATCTTACCTTCATCAATCTCTCACTTTTGTGCATCATGTGGGGTGGGTATCCTCTTGTTTTACGAGATATAGTTGAACCGGTAAATAGAGATAATAACTGGTTAAAGAACGAGTTTGGGGAGATTTCGTTGGTATTGTTGTTTTATTTCCATAAATACTTCTCCTTTGATGATGTTGTGAATTGAATGGGCTTATGCCTACTCAAAATCATGGTCGTTGGGGGACTTTTCTTGAGCCATTAGATTTTTCCTTGTTTTTCTAGATTGTTTCATGGATGGAATTCATAGAATGTAGAAATTGGTTAATCATGTAATGATGGATGATTAAATGAATACCTGGAACCCTTGTATGGTCACTCGATTAAATTAAATGAAAGAATGAATTTTGTGGGTACTGGTTGGGGTTTATTTATGTGAAGGGGTGTTTCGTGGGTTTTTGTGGAATGGGTGAGCAGTGGGGTTGTGGTTGTCTTGGTTGTGGGTTGGCGTGTATCATATGGTTGTGATAGTCAGCGGGGCTGCGGTGAATGGTATGGAAGGGATAATGATGCGGTACGGGTTTTGTTTCTAAGGTGTTTTTGGTTGTGGTGGTTGGAAGTAGGGCTCCAGGGATGGGTTGTGCATATGAATAAAATTGGAAGAGTTAACTAATGAACCATGGGGCATGGTAGTTGATTAAATACAGAAAATAAATGGAATTTATTGGCTGATAAAAAAATGGTTTTGTGTTTCTTGTGTTTTCCCTAACCTTTTTTTTGGTTGGCAGAGATATGTTTTACGAACGTTTGATCTAGTTTGGTTGTTGTTTGTTTCTCAGTAGTTAAGGAACTGATAAACCAAAACTGTTGTAACATGAAAAGCTTAATGGGGTTTGGGTCTATTCATTGTGTACATACTTTCGTGGTAGCAGTGTCGAGGAATGCTCAGATATTTTGTGTAGAAGCCTTAGGATAGGCTAAGTGGTTGATATAAATTATATAAATCTCTACGTTTTATGTTTCTTTACGCAGCCCACCCATGTTGAGCACTACGTGCCGAACACTCGTGGGACGAGGGGTGTGATTCCCAACATCCAAAGGATGGATGGTTACTATTCTTCCCTATTCTCCCTCTTCCAGGTTCTATAGCCCAAGATCCTTCAGGCAGGTTATGGAAGATATTTCCCAAGAGTCTTCAGGATGAGGATGTGATGTGGTTCCCAGGTGTCTTCGGGATGAGGATGTGATGTGGTTCCCAGGTGTCTTTGGGAAGAGATGTGGTGATGGTTTAGGATAGTGTGCCGGTGGGATACTATGAGCTTTTTATGGCCAGTTTGCGGCACTAGCTCGAGCTTCATATGGCCAGGTTGTGGCACTAGCTTAGGAATAGGGGGAAGCATCAGAGCATTAGGCGTGAGGCTTGAGCAGTAATAAGTAGTAAGGTGGTGCGGGGTACCCATACTTTGATATTATCATTATACTACTATATTGACTTGCGATAATTGGTGAGTGTGGCTTGTGAGGTTGGGTGGATAGATTCCTTGCTAGTCTTTGGTTAATTTTGTTTTCTCACGGGGCATTAGGATGTATCCCCACCTGTTCACAAGAACTTTAGGTTTCCCTACTGAGTATACTTGTATGCTCACCCTACGTTTACTTTTAGGTTTTCAGGAGGAATTCAGGGACCTTGTAGGACCTTGCTAGTTGGGCGTTGAAGTTTTGCTGGTTGCAATTTTTGGTTTCCTTTCTTGGTATCGTGATTTGGAGCTTTTCTTGTACTTGTATTTTTGTTTTAGTATTATAGAAAACATGCATATGGGCTTGGTTTTGGGTTTATTTTTCATTTAATTGTTCCTTTTACTTTTGGTGTTTAACTCATCCTATTTCCTGATCTTAATTAATAAAAAGGTTAATGCCTCCCATAATTGTGAAAACTCATACCCTTGGTGCTAGTCACCACTCCAGGGCCTACTGGAGGAGGGACTCGGGGGTCATTATCTCCCTTTGACCATTTCCATCTCAGGAGGGGCATATTTGGTGGGAGGGGGTCATGAAAGAATGGTATCAGAGGCGGGGGTTGAGAGATAAGATGGATTCTGGAGTTAGGCACAGTGAGGATTGCATGAGATGGTAGGGAAATAGTGTTGGGTGATCTTGGTGCATGAAATAGGCCAGGGAAGACCGGCTAGGAAATGGGATTTTAGGGCCCCCTATGATCCGATGCAAGGACTCTGGACCTACCGAACGACCAAGTGAGGCCACACTGATTGCAGGGTAGAGACCCTAGGAAAGGTACATGCATCATAATGACTTGTGTTCTGGTGTTTATAAGAAATTTTGGGGATTTAAAATGAATAATAAGTCTATGAAAATTTAAGAACAACATTCTACACTACTCGGGCTTAGGAATTCCTTGTTTACCTTGCAGCTATGGCACTTGGGAGGTGACCATGAGTAGTGCGGGTGATAGAGGCCTAGGAGGTTGACTTGGTCGATCGTTAGAGGACCGACCAAGAGGAGGAGGATAATCGGTGGCAGAAGACACTTTAATACTTTCTGCAAAAGACCCTCGGGAAGTACGAGGGAATCATCTCAGACATGGAGACATAGAGCTGGATAGAGGAGCTGGTGATAGTTTTCAGCTTGATCCAGGCTCGAAAGGAGTATTGGATTCCTCTGGCAGTGAGCCAGATGTGTAGAGTAGTGCGTTAGTGGTGGACACTTTATCTTGGGGAGAAGAGGGAGGCTGAGGTCATGTGGACTGACATTGAGAAGGAGTTCTGGGTGGAATTCCTCTTTTTGATGATGAAGGCTGAGAAGAGGCATGAACTACTATCCCTCTAGCAGGGGAGTATGTCAGTGAGAGAGTTGGGGATCAAGTTCAAGGACCTCCTCTACTTTTCTCCCGACCTCTTTCCGGATGAGGAGTCTCGGGCGAGACGTTTGGAGGAGGCACTTCATCCTTCTCTCCAGTATGTTGTTACTCCCTTCACCCTACCGACGTACTTGGAGGTCCATAAGAAGGATGAAGTGGTGGAAAGGAACCACACACTAGGAGGTGTGTCACGAGATGGAATCCAGTTGGGATCATCAAAGGGGAAGGCCGTCAAAAACAGGACTCCAGCATCAGGACCCTCTAGGTTTCGACTAGCAGGGAGTAGGCCTCAGCAGTTCCAGTTCCGACCTTCTGGCCCTCGCCCTTTACTTTCAGGCCCAGGGCTGAGATGCTTCATCTATGGAAGCCATGGGAACCTTCGGAATCAGTTCCCAGACCGAGTATAGTACAATGTAGGTGGACTAGTATAGCACCCACCTCAGCAGTAGTAGTTCCCAGCTAGTCCCTTTTAGCAGCAGCTAGAGAAGAAGGCTCTCACTCTGTTGAGGGAAGATGTTGCAGGAGGAGGCCGACCTCAGGGCACTTCTCAGGGACCTTGACCCGAGTGTGGTCGGGGAGGTGGCCGATATCCAAGATGCAGAGGAGCTGGGGCATGGACAGTTGCACGCCGTGGAGGTAGTAGTTCCATCAAGGCCAGAGGTCGTTCGAGGTACGATCAGCTTGTTTAGTACCCGTTCATAGGGCTTGTTCAATACAGGAGCTTCACACTCCTTTGTTACACCCAGTCTGGCCCATGCTCTGGGTTTAGATGCTGAGAGACTTCCAGTGACCCTGGTGCTGAGCACAACAGTCTGAGGTCAGACCGACTTGTTGTATGTTTTTCAAGGATGCAGACTGATGATAGGGCCACATCAATCAGTCAGGGATCTTCTACTGTTGCATATACAACCATACGATGTCATCCTGGGCATTGACTGGTTGTTCTCTATATGTGCCATCATTCCCTACTTCCGAATAAGGGTAGTTTTTTCAGACTTGGGTGGCCGACGGGTGACTTTCATCGGTGGGAGGAGTTTCTAGGGGAGCAACAAGTGAGGGGAACCCATCCTCTCCTTGTTAGTTGAGATATCAGTGGAGTTGGTGGATGCAAAAATGGTGGAAGTTCTAGGGGTCTTTAGTGAGTTTATGGATGTCTTCCCTGAAGAGGTGACAAATCTACCCCCTCAATGTGGCATTGATTTTGGGATAGACTTGCAACCTGGTGCTCATCCGATTTCAATGGCCCCCTATCGGATGACACCTTCAGAGCTATGGGAATTGCAGATTCAGATTGACGATCTAATGAAGACGAGTTTTGTTCAACCAAGTGCGTCACCTTGGGGTGCTCCAGTCTTGTTCGCGAGGAAGGCAGATGGTGGTCTTAGGCTATTCATAGACTACCGGAGACTAAATCAGGTAACAATCAAGAATCTCTACCCTCTTCCAAGGATAGAAAATCTCTTAGACCAGTTTTAGGGGGCGGGATGGTTCTCTAAAATTTACTTGCAGTTAGAATATCACCAGTTGAGGGTGAAGGAGGGATACATATCGAAGACGGCCTTCAGGTGAAGATATGGGCACTTTGAGTTTGTGGTCATGCCGTTCAGCATCACAAATACACCATCTGTGTTCATAGGACTCATGAACTCTGTGTTCCAGGAATACCTGGATCGGTTCATAGTCATGTTTATTGACGACATTCTAATCTACTCAAGATCAAAGGAGGATCACTATGAGCACCTGAGAACAGTTTTAGAGGTCCTCCGATGACACAAACTCCAAGGTAAATTGTCCAAGTGCATGTTCTGGATGCGAGATGTGAACTTCCTTGGGCACGTTGTGTCTGAGCAGGGAATAGCGGTGGAAACATCAATGGTCGAGGTGGTTTTTTCGTGGGTATCACCCAAGAACATGGTAGAGGTTCATAGTTACCTTGGTCTGACAGGTTACTACTAGAGGTTCATACCCAACTTCTCCCGAGTTACAACACCTTTGACAACTTTGACCAAGAAGGACCAAGCATTCATGTGGGATGAGCAGTGTGAGGCAGCCTTCAGTTATCTGAAGGAGAAGTTGCTTAGTTCCCCAGTGCTGAGGTTTCCAGAAGAAGGGGAGGCGTATGAGGTGTTCTGTGATTCTTCAGGGAAAGGCCTCAGATGTGTGTTGATGTAGAGGCAAGGGGTGATCTCTTATGGGTCTAGGCAGTTACATCTCCATGAGCGTAACTATTCCACCCATTATCTGATGCTTTAGGCAGTCGTGTTCACACTAAATTTTTGGCGGCACTACCACGTCGGGGAGCACTTCATTGTCTTCACCGATCAC
This sequence comes from Viscum album, assembly GCA_963277665.1. Taxonomy (NCBI): domain Eukaryota; kingdom Viridiplantae; phylum Streptophyta; class Magnoliopsida; order Santalales; family Viscaceae; genus Viscum; species Viscum album. The sequence goes on along the minus strand of OY728125.1, from coordinate 1,892,641,960 downwards.
AAGAGCTTGATGTATGTATTCTCCCAGCGGGACCTGAACTTATGGCAGTAAAGGTGGATGGAATTCCTTCAATACTACAACTTTGAGATTTCCTACACCTCATGAACGGGGAATGTGGTGGATGATGCCTTGAGAAAGAAGTCGCAGAAGGATGCATTTCGAGATTTGGGAGATGCTTGGAAGGCAATGGAGGAGTTGGCTGCCCTGCACTTGGATGAAAGGTTGGTTGGTGGAAAAGGTTTTCTGTATCATATGACAGTGAAGTATCCTCTACTATGGAAGGTGGGGGAGTCTTAGTGGGGAGACTCAAAAAGAGAAGTGGTTCATGACCAGGTTAACCAAGGTGATGCTCTGGAATGGTGTACGGGGGATGGTCAGAATCAGATTCTTTTCCGAGGGAAGCTGTTTGTTCTAGAGGCGATGCACGGGAGACTTCTTAGTGAGTTCCACAACTCACCCCTAGCGGTGCACCCATGAGTTTCCAAGATGTACCAGGGTCTGAGGAGATAGTTTTGGTGGCCTGGGGTAAAGCGGGCGGTGGCAGATTTCGTGGCCAAGTTCCTAGTGTGTCAGCAGGTGAAGGCTGGACACTGTGTTCCGGGCAGTTTGTTGCAACTTTTAGATGTCCCCGAGTGGAAGTGGGATGACATATCGATGGATTTAGTCATGGGGCTACCCAAGGTTCAAGGAGGCTGCGAACCCATCCAGTTGGTGGTGGACCGGTTGATGAAATCGACTCACTTCTTGGCGATCAAGGAGTTGGGTGTAGCGGATGCCTTAGCACGAAGGTATGTGGATGAGGTCATGCAGTTGCATGGAGTTCCGAGTTCCATAGTCTCGGATAGGGATGCATGGTTTACCTCATGAGTCTGGAGAGGATTGCAGCATGCTTTTGGCACCCATCTATGACTTAGTACTGCTTTCCACCCCCAGACAGATGGGCAGACAGAGCGCACCATCCATACTTTGGAAGATATGCTACGAGCCTGTGTTTTGGACCTTGGAGGATCATGGGTACAACACTTTCCTCTGATAGAGCTATCTTACAACAACAGCTATCACTCTACCATTAGCATGGCTCCTTTCGAAACTTTGTACGGGAGGCCGTGCCGCTCACCTGTATGCTGGAAAGAGGTCACAGAAGTAGGTGTTCTTGGACCAGAGGTGGTACAGAGCACGACGGAGAAGGTTCAGCTTATACGGGAGAGGATGAAGGCATCTCAGGATCGATAGAAGTCATACACCGATAATAGGAAGAGACCCTTGGAGTTCGAGTTCGGGGACCACGTATGAAGGTCTCCCCCAGGTGTGGGTAGCGGAGGTTCGGTAGAGGGAGTAAGCTTTCCCCCAGGTTTGTCAGACCGTTCAAAGTGCTGCAGCAGGTCAGTGAGGTGGATTATCTGCTAGCATTTCCACCATAGCTACAAAGGCTGTGTGATGTCTTCCATGTGTACCAGCTCTGTCAGTATCTACACGATGATTCACACATCCTTGACTGGGGAGAACTAGATATCAGGAACGATGCAACGTTTGTGGAGCGACCAGTGATGATCGAAGGTCGTGAAGAGAAGGTGCTTCATGGATGAACCATTACTTTGGTTCGTGTGTTGTGGAGACACCGTGGGCTTGAGGAAAGTACCTGGGAATGAGAGACACAGATGCGCACCCAGAACCCAGAGTTGTTTTACGTTTTCTTCTATTTTTTTTATACTTGGTTGATGGAACACTTTACCTTTCTAATTATGGAATGTGAAGTTTTCCTTTTCTCTAGATGTGTGTGAAGTGTCTCGAGATGTGGGGAGGGGAGGACCTGATCCCTAGTTAAGACGTATTAAAGTGGATGCGCCTAAACTCATGCAGGTGAGTCAGTTCCACCCAAAGTGGATAGTATCTTAACATGGAGGAAGGGAAACCCCTCACCCACATGAACAGACGGTTTAGTATTTTGTTTTCCTTGGTTTCATGGGGGAGAGGAGCGGTATGATTGTGATTGTTCAGGAGATAGATGGATAAGGGGGTGATCCTTGGTAACAAGGAGGTTTTCCCCTGAGAGGTATCTTTCGAGGGGGAGTTGTTCAGACCCCTGTCCTTTCTTTAGGTGGGTTTTTGGATTCTCGAGGACAAGAATGTTTTGATAGGTATCTGATGTAATGTCCTGGACCTCTCCATTCCATTACTTTGTAAAATATGGTGCTGTAGGTGTGCTGGGAGGTCAAGGTGACTTGGGGGGTGCGTTTGGGTGGACTTTTAAGGAAAGATAAAGGGAAATAGCTTTCGCACGGTTGGAACACAGTTTGGCTAAACCGTGCGGCCGAACCATGCAAGGTTGGTGTTGGAGGCAGTGGCTAATGCATGGCTAGCACAGAATTTGGCTAATTGTGAGGACAAACCATATGAGGGGTGTTTGGCGAGGCAGAAACAAACACACGGTTAGCGCACGTTTTGTTAAACCGTGTGGACTAACCGTGCTGGCACTTAAAGTTAGATCCTAAAATTGTGGATCTGAACTCTTTTTCCTCTAAATGGTTCATTTAAGCCCCTATGCGGCCATAACTTGGGATTTCCCTTCCTTGGAGGTAGAATAACCTCTCCCAAGAGTTTTGGAGGAAATCCAGAGTCTTTTCTTGGTGAATTGAAGCTAGTTTCTTGAGGTATGCGGTCATTCTTGATTGATTTCCTATATCTACTTAGATCTACTCCTCCTCTTCTCTCGGTTTCTTAGATCTACAACCATTATGGGTAGATCAAAGTGTGTTGATGTTGAATATGATTATATTTGGTCTTCATTGTGTTAGGAGAGGATATCTAAGGAGGATTTGTGGAGAATCAACCCGGTTTCTTGAGCGTTCATTGACCATCGTGGTTTCGTCAAAAACATTTGAGTTAGGGATCTTACCTTCATCTATCTCTCACTTTTTTTCATCATACATGGTGGGTATCCTGTTGTTTTACGAGATACAGTTGAACCAGTAAATAAAGATAACAACTGGTTAAAGAACGGGTTTTGGGAGATTTAATTGGTATTGTTGTTTTATTTCCATCAATTCTTCTCCTTTGATTATGTTGTGAATTGATTGGGCTTATGCCTACTAAAAATATCGGTTGTTGGGGGCCTTTTCTTGCACCATTATATGTTTCCTTTTTTTTCTGGATTTTTTCATGGATGGAATTCATAAAATGTGGAAATTCATTAATCATGTAAAGATGGATGATTAAATGAATACCTGGAACCCTTGTATGATCACCAGATTAAATTAAATGAAAGAATGAATTTTGTTAGTGCTGGTTGGGGTTTAATTATGTGAATGGGTGTTTAGTGGGTTTTTGTGGAACAAGTGAGCTGTGGGGCTGCGGTTGGATTGGTTGTGGGTTGGCGTGTATCATATGGTTGTGATGGGAAGTGGGGCTATGGGGAATGGTATGGAAGGGATAATGATGCGATACGGGTTTTGTTTCTGAGGTGTTTGTGGTTGTGGTGGTTGGCAGTAGGGCTAGAGGGATGGGTTGTGCATATGAATAAAAGTGTAGGAGTTAACTAATGAACCATGGGGAATGGTAGTTGATTAAATATGGAACATCAATGGAATTGATTGGCAGATAAAAGAAATGGTTTTGTGTTTCTTGTGTTTTCCTTAGCCTGATTTGTGGTTGGCAGGGATATGTTTTACAAACATTTGATCTGGTTTGGTTGTTGTTAGTTTCTCAGTAGTTATGGAACTGATAAACCAAAACTGTTGGAACATGAAAAGATTAATGGGGTTTGGGGCTGTTCATGGTGTGCATAATTTCTTGGTAGCAGTGTCGAGGCATGCTCAAATCTTTTGTGTAGAAGCCTTAGGATGGGCTGAGTGGTTGATATAAATTATATAAATCTGTACGTTTTATGTTTCTTTACGCACCCCACCCATGTTGAGAACTACGTGCCGAACACCCGTGGGACGAGGGGTGAGATTCCCAATATCCAAAGGATGGCTAGTTACTGTTATTACTTGTGATCCCACTTCCAGGTTCTGTATCCCATGATCCTTCGGGCAGGTTATGGCAGATATTTCCCAAGAGTCTTTGGGATGAGGATGTGATATGGTTCCCAAGTGTCTTCAGGATGAGGATGTGATGTGGTTCCCAGGTGTCTTTGGGACGAGATGTGGTGATGGCTAGGGATTTTTTGCCGGTGGGATACTATGAGCTTCATATGGCCAGGTTGCAGCACTAGATCAAGCTTCGTACGACCAGGTTACGACACTAGCTCAGGAAGAGGGGGAATCATCAGAGCGTTAGGCGTGAGGCTTGACCAGTAATCAGTTGGAAGGTGGTGCGGGGTACCCATACTTTGATATTATTATTATAATTATCTATTGACTTGCGATATTTGGTGAGTGTGGCTTGTGAGGTTGGGTGGATAGATTCCTTTCTAGGCTTTGGTTCTTTCTGTTTTCTCACGGGGCATTAGGATGTCTCCCCACCTTTTCATGAGAGCTTTAGGTTTCCCTACTAAGTATACTTGTATGCTCACTATACATTTACTTTCAGGTTTTTAGGAAGAATTAAGGGACCATGTGGGACCTTTCTAGTTGGGCGTTGGAGTTTTTCTAGTTGTAGTTTTTTCTTTCCTTTCTTGGTATCGTGCATTGGATCTTTTCTTGTACTTGTACTTTTGTTTCAGTATTGTATAAAACATGCATATGGGCTTGGTTTTGGGTTTATTTTCATTTACTTGTTCCTTTTTCTTTTGGTGTTTGACTCATCCTATTTCCCGATCTTAATTAATAAAAAGGGTAATGCCTCCCATAATTGTGAAAACTCATACCCTTGGTGGTAGTCGCCACTATGAGGATTACTGAAGGCGGGACTTAGGGGTCATTTTTTCCCTTTCACCATTGCCAGCTCAAGAGGGGCATCTTTTGTGGGAGGGGGTCGTGACAATAATTCCCAATCCTTGACTAATAATTAAATGACAACATGTTTAGAGACATTTAAAGATTAGGATGAATAAGGTATATGTTATTTATTTTTAGAGTGATTTACTTTAATATACCTTTACACTGTTATACTTTATATACATATACTAGATTTGTATAGACACCATTGATGGTGGCCTACTGAGACTTATCTCGTACTCTAGGACACCATTGGTATGCAGGAAGATTACATTATCATATTTGTGGACAAAGGGAATCATCCTGCTTTGGATACCTGACTTATTGCTTAGGATGAGAGCTTAGTAGCAGATGAATGAGCTAGTTCTTGGGATTGTTGGATTGTTTTTTCCAATTTTATTATCTTTTATATCATGTGTTGTTATATTTTCCTACTAAAATGTATGTATTATTTCATTTCATAGATACATTCCATCATCTTTTTTATAGGATACAATTTATAGTTAATGATGATTATTCATTAATTTGATTCTTATGCTTATTTTCACAACCATATTCATTATTATTATGTTTCCTGTGTTTATTCCTCTATCTTCACCATTGTGATCCACTCTCGAATGAGGGGATATTCTCCCCATAGACACACCTTAGGACCCCATTTCTAGTCTACAACATTTGGAATATGGGAATGTGTGCTTGAGACCATGTGGAAAATTGAGTTTAGTTACCCAACAGTGAACCCGGTCAAGGATATCACAAATTTGTATTAGAGTAGGTTTTTTCTTTTATTATTATTTGGGAAATTTCTACAAGAGATTGGGAACATATTGGGACTTTGTCATAAGCTATTCCTAGGAGTAGAAAACCCAAGTTCTAGGTAAATTCCATGTTTTCATAGAATGAGAAATTGTTGTGTCATATTTCCACATATGGGAGTTGATATATTTTCTCCATCGGGTGATTCACATGAATTGTGGTATTTTTTATTATTTATAGATATTATACACTGGACTAGTATTTTGAGGATTATTTCTAAATGAATCATTATAGGAACCTAGGGATCCACATTCCATGCATACACCATGCCATATTGGTTGAATTTTCTGTGTTGTCTGTGTTTTTTGAGATTGATTTTGTTGCGATACATTCTTTTGTCACAAAATTTTTCATCTATAAAGGGAAATTAGTTGTTTAAAATTTTATCATAAACCTAAATGGTGTTTTACCATATAGTCTGATGGTGGAATCTTAAATAGCCAATTTATATTCAAGTAATATATACAACCCTGAATCTCTGAGTTGAGATTTGGTTAAAATTACATGAGTAAAAATTTAAATATATAAATTGTATGAGACTTTATAAGTTAATAAGGTTAATCCATCTAATCAAGCCATCACATTTTACTTGTTACATTCTGAGGCTTAATATAAGGGGGTATGTTATAATTTAATGGGTGTCAATTTCAATTTATAAAGTGTATAGGCCTTTATAAACTTGTCTTGACAATAAATTTAATTGAACCTTGTATTATGGATAAAATCATTTATTGGCTTAAGATATAAAGTCTAACTAATAATAGAAACGATTTCCTACAAATGATAAGGAAAAGTAAAATTTAAAGAGTGTTTCTCTCTTTATCTTCCAAATGAAACTCCATATATTAGAACCTTTATAAGTAAAAAACATGAACTCTTACCAATACCCTGACCATAGTCCTTGGATGTTGGGAAAATATACCCTGGTTATTGAGCATTTTTATTTAGTTATTCTTTCGTTATTGATGCTATTTTATTTGGTATCTTGTTCTGAGGTATGTGATGGTATTTCTAGAGTTATGCTAGCACGACATCCTCAAGTCATGCACCATTAGTTTGGTGGAAATCATGCTCCCAAGTTGATGGGCCCTGAGTCACTAGTGTTATAAGTAGTAGTGACACCTATGGAACCACATACTATTCCATAACTATGATATGATTTTCATCTTTGAAAAATTTTCTTATGATTGATGCAGTCTATGGCCGGTGCTCCCCGAATTGCACTAGTGATGTTTGACCTTACTCATCAGTTCTAGTAGTAGAATCCTCCCACATTCTCCGGGGATGGTGGTCCTTAGGCTACCGAGTCATGGATAGACCTAATTTTATCTATCTTTGAGCATCTGGATACACCTCCAGAGATGAGGGTTAAGCTCTCTACCTATATGCTATGGGATTTAACTAAACATCAGAGGGATGTAACTAACCTAGATGGTAGTTATCATGGAAACGGTGTTGAAATATTTACAAGCTTCATTCTATGATTAAATTTTTACCTGATATGCTCTGAGATATCTGATCAAGGGAGTTCATGCACCTGGATAATGGTTCTAAGTCCATCATGGACTATTTATCAAAGTTCACCGAGCATCAATGATTTCTTACAATTCATACTAGTGATGATATATAATGATCATGAAACTTATAGAATGGTATTAGTTATGCCATAAAATCTCAGGTGAATGAATTTTTCCTATATACCATTTCGAAGATTGTTAACCAAGATCTTATCACTGAGAATAATTTGAGGGAAGTTGATAGTATTGGGCATATAGGTTCAGTGCCGAGACATGGTAGCAGTTATTGTAGTAGAATGAAGTATAACCTCACAATTTATAGTCAGAACAATGGTGTCTATAGTATCCAAAATGGTATCTCTTTTGTATGCCATCAATGTGGATGACAAGGGGGAAATAAAGCCACAATGCGATAAAGACCCATTGGAGTCCCATGCTTTCAGTCATATGGGTCATCTTCAAAGGTTTTTTTCTCAAAAATGATGCCATTTTATAGAGGAATATTCTCACACCAACTCCAAATTTAGGAGTAGGTTTAGTGACATGACTTTTAGTAGGAAGCTGTAGTAGCATCTGTTGAATAGGCCCTGGAGGAGCTCATGGCTAGGGTAGCCAGACTTTTGATTCTCAGCACCAGCAGAGTGGACTTGCTCAGGGTAGTCCAATTATATCTTAGGGCCATAGATCATGCTTATTCCACACATTATAGTAGATACCCGAGGAACAGAGTATAATAATATCTACTATATAAGGTACTATTCTAATATTCTATACTATTATATCTACTTTATTTGATATAGGTGCCTCACACTTCTTTGTAACTGTATCGGTCAAGGAAAATTTTGGGCTTGAAATTCTATAATTTCTTAAGATGACGACCCTTTTAACACCATTGTGTGTTCGGTCAAAGAATACACACCAATGAAAGTAATATCCTATTGATATTTATGTTTATCAATTTCTTTTGAATTTTTTTTTCCTGAATACGAAATGGCTTGATGTCATACTTGGGATCTAATAAACCATTAGTTAACATGCCAATATTGACTATTATCATTGAATTGTGACTTTTACATCACATGAAAATGGTAGATATATAAGTTTGTTTGAGTAGAACACTCAAGAGGGGGGTGAATTTAGTTCCCATAAAATTTTCTGTTATAAAGTTTATTTAAAATATTCCACCAATTTAAAATAACACAGGCTAGTTAATCAAATAAATAATATTATAATAGTTTGATTATTCAATTAGCTTCTCAAAAGATTGATTAATTCTTAGTAATATCAATTTTGGATATTTATACCACGTTTTAAACTATTATAATAGTGAAAAATAGTAATAACCAATATCCAAAACTCAATATCAAAGTAACATTTAGTTTTTTGAAATATAAATTTAAAAAGAGAAAAAGTAAATAGAAACACATAGAGAATAAACCAAGTGGTTTAGTCTCAAGATGAGACCTAATACACTCCACTTGGTGGCCACATGCCACCAAGAAATATATATATATATATATATATATATATAAATATATTAATCCACACCCTGAATTAGGGTTAACAATAGTACCTAGGACTATCCAGGTCACACGACCTCTTCCACTGTTCTTTGTGGTAAAACAAACAACCAGGTCCCACATGACCTGTTCCATAGTAATACATGGGTAAAAAAAGTGTAAAAAGACATTTAAGTGAGGAAATATTGTATCATATAGTTTAATATAGGAGATAGAGTTTGTTTTAGTTTAGACACACACTACTAAAAAGGTAATAAAAATAGTACACAATAGATAAAAATTAATGAGAAAGGATTAGAAATGCTTTGAGTGTTGTTCTATGCAGCTCTGGACTTGTAGGATGAAGCAAATGCGAATTTAGAGTCATCTAGTGAAAACAACATACCATAAGTCTCATGTTATGGTTCCCCGTTCGATGTGATGTTCTTTGCAGGTCTTCTTCTTCATAGGGTTGCTACTGTGAGAATGTTTGATGTTTGAATTTACAGTAGTCCAGCCACCATGAAATTAAGAGTTCTTCATGTGTTCTTCAGTGCACATGTTTTACTCTACTCAAATGAATTAAAATTCTTATTCGCAATAAAGATAATGCATATCCTCATATTTTATGTTTGGGATTTATTGGTTATGGCCGATAGGGCGCACGATCTAAAAACATCGTACGTTGTACTATCAGGTGACATGTATACAAAGAAACATTAATTATGTTACTATCATTAAATGAATAAAATATAACCACTATAAATAAATTTTAAATTAAATTTCAAAAATATATAAAGTAAGGAATGGTGTCACAGTATGTCTCAAAATGGTGTAACTAGAAACAATGACTTCTCTTTTGCCTTTGAACAGTGAGAGAATCACAGTGAGACAGTCCCAGTGCAATAGTTTCATTTAGATCTGAAACCAATAACACATATGTGGTGTCAGAATAATGGTGTATTAGGTAATGGTGTCTAGTCCTTAGTCAAATAATTTAATGGTGTTTTGTTACATGTCTGGGAGATGTTAACGAGGAATGAATGTCACATGCTTAATAAAATATGGAAATCGTTTCCATGTCAGAGTCGCAGTGTTTGGATAACGGTGACTAAGTCATGGTGTTAGGGTTACAGTGTCTAATTCACGGTGTCTGAGTCACAGTGTTAGTGTTTTTGTGTCTCATTCACTATGTCATGGTTATAGTGTCTGAGTCATTATGTCTGGGTCATGGTGTTAGGGATTTTTCCAAAATTCAGAACCGGTGGCATACTTACAATTTCCCAGACATAACTAAATATCTGTAAATTTTCTTAAGAAGTAATATCCACAGAATGAATTATGATTAACTATAATCATACTAAAACATAATATGATAATATTAAACATAGTTTATAAGATTAAAACATGATTTTAAGATTATGAATCAGGATCTTGTAAAAGTTTAGACCATGGGTTGTAAGATTTAAAACAGAAGGAAACCAACAATCTCCAAATAAGATTCATAATATGGTGAACATAATTAACCTGATTTGTGAGCATTAAAACATGATTAACATGATTAACATGATTAACATGATTAACATGATTTGTGAGCATTAAAACATGAGGAGTCCAATAATCTCCCCTTTTTGATGATCACAAATCAGGGAATTTATAAGATATATATATTAATAATGAAAAGATATTGAGTATATAGATGATAAGATGTATAAGAACTATTCTTCTCTTATGAAGATTATTTTTGAATAAATACCTTTTCTTATTTCTCACACTTTTGGGATTATCAAAAAAATAATAAGAAAAAGAAAATAAACATGGAATGAAGGTAAGTAAAAAATAAACAACAATATTGCACATTGCATTGGATAGAAAGATAGATTTCATTATAAGAAGAGGAAAAATAAAATATAACCCTATCAAAATACATCCTTCAATTCTCTTCAACATTTGAAGAATTCTATTTTCCATAGGAAGGAACATTAGGAGGATCCATAGAAGCATAAATAGTGGTTGGAGAAGGGATATTCCCAACAGAGAGAGAAGTATGAGGCACTCATTAAAAAATAGAAGGTGTTAGAGTTGGTTTGGTTGAAGACTGAGGAAAGTGTTTCTCAATAATAGTTGGCATGATCTTGCTCAGAGCTTGAGATACAGAGTTTGTAGTAGGAGAAGAGGTAGTGGAGGAGGAAGGGGTTTAACCGGACTGCAAAGGGGAGGCTACAGGCACCACACTGGCATTACTTTTCACATATAGATAGAGGGATTAAACCACATAATGAAATTAGTGATGATATCACCACTATACTATATTTCCTTCTCAAAATAATATTTGTTCTCCAAAAACTTTACCAATAGAGGAGTGATGTCTTTCAGCTTCTGAACTTGAGTCTTAAATTATTTAGTGGCATGAGTAATTTTTAAATTCTCTACAAGGTACATGAAATGATGGGTCAGATCATTCTTAGAATAAATTTTGTTGAAGTATAAATCTACATTCTTAGAAATTTATCCTTCAGAATCATTTGAAATATTTGAATATGTCCTTAAAAAATCATGTACTCAATCACCATTCTTGATTAAAATAGATAAACTCTCTTTATCAATACCACTTAATACTAACTAAATATCTTCTTTAACAACAGTTCTGATCAGGTCATTGTCCACAGGTTGAGATGGATATCCAGAGGCATTTTAAGCTGTAACAGCTGAAGTGAGAGACTTAAGATGATTTAGAACTTTATGTAAACAACTATTGTACTCATTAGTCATCGTGTTAAGTCCAAAAAACAAGCTCACACATCTCATTGACTATATTGATGTTTCTCTTAGACACTTTATTATATATTGAAGTCAGATTTGGTTGAATCAGAGATACAAATTTCTGTGGGATCCGATCACCAAAATTCTCAACAGGATGATCTATAAAATCTTTCCTAGTTTACAACACTGTTTTCATATCTTTAACCATATATATATGAGGTTTTACCTCATCACTAAACTTCTTATTCTAAATTATGACTTCTTGACTTTCATGAATCATTTTCTATTGAATCTTCCATATGATTTTTATAATAGTAATACATCATCTATTTCACTATGATTAATCACTGAATCATGTTGTGAATTCAAGAACTATTCAAATCTAGCTAACAAGGTATCTCAAAATGTTTTCAGATCACTTTAACTCACAGAATCAGAAGATTCTTGTGTAGGTTCCGGAACAGGAGTTGAAATAGATTTATGATTCTTAGTAGACGTTACTTATATAGTTGAAATTGGTTTCAATTGAAACACAATGGAAATATATTTTCCCTTACTAAGGTCTCTTGGGTATTTTACACATTAAAAAATATATGATACTTATACTAGGTATGCACAGTGATTTGGTCAATAGGATTGGGAACTTTAACAATTTCTAAACTGGGGTGCTTCTCCCCCTCAATGGGTGAATCTCCTCTAGAACTAATTGATTTAGTCTCTTGAACCATTTCCAAATTTTCATCTCTATCAGGATCACCCATCACTTTTATAGTTAGATGAAAATATTATTCCATCCTTTCCTCAGCAGATAGAATTATTTTAGTTTCAATGTTATCTTTTGACTGTTCCATAGCAAAAAGTCCCTAATCAATAACAAGTTCTTCCTCAATAGAATGCTCCTTTTCAACAGAAGGATCTTATAAATGTTCCTAAGGATCAATATTTTCTTCTACACTAGAATATGGTCCCTTTTTAGCAACAATTTTTCCTGAAACTATCTCTCCCGTGATTATCTTTTGTGGAATAGGTAGACCATTGTCTTCTTTATCTAATAAAATTCCTTCCCAAGGTGCATCTATTTCATCGTATAATTATTCTTCTAAATAAATAACCACCTCATCAGGATCCATACCACAATAATATTCTTTTAGGTCTTTAAGGATACTCAAATGGAGTAAACTTTTCATACAATCTGTTATTGTCCTCCACCCAAGAATGTTTCCAAGGATTCGAACTAATTTTTAACCTTTTTATTGTATCCTTTGAGATACAAAACTCATAATATTCAATGAATTCTTTATTCGGACCAACAACTCATTTGGAAGACAATATTTTAGAAATGAATACTGAATAAAAGGGAGAGGTAGATTTAGAAGTTGTCTTGATCATTTCACACATGTGAAGAATAATATACTTAAATAGATTGATCTTATTCCCATTATTCATAAGATGTATTAAGAACAAATCTTGATACTTAAGGGTGGAACATTATCCTTTCCTTGGAAAAATAAGATTTTGAATAAACATAAATAGCGACCTTGTCTCACCATCTAACATAGCTACAATTTACTATATTTTCTTATTATTTAAAGTCAAACATTCTAGGGCCTCTTATAAATTAAAAACATCACTAGGTGGAGGAGGAACTCTTTGATAATCCTTAAATATTCCTTTATGAGGTATACCTAGGAAACCATCCTGTAAACTCGAATAAAAGGTACAAATTTAACTATTAATCTGACTTTTTACTACAAATGCCATCTTTAATATTGAATGAAAACTGAACATACTGATAATATTGAGAAACATGTTTCAGATAAAATAGTATTTTTTCTTTTGTGAACCAGTCCAGCCATATCTCTTCTTTAAGTACTTTCAAAATGAGTGAATTACCTTTCAGCAACCACTTTGGAAAAATTTCATTTTTTGCACAACAATTCTATCAGCAAGGCTTGGACTCAACAGTCCCTCAGGCATTACTTTTGAAGGCTTTTTCACTCTCTTTTCAGATCTGCACTTCTCAGGAGAAGATGAAGACAAGTTCTTCATTTTGGGCATCCAATATGGGTTCGAGAGAGGTGAAATATTGAAAGAGGGATAACAGTTTGAGAGAGAAGGGTTTCAGTTTCAAGATAAGGTATCTTGAGTGAATAGATGAGTGAATGATATTGGGTTTTACCATTTATGTATTTTAATCATTGAAAACTCAAAAACACATCATTACAACAATAAAATAATCAATACAATGATAATGGACATAAAATTATAAAAATATAAATCCGAGTCATTATGGTGACCCCAAAATAGGTCGTCATAGTTTCATAATTAAGGTGTGACTCCAAATAGTGTGACCATATCATTTGATGTAGCAAGAATAAGACCATAACTGAGAGATAGTAACTGTGAGAACATAAGTGTGAGATTGTAACTACATGGGAGTGACTTGTGAAACCGTGAATCATGAAACCATAATGTGTAAAACAAAAAACTGTTCACTTAAGGATTATCATTCCTAACTCATGAATAATGTAATTTATTTTTTCAAAATTTAATGTCTTATTTAATATATCAAAAAGATTATGTTAAGTGCTAATTAATTCCATTGTCATATCACCTTTTTGATAGTGATCTTTAAAAAATTTATGCCTTATATTAGTATGCTTTGTTCTAGAATGTGAAACATGATTCTTTGAAATATTAATAACACTTGTATTGTCACAATTTATCTGTATATGTCTAAATTGATATCTATAGTATAATATTGTGTGTTTCATCCCCAAAATTTTCACACAATAATTACCAAAAACTATGTATTTACCTTCGATAGTAAATAATACAACAAATTTTTTTTTCTTACTACACCGTGATACGAGATATTTTCCTAAACGATGACATGTTCTAGAGGTTCTTTTTATATCTAACTTATGACCACAAAAATCAGCATCTAAATAGATAACAAAGTCAAATTATTGTCCTCTAGGATAAAACAATCCTAAATTAGTTGTATGTTTTAGGTATTTGAAAATCCTTTTAATAACAATGAGATGTGACTCTTTGGGATTTTCTTGAAAACGTGCAGACATGAAAACACTAAACATAATATTAGGACGACTAGTAGTTTAGTAGAGTTAACTTCAAATCATTCCTCTATAAGTGGTTTGATCAAAATATTTTCAATTTTCATTAAGATCTAACTTACATGCAGTACTCATTGAAGTATCACTACTTTTAGTGTTATCCAAGACAAAATGTTTTATAATATATTTGTTATATTTTCTTCGATTAAAAATAATACCTTCCTTATTTTGAAAGATTAGAAATCCAAGAAATAATTTTAGCTTTCCCATTGAGCTCATTTCAAATTCATTTTTCATGATCTTTGAAAAATTAAAACATAAGGATTTTTTTAAGATCTAAAAATAATGTCATCTACATAGATTTGAACAACTAAGTCATATTTATAAATTCATTTTATAAAGAGATTAGGATCAACTATACCTTTAAAAAAAATTAAAAATAAGAAAACTACTTAATATATCCTACCAAGCTCTTGGATCATGTTTTAAACCATATAATGATTTTGTTAATTTAAAAACATGAATTGGAATGTGAGGGTTTGTAAAACCAGGGGTTGGTCAAAAAAACATCCTCAAATATATAACTATTTAGGAATGAACTGTTGACATCCATTTGATATAGTTTGAAATTTAGATGTGCTTCATAGGAAAGCATGATACTAATGGCTTCAAAACTAGCAATAGGTGAAAAGGTTTCTTCATAGTCAATTCATTCTTCTGAACTATATCCTGGTACAACCAATCTAGATTTGTTTCTAACTATGTTACCGGCTTCATCTAATTTTTTCTTAAACACCAATTTAGTGCCTCTGTCCAACGTGTCTTTGGGTCTATCCACAAGTTTATAAACATTATTCCTTTCAAACTGATTTATCTTATCTTGTATAGCCATCACCAAAAATTCATCCTTGATAGAATCATTGATGTTATTAGGATTAAGCTGTGATAGAAAAGATTGATGTTCATCTTTATTTCTTGGAGAATCTCTAGTCCATGTTCCTTTATCTAAGTCTCCAACTATTACATCTAAAGGATGGTTCATAAGAGTTATAACAGATCTAGAAAAATAAGGTTTAGTAATTTCATGTTCTTCAACAGGTTTGGATTCATTATGACACAAATTTGAATAATTTTCAAAAATTATAAGTTTTAATGGATTCCTTTATAATATTGTCAGATGATTTATCATTAATGTCCAAACATGACATATCATCCTCAAGAATCTCTAGGGAGGTATTAGGTTCATAAAAAATGGACAGATTCTTCCACACATTTGTTTCTTTTTTTAAATACTCTATAGGATTTACTAGATATTGAATATCCTAGAAAAATTCCTTCATCACTTTTGGATTAAAACTTATAAATATTAACCATATTATTAAGAATATATACTTTTCAACCTAAATCTTTGATGTAATTAAACTTGGGTTTTCTATTGTTCTAAAACTCATAAAAAGTTCTTTTAAGAATAGGTCTAATTAACACTCTGTTAATAATATTGTATACTATTTTGACAGATTCATCCCAAAAATAAATAGGTATGTTATACTCACTATGAATTTTTCGTGTAATTTCTTGTAATGGTCTATTTCTTATTTCCACAACACCATTTTGTTGGGGTGTCCTAGGGGCAGAGAAATTATGACTATAGCCATTTTTTGAGAAAAAGGATTCAAAATCTTGATTTTCAAACTCATATCGATGGTCACTTCTTAAAACTTTTATCCTATGTCTATTATGATTATCTACAATCCTAACATACTTGGTGAAACAAGAGTAGAATTCACTTTTGTGAGCTAAAAAGAAGGTCTATGTATACCTAGAATAGTCATCTATAAGAACACATATATAGTGCTTCCCATTTAAACTAGGAAATATAGATGGTACAAACAAATCCATTTGAACAAACTCGAGAGGTTGAGAATTTGAAACATATTTCTTTGGTTTGAAAAATATTTCTTGATGTTTAACCTTCTGGCAAGAATTACAAACATTATTATTTGGAAAATCATGTTTGGGTAGGTCCTTGACTAGACCGTTTATAGTAAGATTTTTAAGGGAGTGTATATTTTAGTGCCCTAATATTTTATGCCAAATCCAAGAATCTTTTTGAAATAAACATAAGTATGACGCATTTTGAGAAACTAAATAATATAATTTAACACCATAAGCATTTTCATTTCTAAAAGCAGAAAATATTAGTTCATTTTTAGAGTTGAAAAAATTACAAGCATTATTTTCAAATTTAACATGAAATAAATCATCACATTGTTGTGAAATAATAATAAAATTATATTTTAATCCATCAATAAATAGAACATTAGAAATTAAAACTGAGCTAGTGTTACCAATCTGGAATAATCCAATTATTTTTCCTTTTGCATTGTCACCAAAGGTGACATGCCCACAATAAATCTTTATTAAATTCTTGAAGAATGTGTAATATCCTCTCATTTTCCTTGAACATCCACTGTCCAATTACCATAGGCTTTTACAGGAGCTCTTCAGATAGCTTTCCTAGAAAATAATCAAATAGAAACTGATTTTGGTACCAAGACTTGTTTAGGTCTGGTGACATAAGTAATCAGTGCTTCGGAAACCCATATATGCTTCATAGGTTTCCTATAATCATTATATAATATATTTAAAAAATAGAACCTATTTGATCCAGAAAAACTAGGGGTAATAAGAGATTTTCTAGAACTAGAACTAGAACTAGAAGATTCATTTTTGGGTAGAAAAATAGATATTTTAGATTTAGTGATAATTTTTTTTTGGTGAGATTTCATTTCCAAGGTTGGTATCCTATACCAGTAGTGTATCTTGCTAAAATTGGTTTATCAAGAATCTATATAGGGGTATTTGTTTCTATTAGTAAAATTTTCTAGGTTCTTTTTTAATTTCTTAGGAGATAACTTAATTTAATTTTTCTCCTTGAGTAATAGAACATTTTTCTCTTTCTCTACAACAAGTTTAGATTTAACAGTAGTGGTCAAGGCATAATGTTTCTTCAATGAGTTGTATTTATGTTTTAGCTCATTAAAAGTGTATTCAAGAATATTAAAGTATTCAAATAATTCTTCACTAGTCATATTTTCAGAATCACTTTCATCTCCAAAATTATAGGAATTTTTTACCGGAGACTCATGGGTTACCTCAGATGTGTTTGTCAAAAAATACATATTGGATTTGTCAACCTTTTCATCATGTGAAGACTTTGAGTCACTTGAAATTTCCTCATAAGAAATCCATGTTTCCTTCATGGAATTTCTATTCTTTCTATCTTTGTCCACATATTTCTTCATATATTTTAAATTAGGACAATCAGTCTTTACATGTACTTTTCTTTTCTATTAATAGCATACTATTTCAACATATTTTTCACTTATTTTACAATTATTTTTCCATTTTCCTTTATGAACATATATTCCTTTGAATTTGGGATTTATGAGAAATTTTTTTTCTTTTATAAAAATTTGTTAAGACTAAAAGGGGCCTCAATACCCTGAGAGGGGGTGTGAATCAGGGTATAGATATTCTATTTTGAAATTATTCCTTCCCTATTAGATCTTGACCTCAATATTATAAGGGTAACTTTTTTTTCACTTATGTGTTACTATTGATCTTATTCATCCCTTATTTATCTAGTGATGATAATGCTTTTAATGTGATGCAAGAATAAAAACAAGCAGACACATAGATTTTTACTTGGTTCACCCTCACTAGGCTACTCCCAAAGATCATACAATCACAATGTGCTGATATATAAAATCCACTAAATCTCACTTCCAATAATGATTGTTCTAGAACACTTCTATTCCCAGGCTCACTGCCTTTAATATTTCTAAGGTCAAATCATTGCTTTCCTAAGGGTTAATCTCTATTTCTCTCTCTGTGGATCCCTGCCAATAGAAAGGATAACCTTATTTCTCTTCATTTGGTCACTACACTAGGAAGGGATCCACTCACAGTTTATAGACCTTTAGGTCTCTTCATTTTCATGAATACATGCATCCTCATCTATTGATAGATGGTCTGTTCGAGTCTGAAATTCATCCCAAAATGAATACCACCTTGCTTATGAAACACTAGGCAATTCCTTCCGAAACTCTTTCACTAATAACTCTACATTTACGAAGTTCCCACCTTTTCAGCGCTCAAAGAAGACTTTGCAATGATCCAACCTCTTCACAAAGTTCACAAGTTTTCAAAGGTCACAATTTCAAAAAGCTCACTAGAGCACATAGTTCTCTAGATTTCAGTGCTCACTACATCGCAAATATCACCCTGGTCTTTGCGGTTTCACAAAGCTAAACAAGACTTTGCGAAGCGTACGTCCTCTGCAATACCAAACTAGCCTTCACGACACACCTTCCTTTAACAAAGCTCAACTGACTCGGAGAATTCCCTTTTCTTTCATGAAGCTCCCTGCTCCACCAATATTCTTTTAAATTTGAGACCTTTACATTTTTCGTTTTATCTCTCTACTTCTCTCGAGGGGGTTAAGGTCCATTTATAGGTAATTCGACTGACCCTCGAACATTCCACACAAAGTTATCCCCATGTCAACTCAAATCGCAATGCTTCGAAATTTCCTCTGAAATTATCTCTATATCGCGAAGCACCGTGATTTTTTTTGGATCGTGGAGATCATTATAATCACGTAGAATTTCATCAATACATTTTCACCACAGTCAGAAAACTTCGCTACAATTCTCTTCACCTATGCTATTTGCAAAGCTCATCGTAATCACAGAGCTCACCGTCAACATTATTTCATTCTCTATGAAATCCACCTCAGGAAGCCCATATTTTTGAAACTCATGACTTTTCCATATTTTTATGAGATCTTCAAGGAAATCCAATTTTCACGATGCTCACTATATTCCAAATTTTGGACCCCAAAATTTGGCAAACACTGGAAAACAACACCACCTTGTATCTTCTCTTTTGTACCACATCCATATCTTCTATTCCTTTTTCATGGTTCTTGTCAAAATGTATTGTCAACAACATATATAGAACTCTAAAATTAACCATGAAAAACTTCAATGTCAATAAACACAAACAAACCAAAAATGTTGCAATGTTACCTTGAAGAATTTTTTCCCAAGAATCTCCTCCTTTGGGTTTTTTGAAAACTCTTCTCAAAGAGATTCTCTTCACTTAGATACCTCACTAAAGATCCTTTCATTATCTACCATCATTCGCCTCTTGTAATTCAAATAGTGACCAATGATTCACTCACTACATACTGTAAGTCCAAATGAGCAATGCTCGACATGATAAACAAGAGTGGTATAAAAAGGTCATAAATGAATCACTTCATTTCTCACACCAATTATTAATACCATACCAGTACCAATAAACTGTTTTCATCATGAACCATAGTGTCGTGATATCTAATCTTTGATAGATCACATTGTGCATCATCAAATTCAAAACTCATACTCCCATATCTTGTTTCTCTCCCCCTATCTCGCTGCTCCTCCTGTCAGCTTCTCCTCGTGTCTTTAACTAAGACACTTTATCACTTTTGAGGCACAATTTCTCCCTCTTAAGGAACTATCCACCCCTTTGTCAATGAATCCAAAGTTCACTCCTTTGTGGTTTGCAACAGATTAGAGAACACATATCCACACATTAGGTAAAAACAAACCATACCTCAGGGACAGGGGGTCCCACATCCACACTTTTTCATGTTCGGGGAGTCAACTTAACTCCCAGAGCTAGTTGAGGCCTCTAAAATGATTCCTTGGGTAATGCCTTTTTCAGAATATCTGAACATGTAGTTTAGTAGGAACATAACCCAACTTCATGATTCCATGCTCAATCTTCTCCTTGATAAAATTATACTTTATCTCAATGTTATTTTTCCATGAATGATGGACAAATTTTTTAATGAGATTTATAGAAGTTGAGTTATCGCACTGGATTCCGATTGGAAACTTCACTTCAACTCCCATATCATCAAGATGCTTCTTCATCCAAAAATATTGTGTTCATGATTGAGTGGCATGAATATACTCAGCTTTTGTGGTGCTCAATGAAATTCAATCTTAATTTTTTCTTATCTAAGAAATACACAAGACATCAAGATAAAAATGACCTCATAACATTGATATCCTGGCATCCGCTAAACCAAAACAATCTACATCTGTATATACCAACAGATATTTCAAAGATTTGTCATTATACATCAAACCTAAATACATTGTTCCTTTGATATACTGAAGTATTAATTTCACTGCAATCATGTGAATTTCTTTGGGGTTTCATTGATATCACGCTTCTTGACATGTGGAAAAAACAATATCAGGTCTCATCACTATTAGGGACAATAAAATCCCAATAATATGCCTGTATTTTTTGATATTAACTAATTGGACATCATCAGCTTTCGATAATTTCATCCAATTAGCCACTAGAGTCTACATTTCCTTGCAATTTCCATTCCAATCCTTCTCAACACCTCCGTGTAATATTTAGATTCAGAAATCAATGTTCTATTCTTTCCCGGTGATTTTCCAATATATAATTCTTCTCTATTTGTTCATGTTCTTCATTCATAGACTGAACCCAATTTTCATCTTCAGCTGCTTCCTCATACTCATCATCATTAGCTTAATTTGAATCAAAATTTTACAAATTTACTCTCCCGAATTTTCTCACCTTCTCATTTATTCCACAAGGAAACAATTCACTATTCGGTTAAAGATTCTATTCATTCTATATTATAGTGATATCATTTATTTCAACTACTTTTTCAGCCTCATGTTGAAAAATTATTTCCATTCTCTCGAAGCATGTTATTATCCTGAAAATAGTAAGCTGATACCATATTGTTAGATAAAAATAGATTATCATGAAATACAATATATATTTTGAACTTCTCCCCAAATAAAGCTTCTTGGTGTTGGATAACCAAAACATTGATCCTTAATATCCCATTAATATCTTGAATCTGATTAGGAAATAGAGATATCCACCTTTTTTGTGAAACTCTTCCAGTAGTTGAGAACAATTTTTTGACCAAAAATCATTCTCCTTATCCTACATCATTTATTATCATGTGGAACTTTTCAATGAGCTACCAACAAAACCTATTAGCCTACAGAGTCAAAATTAGTGTACAAAATAATAGATAATTTTAATAACACAATTACTATCTATTTTGATCTATTACTTCCACATATTTCATACAACCATATAACATCAACTCATTTCATGAAACTATTTCGCATTCCTTCATTACCTATGGTAACTGATCTGAATCATTTGATATTCTGGATCACATCACGTCTCTAATTTTCATCTTCGGATGCGACTTCACCTTGGATCATATCTATATTTTAACTTGATACACCTGAAAATCAGTTAATAGGATTTATACACATAGGGAGAGGGAATTATTCTGGAATCCTCAAGAAGAGTATTGTGGTTTATCCTAATGGGTCAAACCATTGATTCTTTCTTGCAAAGCATCACACTCTTTCCTTTCCTGCTCTAACTATTTTTCCAACTTCAACTATTCTGGCCATATGACTGGGAATTTTTACCCAAATTCTAAGTCTTCTTTTAATATTCAGATTTTAGATGCTTAAACTTTTTAAAAAATTTGGAATTAATTCCATTAGTAGAAATTTTATTCTTTGATGCTCCACCAATTTTCCATTTTTCATGATTCTTTCTCCAAACAAAAATCTTTCCACTAATCATCTGCACTTTCTTCTTCCTCCATTGAAGAGATCTTTCTATTGCCTTCATATCTCACTGTGAATAATGACATGCATATTTTATAGGACACTCTTTAGTCATATTTATTTTATCAGTTGTTCGAGTTGTTCCACCTTTTCTTCTTGGGGTAGAGTCTTTCGTTGAGTTTAAATTATTCTTAATTACACTTGAGGAATCTCCTCCTTTTTTCTTCCAGGATTGTCCACATCCATTCTAGGGGAGTTTTTGTGAGTGTAACAGATGAAGTGATTGATATACATTTCGTTGAGATCCTTGTGATTCTCCAGAGGCTGTATACCCTTTTTCCATCTCACCATGTTGTCTTCCAGTATAAGTCTTTTTAGTATATATTTATTATGATGAGGATCTCCTTCTGGGTTTCTTTTCCATCCCCACTTTCTTCTTGTTTCATTGAATTTCCAAATTACCTTGATTAGAACACATAAAACCTCTTTCATTTAAGTCATATCTCATTTCAATATTTCTCTATTGCGATGTTGAAGCAGTTTGAGTTGTTCTTATGACACTGATATCCTGAGATTCTAGACACATACTCATGGTATATCCCATTCTACCACAATAGAATCACTTCATAGATACTCTCTTTTGAGAGACACTTATTTCCGAATTCTCATGATGTTTATTCTTATTCTTAGATTTAAAAAAATTTCTATATTCACAGTATGAAATGTATTCATGAACCTCTGAACAAAAGCTTGATGTCTGAACATGAATCCCACAGAAATAGAAAATGCTATCATTACTTCATGTAACAACCTTTTCTTGTCTATCTCCATCACCTAAAATGTTTTTCTTATCTCTGGAAGTATTCTCTACTCTCTTCCTATCATGCATAGGTGGCGAATCCTCATATCCAATTCCAGACTATCCCATAATATGTGGTCTTTTATATGAGAAAATATATTCTCGGTTCTCCTCAAAAATAACATACATTATTTTAATTTTACCATCACCTACAGAAGGAAAATCGAATAGTAAGCGCAGTGCATCCTTCAACGTAGGCTTTACTCTGTTATTTGATTTCTTCATTTCTTTCTTAACTGGTTCTATATCTTCCTCTAGTTTCTGAATCTTCTTATCTCTTGATTCATGTTTAGCATTGAGTTCTCTTCTGGGATTCTTCCCTCGACTCATCTCATCTTCCAGTTCTCATCTGATATTATCTACCATATCACTTTTTTCCTTTATTTTCATTTTTTCTTGAGCAACATAATTAGAGAAAGATGAATTCTCTTGTTGTAGCCTTTAATTCTTTTGAACTAGATCAGACAGTTGTGTAGAAAGATCATTATTTCTATATTTCAGATTTTAAATTTCCTTTAACTTATGATTCTCTCCATTTTCATCATATTTATGTTTTTCACCCTTTGAAGATATTTTTTGCAGTCCTGAAACTTGAGAATAATTATTCTTCCTTAGATCAGTGGTTACATCAATAATCCTTTTATTTAATCCTCTTAGTTTGATAAACTCAATTTCCATTGCTTGGATACAGATATATTTACATTTAATCTCTTCATTCAACTTTTAATCCAATTCATTTTTTCATGGAAAAATACAAATTTTCTTCTTTTGGGAGTTTCTTCATCATCAGTAGTTCCAACATCACTTGGGATATTTGGTTCTTCACTCATTCCTTCTACATCATTTAATGAGTAAGTATTATTAGTGTATAATTTATCTAAATAATTATTCCGTTCACAACTTGATTCCTTCAACTGAATCACACTGTTTTGGTTGGCACTTCCACACTAGGGAATTTCGCAAGACTTATTGTTCTTCTTTGATGTCCTTCCCTTTGACATGGAACATCAAGATAAGAGAATACCGAATCTTTAACCACAAAAATTAACCAAACCAAGTCAAAGAAAAAAAATCTGATAAAATAAACCTCTACTTGATACCAATTTTTAGGACAAAAGGGGACTAAATACCCTGATAGGGGGGGGGGATCAGGTTATAAATATTCTATTTCAAAATTCTTCCTGCCCTATTAGATCTCGACCTAGATATTATAAGGGTCACTTTGATTACACTTATGTGTTTCCATTGATCTTATTCATCCCTAATTTATCTTATGATGATTATGCTTTTAATGTGATGTTAGAATGAAAATAGGCAGACATAATGATTTTTATTTGGTTCACCCACACTGGACTACTTCCAAGGAGAATACAACGAAAATGTGCTGATATACCAAATCCAATAAATCTCACTGCCAATAATGTTCGGGATAGATCACTTCTATTACCAGGCTCACTAACTTTACAATATTTAGGGTTAGCTCACTACTTTTCCAAGGTTCACTCCTTATTTCTATCTCACTAGCTCACTGCCGGTAGAAAGGATAATTTTCTTCCTCTTCCTTTGCTCACTACACTGGGAAGGGATCCACTCACAATTTATAGACATGTAGGTCTCTTTCTTTTCATGAATACATGCATCCTCAACTATTGAGAGATTCTATGTTAATGTCCAACTTTTATCCATATTTGAATACCACATTGCCTCTGAAACACTAGTAAATTCATTTTGAAACTCTTTCTCTAAGCACTCTGCCTTCGTGAAGCTCCCACCTTTAAAAAGTGCAAACAATCCTTTGTGATGATCCAACCTGTTTGTGAAGCTCACAGGTTCACAGAGATCATAATTTCAAAAAGATCACTTGATCACAGAGATCTCAAGATCATAGATCTAACATCTTTAAAAAGATCACACTGGTCTTTGAAATTTCATAAATCTAAGCATTCCTTTACGATGTGTGCATCCTCCGTAATGCCAAACTGGCCTTCGCAGTGAACCACCTTTTCAATGATCTCAACTAAACCTACAAATTCAATTTTCCTTTGTGAAGCTCCCTACTCTGCAAATATCCTTCACAATTTGAGAGATTAAAGTCTTTCATTTGATATCTCTACTTCTCTCGAGGGGGTTGAGATCTATTTATAGGCGATTCCACCCACCCTCGAACCTTCTACACCTAGTCAGTGCCATGTCATCTCAAATCTTAATGCTCTAAAATTTCAACTAAAATTATCTCTATATCATAAATCACCATGACAATTTTTGGATCGTGGAACTCATTGTAATCACAGAGCGTTCTATCAAGTCCTTTCCACCTCCGCCACAAAGATTCACTACAATTCTCTTCACCTATGCTATTTTGAAGCTTGTTGTAGTCATAGAGCTCACCATAAACATTTTTCTAGTATCTGAAAAATATAGTTCAATAATACCC
Source organism: Viscum album (assembly GCA_963277665.1). Classification (NCBI taxonomy): domain Eukaryota; kingdom Viridiplantae; phylum Streptophyta; class Magnoliopsida; order Santalales; family Viscaceae; genus Viscum; species Viscum album. The sequence continues at coordinate 1,892,616,415 of OY728125.1, read as the reverse complement.
TCTTTGTGAAACTCATGACTTTTCCCTATTTTAATGAGATCTTTAAGGAAATCCACTTTTCACGATGCACACCTAATTCCAAATTTTGGACCCCAAAAATTTGGCAAACACTTGAAAATAGTTCCACCTTATATCTGTTCTTTTGTACTGCCTCTAGATCTTCTCTTCATCTATTATGGTTCTTTTTCAACATGAATTTTCAAAAACATCTCTAGAACTCGACAATTCACCATGAAAACTTGTATTGTCAACAAACACAACCAACCCAAAAATGCTGCAATATTACCTTGAGGGATTTTTTTACAAAAAAATTCTTAAATCATCTATCTAATTGAGACATTTCATCATAATAGTATGATGATGATTGTTCATTATTGGATATTTATATAGGGTCTTGTAATTTCTCCTTTTCCATGCCTTTAGTTTTGGAATTTGTGGTTTTGAAGGCCATTGAATTTCTCTTCAATTCATCTTCCTCTTCCTTGTTGACTTTTAGTTCTGCCTCTTGCATCATCATCTTGCCTATAAACTCCCTAATTGGAAGATTTATAATATAACCAGATTCTCTAATTGAGATAGAGGTCTCTCTCCATCGATTTGGTAAGAATATGAGTATTATCATGATTTACTCCTTGGCTCTAACATCTATTACCATTGATATTATATTGTTCATAATATCATTAAACCAGATATACATGTCAAAAATAGGATCATCAGGATTCATCTTAAAGTTATCATATTTAATATTATATGTGTTATGTCTCATTTTCTTAACACTAGAGGTTCCTTCATTTGAAACTAAAGTGTCCCAAATTTCATGGGATGTTTCACATCCAGAAATTCTGTTAAACTCTTCATCTCATAAAGAATACTATAATGAATTCATGGATTTCAAATTATTATTATAAGAATCCTTAGTTGGGTCATCCCAAGTAGTTTTAGAAGTAGAATTAATATTCTATTAATCTACAATGGAAGAAAAAATCTCAAAACCCATACCTTCTAAGTGCATCTTAATTTTAATTTTCCATTGTGCATAATTGGTTCCATTAAAGAATGGATGTCTCTTAGTAACCACACCTTCCAATATATTATCCATACAAAATAATAAAGTGTAGATTTTTTTAATGGACTAAAAATTTAGAACTAACACAAATTTAGATATCTTTAAAACACAACTAAATTTATAGTTGAAAACTATTTTTAAAACCTATTTAAAATTTTAAAAATAGGTATTTTATAAACTCCTCTGATACCCAATGTTTTTTGGATTAGGAAACTCAAGAGGTAGGTGAATTTAGTTCATATAAAAAATTTTGTTAAGATGTTTACTTAAAATATTTCCCAAAATTAAAATAAAATAGGCCAGTTAATTAAGGTAATAAAATTATAATAGTTTGACCCTTCAAATAGCTTCTCAAAAGATTGATTAATTCCCAGTAATACCAATATGGGATAGTGATACCACTTTTGAAACTATTATAATAGGGGAAAATAGTTATAAATATTATCCAAGACTAAACATCAAAGTAAAATTTAGTTTTCTGTTATATAAATTAAACAGACAATGTCTAAATAGAAACACACAACGGATAAAACAAGTGGTTCAGTCTCAAGGTGAGACCTACTCCACCCAACTTGGTGATCAGATAACACCTAGAAATATATACATATATATAAATAATTTTATCCACAACCTAAATCAAGATTAACAATAATACACAGGATTATCCAGGTCACAAGACCTCTTCCACTGTTCTTCGTGGGAAAACAAACAACCAGGTCACACAGGACATCTTGCATAGTTATATGTTGGTAAAAAATTTAAAAAGATATTTGAGTGAGGATATATTGTATCTTCTATTTTAATGAAGGAGATAGAGTGTGTTTTAAAAAATACACACACACACACACTAGTAAAAAGGTAATAAAATAGTACAGAACAGAGAAAAATTAATGTGAAAGGATTAAAAATTCTCTGAGTGTTGTTTTATGCAACTCTGGACTTGTAGGACATAGAAGATGCGAATTTCGATCCCTCTTATGAAAACAAAGTATTGTAGGTCTCATGTTCTGGTTCCCAGTTCAATGTGATGTTATTTGTATATCTTGTTCTTTTAGGGGTTCTATTGTGAGAATATTTGAAGTTTGGATTTATAGCAGTTCATCCACTAGGAAATAAGGAGTTATTATTGTGTTCTTCAGTGTATATGTTCTACTATACTCACATGTATTCAACTTATCATTGTCTACATAGCCCATGCATCTCCTTGTATTTTATTTTTGAAATGTCTTGGTTAAGACTGACAGGGAGCATGATCTCTACACCTCGTACCATATACTGTTCGGTGTCATGTCTATAAGAAAAATTAATTATGTTTGTGTCATTAAATTACTCATATTTAAACATTAGAAATAATGTTTAAATTAAATTGAAAAAGACATAAAACAAGGAATGGTGTCACATTATTTCATGAAACGATGTCACTGGAAACAATATCTTCTTTTTTGCCTTTGAGTAGTGATACAACCACAATGAGATTATCATGGTGCCATAGTTTCCTTGAGATATGAAATCGATAGAAAATATATGGTGTCAGGATCACGGTGTCTCCAGTAACAGTGTCTAGTCCTTAGTCAAAACATTGAACAACGTGTTGTCAAAATGTCTTGGAGATGGTAACAAGGAATAGGTATCACATGCTTTATGAAATCTGAAACAAGTTATGGTGTCAGAGTCATGATGTCTGGAATATGGTGTCTGAGTCACAGTTTCATGGTTATATTGTGTGAGTCATAGTGTCTGAGTCACGGTGTCAGGGTTATGGTGTCTGAGTCAGGATGTTAGGGGTACAGTGTCTGAGTCACAATGTCTGGGTTACGGTGTTAGGGACTTTCCCAAAATCTGAAATTGGAGGCAAACTTACAGTTTCTCATACTTATCCAAATATATATAAATTTTCTTAAGAAGTAATATACACAAAATGGATTAAGATTAACTATAATCATACTGAAAAAATATATGAAAATATTAAATATAGTTTACAAGATTTAAACATTATTTATGAGATTGTGAATTAGGATATTGTGAGAGTTTATAGCATGGGTTGTAAGTATTAAAACATAAATAAATAAACAATCTCCAAACATGATTTGTAATATGGTAAACATAATTAACATGATTTTTGAGCATTAAAACATTATTAACATGATTAACATGAATAGTGATAATTAAAACATAATGAGTCCAATAATCTCCCCCTTTTTGATGATCACAAATCATGACATTTATAAGCCATATATTTTAATAATGAAAAAGATATTGAACATGCATATGATAAGCTGTATAAGAATTGTTCTTCTCCCTTGAATATTATTTTTCCATAAATTCCTTTTATTATTTCATCCCCATTTGGGATTGTCAAAAATAGAAAAAGAAAAAGAAATGAAACATGGAATGAAGTTAAGTAAGAAAATAAACAAAAATAGTGCACATTTCATTGGATATAAATATAGAGTTCATTAAATGTAGAGGAAAAATAAAAAATATATTTATCATAATATATCCTTTAATTCTCTATGGAACCATCAATATTCAATTTTTCTTTCAAAGGAACATCAAGAGGATCCATAAGAGCATATGTAGAGGTTGGAGAAGGTAAAGGTCCAATGGAGAGAGAAGGAAGAGGCACTCCTTAAAAAACAAAAGGTGATAGAGTTGGTTTGGTTGAATACCGGGGTAAGGATTCCTCAATAATAACTGGTATGATCTGGCTTAGAGCCTGAGATATAGAAATGGTAGTAGGAGCATAGGTATTTGAGGAGGAAGAGGTTGAACCTGGATATAAAGGGGATGTTGTATACACAATAATGGTGGTACTTTCCACATGGAGATAGGGCTTAAACAACTTAATGAAATCAATGATGATCTCACCTTCAAACTATATTTCATTTTGAAAATCAACTTTGTTCTCCCAAAAATTATCTAATAGATGAGTGAAGTCTTTTAGATTATGAACTTGATTCTTAAAGTCTTGAGTGACTTAAGGAAGTTTCAAATTCTCTACAAGGTACTTGAAATGATTGGTCAGAACATGCTTATAATAAATTTTCCACTTTCTTAGAAATTTCTTCTTGAAAATCACTTGAAATTTTCAAATATATCCTCACAAAATCATATAACCGATCCCTATTCATGATGAAAACTGATAAAATTTCATTCTCAATACCAATAAATACTGACTGAAGCTCTTATTTAACAATAGTTCTAATTAGGTCACCGTCCATAGGATGAGATGGTTGTCCAAAGTAATTTGAAGCTATAATGGCAGAAGTGAGAGACTTATGTTGATTTAGAATTTTTTGTAAATATTCCTTATACTCATTAGTCAACTTAGTCCAAAAATAAGATCACATATCCCAGTAACAATCTTGGTGTTTCTCTCAACCACTTTAATATATATTGAAGTCATATTCAGTTGAATTATAGATACAAATTCTTGTGGGATCTGATCACCAACATCCTCAATAGGTTGAGCTACATGATATTGTCTTGTTTGAAACACTTTTTTCAATATTCAACCATAGATCTAAGAGACTTCAACTCATCACTCAACTAATTATTCTCAATTAAAAATTCATGAATTTCATGATGAATTTTTGGTTGAATCTTTCATATGATTTTCTCTGATAGTAATTCAATATCTATTCCACTAAGATTAGTCACTTAAGTCAGCTGTGTCTTCAAGATACTTTCAAATCTAGTTAATAAGGTATCTCCAAAAGTTTTCATATCACATTGACTCATAGAATCAAATGATCCTTATGTAGGTTCCAGAAAATAAGCTGAAATAGGTTCATTCTACTCTTTATAGGTTACATATATAGTAGAAATTGGTTTCAATTGAAACATAGTGGAAATATATATTCCTTTTACTGAGGCCTCTTGGGTATTTTACAAATAACAAATCATGGAAACTTATACTAGGTATCCAAATTACATTAGTCAACATGATTGGGAACTTGAATAGTTTTTAAACTAGGGTGATGCTTCCCCTCAATAGGTGCATCTTATCTGGGACTAAGAGATTTAGTCTCTTGATCCATTTCCAAATTTTCATCTTTATCAAGATCACCCATCTCTTTTTTAGCAAGTTAAAAATATTGTTCCATCCTTTCCTCAGTAGATAGAATTATTTATCTTTAAACTTTATCTTTTGATTGTTCCACAACAACATGTCCTTACTCAACAAAAATTTCTTCCTCAACAACATGCTCTTTTTCAACAGTAGACACTTCTAAATTCTCCTCAGGAACAAATTGTTCTTCTACATAGTAGATATTATTTTTTTGTAATGATTTTTCTAGAAAATCTCACTTCATCAATTACCTTTTTTTGGAACAGGTAGGAAATTGTCTTCCTTATCAATGACAATGACTTCCTCAGGTGCTTTTACCACATATTCTACTTCTTCATCTAAATAATCAACAACCCCATCAGGATCCAGACTTGGTTAATATTTTTTCTTAGTTCTTCATGGATTCTCAACTCGATTAAAATTTTAATAAAATATATCATTATCCTCATACCGATAATTTTTCCAAGGATTCCAGCTAATTTCGATCCTTATAATTGTTTACTTTGAGATACAGAACACATAATATTAAATAAATTTTTTATTCAGACTAACTACTCTTTTGGAAGACAATATTGCAGAAATAAATCTTGAATAAAATAGAGAGGTTGATTTAGAATTGTTGTTGATCATTTCACACATGTGAAGTATAATATTCTTATACTAATTTATATTTTGACCACTATTCATAAGATTTATTAGAACACATATTGATACTTAAGGGTGAAAAAATATATTTTACTTGGAAAAATAAGATCCTGAATAAACTTAAACATCAACCTTGTCTCACTATCCAACTCAACTACAATTGACCTTCTTTTCTTCTTATTTGTAGTCAAAATTCCTAGGGCCTATTCTAAATTATAAACATCACTAGGAGAAAGAGGACCTCTTTTATAATCCTCAAATATTCTTTCATGAGGTATCCCTAAGAAGCCAACCCATAACCTCGAAGAAAACGTACACCATTGACCATTAATCCATCTTCTTACTATAAAGTCATCATCAATATTGAATGAAAACTGAACATACTGATAAAACTGAGAAAAATACTTTAGATAAATCTGTATTTTCTCTTTTGTGAACTAGCATATCCATCCCTGTTCTTTCAGTGCTTTCAAAATGAGCGACTTACTTTTCATCAACCACTTCAGAAAAAGTTCCCTTTCTATCACAACTGTTCTATCAACATGTCTTGGATTCAATGGTCTCTCAGGCATTAATTTTAGATCTTTTTTCACTTTATTCTATAATCTTCACTTCTATGGAGTCGATGAAGATGGGCACTTCATTTTCAGAATTCAATGTGGGTTCAAGAGAGATTAATGGTTGAAAGTGGTCTAACAGTTTGAGAGAGAAGGGTTTCAGTTTCAAGAGAAGAGAGCTTGAGTGAAGAGATGAGTGAAAGATATTGGGTTTCTATAATTTAAGGATTTGAACTATCAAAAACTTAAAAATGAAGCATAAAAATAATAAAATAATCAATATAGTGATACGAGACATAAAATTCTAAAACTAGAAATCTGAGTTATTATGGTGAGACTAGATTCGGTCATCACAGTGTCATCATTAATGTGTGACTCCGAACAGTCCGACCGTATAATTTGATACAACAATAATGAGATCGTAACCAAGATATAGTAACTATGAGACCATAAGTTTGATATAGTAACTATAATATAGTGACTTGTAAAACTGTGAATCATAAAACCGTAAATTGTAAAACAGTAAACTATTCACCTAAGGCTTATCATTCCAAACTCATGTATAGTGTAATTTGTTTTTCGGAATTTAATGTCTTAGTGAATATATCAAAAATATGATGTTAAGTTCTAATTAATTACAAAGTGATCTCACCTTTTTTATATTAATCTCTCAAAAATTGATGCCTTACATCAATATGCTTTATTCTAGAATGTGAAACAAGATTCTCTGAAGAGTTAATAGAACTTGTATTGTCCTAATTTATCGGTACATGTCTAAATTGATATTTTTAGTCTAGTAATGTGTGTTTCATGCACAATATTTGTGGACAAAAACTACCAGAAGATATGTATTCAACTTCAGTAGTAGATAATGAAACAAAATTTTGTTTCTTACTAAACCATGATACTAGAGACTTGCCTAAAAGGTAACATGTTCTAGAGGTTCTTTTTCTATCTAAATTAAAACCACCAAAAAAGATATTTGACCCTTTGGGGTTTTCTTGAAAACATTCACACATGGAAACACTAAAAATAATATCTGGCCGACTAGAATTTACGCAGTGTAAAATTCCAATCATTCCCTTATAGGTTGTTTGATAAAAAATCCCATTTTCATCAAGATCCAACTTATAGGTTGTACTCATTGTAGTATCACTACTTTTAGTGCTATCCAGGCCAAAACATTTTATAATATCTTTAATATATATGCTTTGATTTAAAATAATACATTCCTTATTTTTAAAGATTTAAAATCCAAGAATGAATTTCAGATCACCCATTAAGCTCATTTCAAATTCATTTTACATCGTCTTTGTAAAAGCAGTACATAAGGATTTTTTCGAAGATCCAAAAACAATGTCATCTACATAGATTTTAACAACAAATACTTCAGAAAATTGTTTTTTAAAGAGAGTATAATCAACTATACATTTTTTAAAACTTTTAGAAATAAGAAAACTACTTAAACTATCATACCATGATCTTGGAGATTGTTTTAAACTATATAAAGGATTTGTTAATTTAAAGTAAGGATTTAAAAAGTTGGGGTTTGTAAAACTAGGGGGTTGTTCAAAAGAATCCTCAAATATATAACAATTTTGGAATGAACTCTTTAAATCCATTTGATATAGTTTGAAATTTAGATGTGCTACATGGGAAAGTAAGATTCTAATGGCCTCTAGTCTAGCAACAAGTGAAATGATTTCTTTATTGTCAATTACTTATTTTTAACTATATCCTTGAACAACCAATCTATATTTGTTTCTATATATGTTACTAGCTTCATCTACTTTGTCTCCAAACACCCATTTAGTGCCTATGGACAAGGTGTCTTTGGAAAATACAATGAAGCTGCTGATACAATGATTCAAAAAACTCAAGAACACACTATTCAAGATGGAAATGATGAACGAAAGTCGATGAAACTACTTTATGAGATGTATCTATATTTTCAAGAGTGTCATGAGTATATTTTCTTTTCATAATTAGAGGTTACCTATTCACTCATGGATAGGGTGAAGAAGTGGATTTTTTTCAAACCCTGAAGGTTGGGTCCTATGTAAAAGTATTTTAGGTGAGGACTCAACATCAGATTAGTCTATTGACGTAGATGACATCTTGCATGTCCATAAATGTATCTAGGTTCCTATAGAAACTAAGGATGAGATGATGCAATAATCCCATTCTTATGAGGAGGTAGTTAAACTAATAGTCTTTAAGATGTATTGTGATATGTGTTTCTAGTATTGGTGTCCTAGGTTGAAACATCAGATTTTGGGTTTTATCACTAGTTGTTTCACCTATCATCATGTAAAGGCAAAGAACCAATGTCCTAAAAGCTTGTTAAATATATTACTAGTCCCCAAATGAGAATAGTATGACATTGCAATGGATTTTGTGATTGGGTTAATAAGGTTGCCTCATGTTAGAAATATAGTTTGGATAGTCTTGGATCAATTGAAAAAGTTATCTTACTTTCTTCCTATCCAAGAGACTTTATTAGTTATTGAGTTGGGAAGATTTTTTGAATGTGAGATTACAAAACTTCAAGGGGTCCCTCATACTATTGAATCATGTAACGGTGATCATTTCACATCGAGGTTCTAGTACAAGTTACAAAAAGATTTTGGTAAATAGGCACGTTTGAGAGTAGGTTTATAAGAAATTATCCAAGATTGAATCCATGATTTAAGGGGTTCTTAGTAGAAACATATAACCCTCATTAAGTTTTCTTATAATAATAAATTTTAGGGAACAATTCAGATTGCTCCGTATAAGATCTTAAATGGTAGGGAATGTCGTTTACCTCTGTGCTAGCTAGAGGTAGAGGAGGTAGCACTACTAGATCCTCATCTTGTGTAGGAGACTTTGGAGTAGTTTCTATTAATCAAAAAGTGGATGGATACTGATCTGTCTAAATAAATATATTATACCAATTTCCATCGACAGCCTATGGAATTAGTGTTTAGGGATAATGTTTTCTTATTAGTGTCACCCAAGCTTGGGAATAAGCAGATATAGAGGTAAGGCAAGCCATCAACTCATTTTTAAAGAATTTTTAGATCTTAGAGAGATTCATTCTGGTATCCAATTGGTTACTATTACGTTATTAGTACCATACCATGAATTATTCGTTCCATGTTTAACAACTTCACCATTACCATGATGACCTATCTCGCACTTTTAACCCCAAGGATTTTGAATTGGATGTCGATTCATATTTTGAGGAGTATCCCATTTATATCATTGATTGGGAAATGAAGGACATACAAGGTAGGTTTATCCTTATAGTATAGGTTCTATAGTAGTATGGTCATGTACTGGATGAGACTTGGTAGTGATAATCTGTCATACATGCTCAATGGATGGAGTTATTCTCAGATCATTTTTTAAAACCCATGGAAGGGAAACATAGGGATTAGTTCCTTTAAGGGTGGAAGACTCTAAGAACCTATTTTTTCTTTGAGACATGAAACCTTTTAATTTTATTTTTAATTCTCAATTTTATCCTTTTAAATGTGTCATATGTACTAACGAAGGGTTCGAGAGTGTCCATGGATTTTTAGGAGCCCGAAGCTCTTGATTTTGGAGGACACTACTGGGCCACATGATTAGTATAAACCTTGAAGACCTATCCACATAGTTAGATAAATTATCAATACTAGAATGGAAATGGGATTAAATTTTAATGGATTTGTGACTAGGTTATTGAGGTTTATTTATGGTAGAGATGTGGTTTGGGTAGTCATGAATTGACCGACATAGATAGACTATTTTATTCATACTTGGGAGAATTTATTAGTTGATGAGTTTTTGAAGATTGTATGTCTGTGAGATTATATGGCTACATGGGATCTATCATAATGTATTTTTATACAAGTATTCTAATTTCTAATTAAGAATTTGAAAAGTGTTATAGAAATATATGGGTACACAAGTGCTTTTGAGAAAATATTTTCAACCTTAGACCAATAACCAGTCATAAAGGGATATAAAGGTGTTATAGGACCTACTCTGGACATGAATCCTTTATTTTGGGGTTTTTTGGAGAAAAATATTCCTCCTATTGAGTTTGAAAACAATAATATATTCCATGAAACAATTCAGATGGATCTGTATGATAACTTATATGGTAGTCTATGTTATTCACCTCTATGTTGGGTAGAGGTAGGATAAAAAATGTTATTGGTCATCATATCATACAAGAGACTTCAGATCTAGTTCAGTTTATCAAAAAGTGTATGGATACTAAAAAATATAGATAAAAATATTATGCTGATCACCACCGACGACCTATAGAATTTGAGGCTAGGGATCATGTTTTCCTATAATTATCCCCCAAGCTTGGGAATTGGTGGTTACAATGGAAAATAAACCAACTGCATCATGTTTTTGAGAATTTCTAGATATTGAAGAGAGTCAAGATGGTATCCTATCAGTTTATCATACCTCATAGGAACTATTCCATGAATGAAATCTTCCACATTTTAAATCTTTTCCATTACCATTCCAACTCGTCTCACACTTTTGATTTCAAGGATGTTGAATTGGATGTTGATGCTTCTATTGAGGAGTATCCCATTCAAATAAAGGATCAGAGCATGATTTATCTTCGTGGAAGGTTTTTCCCTTTCTTAATAGTGATATGGGAGAATATAAATGCATAAGATGAGACTTAGGAGAAGGAATACATCGTATGTGCTTAGCTGTAAAAGTTATTCTTAGACAAAGTTTTACTACCCTTGGAAGGGAAACTCAAGGATCAGTTCCTTTATGGGTGGAATAATGAAAGAACATGATTTTCTTTGATAATGACAACCTTTTAATTTCTATTTTAATTCTTACTTTTATTATTCTATATGTGACCTGCGGATTAAGAAAGGGACCAAGAGCATTCAGGGATTATTCAAATCTCGGAGCTCCAGCTTTTGGAGAAAAAAACTAGGATGTATTGTTAATATAAACTATTTTTCCTATTAATAATGGTTAAAAAACTACTCAGGTTTCTGGAGGGCTCCATAGAGGATAGTTCATGGGTGGAACACAATTTTTTTAAGAATATGTAACATCCTATATGCGGGGTGTTCCTTGGGAATAGAAGGATGCACAAGTAGAGCATGGTGAGACATACTAAGCTCCCCCAACTGTACAAGACACTATCCTTTGATAGTTGTTGGTGCATGGTTGGCACATAGTTTGGTTGATGATGTGACTAAAACATGTGGCTCTTAAGATTTTGTTTGAAATAATTTTTTTCCATTATCTCTTTATAAGTCACCCAGCCTCTTTCTTTTCTTACTCCAGCGGATAACAACTCTCCTTTTCTCCCATTAGCTTCTCTCATTGTAATGCCCCGACCCCAGTTACCCAGAGTCGGTGCATTACTTCGTAACATTGGCATGATCACAAGAAAGATCAAATCTCGAAAGACCGATTGGTTTAGTAGCCTTGGAAACACTAGATATATTCATAAGTTTTACATTACATCATTAAATGAAAAACTACAACAACAACATATTGTCTCCATAATCCACACTCATATCCCCACATAATATCCCTGCAGGTCATTCATAACTTACTTCTTCACTTCCTGGGAAAAATAAAACATAGAAAAGGGGTGAGCTCAAATGCCCAGTAAGGATAACAATATAACGGAAACTTTCATAAATAAGAATAAACTTTTAAGGCAATGTATAACTAAAACAAAAGCCTTTCAAACATGAACTTTCAACATGGTATGGCATAAATAAAATGAAATAATTTCATTTACTTACTCACATGGATATTCTACTAATCGAATAATCACATGCAAAAATCAATAACCACTTTCATAATGTTGGAATGCATAATGCCAGACTATCATAACCACATAGTCAAGGCCTCGTGCCAAGACTACAAATAATATTTTGTCAAGGCCTTGTGCCAAGACACTAATTTGTCTCATGAGACCTACCGATGCATCGAGGAGCTATAGCGGGCTCCACCCGTCACTTATTAAGTCCAATGCATTCCCATATGAAAAGGTTTAAACATAACATAAACATTCGTATTAAAACTAGCATACGAAATGTCAATACTTTCACCATAAACTATGAATGGTATAAAAATAGCACATCCATAGTCAAACATATCACAAAACCTTCAATACAATATAGAAGTTTTGTATCATAATAAATCAACTTCAAATAATCTTAAAATCCATCAAAGGATGCTGACATAGATGAAATCAAAATTCTTTTTAAAGAAATATCTCCTTTTATTTTGAAATCATTTAAGATCCATATAAAATAAAACATTTTCTTTGAAAATATTCTTATAAGCTTGTAAGAGAAGATTTGAAGATTTTATAACGGCGGAAAATAGCCGCACCCTCCGTATAAGTTAAAAAAACATTCTTACCTTAATTCTGTCGAAAAGGTTAAAAAGGACCTTGTTTTGAAAACGACGGAAAGATTCCTCTTATAAAAAGTCAAAAAGGGTATAAATGACTTTAAACCATATTCTTGTAAATAATAAAAATGTTTTGAAATACATTTTGAAGAAACATGGATGTGGATGATAACGAGGTCCCAGTAGATAATTATGTATAAACAACCTTGGATAATGAAGAGGTTGTGAAGTAAACCCTTACCTTGTACTTTTCCTTGGTTGGGGTAGGTTAACCTCCTGTATAATGGTGAAATAATTGTTATTAAATTATACAAGAATCATATATATTAATATGATATCATATGTGATCTTTTAACATTGATTTGTTAATAATATCTTAGAATTATCGTCGTTTCGGGTGTTAACTTACTCATTTTCTTTTATATGTTTTGTTACATAAGCCATGTTTGTTTTATATTATTCATATCCAGAATGATATCAAGTCCTTAAACATAATTTTTAAATCATAAAATGATAATTATACTTGAATGGATACGATGGAGAATGAATCTCATCGCGTTCGTGGAGACGGTAGTCCGTACGTACGCACGAGCGACGATATCATTCTTTTGATATTAAAATAATATATAAATGGATGGTATATCATATATACAGAATCATTAACATGTTATATTTATTATTTACATGAGTTACACATCATTATTATACCCATCCACATAATAATATATTGAATAACAATTACACCACGACGTGGAGACGGTAAGCCGTACGTACGCACGTATGGTGACATGTTATTCAAAGGGTGGATAGAATACTGAATATGGTTGTACCATATTTATAATAACATCACAGTATATGTGAGATACTGGAGTTATTATTTTAGGATGGTAAGAACAAAGGAAGAAGAAGTGGAAGAAGAAAGGAACTTAGAAAAGGGTGGTGAAATCATTACCTCTTCTTCGGGTTCTTCCTTTTGATTTGATCAAAAGGGCTCCTTAGGTTGGCTTTCTGATCAAACTAAGGCCTCTAGGTTGTAGTGAGGGATGTTGGGAGAGTATTTGGGCAGAGTTTGGCCGAACCAAAAGGCTTTGAAGGTGTGAAGAAATGGGAAGGAGGAGTGCCCTTTTATAAGAGGGGTGAGGGGCACCTTTGGAAAAGCTAGAAATATTAATTTATAATAAATTCATATTCGGTTTCTAATGGCTCCAAAGTTGATTATTCAAAGTTTAAGGTGGGGATAGGTCAAAAACCACTCAACCAATATAATTTAGACAGGTTTGGGTACTTATATTAACCTTATCTTTAAGTATTAACTCTAAGTTAATTAGTTTCACTTTTACAATGTCTCTTTGTATTTTTATATAATATGGTTAATAAACTAACTATATACATCAAAGAGACCCCCAAGTGGTACATTAATGATGAAAATATCATGATATAAGTCTCTTGGCCGAACCTTAGATTTTTAGGAATTTAATATCAATTAATAATATAATATTTGTTTTAAGAACTCTTTTATGTCAATTTTGACACTATTCAATAGTTGATTTTTGTGAAACTCATAACAGATTGATTACTTCGAAAACAGCCAATTAAATCAATCCTAATATATCATATTATCCTATAAAATTAGCTTAATTCATTAAAAGTTTCATATTATATTTATTTGGGTATTTATAATATAAATTATTTTAATTTTTCACTATTATAGTAATTACTTCATCATCATTGTGTCATAAATAAAATAAATTATTTAATGTCTAAAAATTATAAATAAACTATCATTATGTAGGAAATCGTTTTAGCTTTATAATGAATATTTATAATCTAAAATCCAACTTATATAACCATATGTAACAATTGTTTTGCTAAAAGATATATGCTTGTGTCATTTTTGTATTCATTTTGACTTAATTAAAATAAAGTGTCATTATCACTTACAAGTGGATCCATGGGGTCCCAAAATTTACACAAAGATGACCATGGTCGACCATGTATCAACCAATAGGTTTAAGACACGTTTTAGGGTAATTTAGTATTATTATAATATATTTTTTTAACCCTTATTTACCGGATTTACCCTTAACCATGGTAAATAAAATATTTACCGCAGTAATTATTCAAAATGTCTAAAAATAAAAGTTACCTATTTACACAATTTGAACATCCTGATTCCAAATATGGAATCCATTTTCCTAAATTCAAAAATCAGAAGTGGAAGAAATTAATTTAAAATTAATTCCCGCTGTCAAAACAAAAAGCGTGTTTTTAAGAGATAATAACTATCAAAAGATTGACACTTGTTTATGTTCGGTTTAATTGTAAAATTATGTCCAATGACCAACATTATATTAAATGGTAAAAATATATTCTAAATATACTTTAAAACTACTAAAATTCATAATTTATCACTATTAATTATTTTGATTAAAAAAGTTGTTTTTAATTAAAATTTAGTAATTTTCACTATTCATCAAAATATGAAAGTTATCCGAAAAGTACCAAAATTTCACCTTAGGATAAATTAGATATTCCGAATCCAAAAATGAAGTCCATTTTGAAATATAAAATATATATAATTTTAAAAAGTAGGTATTACTATTCATATCGGCTAGTTTGATTGGTTGTTAGAACTCGGTGTTGCGTACAACACACACTATCGCGTTATTCAAAGAGAAGCGTACCGTAGAAGCTTGGGATGTTTCATTTTAAATTTTTGATATCCCCATTTAGTCAAAAAGTTTAAAATATAGTATTTAAAAAGGGTTCACTATTAAATTTGATAAAAGTGCAATACTGAAAATGAATTTGTTCTTGCATTATATCTAAGAAACTCATAATATGGATTCTAAAATTATAAGGATTATATAAACATTAAAATTTATCTAATACTATTCATAACCTCTTTTGAATGGCTTGTTTGGTAAGTCATGGTGTGCTTGAACTTGGTGTTGCATGTAGTGAAAGTTATTGAATTATTTTGAAGAACTAACACACTATGAAATCTTGGGGTGTTACATTCTCCCCTCCTTCAATAAATTGCGTCCTCGCAATTTGAAATTGTTCTTCGAAAATAAAAGGTTGAAAATAGATAATATATTTGTGGGAAACCCCACATCGGAAATTGGGTTACTAAAATTTAGTCTTAATATGAGGAAAAGAGAAATGAAAGGGTCACCACCAAATTATGATCTCGATTAGGAGAACATTGGTGGCAATTTGAGACATATAATTAGAGGAAAAACGTAAATATTTATAGGGAGTGATTGAGGTCATCAATCACAAACAAGTATAAAATTGAGGTCCTTAAATTCATCAATCTATGATGATTTTAAATATCATCGGTTCAACAAAACATAGGGTATTAGGATAACACATTTTTGACGTTTCAAAATATCTTAGTTGAAATCCCACATTGAAAAATGAATTAATGAGGCCTCTATTTTAAATAAAGAGTGGAAAGTATTAAGATTACCGAAAATAACACATACTAGGGTTCCTTGTAGGAAAATATGGATATGGAAGAAAAATATAACCATCAATTATCTGTTGGAGAGTGGTAGAGAACATGGCTATGAAAAAGCCAACAATCCCAAAGCCATAAATTAGTGATGATTTAAGGTACCATCTAGGAAAACATTTTTGTTCTAAGTTCCTTTTCTTAATGATGAGGAATTTATTTATGAGATTGGCTAAGATCATAAGGATATATACTTACTTTAAAACTAGAGTTTTATCCCTTAATAAATTTCTACCAAAAACTCATCATTCACTCGTAAAAAAAATTCTATTTATACTATTAATAGAGGGTTCCAAAATAAATGAATTTATAATTCATCTACCAGATCTTTTAAAAAACTACTTTATTTAATCCAGGACATCTCGTGGGCCAGTGGTAGGTGATACACCCTTTTCGCCCTTCGGTTGCGGGTTCAAGTCTCGCAGCCTTGCCGGACGCGACGGGTTGCCGCCCGACCTCCGGGTTGTCCTTTTATGGCAATCCAAAATAATCCAAACTAGAACTATCCAAAATACTTCTATCCAAACTCACAGTCCAACATTTATAAGTAAGGTAAACATAATGTAGAACCTTTTTACCCCGTAATAGCATATGAATACCTTCATCATGTATTCTTTTAATACACCGAAACATCCTGAATAACCATATTCCTTATTGATTACATTCATGCTCCCTTATTCCATATAGAAAGCTGGATATACTTCATTAATCCAAAAATGTTTTAAACCCCAACAATGATGGAATATAAAAATCATTAATCAGTTCCTGGGTAGTCAAGAATATCCAATATAATTTATTCAAAACAATCACATATTATTCCAAAATCACTACCTCAGTATCAGAACTATATTATGATTTATCATTCTCTCAACCATATATTTTCCAAAAATTTATCCTGCTATTGAGTCACTTTTCTTTGTTCCACAGAATCTCAAGTCCTTAATGAAATAGTACTGCAGTACAATTCTTATATACTCCATGATTATTGTAACAAGTACATTGTTGATACAACACTCAATTGACATAATCAACATAAGAACTCTAATCATTCCTCTTCATCTGTGGTAGTATCATAACTTGATTATTATCCAATAACATCATTTGCGGCATAGTCTGATGACTGGGACATAGGTTCGCGTAGTGTCCAAACTCCTTGCAAATGAAGCATTGTACATTTAAAACCATTTTCTTACCCTTGCAGTCACGTACTTTGTGCCCTTTTCCTCCACACTTATAACAAACTCCCATTCCTTTCAGGCAAGTTCCAGGGTGTTTCTTTCCACAGTTACCACATATGGGAAAATTATTCTTTTCCCTTTTCCCTTTATCCATCTTTCTCTCTTCCATCCTTTTCTTCTATTGATTCCCTTCAAAGCTATAGGACTCAGTAAACTCTTTACTTATCTTATCAACACATGATATTATTTCTTCATATGATGATAATACATGGGAGACTATTTCTCTTATAAATTCTAGCTTAAGACCATGAAAGATATGATCCTTCCTTCTCTTTGAATCATGTGTATTTCTGGAGTTCTCATTCCTTCTACTGGGCACCATTTCTAAACAATGGCATAAACTGGATCAGTTTATGAATCAAAATACATAATCCCATACTTATAAAACACTTAACATAAATTGAACTATTTATGGATATAATCCATAATCATAAAAATGTTTTCTTTGAGGAAGTATATACTCATAAACCCTTCATAATGATTTGTAAAGAAAATGAGAGTTATCCTAAGCATATCCCCCGGGAGTGTCGTAACCAAGAGTGCAGCAAGGCCCGTTGTCGTGCACCAGTTCACGTTCGAGTCTAGCTCAAAGCGGTGTTTTCAGGTTTTACCCCTAGGTACATCTGTGCCAGAGCCGCCTCTACCTGCTCGTATCCAGACAGGGATGTATTGCTCGGAAAACTCACAAAATCTCTACAATACCAAAATTCTAGGAAGTTCTTCTATACTAATCCTCAAAGTTCGTCTTAGGTATACGTGATCTAATCAGAGTTTATCTAAATCTAGCTTCCAAGGTTTGTACTAAACTTCCTCTGATACCAACTGTAACGCCCCGACCCCAGTTACCCAGAGTCGGTGCATTACTTCGTAACATTGGCATGATCACAAGAAAGATCAAATCTCGAAAGACCGATTGGTTTAGTAGCCTTGGAAACACTAGATATATTCATAAGTTTTACATTACATCATTAAACGAAAAACTACTACAACAACATATTGTATCCATAATCCACACTCATATCCCCACATAATATCCCTGCAGGCCATTCATAACTTACTTCTTCACTTCCTGGGAAAAATAAAACATAGAAAAGGGGTGAGCTCAAATGCCCAGTAAGGATAACAATATAACGGAAACTTTCATAAATAAGAATAAACTTTTAAGGCAATGTATAACTAAAACAAAATCCTTTCAAACATGAACTTTCAACATGGTATGGCATAAATAAAATGAAATAATTCCATTTACTTACTCACATGGATATTCTACTAATCGAATAATCACATGCAAAAATCAATAACCACTTTCATAATGTTGGAATGCATAATGCCAGACTATCATAACCACATAGTCAAGGCCTCGTGCCAAGACTACAAATAATATTTTGTCAAAGCCTTGTGCCAAGACACTAATTTGTCTCATGAGACCTACCGATGCATCAAGGAGCTATAGCGGGCTCCACCCGTCACTTATTAAGTCCAATGCATTCCCATATGAAAAGGTTTAAACATAACATAAACATTCGTATTAAATCTAGCATACGAAATGTCAATACTTTCACCATAAACTATGAATGGTATAAAAATAGCACATCCATAGTCAAACATATCACAAAACCTTCAATACAATATAGAAGTTTTGTATCATAATAAATCAACATCAAATAATCTTAAAATCCATCAAAGGTTGCTGACATAGATGAAATCAAAATTCTTTTTAAAGAAATATCTCCTTTTATTTTGAAATCATTTAAGATCCATATAAAATAAAACATTTTCTTTGAAAATATTCTTATAAGCTTGTAAGAGAAGCTTTGAACATTTTATAACGGCGGAAAATAGCCGCACCCGGCGTATAAGTTAAAAAAAACATTCTTACCTTAATTCTGTCGAAAAGGTTAAAAAGGACCTTGTTTTGAAAACGACGGAAAGATTCCTCTTATAAAAAGTCAAAAAGGGTATAAATGACTTTAAACCATATTCTTGTAAATAATAAAAATGTTTTGAAATACATTTTGAAGAAACATGGATGTGGATGATAACGAGGTCCCAGTAGATAATTATGTATAAACAACCTTGGATAATGAAGAGGTTGTGAAGTAAACCCTTACCTTGTACTTTTCCTTGGTTGGGGTAGGTTAACCTCCTGTATAATGGTGAAATAATTGTTATTAAATTATACAAGAATCATATATATTAATATGATATCATATGTGATCTTTTAACATTGATTTGTTAATAATATCTTAGAATTATCGTCGTTTCGGGTGTTAACTTACTCATTTTCTTTTATATGTTTTGTTACATAAGCCATGTTTGTTGTATATTATTCATATCCAGAATAATATCAAGTCCTTAAACATAATTTTTAAATCATAAAATGATAATTATACTTGAATGGATACGATGGAGAATGAATCTCATCGCGTTCGTGGAGACGGTAGTCCGTACGTACGCACGAGCGACGATATCATTCTTTTGATATTAAAATAATATATAAATGGATGGTATATCATATATACAGAATCATTAACATGTTATATTTATTATTTACATGAGTTACACATCATTATTATACCCATCCACATAATAATATATTGAATAACAATTACACCACGACGTGGAGACGGTAAGCCGTACGTACGCACGTATGGTGACATGTTATTCAAAGGGTGGATAGAATACTGAATATGGTTGTACCATATTTATAATAACATCACAGTATATGTGAGATACTGGAGTTATTATTTTAGGATGGTAAGAACAAAGGAAGAAGAAGTGGAAGAAGAAAGGAACTTAGAAAAGGGTGGTGAAATCATTACCTCTTCTTCGGGTTCTTCCTTTTGATTTGATCAAAAGGGCTCCTTAGGTTGGCTTTCTGATCAAACTAAGGCCTCTAGGTTGTAGTGAGGGATGTTGGGAGAGTATTTGGGCAGAGTTTGGCCGAACCAAAAGGCTTTGAAGGTGTGAAGAAATGGGAAGGAGGAGTGCCCTTTTATAAGAGGGGTGAGGGGCACCTTTGGAAAAGCTAGAAATATTAATTTATAATAAATTCATATTCGGTTTCTAATGGCTCCAAAGTTGATTATTCAAAGTTTAAGGTGGGGATAGGTCAAAAACCACTCAACCAATATAATTTAGACAGGTTTGGGTACTTATATTAACCTTATCTTTAAGTATTAACTCTAAGTTAATTAGTTTCACTTTTACAATGTCTCTTTGTATTTTTATATAATATGGTTAATAAACTAACTATATACATCAAAGAGACCCCCAAGTGGTACATTAATGATGAAAATATCATGATATAAGTCTCTTGGCCGAACCTTAGATTTTTAGGAATTTAATATCAATTAATAATATAATATTTGTTTTAAGAACTCTTTTATGTCAATTTTGACACTATTCAATAGTTGATTTTTGTGAAACTCATAACAGATTGATTACTTCGAAAACAGCCAATTAAATCAATCCTAATATATCATATTATCCTATAAAATTAGTTTAATTCATTAAAAGTTTCATATTATATTTATTTAGGTATTTATAATATCAATTATTTTAATTTTTCACTATTATAGTAATTACTTCATCATCATTGTGTCATAAATAAAATAAATTATTTAATGTCTAAAAATTATAAATAAACTATCATTATGTAGGAAATCGTTTTAGATTTATAATGAATATTTATAATCTAAAATCCAACTTATATAACCATATGTAACAATTGTTTTGCTAAAAGATATATGCTTGTGTCATTTTTGTATTCATTTTGACTTAATTAAAATAAAGTGTCATTATCACTTACAAGTGGATCCATGGGGTCCCAAAATTTACACAAAGATGACCATGGTCGACCATGTATCAACCAATAGGTTTAAGACACGTTTTAGGGTAATTTAGTATTATTATAATATATTTTTTTAACCCTTATTTACCGGATTTACCCTTAACCATGGTAAATAAAATATTTACCGCAGTAATTATTCAAAATGTCTAAAAATAAAAGTTACCTATTTACACAATTTGAACATCCTGATTCCAAATATGGAATCCATTTTCCTAAATTCAAAAATCAGAAGTGGCAGAAATTAATTTAAAATTAATTCCCGCTGTCAAAACAAAAAGCGTGTTTTTAAGAGATAATAACTATCAAAAGATTGACACTTGTTTATGTTCGGTTTAATTGTAAAATTATGTCCAATGACCAACATTATATTAAATGGTAAAAATATATTCTAAATATACTTTAAAACTACTAAAATTCATAATTTATCACTATTAATTATTTTGATTAAAAAAGTTGTTTTTAATTAAAATTTAGTAATTTTCACTATTCATCAAAATATGAAAGTTATCCGAAAAGTACCAAAATTTCACCTTAGGATAAATTAGATATTCCGAATCCAAAAATGAAGTCCATTTTGAAATATAAAATATATATAATTTTAAAAAGTAGGTATTACTATTCATATCGGCTAGTTTGATTGGTTGTTAGAACTCGGTGTTGCGTACAACACACACTATCGCGTTATTCAAAGAGAAGCGTACCGTAGAAGCTTGGGATGTTTCATTTTAAATTTTTGATATCCCCATTTAGTCAAAAAGTTTAAAATATAGTATTTAAAAAGGGTTCACTATTAAATTTGATAAAAGTGCAATACTGAAAATGAATTTGTTCTTGCATTATATCTAAGAAACTCATAATATGGATTCTAAAATTATAAGGATTATATAAACATTAAAATTTATCTAATACTATTCATAACCTCTTTTGAACGGCTTGTTTGGTAAGTCATGGTGTGCTTGAACTTGGTGTTGCATGTAGTGAAAGTTATTGAATTATTTTGAAGAACTAACACACTATGAAATCTTGGGGTGTTACATTCTCCCCTCCTTCAATAAATTGCGTCCTCGCAATTTGAAATTGTTCTTCGAAAATAAAAGGTTGAAAATAGATAATATATTTGTGGGAAACCCCACATCGGAAATTGGGTTACTAAAATTTAGTCTTAATATGAGGAAAAGAGAAATGAAAGGGTCACCACCAAATTATGATCTCGATTAGGAGAACATTGGTGGCAATTTGAGACATATAATTGGAGGAAAAACGTAAATATTTATAGGGAGTGATTGAGGTCATCAATCACAAACAAGTATAAAATTGAGGTCCTTAAATTCATCAATCTATGATGATTTTAAATATCATCGGTTCAACAAAACATAGGGTATTAGGATAACACATTTTTGACGTTTCAAAATATCTTAGTTGAAATCCCACATTGAAAAATGAATTAATGAGGCCTCTATTTTAAATAAAGAGTGGAAAGTATTAAGATTACCGAAAATAACACATACTAGGGTTCCTTGTAGGAAAATATGGATATGGAAGAAAAATATAACCATCAATTATCTGTTGGAGAGTGGTAGAGAACATGGCTATGAAAAAGCCAACAATCCCAAAGCCATAAATTAGTGATGATTTAAGGTACCATCTAGGAAAACATTTTTGTTCTAAGTTCCTTTTCTTAATTATGAGGAATTTATTTATGAGATTGGCTAAGATCATAAGGATATATACTTACTTTAAAATTAGAGTTTTATCCCTTAATAAATTTCTACCAAAAACTCATCATTCACTCGTAAAAAAAATTCTATTTATACTATTAATAGAGGGTTCCAAAATAAATGAATTTATAATTCATCTACCAGATCTTTTAAAAAACTACTTTATTTAATCCAGGACATCTCGTGGGCCAGTGGTAGGTGATACACCCTTTTCGCCCTTCGGTTGCGGGTTCAAGTCTCGCAGCCTTGCCGGACGCGACGGGTTGCCGCCCGACCTCCGGGTTGTCCTTTTATGGCAATCCAAAATAATCCAAACTAGAACTATCCAAAATACTTCTATCCAAACTCACAGTCCAACATTTATAAGTAAGGTAAACATAATGTAGAACCTTTTTACCCCGTAATAGCATATGAATACCTTCATCATGTATTCTTTTAATACACCGAAACATCCTGAATTACCATATTCCTTATTGATTACATTCATGCTCCCTTATTCCATATAGAAAGCTGGATATACTTCATTAATCCAAAAATGTTTTAAACCCCAACAATGATGGAATATAAAAATCATTAATCAGTTCCTGGGTAGTCAAGAATATCCAATATAATTTATTCAAAACAATCACATATTATTCCAAAATCACTACCTCAGTATCAGAACTATATTATGATTTATCATTCTCTCAACCATATATTTTCCAAAAATTTATCCTGCTATTGAGTCACTTTTCTTTGTTCCACAGAATCTCAAGTCCTTAATGAAATAGTACTGCAGTACAATTCTTATATACTCCATGATTATTGTAACAAGTACATTGTTGATACAACACTCAATTGACATAATCAACATAAGAACTCTAATCATTCCTCTTCATCTGTGGTAGTATCATAACTTGATTATTATCCAATAACATCATTTGCGGCATAGTCTGATGACTGGGACATAGGTTCGCGTAGTGTCCAAACTCCTTGCAAATGAAGCATTGTACATTTAAAACCATTTTCTTACCCTTGCAGTCACGTACTTTGTGCCCTTTTCCTCCACACTTATAACAAACTCCCATTCCTTTCAGGCAAGTTCCAGGGTGTTTCTTTCCACAGTTACCACATATGGGAAAATTATTCTTTTCCCTTTTCCCTTTATCCATCTTTCTCTCTTCCATCCTTTTCTTCTATTGATTCCCTTCAAAGCTATAGGACTCAGTAAACTCTTTACTTATCTTATCAACACATGATATTATTTCTTCATATGATGATAATACATGGGAGACTATTTCTCTTATAAATTCTAGCTTAAGACCATGAAAGATATGATCCTTCCTTCTCTTTGAATCATGTGTATTTCTGGAGTTCTCATTCCTTCTACTGGGCACCATTTCTAAACAATGGCATAAACTGGATCAGTTTATGAATCAAAATACATAATCCCATACTTATAAAACACTTAACATAAATTGAACTATTTATGGATATAATCCATAATCATAAAAATGTTTTCTTTGAGGAAGTATATACTCATAAACCCTTCATAATGATTTGTAAAGAAAATGAGAGTTATCCTAAGCATATCCCCCGGGAGTGTCGTAACCAAGAGTGCAGCAAGGCCCGTTGTCGTGCACCAGTTCCCGTTCGAGTCTAGCTCAAAGCGGTGTTTTCAGGTTTTACCCCTAGGTACATCTGTGCCAGAGCCGCCTCTACCTACTCGTATCCAGACAGGGATGTATTGCTCGGAAAACTCACAAAATCTCTACAATACCAAAATTCTAGGAAGTTCTTCTATACTAATCCTCAAAGTTCGTCTTAGGTATACGTGATCTAATCAGAGTTTATCTAAATCTAGCTTCCAAGGTTTGTACTAAACTTCCTCTGATACCAACTGTAACGCCCCGACCCCAGTTACCCAGAGTCGGTGCATTACTTCGTAACATTGGCATGATCACAAGAAAGATCAAATCTCGAAAGACCGATTGGTTTAGTAGCCTTGGAAACACTAGATATATTCATAAGTTTTACATTACATCATTAAACGAAAAACTACTACAACAACATATTGTATCCATAATCCACACTCATATCCCCACATAATATCCCTGCAGGCCATTCATAACTTACTTCTTCACTTCCTGGGAAAAATAAAACATAGAAAAGGGGTGAGCTCAAATGCCCAGTAAGGATAACAATATAACGGAAACTTTCATAAATAAGAATAAACTTTTAAAGCAATGTATAACTAAAACAAAATCCTTTCAAACATGAACTTTCAACATGGTATGGCATAAATAAAATGAAATAATTCCATTTACTTACTCACATGGATATTCTACTAATCGAATAATCACATGCAAAAATCAATAACCACTTTCATAATGTTGGAATGCATAATGCCAGACTATCATAACCACATAGTCAAGGCCTCGTGCCAAGACTACAAATAATATTTTGTCAAGGCCTTGTGCCAAGACACTAATTTGTCTCATGAGACCTACCGATGCATCGAGGAGCTATAGCGGGCTCCACCCGTCACTTATTAAGTCCAATGCATTCCCATATGAAAAGGTTTAAACATAACATAAACATTCGTATTAAATCTAGCATACGAAATGTCAATACTTTCACCATAAACTATGAATGGTATAAAAATAGCACATCCATAGTCAAACATATCACAAAACCTTCAATACAATATAGAAGTTTTGTATCATAATAAATCAACATCAAATAATCTTAAAATCCATCAAAGGATGCTGACATAGATGAAATCAAAATTCTTTTTAAATAAATTTCTCCTTTTATTTTGAAATCATTTAAGATCCATATAAAATAAAACATTTTCTTTGAAAATATTCTTATAAGCTTGTAAGAGAAGATTTGAAGATTTTATAACGGCGGAAAATAGCCGCACCCGGCGTATAAGTTAAAAAAAACATTCTTACCTTAATTCTGTCGAAAAGGTTAAAAAGGACCTTGTTTTGAAAACGACGGAAAGATTCCTCTTATAAAAAGTCATAAAGGGTATAAATGACTTTAAACCATATTCTTGTAAATAATAAAAATGTTTTGAAATACATTTTGAAGAAACATGGATGTGGATGATAACGAGGTCCCAGTAGATAATTATGTATAAACAACCTTGGATAATGAAGAGGTTGTGAAGTAAACCCTTACCTTGTACTTTTCCTTGGTTGGGGTAGGTTAACCTCCTGTATAATGGTGAAATAATTGTTATTAAATTATACAAGAATCATATATATTAATATGATATCATATGTGATCTTTTAACATTGATTTGTTAATAATATCTTAGAATTATCGTCGTTTCGGGTGTTAACTTACTCATTTTCTTTTATATGTTTTGTTACATAAGCCATGTTTGTTGTATATTATTCATATCCAGAATGATATCAAGTCCTTAAACATAATTTTTAAATCATAAAATGATAATTATACTTGAATGGATACGATGGAGAATGAATCTCATCGCGTTCGTGGAGACGGTAGTCCGTACGTACGCACGAGCGACGATATCATTCTTTTGATATTAAAATAATATATAAATGGATGGTATATCATATATACAGAATCATTAACATGTTATATTTATTATTTACATGAGTTACACATCATTATTATACCCATCCACATAATAATATATTGAATAACAATTACACCACGACGTGGAGACGGTAAGCCGTACGTACGCACGTATGGTGACATGTTATTCAAAGGGTGGATAGAATACTGAATATGGTTGTACCATATTTATAATAACATTACAGTATATGTGAGATACTGGAGTTATTATTTTAGGATGGTAAGAACAAAGGAAGAAGAAGTGGAAGAAGAAAGGAACTTAGAAAAGGGTGGTGAAATCATTACCTCTTCTTCGGGTTCTTCCTTTTGATTTGATCAAAAGGGCTCCATAGGTTGGCTTTCTGATCAAACTAAGGCCTCTAGGTTGTAGTGAGGGATGTTGGGAGAGTATTTGGGCAGAGGTTTGCCGAACCAAAAGGCTTTGAAGGTGTGAAGAAATGGGAAGGAGGAGTGCCCTTTTATAAGAGGGGTGAGGGGCACCTTTGGAAAAGCTAGAAATATTAATTTATAATAAAATCATATTCGGTTTCTAATGGCTCCAAAGTTGATTATTCAAAGTTTAAGGTGGGGATAGGTCTAAAACCACTCAACCAATATAATTTAGACAGGTTTGGGTACTTATATTAACCTTATCTTTAAGTATTAACTCTAAGTTAATTAGTTTCACTTTTACAATGTCTCTTTATATTTTTATATAATATGGTTAATAAACTTACTATATACATCCAAGAGACCCCCAAGTGGTACATTAATGATGCAACTATCATGATATAAGTCTCTTGGCCGAACCTTAGATTTTTAGGAATTTAATATCAATTAATAATATAATATTTGTTTTAAGAACTCTTTTATGTCAATTTTGACACTATTCAATAGTTTATTTTTGTGAAACTCATAACAGATTTATTACTTCGAACAAAGTCAATTAAATCAATCCTAATATATCATATTATCCTATAAAATTAGTTTAATTCATTAAAAGTTTCATATTATATTTATTTGGGTATTTATAATATCAATTATTTTAATTTTTCACTATTATAGTAATTACTTCATCATCATTGTGTCATAAATAAAATAAATTATTTAATGTCTAAAAATTATAAATAAACTATCATTATGTAGGAAATCGTTTTAGCTTTCTAATGAATATTTATAATCTAAAATCCAACTTATATAACCCTATGTAACAATTGTTTTGCTAAAAGATATATGCTTGTGTCATTTTTGTATTCATTTTGACTTAATTAAAATAAAGTGTCATTATCACTTACAAGTGGATCCATGGGGTCCCAAAATTTACACAAAGATGCCCATGGTCGACCATGTATCAACCAATAGGTTTAAGACACGTTTTAGGGTAATTTAGTATTATTATAATATTATTTTTTAACCCTTATTTACCGGATTTACCCTTAACCATGGTAAATAAAATATTTACCGCAGTAATTATTCAAAATGTCTAAAAATAAAAGTTACCTATTTACACAATTTGAACATCCTGATTCCAAATATGGAATCCATTTTCCTAAATTCAAAAATCAGAAGTGGCAGAAATTAATTTAAAATTAATTCCCGCTGTCAAAACAAAAAGCGTGTTTTTAAGAGATAATAACTATCAAAAGATTGACACTTGTTTATGTTCGGTTTAATTGTAAAATTATGTCCAATGACCAACATTATATTAAATGGTAAAAATATATTCTAAATATACTTTAAAACTACTAAAATTCATAATTTATCACTATTAATTATTTTGATTAAAAAAGTTGTTTTTAATTAAAATTTAGTAATTTTCACTATTCATCAAAATATGAAAGTTATCCGAAAAGTACCAAAATTTCACCTTAGGCTAAATTAGATATTCCGAATCCAAAAATGAAGTCCATTTTGAAATATAAAATATATATAATTTTAAAAAGTAGGTATTACTATTCATATCGGCTAGTTTGATTGGTTGTTAGAACTCGGTGTTGCGTACAACACACGCTATCGCGTTATTCAAAGAGAAGCGTACCGTAGAAGCTTGGGATGTTTCATTTTAAATTTTTGATGTCCCCATTTAGTCAAAAAGTTTAAAATATAGTATTTAAAAAGGGTTCACTATTAAATTTGATAAAAGTGCAATACTGAAAATGAATTTGTTCTTGCATTATATCTAAGAAACTCATAATATGGATTCTAAAATTATAAGGATTGTATAAACATTAAAATTTATCTAATACTATTCATAACCTCTTTTGAACGGCTTGTTTGGTAAGTCATGGTGTGCTTGAACTTGGTGTTGCATGTAGTGAAAGTTATTGAATTATTTTGAAGAACTAACACACTATGAAATCTTGGGGTGTTACACTCATGGACTAACATAATTTCCTTGATATATCTCTCATCCAACCTCTAAATAAAGAAACATCTAAGACATTGTATAGACATAGGTATTCTCCCCAATCCATTAAAACCATTCATCATTTGTCTCTCCATCAACAATGCTATTTTAGTGCAAGTTCATATACCATATTTTCAGGGTGTTCACATGTTTCTATATTTTCTTCCAATGGGGACCAAACCAAAGGATGAAACTAGATGAGTCTTATACTACATGAATATGGTAGGTGTTCTATGACTTTTACCTCATAGTATCTTTTTTTATAAATTGTCACCGTTGTACACACATCGATTTCACAAAGAGTTTCTCCTTAAATACATTTTTTTTAAAATTTAATCATTTGGGTTGTAATATAAGCCCCAAATTGAACCTATTAACATAATTGTATGTATTGACCTCAATATTAACCACCCCAAGTAGGGTGTATTCTTATTTATTCCTTTAGATACCCACATTGGTACTACCTAAGACATCGCTCAGGTGTGCTTGACTTGACCATTGATAAGTTAAGTTTTCTATCATAATAAATATATCATAAATGCATTATATAGAAACAATATGTATAGAAATAACTTGGAATAATACTTTATAAATAATTTTATAATTGGTTATGTGTCCTTATTTCACTTTGTAACATATGTTGAAAGGTAATGGAATGTACCAAATGAAATATAATTAGCATGAGTATTATAAGGCATAAAATTATTTATGATATATATTAAATTTATAATGTGCCTACTACATGTGGAGATATTTTATCTTATCAAAATGGTCAAAATTGAGACCACCTTGGATTCCTGAGGAAATGCCTTGATAACTCCGAGCATGCTATTCTGATTCATTGAGCCGATTGTGGTGGGAGATTCCCACCAAATAATTTGATATTTTTATCATTACATGAATTCCTCTACATTGTACCAATGATTCAATTGAAACATTTCCCAATATTATAATGTCTTGGATACAATCCATGGATTTAGCTTTATGTTTATGGAGATGTGAGGCCATGGATCCCCCCCTTGGGACCAGTCCTGCATAGCTCAAGATTATTGTGGATAAGCCCCATGGACTCAGATAAACTCTGTTATAGTGTAATGACTTGGGTGTACCACTTAGATTACACATAGAACCTTATATTTAGACTAGATGAGTTAACCCTATGAGTGGGATCAACCTCTAAGGTTAATGATTCCTTGGTTTTTTCCTTTAATCCACCATTATTATTACTATTATTATAATCAAATCGTCACTAGTATATTATTATTCCAAATTATTGACTAATAAATAATGGATCACACATTTATATGTATTTATATCGAAGGATAAAATAGGTATGGGTTATTTATTTTCACACTGCTTTGATTTTATATACCTGTACATTGTTACTGTTTATATTCCCAAAGATGATTTCTATAGTTGTCATTGGTAGTGGCCTTCTGAGATTTATATCACACCCTATCTGATCCGTTGTTGGTACCATGGTATCTTATATGATATAAGGCATGGAAAATGGGAAGAATCCCCCTTCGGTCACCAGCCTTCTTGTTTTTTTAATGAACTCATTAGAATCAGAATTATCCCAACAATCTAATAAATAATTATCAAAAAGTTGTTGGATAACCTAAAATATTCTTAGTTAGAGAAATTGGATTGATGGGATAAGTCATTTTTTATGACTATTTCTTTAGTAAAGGAACATAACATTAGGGTTTTCATAATGACATATAAAAGGCCTTTGTTGTTGATAAATACATATCCAATGTATGTGAAGGTCCTTCCATAATGAGAGGTACTATTTTAACATCCTATTATATTTAATGAAAATTATCCAATATATGGGATTCATATTTTTTATTTATAGGTAATTGGTATTTCTTCTATGATCGGTTATACTAGTCTATTAATTTATAATGAAAATTGATACATCTTTGGGAGGGAAACTAGAGTGGAATATGAAATATACTTATTTTTCGTTTGTGGGGGGAGCATAAAAATATTCCTAGTATTTATTCAACCTTTCCACAATGATTTATGATTTTTTCTTGGGTATAGATTAGTTAACATAATTAGAGTCTATATTAGTTGTTACTAATGTTTAAACTATTTTTAAGCATCTAATACTCAACATAATCTTATTATAGATTTGGAAATTCGTCTTGGTCAAGTTATACTAGATCTAGGGAGGTTTCCTCTATAGAATGAATGATAATAAAAATTTAGTTATTTGATATTAACCGTTTTAAATATATTTATTGGTAACCCTTTCATGGCCTATAAATCCATATTATATGGAAAGAATGGAAACTACATAGTTTGAAGGACGTGAGGAATGTATTGATTAAAAATTGGCTTAAATACCCACACAAGAACATCCATAAAAAACATCCCAATATATAGATTTATCATGTATCCATAATTATGAGTTTCTATTATACTATCATCATCAAATATACGGGGCATGAATAGGCGCAGTATTAGTTACTAAAAATATAGGCTTCCATTTCCAACATCTACATCTTGATCATGCTTGTACTATCTTGTACTCATCTTGTCTTGAAAGTAATATTTTACACTACCATGGGGTCTGGAAAATATTTTTTCAAGTCCCAAAGTCCTAGATAAATTGCTTAAAATAGAATATCATATGAATCATTCATATTCTATAGTACCCTGCAATAGAAACTTCTACTATATCCACACTTCTATAGAGTTATAGTACTACCAAACCACCCTAAAAATTATTTCATTGTCCATATATGAAACACTATCAAATGTAGGTTTACATGGATTATTTACCAATTGAGTAATCCACTAACAAAATATGGGGAACAATTTTTTTATTTCATGGGAAATGGAATGTTTTATGTGTTAGGTAGTTTACATTGATGAACAAAGGGTTTTACATCTTATAGTTGACTACTTTCCTAATGTATTTTCTTATATTTTACAAGATTACTTCATATTGGGTGGTGAGTTTATAAATGATCCTTCTCCTATAACCATATTATTCACAATTCAACAATATCTTATAACTCCCAATGATTTAAGGTAATTGAAAACTTATCTCAGGGATCTTGAGGAAAAAATGATAAATTAGATCTCAAACATTCATTTGGGGTACCCATAATTTCTTCGATAAGAATACTGATGAGAATTTATATTTATTTCTAGACTTTGTGAAATAAAATTAGGAATCCATAAAAAAATTATTATCCATTTAATTAAACATATTATTTATTCAAATAATTAAAAATTGACAAATGGTTTCTAAATACTGATAAGTGATTTAGTTTTCATCAAATCTAGATGTGGAAAAAGGATATTCTCAAGATAGTTTTCTAAAGATGATAATTTCGATTTGAATACATTTTTATTCTATTTGGAGTAACTAATTCACCTATTATTTTAATAACAATGATGAATATTGTCCTTCAACATTATTATTATTATTTTATGTTTTTCGATTTAAATGATATACATGTATATTTGATATGTCATAATGATAATGTAAGGTATATATGAATCAAATTAAAGACATTATGAGATTTGTGAAATTATACCATGATTTTAAATTATCTTTTAGTATTAATGATATAAAAGTTCTTGGTCACTTATTATCATATTGAAGAATCATATTTCTTCATAAAATAGTGTAGAAGGTTTTTTCTATAGAAATATAAAAGAACATTTCTAGATCTAGTATTTCTTTGGAAATATTGGTTTTAATTTCCACTTCCATTAGGATTGATTTAATAAATCTACCCCTGTGATTTTATTTAAACTAATGGTGTAAAGATAATTTTTTGGGATCAATGTGAGGTATTATTTTTGGAATTTAATAAGAGAGTCTCTATAGTTCCTCTCTTGATCTTTCTAAAAATAAGTAAGAAGTGTAAAATATATTTTAATTATTTTTATTTGGTCTTAGATGTTTTTTATATAAAAAATAACATGTCATTCTATGGTTATTCAAACGTCTTCTACATGAAAATAATTATATATACAACTATATAGAGTTGTTTATATAGAGGAACTTTGAATGGTATCCCAAGGGAATTGGCCCATATAAAGATATTACAAAGAAACATAGGATAAAAAATATTCAAGAGAAAATAAGGTGACTGCACTAATCTATAAATGGAAGTCTCCACATCTATAATAGTATTTCCTTCTCAATATGTAATTTAAAATGAAACAAAATTCTATAATACAAAAAAAACAATGTATAAAAATGTATTTAATTTACCAATGGAGCTCTCTATGATAAGAGATCTAGTTATTCATAATTTAAGAGGTATCCTAGATTATATATCAAATCATATGTCTATAATTTTGCAATGATATTAAAAAAATAAACATATCTTCTATAATGAATGATAAGCCCTACCAGGGGCCAACCGAGAAAGGTTTGGTGATGGTAATGAGGATATTTTATGTTATTTAAAAATAAATTCATCGGATACCATAATACTGAAAACATATGAACTATGGATTTTAAATTTAATTCCATCACTAGGAGAGAGTCATATAATATATTTTCTAAGAACTATATTCTATATTTTAGGAATAATGGATAAGGACATTAAACTCAAGAGATCTATGAATTATATGTTTTTAGTAATTTTGATCATTCGAACAAACTAATTGTGAGTAGATTGGACTCAGATACACATAAGTAAAATCATGGGTGAGGAGTATATATGAATATTCTCTTTATTAACCCCAAAAATATTGTAGTTGATGAAAACAAAAACAAAAACTCATAGTATAAAAATTAGTGATTTGGATTAACAACCTTAAACGAAAACCAATATAACACTCATTTGGAATTAGAATTTGAAAAATATATAATCTATAACAAAAATTAATCTATAATAAGGAATAACTTATCCCTTATAAGAAAAGTTAAATTTTAGTTTCCTCCTATAATGCTTTAAAATAAAAACTATTTGGAGAAATAGGAATCCACTTATATTAGATAATGTTATTTATAGGGATCACATTATGTTAGATTCCTCAAACATTGAAAATTAGTCAAATTTTGGGAATCCCAAGCCTACAATGATCAAGGATCAAAATTTTCTTCTTCCCATTCAAAATAACAATAATACCACAGGATAGGTGGTCCATTTATATATTAGAATCAACTCACATGTTTCATGGCCCTAATATAAACATGATAAACTTTACAATTACATAAAATTAATTATGACAATTATGGTTGGGAATAATATCCAAAATAGTATAAAAAATGTGTGGTTGGTACTCACTATCCAAACCCTTTAATGTAATCTAAAATAAATATATAAACCCATCAGGCCAACTCAATGATGAGGAGACAATCAGCATTCATATATAGCATGAAGGGAAAGTGATCCTAATAGGTCAAAATATTATAATGGAGTCCTCATAATGTAACTCTAAGCATATAAAAATACTACCATACTTAATGGAGTACAATGTAACCTATATAGGATAATCATACAAAATATTACTAATAGAACCCATCGTTGAGTTCTAACGTATAAGGAACATCCCATTACATATCAGGTGTGTGACCATCGACAGGTATTTCATTAAGGCATAATTATTAGAGGGTTTTTCTAAGCCTTAAAATTTATTAACCTAATCATAAGGGTCAATGAGTAATAATTATGATTAATTTCATTTCAATAAATACTCAACCTAACCCTTTTACACATATTTTTCATTAATATAAATATCTAATAAATACAACACAATGACTGTGAGTCCTAGTGTGTTTAGAAAACTAGGATCATAAAACCTCAAAATGAAATAAAAATAAAGAATATTTATTTTACTCTCCATTATGAGATCCTATATCCCAATGATCTATCAAAACTACATTATATAACCCTAGGAAACAACATAAATGATAGAGAAGATAAAAATCCCAGTAAGGGGATAAACATGATAACGAAGCATAATATGTGTGTCAAATTTCATAACCTGATATCATAAAATATAAGTATGATGAATAATTAAATTGGGGAATAACATAAATAACACATTATTATAAGGTAATGTAAATGTGATAAAGTAAAAGAAACATAAACATGACATAGCATAAGTGACGGCTAACCACCAAGACAATATCACATGGTGAATAGAGTCCCATTAAGGATTAGGTTCACTCCCTAGTCTTGTATATAATGTATCACGAGTCAAATTATTACCTATTTAATTAGAGTGATATATTTGTGCACTAATAATAAAATATAAATGATTATGTGTTCGAAAATAATAAATCAATCATAAGGAATATACAACATAAATACCAATGTTAATAAATTGATTTCATAATCTTGTATCATATCAAGATCAATGAAAATTTAATTATGATTCCAAAGAGTAGAAATAATTAAATTTTTTGTATGTTCATATCTATGGATATAATCATATTCCTCGAAATATGGTTTTAATTTGTTAATAAGGACTTTTAATGAGTGTTATATAAGAGGATTAAGGGGTAGATAGGATCCCATTAATTGGGGTTGATTTTAATGAAGGCGTTTGAGAAATGAACTTAAGACATGTATTACCCCTTAAAATGAAGGGATAATAAGATAGTTATATATGTAAGAAAAATATATACATAATTTATAATAAAATCATAACATAAAATATAGATAGAAAGTGAGTTAGAGAGAGAAGGTTCATAACACTCAAAATGGTGGTTTTGAGAGATCCATAACCTTTTTCCTAAATCCATTCTTTACATGCACATAACATACAAGATAATTTAATTAGATTAATCAATAAATTAATTAAAAAAATTATTACATATTTTATTTAATATAATTTTATTATGTTAATTAATAATCATTTTAATCAGATATAATGTTAATTTTTTTTGTAGAGTGTTTAATTCATGGTTCGAAGGCCAGACCAGTGGTAGAAATTATTGTTGTTCTTATAAGATAGAAAAAGTATATAATTTAAATTAAATTGAAATTATGTAATTAAAAAAATTTAAATATCCCCAAATATACATATGTGTTCTTACACAGGGGTGAATCATTTTTTAAAAACATTAGAGTTACACTGTTAATTAATTTAGGTAGTTTTATTGTCCATCATAATGTAGTTTTCATTTAATATTAAGAACATATATTTACTCCATAATTTGAAAAAATATATAATATATATATTTTGATTATTTTAAAACATTATAAGTGAATTTAAAGCTACCATGATAGAGTTTTTGAAAAATGAATGCTCATTGTCCATGAAAGTGGTGAATCGACATAATATAGACAATGGTTTCATTTTTTTAAAATAAGAGGAGTTTAAAAAGACTTGGATGGTAGGTATTAAATTATAAACATAAAATTAAAATATATATATGATACCATAATTTTTATTACATGTTATATGTTGGAGGAGAGTACAGGATAAAATAATAAATTAATTTCGAATATGTAAATCAATAATATTACCTCTTAAATGGTTTTTCCTAGATATACTCTTTAAGGAAATTGAAATTGGTCAAGTTTGTGAGAATATAAGAACTAAGATGTAGGTAAGAGGATTGGTAAGGTAATTATTTAAAATTATTAATGATCCACGGTTTATAAGTAATGAGGATATGGGGTTGTGAGAGGTGATATTTATAAGGGGAGGACTAGGGTGTTTTTGACTATTATATTCACTTAGCCTCACGTTGCTTCTGTTGTGCAACCTTGAGGAGGGAATCCACTGATCATCTTTTTTTCGGAGTGATTGGGAGGCTAAACATTGGTCACTCTATTCGTCACAACCAAGGGTTAATATTCAGTAGTATCCTATCCAAATCCTCATAACCTCATGGTTTCTAGGTGTGGAGGGAAAGAGAATGGAATGTAAAGTATGATCCATCATCCTTGCTTCCTTCTATTGAAAAATTTAGGAGGCTAGGAATCAGACATGGTTGGGTTCTAGTGACTCAGATTCATTTCTTTTTATGAGGGAAAGGTACTTGATCAACGATTTACTCTCATTGCTGAAAGGGTGTCAGAAATCGACCCAGATTTGCAACATTCTCAACAGACCAATCTCGCTCGGAGGTTCGGGTGTCAAATGGGTCGGTTGGAATCCACCTTCCATCAGGCTGAAACTCAATGTGGATGGTTCTTTTATAAACGAATCCATGAGAGGTAGAGGGGTTCTATGCAATGCATACATTTATGTTATTGTGGATTTCATCTCCTTTTATGGCATGAGTTCTTCCCTGGGGGAAGAGGCTTTGGAATTTCTTACTGGCCTCCAAGTTTGCAGGGAGCATGGCCTCATGGTGTCTGAAGATGAGTCAGACTCTAAAACTCTGGTGAAGATGGTACAAGAAACACATGAGATTCCATGGGAGCTGATTTACATTACTAGAAGGTGTGTCAAAGGAATTTCTTCGGAACACATCATCCATCATAGCTAGAGGGAGACCAATTTTGTTGTGGATGCCCTTGCTAGCCTCAACCACTCAGGAGAGGGAGTAATCATCTTTTACGGTTTTGGGTCTCTTCCACGCGAGTGTTTAGTCTTTGCACAAAAATATTCACTTGGATTACATTATTTCTACCCCCCTTGAGGGCTCTTTGTAACTAAGGTACTAGGACTTTTCCTAGACAATAATAAAAAAGTACTTCTCAGTCCATATTGCACTATTTACCAAAAATTCAACTATTTTGGAAAACTACCAAACATTTTACATAACAATTTTTTTTGAAATATAAGATTATAAAAATGAAATCATTTTTTGAAAATAAATTTCTCTGTATTATACATTTAGTTTTTAAATAAACTCATCATTTATTTTAAAAATATAAATTTTAATATCATGATAAATTTTAGGACCTTTTGAGAACATACTTATAGTATCATAAAATTATCATACCATTATAATACAACATAAAACAAAATTATGAATACATTTTTTGAAATTAAAATTTTATTTAAATATTTATTTTCATTATAAAAGTATAATTAAAAATTTTATGTTTTAATAAATACCAAAACATACTTACAAATTTTAAAACATTTATTTACATATACTATGATATAAATATTTAAAATTTTCATTTTATAATATGAATAAATTTTATATTAAACTTTCATAGGAAATGATACTATTCTAATAACCAGGTTACTATTCCAAATGGTCAAATTACAATTACATTGGTCTTGTTCCTATTACGATGGTGAGATTACTATTCCAATGGTCTGGTTTATAATGGTCATAAGGGTTCCCTTCATTCTATAAATTCCAATTATTTCATTCATTATTAATTCATTTCTATTTTCTATTAAGGTTATATATATTTTCAATTTAAATTTTTTTATTATGTTACTAATATTATTCTTCATTTTTAAGGTGTTTTTGTGAGTGTGATTATTATGGTGGATCAATAATATCCAATTTTTTATATTTTAGTTATCTTATTTTATATTTTTATCCAATTGTAATATTTCTAATTATTATGGTCATATTTACTCTACAAATATAATTTTAAAATTATTATAACAGGATTATGTTGTTTCTATAATCTAGTGCACATGATTTACTAAATAGCAAAAATTCATATGATTATAAGGGAAACTCTATTGATATAATTAGGGGTAATTAAAATCACTATAGATTGATAAGACTACATAAAAAATCATAGTTAAACAAACATAATCTATAGGTAATGTTCAAGAACTACATTCCTTGATTTATTGCATTCCCCCTATTTAAAAAATCTGGACAAATTATCTCCAATCAATAAATCTTCCAAAATGTTAAGAAATCCTTGATTTATGTTAAAAAATTAATAAATAATTTTAAACAGAAAAATAAATTTTGAATAAATCAAATAGAAGTGATAAAAATATATGTATAAATTACAATAAATTAATGTCACTCAAATTATATAATAAATATATTAGGTCACAAACATAGATTTAAAAAAAAGATAAAGGTGATATGGGAATGGATATTGTAAATGAAGGAATATTCAGTTATTATGGTTTAATTTTTTTTAATATAATTTATTTAACTAAAAAAACTATACATGACATGTGTTGCGGTGTGATCAAAATGGTCACAATCCAATTTAGAAAAAAAAATTAACCATTTTAATGTTCCCCCTCTATCTATGTCATAACACTACATAATTGAAAAAACATAAAAACTAAATCCATAACTCTTTACAACATAACTACCCTTTATAATGAATTTATACTATATTGGATGAGATTCATAGTAAAATATTAAAATATCACAGAGCAATACCACCCCCTTTATCAAGACTTTATAGTACAACTAAAGGGGTTGAAGTATGAAAAACCATACACAATGAAAAAATTAATTTTTAATGGGATAGAAGGATACTACTACATAACCTTTTAAATCCCTATAATGACTTAAATTATAGTTTTTTTCTCTAAAATATAGAAAAAATCATATATAGGCCACACCATGGCGAATCTCCTAAAGGCCATGATTCTACCAATCATGAAATTAATATATTAATATTATATTTCTAATTCTCTATGGAACATATATATTACCAAACCATTTGGGTTGTACATTGTGTGATTTTAAGTGATGCATGCATTTGGTAGAGTCTTGAATAATAAAGGGGGGAGATATGATTAAATCTGTGTTGGAATAGGATATTGATGTATGGGATATTAACTATTTAATAATGGGATGCCATATCGTATAATGTATTCATTATTATATAGGTTCTTAGGAAGGTGTTTTTTGGTGGAAATGCCAATTTTTGATTAGCTATGGAGTGAACATGATCTTTGGAATCATGATGGGTAGGAGGAGTATTAACTATGAGATGGAGGTAAGATACAATACAATTCCCTAGATATTACATTTTTTATGGTTCTAAATATGTTTGGGAAGTTTTGTTGAAGAGATGAACGTTTCCATAATTCCCTTGATAGGATGGTTTTGGTGGTTTTATAGTTTTTAAGGTAGTTGTGACATGGTGCATGAATTTCACTAAATCCTTAACCTAGGATTATAATATATCTCTATTAACTATATTCTATATTATGGAAGAGGTTGGTATAGGACCCCATTATAGTTTATAATTTTCTATTGCGATGTGATTTTTGTTGGAAACCCATTTATTATTTCGTATTGTGTGGTAATGCGCTGTGGTTTTTAATTTATCTTATATATATCTCAGAAATCCCTTCAAAACTCATCAATATCCCTTATTTTTTCTTTAATTTTCGACAACCTTGGTGTATCCTATAGAGATATTCAAAACAATTTTTAGTGGATTTGATTCTAGGATTCATGTGATTGGTTACTTGTGATATAGGGTGATTTTTATCCCATATCCTCTATATTTTATTCTTCTCATTCTCTATAGAATTCTATGGTCATTGGAATAGTTGGTTCTAGTGATTTTTTGGTGATATATTGATTAGTAATGTTGTGTTATAATTTTTTGATACCTCCTTTATGTGGTTTTGGTCTTATGGGTGTTCTTTATCTTATTTTCCTAAAAATAGTAATTAGGGAATCCTTAATTGCGGTAGGGGATCCAAAGTCACTCTTTTAATTCCATTAAATAATTATATTATCTTTAATTTTTTTCATTTAGGTAATTGGTGTGAATTGAAATAACAAGATAATAAAAAAAAATTAAATGAAATGTTAGGGGATGGGGCGATTCCTTATGTGTTTAATAGTTTCCAGGATATTTTTAACATTGGAACTACCATTTAATTGAATATTATTTGATTTAATTGATGTTAAAATTATTATATGTGTGTTATTATTTTTATGTTATTGATGAGATGAAAATCCATAAAATGTTAAGAAATCTAATATGAAAATGATTTAGTTTTGTGTATATCTAGAATATATGTGAAAGGATATATTATGGAGATGTTTAAATAGTATGAAAACCATATTTAAATGGAAATAATAGAATTTAATAAAATTAAAATATTCTGATATATATTTTTGGCATGATGGTTATGTTCTTGTTTGGTCGTGTGGTTGTTGTGGGTTTTTTTTAGTGTTTTTGGTCACCATTTTAGATGAATATTGAGTTGTCCAATGGGATTATAGTTGGTTAACATGAGTTATGGTAATAGATGGATTGTAGGGTATAGTTTTTGGTTGTTATTGTGGTATATGATGAATTATTTTATGGAAATATCATTGGATTCTATGAGTTATGATGAGTAGTTGGGGTGTTCTATAATGACATGTGGTTTAGTTTCCCAGATATTGTGGAATATATTTAGTATTGAAATAATTGGAATGTTATGGGATGTATTTGATAGTAATGTGTGTAAATGATATAAAATCATGAAATGAATGGGTATGGTTAAGAATAAATATAACGTGGGAATGAGAATTTATTTAAAATAGAATTAATTAGTTAAAATAAATGAACCTTTAAAGGTATCATAGGAATATCTAATTAGTTATATTGGTAAATAATGAAGGGAATTTTGCGTTTTGTGTTTGGTAATTTAGAGTGGTGTATTTCAATTTTAGATGTGGAAGCAGTTGGTGGTGGATGTTTTCATTGATACAATAGATTATGAGTTATGTTAGGGTTTTTGATATGAAACCATATTATGGTCATGTGTTTGAAAATTATTCTTGTATTTTCATATGATTTCTATACACACCCCACTTAATTATCGTATTTAATAAAAATTAGAAATGGTTTATGGGTTTATGTGTTTTTGCCAACATCAAGGTTTATAATAGTAGATGGTTGACTACCCCTCAACCATTCTCTATATTTAACTGTAGTTATTAATGCTTATGGCATATTTAGTTGTGGTTATTATGTTAAATGGATTCATAATTTATGGATATTCCTAGAGTTTATGTCTTACTTGATAATGATTCATAATGGTGATGGATTTATTAGTGGGTATTCTTAGTGATGATGTCGTAGTTTGTGGTGATTATTAGTGGCGATGGATTAATTGGCTGTGATTCGTAAAGATGAAATATAAGATGGTTGTTTTTCCTAGTAATAATATATGAGTTAGTGGAAATGCTCAGAGATGATAGATTTTGGTTGTAGAATAAATATAAATGTGATTTGTGGTGGGTTAATGTATTTTTAGAGTGGTGAACGTGGTTTATTCCCTTTATGTTTATGATTCCATACTACACATGAATCATTATTGTTATATATTTGATGGATAAGAGCATGAGATGTTTAACTCTGGGCAGTGAGAGTTGGAAACCAATAGGGAAGTGATTGTGGGGTACCTATATCTACATTAATCTATTATTATTTTGTTATATTTAATGAATTATTTAGTGACTAAGACTTAGTGTGGCTAATAATGACTAGTTGAATAGTTTCTAGGTTAATAAAAAGTCTATTTTAAATTTACTAGAGCATTAGTAATATATTTTCTTATTTTTATAATATAATTTTAGTATTATCCTATTGAGTATGAATTTTATTCTCAAACCAATTATATAAACTTTATTTTGTGTTTCTAGGTTGATTTTGGAGACTGATTAAGACATTAAAATCCTTAAAGTCCGTGTTTTTATATAGTCCTTTCCTTTACATAATTATTAGTATATTATTTTGGTTCTTTTTTTTGTATCACTTGATATGTAATTTGGAATAATGGTTATTTTACATTTGTGAAAAGATGATTTATTAGTGGGTTTTTATTATATTCCTAGGATTATTGAATCTAATGCCTCTCTTTTTCTATTTGATACCCTTGGTGCTAGTATCAATCCTAAATATTATTGGATGTGAACTTTGGGGGTCACTCCTTCACATAATTTTCATCCTAGGATAGGTACATGTTCTGTGTGGTCATGATATAGTTGTTATATAGAATTTGGGTGAGAAATATAATGGAATTTGGGGTAATTTAGTTTTTATCCTTATGTGGGTCAGAATGTGATTTGTTTTTATAAATCTTATCTTGTAATGTAAGTAGGGGAGACCATATAGGAAAAATTATTTTTGATCCTTTATGATTATACAAAATAAATATAAGTTATATTAAATATCTAAATCATAGGGAACTTCTTGTTGGGTAGAGATCTACGTGAGCTACATTCATTGTGATTATTTTTTCTTATTATTAATGATTATAATGTCAAGAAATTGAAATTAACCTTTTCAATTAATTGGTCTTAGTGTTTGTTTTTTTTATTTGGATACTAATCATAAACAACTTTCAATTTAGGTAGGATAGTTTTAGTATACTTATCTATTTGGTTATTAAATGATTGATCCCATTGTGGAGGATGAGTTATGAAAGATGAATTTTTGTGTCCTCCAGTGTTAGGGTCTATAAAATTATTAGGGGAGAATCTTTGATTTAGATATTGGGTGTTAATTGGAGGATCACAAGATATTCTTTAGTGTGGTAAAATCTTTATCCTTGTATTATGATCCATTGGTAGTCATTCAGATGTGAGGGGAGACACATTATTAGTGGATTCAATATCTTAGTGTGTAGAATAAGGAATGTGTTTCTTTGGATGATTTGAATTTAGAAAGATTTTTTGGATTTATTATCTTCGATGATGGTGGAGGTGAAGAGTTAGGAGATAAATTACCTCCAGAAAGAGATCATGATTATAAAAGATATTGGGTCTAGTTAAATGACATTATTCATTTCACTCTTAACCTTTTTCTAGAGGAGGAGTCTCAAGGAAGTCATCTTGAGGAGGCACAATGCCCTATGATATGATATGAAATCAACCCATTTATGATACCGACATTTATGAAGGTATATAATAAGGAATAAAAGATCAAGTAGATGAATTGATTAGAAGTTTCTCGATAAGAAGGTTAGTGGATATTCTTAAGGTGAAGATGATCAAATTGGGGATCATGTGTGCTAGGGAATTCATCATTTTGGCAGGTAGAGAACTACCATTGATAGTATGTTTTATGATATTAGCGGGTCACTAGTTCCTGGGAATCTATATAGGGAAACTATTTAATTTTTTATTTTTATGGATATTTTGGTCACCACCATTATTAGTGCCCAAATAATCAAGGAGTATAGTATATTTTGGGATATAAATCCCCATTTCAACTATGGTAGCTGTAGATTCTCTTAAGGATATATCAATAGCATGGGAAACTAATATAAGTTTAGTATCTGAGTCAACAATCTAATTCCCTACGAAGGGTATATAGATCCAGTTGGGGTTAGCTCAATGATTATAACGACCCACACTTTACATACATTGTTAATACTTCAAAATTGAAGCACACTTATTACAACATATGACAAAACCACAAAGGACCGTATAGGTATAGTGTCTTTAGAAACTGGGAAACATAAACAACTGGTT
The DNA here is from genome assembly GCA_963277665.1 of Viscum album. Lineage (NCBI taxonomy): Eukaryota > Viridiplantae > Streptophyta > Magnoliopsida > Santalales > Viscaceae > Viscum > Viscum album. Next base: position 1,892,572,054 of record OY728125.1, on the reverse strand, counting down.
CATAAATCTTCTACAGTGTCTCCCATTTATTTCATCATATCTAGGGTCCCTTTTAGCATATTCTACTTAATATCCATCTTCCTGACCTGGGGAAAAGAAAACATAAAAGGGTGAGCTCAAATGCTCAGCAAGGGCAAATAAAGGAAATAAAAATCATATCATATCTTTTTGAAAATCAAAACCTGAAAAAGAGATCATAATATCTTAACATGGAATAAATCATAGAAGTGAAAATGAGATCCCTATAATCATAAAATAAAACATGAATCTTTGTGGCATGCACACATAATCATGGAAATCATTTCTTGTTAGTCATGACTCATTGCCAAGACTATCTTAGTGGACAAAGTCCCTTTCTGAACCGAGTTCACTCCTCGTTTCAGTCCTGTATCACTGAACCGAAATAACCTTCCGTTCCAGCCATGTCTATCTCATGAGATATAAAATATTTACCCAATGCATTGGAGGGAGATATAGGTCCCACCCATCTTATAATGAATTCTTTCTTATGTGTGCCACATAATCATAAATCATACATCATCGCATAACCCATGTAATAAAAATGGGATTCTTAAACAACATGACATCATAAAACAATTCATATAAGATAAAGGAATTCATAAAAATGTTTCCATCACAACATAATCAAATCCATGTAATAATAGGGATAAAAACAGAACCCTTTATTAACATAGATGGAAAATAATTTTGATAAAACACTTGAACTCCATTCTTGAGGAAAATATCCTTTCTTCTTCAAAAACATTTTTCCTTTCTTAACATGTCATACAACTTTAAACTAAAAGAAGTTGATTAAAAATAAACTTGAAAACTTGTAAAGGAAGCTTCTTGGAAATAATGTTTTAAAAATCCATTCTTGCCGTATAAGTTAAAAAAACATTCTTCGTACTTTTTTCGGAAAAGTCAAAAAGTACCTCGTACGGAAAAACGACAAAAGATTACTTTCATATTCTTTAATAAAAACTCACCTAAGGGTAAAATTGGATTTAAACTATTGCAAGTGGATGGAAACAATATTACATATTGAGGGAACATGGATGTGGATGATAAAATACACCCCAGTAAATACTTACGAATAAACAATCTCGGATAAAAATGAGATTGTGATATTTCCCTTACCTTAGGTCCGATTTGCTTTGTTCATGTCCGAATCTCCTGTATAATGGTTTAAATAATGTTATTGACTTATTCCAGAATCATACATATTGATATGATATCATATATGGTCATATTATTAGCTTCTTGTTAGTAATATTTCATTGTTACTTGTTACTCGGGTCTTTATAACTTTTTGTTCTTATGCGTGTTTTGTCGAATAAATTCTTATTATTATCTTTAGGTTATAGATAATTCATTTCCATAATGGTATTAGGGTAGTATATACCATATTCATTCATTCAATTCATTTATATAATCATTATGAAATGAAGATCATGTAGAACGAGTCGCATCACATCGTGGAGACGGTATTCCGTACGTACGCACGAGTGATGATATCATTCCTATGATCGTGGAATTGTATTGGAGTATATATATATATATTATTTCAGTATCAATATTACTTAATAATAATCATATATAGTTACTCATTACACCATTATACCCATCCTTGTAAGGTGATGGTGGAAAATAGATTACACCACGGCGTGGAGACGGTATTCCGTACGTACGCACGCGCGGTGATTTCATTTTTCCGTAGGATGGATAGGAGGTGAATTAGGGTTGTTTCATATTTATAATAACATATCAGTATGTAAGTAATACTGATGTTATTACTTTATCATGAAACAACTAAAGAAGAAGAAGTTGAAGAAGAAAGAAATTGAAAAGATCGGTAATGGATATTACCTCTTCTTTGGAACGCCTCTTTGAATCCTCCACTTAAGGAACTAAGATTGGTCTTTGGAGAAGACCAGGACCTCTAGGATTATTCTAGGGAAGTGGATAGGAGAAAATGGCAGGGGTTGGCCGAGCTTGAGTGCTCAAATTGGTGTGAGGAGGAGGGGGAGGAGGTGCCCTTTTATAAGGGAGGAGAGGGACACCTTAGGAATATCTCAAAATATTATTTTATATTAAAGTCAAAATCGGTTTATAATGGTTCCAAAGGGTCTTATTTCGAAGCTAAAGTGGGGATGGGTCGAAATCCTATCAACCAATAGGATTTAGACAAGTTTAGGGTATTATTTTAACCTTATCAATTAGATTTAACTCTAAGTTAATTAATTTAACTTTTACCGTGTCTTTTTGTTTTCTTTCACTATATGGTTAATAAACTTACTATAACATGCCAAACGAACCCCAAATTGTTTATTATTAATATATATATCCTTATCTAAGTAATTTGGCCGAACCTTAGATTTTTAGGAATAAAATAACAATTAATAATATAATATTTGATTTAAAAACTATTTTGTGTCAATTTTGACACTATTTGATATATGATTTTTGTGAAAGTCATAACAGAATTATATGTTCGAACCAAGTTGATTAAATCAATAATAATATATCATAGTAACCTAGAAAATTAGTGGAATTCATAAAAAGTCTCAAATTACATTTATTTGGGTATTTATATTATCAATTTTGTCAATATTTCATTAATAAGATAATTACTGCATCATATTTGTGTCATAAATAAATTAAATTATTTGATGTCTAAAAATTACAAATAAAATACCATCATGTAGGAAATCTTTTTAGCTTTCTAATGAATATTTACAATCGAATTTATCTTATGTATAACCCTATATTAAAAATGATTTACTTATTAAACCTTGATTTTAACTATTTTAACCCTTCTTTAAATAAATTAATAATAAGTGTCCTAATCTAATCCAAGTGGGCCTAAATGGTCATATTTTATTCCTAAGTTTGTTTTTGGTCGAATTACACTTGTCCAATAGAATTATAACATGTGTTAGGGTAATATTAATATCATATTTACCCTTAGTTACCCTATTTACTATTAACCGCGGTAAAAATAGTAAAAAGTTACTATTCACCAAAAAATTATTTTCATCTCATTGAACCACATTTTAGTCCTTGATATTAACCGTGTCTCTCGGATTTTTGAAATTCCATTCACAGAAGCGGTAAAATTAAGTTTTATGCAAAATTCAGTTTTTAACCTACCACTTAGTGGTTTCACTATTCATCAAAAATTGAAAGCTTTCAGAAAAATACCAAAATTTCACCCTAGGCTAATTTCGATATTCTGAGTCCAAAAATGAAGTCCATTTTGAAAAATAAAATTTATAAAATTTCAAAAAGTGGTTATTACTATTCATAACGGCTAGTTTTAATAGCATATTATTGTTTAGTGAAACTCGGTATTGCGTACGACGCAAGCTATCGAGGAAGGTCGCGATTGCGTGTAAAGCAAGCCAAGAAAGTGTTGTGTAGAAAAAGATTCCTTTGATGATTTATATAACATAAAAGTCTCGGGTGTTACATTCTACCCCCCTTAAAAAGAATTTCACCCTCGAAATTCGTCACTTTGCAACAAACAAATGAGGATACTTCTCCCTCATCATATCCTCAAGCTCCCATGTAGCTTCTTCAAGTTAGTGGTTTCTCCATAAAACTTTCACCAAGCGAGTGGTCTTGTTTCGTAGGACTTTTTCGCTACGATCCAGAATCTCTATCGGCTGTTCTTCATAAGAAAGATCTTGCTCCAGCGGTACAACTTCTGAGCTGAGTACATGTGAAGGATCTGGTATGTACTTTCTCAGGAGAGATACATGGAACACATCGTGAACTTGAGAGAGATTCGGTGGAAGCGCCAATCGGTAAGCTACCTTCCCAACACGATCCAGTATTTCAAAAGGACCGATATATCTAGGGATCAACTTCCCCTTCTTTCCAAATCTCATAACCCTCTTCCAGGGAGATATTCATAAGAACACTTTATCACCCACTTCAAACTCTAGGTCTTTTCTTCGGTTGTCGGCATAACTTTTCTGTCGACTCTGAGCTGCTCTTATGTGTTGTTGAATAGATCTGACCTTTTCTGCCATTTCATCAACGAGATCAGGTCCTAATAGCTTTCTTTCCCCAACTTCATCCCAGCAAGTTGGAGTCCTGCATTTCTTTCCATAGAGAGCTTCATAAGGAGCCATCTGAATACTGGAGTGAAAGCTATTATTATAAGAAAATTCCACCAAAGGTAGGTGTTGATCCCAACCTCCTTTGAAATCCATAGAGCAAGCTCTCAACATATCTTCTAGGGTTTGAATTGTTCTCTCAGACTGACCGTCTGTCTAGGGATGATAAGCAGTGCTGAAACTCAACTCTGTATCCAGAGTATGCTGAAGACTTCGCCAGAACTTCGAGGTAAATCTCGGATCTCGATCAGATATAATAGAAAGTGGTACTCCATGCAATCTTACCACTTCCTTTATATATATCCTGGCAAGCTGATCTAGAGAGAAATCCTCTCTAATAGCAATGAAGTGTGCAGACTTTGTAAGACGATCAACTATGACCCAGATAACATTATTGCCTTTGGATGTTTTAGGAAGTCCTGTGACAAAGTCCATAGTGATGTTCTCCCATTTCCATTCGGGTATGGGTAATGGTTGTAACATCCCCTTAGACTTCTGTCTCTCAGCTTTAACTTGTTGACAGACCAAGCATCGAGAGACATATTCAGCAACATCTCTTTTCATGCCATCCCACCAGAAGTACTCTTTCAGGTCCCTATACATCTTCGTGCTTCCAGGATGAATAGAGAATGAAGAACTATGAGCCTCATCCAGCAGCTCTTTCTTTAATTCGGGGATGGGAGGAACGCAAACCCGATTCCTGAACTTTATTATCCCATCACAATCAAGGTTGAATTCAGGAACATTTCTCACCTTCTTTTGTAACTCGACATCTTCTTTCTGTGCCTCTTTAATCTTCACATGTATAGATGGTTGAACATTCATTTGAGAAAGATAAGATTTTTCCCCTTCCATTATAATTCCAAGATCCATCCTTTGTAAATCCATAAATATTGGATCTTTTGTGATCCTCATCATGGATAAACTAGCATGGTCTTGTCGACTTAATGCATCTTCCACCTTGTTTGCTTTCCCATGGTGGTAATGGATTGAGCAGTCATAATCCTTAATCAGCTCCAACCATCTTCTTTGGCGCATATTCAGCTCCTTTTGTGTGAAAATATACTTTAAACTTTTATGATCAGTATAAATATCACACCTTTCACCATAAAGGTAATGCCTCCAAATCTTTAATGCAAAGATTACCGCAGCCAATTCCAAATCATGTGTTGGGTAATTTTGCTCATGGATTTTCAACTGTCGTGAGGCATAAGCTATCACCATATCATTTTGCATAAGAACACACCCCAATCCCTTCTTGGATTCATCACTGTAGATCACAAACCTTTCTCCACTACAAGGCAGTGTGAGCACAGGTGCACTGGATAACCTTCTTTTCAACTCCTTGAAATTCTCTTCACATTCCTCTGTCCAGACAAACTTAACTCCTTTCCGAGTCAACTTGGTGAGTGGATTAGATAATCGTGAAAAATCTTTTACAAAACGTCGATAATATCCAGCCAAACCAAGAAAACTTCGGATCTCAGTTACTGTTGTTGGTCTTGACCATCTTTCGATAACCTCTGTTTTTGCTGGATCCACAGATATCCCATCTTTTGTGATTATGTGACCCAAAAATGCAACTTTTTGAAGCCAAAATTCACACTTGGTAAATTTGGCATAAAGCTTCTCCTTTCTCAGGGTCTTCAATATAATTCTCAAGTGATCTTCATGCTCTTCCTTGCTCTTTGAATAGACAAGAATATCGTCTATAAAGACTACCGCAAATTGATCAAGATAGTCTCTAAAGACTCTATTCATTAGATCCATGAAGATAGCAGGGGCATTAGTAAGACCAAATGGCATCACTATAAATTCATAGTGTCCATACCTTGTACGGAAAGCCGTCTTTGGTATATCCTCCCTTTTGACCCTTAATTGATGATACCCTGAACGAAGATCAATCTTGGAAAAGTATTGAGCTCCGCGTAGTTGGTCAAATAAGTCATCAATGCGTGGGAGAGGATATTTGTTCTTGATAGTGATCTTGTTAAGTTCTCGATAATCAATGCAGAGTCTCATTGATCCATCTTTCTTCTTAACAAATAGAACAGGTGCTCCCCAAGGTGACGCACTTGGGTGTATGAATCCCTTATCAAGATTCTCTTGGAGTTGCTTCTTCAATTCCTGCAACTCAATTGGGGCCATTCTATAAGGTGTCTTTGAAATAGGCAAAGCACCCGGTACGAGTTCTATTGAAAACTCAACTTCACGATTTGGTGGAAGACCCGGTAATTCCTCCGGAAAGACATCATCAAACTCCCGTACAATGGGAATATTCTTAATCGTGAGTTTCTCACCAACTATTTGAGATAAATAACCTTCATTTAGTGGAATCAATACCCATAAGATGGAAGAAATTTCCACTGGAAGGTTATGTTCATCCTTGCATTGATAGACGATTGTAGGTTGATCTGGAATATGAAATGTGACTTCCCTTCTTTGGCAATTGATATGAGCTCCACGTAGAGAAAGCCAATCCATGCCAAGAATCACATCAAATTCCACTAAAGGAAGGATCACAAGATTTGCAGGAAGCACTTTCCCACAAACTTCGATCGGAGAAGAATTATAAACTTCTGATGCGATTGATGTGCCATTAGGTGTTTTCACAGCTAACTCAACATCTAATTGTTGAGGTAATACGGTGATACCCTTAGAAAATTTTTCAGAAATAAAAGAGTGGGTGGATCCAGAATCAAATAAAACATTTGCTACTTTAGAGTGGATGGTAAGTGTACCTTTCACAACATCGTTATCGTACTCCACATCGCTGATAGAAATTGCATGTGACTTTCCTTTTTCTTTAGCCTTAAGAGTTTGTTGACGTCGACCATCATCATCAACCCTTGGATTTGGGCATTGATTGGCATAATGCCCCATCTCCTTGCACTTGAAACATTGAAGTGTAGCAGGTTCATTCTTTGTATCCCTTCCTTTTTTTGCATCATTAGACATCTTCTTCCCATTATCACAGCATTCAAATGCCCGATGACCTTCCTTTCCACATTTAAAACATTTACTTGTCCCTTTAAGACAACTCCCTCCATGTTTCTTTCCACACTTTGAGCATAAGGGAAAGTTCATCTTCTTTTCCGTGTGCTCTTTAGATTTTTCTTTGAATTCCATCTTCCTCTTCTTATCAAACCCATGTGACTGATGGGTTACTCCAATCTCCATCTCGACTTTGAGAGCACATCGAACGATTTCCTCGTAGCTATTGAAGTCCCTTATGGCTAACGCCCTTCGAAGACTTGGTTTTAAGCCACTAAAGAATCGATCGATCTTACTCTCAGGTTGGATAATAATACCAGAAGCGTACCTTGCAAGTCTTGTAAAATTTTCTTCATAGGTACTAACAGATTCATCATCCCTTTGCTTCAGTTCAAGGAACTCTTTCTCCATCTTTGTTCGGAGAATACGAGGGAAGTACTTATTGAAAAATAAGTTCTTGAACTCGTCCCATTCCATAGACTCAATTTCATCCCTTTGCCTCGTATTCTTAACAAGATTCCACCATTGATCCGCATCTCCTTCCAAACGATACACTGCTAGGATGAATTTATCATGCTCAGAACATTGAAGAACTGAAAATATCTTTTCAGTAGTACTAATCCATTGTTCAGCAACTAATGGATCAGTAGACCCGCTGAAAGATGGTGGACGCTGCCTCATGAAGGATTCAACAGAATGTTGCTCCCTCCTTTGTTCGTTTGGAAATCCTGCATGATTCATAGCTTGAGAAAGTTGTGTGAGCATGGCTACAAGATTTTGCATTCCAGCTCCCATATCGTTTGGTTGCTCAGGGGGACAATCATTGCATTGCCCATCGCATTCCGCATTAACACGGTTCCTTCGGGTTCCAGCCATTGACTAAAACCAAGAAGAATAGTGTGAGCAACACTAATTATAATAGGAAACCACATAATTCAAGAAAAAAAATTTCATGCTTATGGTCTTATCCTAGGTTATTCATGGCCATTTCTAAGATTGTGTTCTATGCTTAGACTTATCCTTAGGGTTCTTACTAAGGCTTTCACATCCTAGTTTCCAAAGGTTGACTATACCTTTCCTCTGATACCAACTATAACGACCCACACTTTACATACATTGTTAATACTTAAAAATTGAAGCACACTTATTACAACATATGACAAAACCACAAAGGACCGTATAGGTATAGTGTCTTTAGAAACTGGGAAACATAAACAACTGGTTCATAAATCTTCTACAGTGTCTCCCATTTATTTCATCATATCTAGGGTCCCTTTTAGCATATTCTACTTAATATCCATCTTCCTGACCTGGGGAAAAGAAAACATAAAAGGGTGAGCTCAAATGCTCAGCAAGGGCAAATAAAGGAAATAAAAATCATATCATATCTTTTTGAAAATCAAAACCTGCAAAAGAGATCATAATATGTTAACATGGAATAAATCATATAAGTGAAAATGAGATCCCTATAATCATAAAATAAAACATGAATCTTTGTGGCATGCACACATAATCATGGAAATCATTTCTTGTTAGTCATGACTCATTGCCAAGACTATCTTAGTGGACAAAGTCCCTTTCTGAACCGAGTTCACTCCTCGTTTCAGTCCTGTATCACTGAACCGAAATAACCTTCCGTTCCAGCCATGTCTATCTCATGAGATATAAAATATTTACCCAATGCATTGGAGGGAGATATAGGTCCCACCCATCTTATAATTAATCCTTTCTTATGTGTGCCACATAATCATAAATCATACATCATCGCATAACCCATGTAATAAAAATGGGATTCTTAAACAACATGACATCATAAAACAATTCATATAAGATAAAGGAATTCATAAAAATGTTTCCATCACAACATAATCAAATCCATGTAATAATAGGGATAAAAACAGAACCCTTTATTAACTTAGATGGAAAATAATTTTGATAAAACACTTGAACTCCATTCTTGAGGAAAATATCCTTTCTTCTTCAAAAACATTTTTCCTTTCTTAACATGTCATACAACTTTAAACTAAAAGAAGTTGATTAAAAATAAACTTGAAAACTTGTAAAGGAAGCTTCTTGGAAATAATGTTTTAAAAATCCATTCTTGCCGTATAAGTTAAAAAAAACATTCTTCGTACTTTTGTCGGAAAAGTCAAAAAGTACCTCGTACGGAAAAACGACAAAAGATTCCTTTCATATTCTTTACTAAAAACTCACCTAAGGGTAAAATTGGATTTAAACTATTGCAAGTGGATGGAAACAATATTACATATTGAGGGAACATGGATGTGGATGATAAAATACACCCCAGTAAATACTTACGAATAAACAATCTCGGATAAAAATGAGATTGTGATATTTCCCTTACCTTAGGTCCGATTTGCTTTGTTTGTGTCCGAAGCTCCTGTATAATGGTTTAAATAATGTTATTGACTTATTCCAGAATCATACATATTGATATGATATCATATATGGTCATATTATTAGCTTCTTGTTAGTAATATTTCATTGTTACTTGTTACTCGGGTCTTTATAACTTTTTGTTCTTATGCGTGTTTTGTCGAATAAATTCTTATTCTTATCTTTAGGTTATAGATAATTCATTTCCAGAATGTTATTAGTGTAGTATATACCATATTCATTCATTCAATTCATTTATATAATCATTATGAAATGAAGATCATGTAGAACGAGTCGCATCACATCGTGGAGACGATATTCCGTACGTACGCACGAGTGATGATATCGTTCCTATGATCGTGGAATTGTATTGGAGTATATATATATTATTTCAGTATCAATATTACTTAATAATAATCATATATAGTTACTCATTACACCATTATACCCATCCTTGTAAGGTGATGGTGGAAAATAGATTACACCACGGCGTGGAGACGGTATTCCGTACGTACGCACGCGCGGTGATTTCATTTTTCCGTAGGATGGATAGGAGGTGAATTAGGGTTGTTTCATATTTATAATAACATATCAGTATGTAAGTAATACTGATGTTATTACTTTATCATGAAACAACTAAAGAAGAAGAAGTTGAAGAAGAAAGAAATTGAAAAGATCGGTAATGGATATTACCTCTTCTTTGGAACGCTTCTTTGAATCCTCCACTTAAGGAACTAAGATTGGTCTTTGGAGAAGACCAGGACCTCTAGGATTATTCTAGGTAAGTGGAGAGGAGAAAATGGCAGGGGTTGGCCGAGCTTGAGTGCTCAAATTGGTGTGAGGAGGAGGGGGAGGAGGTGCCCTTTTATAAGGGAGGAGAGGGGCACCTTAGGAATATCTCAAAATATTATTTTATATTAAAGTCAAAATCGGTTTATAATGGTTCCAAAGGGTCTTATTTCGAAGCTAAAGTGGGGATGGGTCGAAATCCTATCAACAAATAGGATTTAGACAAGTTTAGGGTATTATTTTAACCTTATCATTTAGATTTAACTCTAAGTTAATTAATTTAACTTTTACCGTGTCTTTTTGTTTTCTTTCACTATATGGTTAATACACTTACTATAACATGCCAAACGAACCCCAAATTGTTTATTATTAATATATATATCCTTATCTAAGTCATTTGGCCGAACCTTAGATTTTTAGGAATAAAATAACAATTAATAATATAATATTTGATTTAAAAACTATTTTGTGTCAATTTTGACACTATTTGATATATGATTTTTGTGAAAGTCATAACAGAATTATATGTTAGAACCAAGTTGATTAAATCAATACTAATATATCATAGTATTCTATAAAATTAGTGGAATTCATAAAAAGTCTCAAATTACATTTATTTGGGTATTTATATTATCAATTTTGTCAATATTTCATTAATAAGATAATTACTGTATCATCTTTGTGTCATAAATAAATTAAATTATTTGATGTCTAAAAATTACAAATAAAATACCATCATGTAGGAAATCGTTTTAGCTTTCTAATGAATATTTACAATCGAATTTATCTTATGTATAACCCTATATTAAAAATGATTTACGTATTAAACTTTGATTTTAACTATTTTAACCCTTCTTTAAATAAATTAATAATAAATGTTCTAATCTAATCCAAGTGGGCCTAAATGGTCATATGTTATTCCTAAGTTTGTTTTTGGTCGAATTACACTTGTCCAATAGAATTATAACATGTGTTAGGGTAATATTAATATCATATTTACCCTTAGTTACCCTATTTACTATTAACCGCGGTAAAAATAGTAAAAAGTTACTATTCACCAAAAAATTATTTTCATCTCATTGAACCACATTTTAGTCCTTGATATTAACCGTGTCTCTCGGATTTTTGAAATTCCATTCACAGAAGCGGTAAAATTAAGTTTTATGCAAAATTCAGTTTTTAACCTACCACTTAGTGGTTTCACTATTCATCAAAAATTGAAAGTTTTCAGAAAAATACCAAAATTTCACCCTAGGCTAATTTCGATATTCTGAGTCCAAAAATGAAGTCCATTTTGAAAAATAAAATTTATAAAATTTCAAAAAGTGGTTATTACTATTCATAACGGCTAGTTTTAATAGCATATTGTTGTTTAGTGAAACTCGGTATTGCGTACGACGCAAGCTATCGAGGAAGGTCGCGATTGCGTGTAAAGCAAGGCAAGCAAGTGTTGTGTAGAAAAAGATTCTTTTGATGATTTATATAACATAAAAGTCTCGGGTGTTACAATGATATTGCTTGTCAGTAGGGAACCGGATTAGAGAATGGTTTTGGAGGCCATCAACAGAGAAATATAGGATCTAGCTAAAGATAGATGCATGATATAGAGGATCCAACACCTGATGGGTATATGTTTTTCAATGTAATATAAGTTTCTACCATAGTTTTTTATAACTATGGATCTTCTCCTTCATTGCACTTTCTATCTTCCACATGCTATGGTTGAAGGTGGAAAAATATCTAGTGACTTTTGTGTTATCCATGATAGCCAGAGGTTGGGTATGATATTTGATATGTGTTTTTGGTATAGACTGATGATGGGAAAACATCAGTAAATGGGGGATTTATTAACATTATAGATATATCCATGGAAAGATATCCTGGGGATGGATTGGTATAATTCCATCCAGTTATTTGTTGATTTCATCCAGTAGAGGGTAGGATTTATCTATGTGGAGGGTTAAAGATTATTTTCTCTGGTGATAAGAATTATCTAATGGTTGGAAGGTAAGTAGAGACATTTTTATCTTAGTTGGAAAAGTTTTTTAGTTTAAAACATTTCAATATACATCCATAGATTTATGGATGAGTTCCTAAACATCTTCCTTAGTGAGTCTGTAACATAACCCCCACCCCTAATCTGATATTGAGTTTAAGATCGACTTATATCCAACTATATAACTTTTTTAGATGGTCCCTTATCTTATGAAACCCATTTATCTATGTGAATTAAGTATCTAAATCGATATTGTTTTGTAGAAGGTATTCATCCGGCCCAGTTTATCTACCTGGTGTGATATAGTGTTATTCTCATTGAAGTTATATGGTGACTTGAGGCTATGAGTGGACTATTGAAATTCACACCATGGAAAAACAAGAACTATTACCCCTTCCAAGGGTAGATGGCATCATTTACTTGCTAAATTCATGTAGTTGGTTTATAATGATCAATATATTGTTTTTTTATAATCAGATGTTTGTGAAAGATGAGGATATCTCAAAGATTACATTTTTTTTTGCAGATAAAGGCACTTCATGCTTATGGTTATGTATTTCAATGTCTTGTATACACCAACTGTATTTATGAGTACCATATACTTCTTGTTCCTTGAGTTCTAGGACCATTTCATAGTGGTTTTCATTGTATTTAATATCATATACTTGAAGTTGGAGGAGGTTCATTCTAGGAACCATAGAGTTTTTTATCATGTACTTTAAGACCATAAACTCTATGGGACTCTATCCAGATGTTTGTTTTGAATGTTAGAGGTACTGTACATGGGAAATTTGTGTCTTATTATTGTGTATCTATTGATCCATCAAATATTGGGGATTCCATTTCTTGGTCAACATCGAAGAATATGGAAAATGGTTGAGGATTCCTTTATTTTATAGGTTATTATTTGAGGTATATATCAAAATTATCAGGGAATAAAACCCCATTAATATACATGAACAAGAATGATGATGAATTTATTTATAAATTTTAGTGTCATGTATCCATTCACCACCTAAAGGAAAAATTGATCAGTTCCCATGTGCATTAGTTTCCTATGGAATGGGTAATTCTCCAGGTATTTTTTGATCTTTACCTCCTTGTATTGGGATGCATCTTCATTATATAGACTATAGTGATCTCCTATGGGTCTAATAAGTTACATCTCCTATGTATAATTAAAAAAACCAGGACTTGTAGATAATGAATTTGAATAATATAGTAGAGGATATGAATGGAACAGAATGCTTCTGTCATATAGTGGTGGAATCATCCTTGTTGGAGGCTTGTAGAGGAGTCTCAATGTAGAGATTTAGTGGTTAAGGTGATGTAGGATAATGTCTACCATGGTTATTCTCTATAATGGTTGTCAAAAGATGACCATCCTTGAATGTAGTTTCAGAGGAGGCTTTATATCTTATTGGACATGAATGGGGGAGTTATTTATGAATTTTTTATTTCAAAATAAGTGGGGCATTCAGTTGTATATAAATGTAACATAGACTGAAGAGGTAACTTTGTTTATATGGGATGAATCTCTTAGAAGTATATTTCATGGAAACATGTTTTTTATTTCAGTATGTTAAACCTGGTAACTGTGTACCATGAGGATTATTGTAGCCATTGGTTGTCCCTGAGTGGTTGTGGGTGGACATATTCATGAATTTATTCATTGGGATATCCTTGGACTAAGGAGGATAGGATTATTTTAGTTTCTCATTGACTAAGTAATTATTTTAGATCATTTGACCATAATTTGAGAGTCAAGTGTTATATTTTTTATAGAGATATAACATGTGGACATAGTAGTGAGGCTCCATGAGGTTCCATAGACCATTACCTCTGATTGGGACCATCAGTTCACTAGGATGCTCTTTAGAGGATTGGAATATGATTTTTGCTCCCAAATACACATTATCACTATTTTTCATCCCAATTAAAATGGGAAAATAAAAAAATACTATCTATAAATTGGAGGATACATTAGGGGCATTCATCTTGTATTTTGTAAGATCATGGGTGAACCACCTACCCTTGGTTGAGTTATCAAATAAAAATAATATCATTCACTCATACATTTGTATGTTTTTTGAGGAATTTTGTGAATGTTTTAAAAATCATTTTTCATAGTTGTTCCACCACCTCAGGGGAAGAATTTTTTTGGTCTTGGTTGTATGATCTCTCCCCAATTTATGAGGTCATTATCGGTATTAGAGTTCATTGGTGAGGTAGTGTATCAATTGGTTCTTCCTATTTGGATATATAGAATCCATGACATTTTACACATGTCCTAGCTTCAAATAATATTCACAATTACTACCATTTCATTGAATATGGAGAGTTGTATATTGAGAATGGTAAAGAATTCCTAGGTTGGCCAATTGAGATCCAAGATTGTTGATAAAATGTGTAGCGTGGGTATTTCATTACCCAAAATCATGTTTTATGAATTTATGATTGTCTAGATGGGATTAAATAGGTACATGAGATGTAGATAAGTGCTCATTATCTTACGTTTTTTAGTTTTGTTTTGGATTGGTGATTTTATGCTTGAATTTTTGATCATTTATGAAGTATTTTACTTCATTTTTATAAATTTTTTCCATTGATAACCCTATCCTTGTTTGATAAGTATCTCAGGTGGTGGTTATTTAGGATTTCCCCATATTCTATATAATCTTGTTTTGGTTCTTATTCTCTAGTATGATAATCGATTGATAGGTATTTAATAAATCATTGGAACATTCTAACTCATTACATGGTGTTATTTCAGGTAATGGAGAATTTATGAGGATTATTAAGGAAGAGAGGGGAGGTTTGAGTTGAAATCCCAAATGATGTAGGATATTTATATGTGATGGTATAGATTGTGGTGTGGTTTAATCCCCTGAGGAAAGTGGTTATCTTACAACTAGAGGGTTGGGAAGTTGATTTTTGTTAGCTTTTCTAATTATTCCATAAATTAAAAATAGAGATGATTTTCAGGATGGTGATGGGTAAGAGGAGTTTTGGTTTCTGCAGAAAGGTGATCTATATCATTGATCCCTAGAGTGGTATGTTTTTTTTGTTTTTAAAGATTTTAGGGAAGATGTAGTGCTTATATGAGTTATGAAATAGTATTATAAAGAGGTTGGATTTGGTGGTTATAGAGTTTTGAGGGAAATTATAGCATGGTTCATGGGTGTGCTTCTACCATACCTAGGGTTTACAAGAATTCACCATTAATTATGGTAAGGATTCTGTAGTTGGTTGTAATGGAACCCCTTTGTGGTGTATCATTACATGTAGTTCCAAGGTGGCTACTGTTGATGAATTCTCACATGTAGTTCCATGTTTTTAGGTGGAATCTCATTTATTAGAGCATATTGTATGATGTCTTGTAATTTCTATTTAATTTATCTATTGGGTATAAATATTATAATACCTTTGAAACACGTCACTATCTTGTATTTTTCCTTAAATCTTAGACATCTTAGGTGCATAGTTTAGAGTCCCTTCATCCCATTTTTAGTGTCTATGGTTCCTATAATCAAGATATTAGTTATTGTTTATATAAATTTTGATTTTTTCCCTTGTATTGTCTTTTTGCATTATGTTATTTATCTAGATATGATTTTGTTAATGATAATGCTTATATCAGGTGATATTATAGTGATATCATGTTAGGGGGTGATTTGTTATAGGTTTTTGAAAACTTTTTATCACAGTTCTGATATTCTGAGTATTATTTCTCTTCTTTGTCATCAATTTTGTTTTTAGAACAATTTAATGAGATAGATTGTCCCTTATCACTCCTTTATTTTTTAATTGTTAAATTAACATGACATTTTCCATTTGGGTGGATGGTGAGAATTTCCATAATTAGATATTAAATTTAAACATAATGAAATCGAAGGGGATAGGGTGATTATATATGTGTTTACTAGTTTCCATGATTTTTTAATGTAGGACATGCTACTGAACATGATTCTACTATAATTAACTTAATTTTACTATTTTTATATGTGTGTTATTGTTATTAATTTATATATTGGATCACCATTTATAAATATTTAATGAATTAATAATGATAATGAACTGATAGTGTATAAATATAAAAGGTTTATGAAGCAACCTACAAAATATATGATAAAATAATATAAAATCCCTCATTAAATGAAAATATTGCAATAAAATTACGTTTTATTCATTTTTATATCCTTTTAATATTATTTTTATCGACTTGTAAGATTTTTTGGTCCTTTTTGGTGTTTTGTGGTGTTAGTTGGGGCTAGTTTGGATAATAACTATGTTTGAAAGTGGGGATATAGTTGGTTAGTGTGGGATATATTTAGGGTTGGTTTGATATTGTTGGTTATTAGTTTTTACAATGGGATAGTTTTTTTACTTTGATGGATTGGTGTTGGATGTTGTGGATTAAAGTGAGGTGTTAGGATTATTTATTTGGATATTTTGGTAGTGTTACTTGGTAGCTATATAATATGTTTTGAATTGATAGGATTGGAAATAAATGGGCTTGATTTATAGGCAATAGTTGGGAATGACATAAATTGTCGAAATTAGTGGCTATAGTTGATCTTAAACATAGGGTTTTCATGGGAATGGGTATTCATTAAAAATAAAATTGAACAATTTAAATATATAGAACATTGTTGATGACTTATGAATTTTGATATGGTTAAATTGGTAAAAAAAAGAAATAATTGCATGGTATGTGTGTGGTGGGTTTGAATGGTGACATTAAATTTTAGATTTATGAGTTGTTGGTGGTATATTCATTGCTGGTGAAATGGTAGAATTTGATATGTGTTAGGGTTGTTTGATGTGAATCCGTAAGATTGGACAGTTTTTAGCCACTATCCTTATATTTTCCTATAATTTCTATATGCATGCCACTATATTTGATTATTTAATATTGATACTAGTGGCTTTTTATTTCAAAATTTTTTCCCCAACATTAAGGTTGGTGATGGTGGATAAATTAATACCCCATATCCCCTCACTCTATTTATCTATGGTTCTTACAGTTTAAGTCATAGTTGGTGGTGATGGCTAGTGTCGATGTATTTTTAGTTGGTGGTGATGGTTAGAGTTTATGGATTGGTTGGTGTAAGTGGTGATGAATTCATTGGTGGAAGTGGTGATGGATTAGTTGGTGATAATAACAAGTAATGATGGATTAGTTGGTGGAAATGGTTTTCTATGGTGGATCAGTTGGTGGTGATGAACAAATTTGATATATTTCAATCAATAATGGTATATGGAGAAGATATGTGGTGGGAGTCATTAATGGTTGGTGGAGGAAATTAAATTGATGTCTTTAAAGTTCATGATATGGGGTTGTCATTAATTCAAGATTTGTATATATATATATAAGAAATTGGAGCATAATTTATTTTCTATTAGGTAATGATAGTGTTAAAATAGTGGGAAAGTGGTTGTGGAGTGTCTTTTTATATATTCCATGATATTATTTACTATATTGAAAGCATACTTTGGTGAGAGAGCCTTGATGTGGTTGGAAATGTTAAATTGGTAAACATCTTTCTACATTTCAATTCTACTATTTATTCACTATAGAATTAGTATTCACTTTTCACATTTTCCTGAGTGACCTTGGGTACGATCCAACTGAGTATGTTCGCCCTTACTAAATAAACTTCATTTCAGGTTTCCTTGAGTGTCTTAAAGAATGAAATTTACCTTACTAGTTTGAAGGTAGAAGTTTTTATAGATTCACAACCTTATAATTCTTCTTGGTAAGTTATTTTTAGAGCCTCAATTTGTGTCACTTAACATTCAATGGTGAATTATAGTTTTTTTACATTTATGACATGGTGATTAGATGGTGGTTTTATATTACATTCCTTGGATTTTTAAGGGTAATGTCACCCATTCTATGGTTTATAACCTCAGTGATAGTCACCAACTTGTGGACTATCAGTGGCTATATTTGGGGTTCACTTATTGTCTTAAATGATAGTCTAACATGGATTCCATTAGAGGGGTTGTGATAGTAAAAAACCCATATATATGGTGGGGTCTTTAACCTGCAGGAGATTTGTCATCAAAAACTTGGTTCAACTCTTAAAACTGACACTTAGGTCCCACTATGGTAGTAATAATAGATAAGAAAATCTAAAATAAATGAGGTTTGGTGAAAATTCAATCATGAGTACACCTAAAATATAAGTGGGTGTAATAACATCAATTCTATAGGGAAGCTCATCCATGAGATGTTTCACTAAGACTCACTGAGCCTTGTTAGAATGTTTTTATGATAATTGTAATTAATTATTTGGCTCACTTCCATAGATATTCTCCAAGGTAAGACTATAATTCCACTTCACATATACTATATGAATCATCTTCCCACAAAATTTTCTTACATATTGATCAATTATTATAACTTCCTACTCCTTGAATTATGTTTACATCTTGAATTTGAAAACTTTTATGTTAATGGCATGAGATAGATCATGATGTTATCTATTAAGATAATATACATATAAAATGTCATGTATATTATTTTATATCCAAGGAATTAGTAATTGGAAATCCATAGTAATTATCCTATTAATAACCTCAAATGGAACCATAAACTAGGGTTCCAACTCTCCCTACCTATGAATAAGAATGTGTCCTAAATGTGGTAACACCCAAAAGAATACCAAGAAACTCAAAAAAGTCAAAGGGATAAGGTAATTTATCAATAAAAATTCTTTAATTACATTGAGTAGTAATGAACTAATTTATGATTAATAGAATATTCAATGAGGTATTCTCTTTGTGACTCAACTAACTAATAACTGATATCCCATCTTCTATCCAATACAGAGGTGATTTGCACGATTTGACATACATTTTATTTTAACGGTCCTTCTGAATTGGTCACACATAACTTATATCATAGGGAAAATATTTAGTGAAATATCACTCTAGTATGATATTATAAAATCAAATACATAAGCACTTAACATATCCTACATAAATCAGATTTTACACTCTGACTACCCTTCAGTTTATGGATGGTTCGTAGTCCTCAATTGAAATTGCATATCTAGTACATTTAATAGATTATACAAAAACCATGACCTGAAATTGGAATCAGCCAAAAATGACACATTTATGTACATCATGGAGAAATAATATATTCAAAACTTATAATATCCCCACTAATCTACTAAATAGGTCTCTAGGATTGGTAGGAAGAGGGAATCCTTGATGATGTGGTCCCAAATAACCCATATTGTATAACTACCTCTCGGTTTCCTTAGAAACCCCACAATGAAATCCATGGACATATCAACCCACTTATACATAATAAAGGGTTGTGATTAAAAATTACATATAGGTAACTATTTATAACTCTTTGCTCATTGACCAGTATAGCATCATGAAACAAATTTCACCATGTATCTACTTATTTAGGACCACAAATACCACCAAAAAACATCATAGAACATCATTTTAATCCATGAGTGAACATCCCATTTTGATGAATTTGAATTCTAAATCCACTCCTCAAGAATTATTGAAGGTAATAAAACTAGAACTCAAACATTAATAAGCACATACAAATTAACATAAAAATTAGTGGGTGGTTTCCAATATTATTTGTTTCCCTCATCATCAAGTAATCTATATCAGATAAAATAATCTAAAATAACCACTCAAAGGGTGATGATGATATACATAGATAAAATTGTGTCACTCTACCCCGATACTCTAAAGGTTAAGGTATATATAAATGAAGAGAAACAAATATATGACAAATTCTACGTGCCACCCTCAAAACATTCTCTTATGTTATCATTCTCAATTAATATTCAATAATGTTACAAATTATAAGGGTATAATCCATTTTAAAAATTAACTATTGAAGATACACAACCCACCTCCTGGCCTGATGGATTAGATGACACTGTGAAAAGATATACCTGCATCTCATATGATCTATATAGAAGATAGGTTTTCCAACATATCAAATTATTCACAACTACTAATAACTCCTTGTCATGAGTCAAATAATTCCACTCATGTGGCCTCAACTTCATAGAATAATTATCAGCCACACAACCAACCTATAATTTGAAAACTCCATAGCTTAATCCAAATGCATCAAAATAGAGAGTATACTCTATACCCAACACAAGTAAGTTCAAAACTAGTTTAGATGAAAATATTACCTTTAAATTTGAGAATCATCTATCACAATAAAGAGACTACTATATTTTACCACTTCTTAGTCTAGGATATAATTAGAATACCAATCATGAGTAGTCATGAATAATCCCTCAGTATCAAGCTATCAATCCTAGAATGATACGAATCTAAAAAAGGATCTGGGGATTATTCCAAGAAAATATGACCTGTACCTCTCCTCAGTCCACTAATATGATTTCTATGGATATCACATTCCAGATTACAGAACCACATTGAACCCTTCATCTGTTCAATCAAAACTTCTATAAAATGAATAAATAGTAGTAATTTATTTCCACCATGTTCATCCTATAGTAATACACAAATAGAAATAAAAAATTATTAAATCTCATGGTGAATAAAATTGGAAAAACCTCAGTTGATTCCATAATACGAATATATTTTTTCCCAATAATCATATAACTGTGATTTCACCTCTCAATGCACTGTAGAATCTATCCCTTTGGGAGGTATAGATATGTACTCCATGTCTAGAAAAAACTCAATTATAAACTCAACCTCTATATGAAATGTAATCTATAATATTTATTATATAAACACTCCTAAAAACATATCAATAATATAAAGAGAGGCCATTTAACACATATCCTCATAATCCTTAATAACATTGACCAACTAGGCTTAATGTTTCCCTAGATTCTGATGGTTAGGTCTCAAATATCTTCCCTCAAAATACCAATCACTAGAAAGGGAACAATTATCATCCTAAAATAACTTAAAATATACCAATAATCAGTAACCTTTGATTTTCACTTTATATTAAGAAACAAATCTATACATTAGATTGTATTGAAATGATGGTTTTCATGTACTATAAAATAAAATAGATTCTAATATATATTAATTATATTGTCACACTTATAAAATCAATGAATAACCCCATATCATACTCCTAATGTAATGTAAATAAGAAACACTCTAGATATATACACTAAGGTATATATTCTTAGGTTAGGCCACAAATATAACTAGTGAAAATGTACTCATTATCTAAAATGAATTGAGTTATAACATGTTACATGGTATCATCAATGAATCATGTCTTGGGTCGGGCCACAATGCTATCATTCTTCCACCCCATTCATGCACCAACCAACTTCATCGTCACAAATCATTCATGATCCACCTCTATGGGGAACCTTACCATGATGATACACATATTATCTATACCATGACAAAAACCTCAATTGGTATGATAACACACATAATAGGGTAGAGCAATAATTTTATAATCATACCACATTATAATAATCATATATTATAAATATATAAAAATATTTGATCAACATAAAGTATGGTAACAGGATACTCCATAAATAAACATGGAATATAGATTTATATATGGGTATCATGGGATATAAAAAACCCAAAAAAAATCCAGAAAACACAGAAAATAATATTTTCCAATGTAATATAAATCAAGTTGACAAGTGTATAAAATTTTATCAAATGGTACATAATTCTTAACTTAAGGTTTTTTACGAATAAATACAATGTTTATAAATGGATTGAAGACTAAATCACGTAGAACCCCCATAGAGAATGAGATTACATTCATGAATGGGGATTTAGTTTATAAATAAAGAGGTTTATAATAGAGGTTCAAGAGGACTCCACATCATAAAGGGTTATTCTAGAATCACATAAATTATAGTGTTCTCAATGGTATAAGTTCCAAGGTATGTTTATGTAGTTTTCAATAATTTCTATCATCCCTTTTTAATTTGATAATTTATCATGAATTCCTCTACAATTATAGAATATGACCTGAATTATAGACAATGAAAATCAATCCATCATTAATACATCAATAGAAATTTGATATGATATGAAATTCAAGATAATTATTATTTAGATGATTGACCAATGATTACTTACCTGAAAAATTCAACCATCCACGTGGAATCTATCTCTAATTAAAGGGGATGTCATTGACATGTCAAAATGAAAACTTTTCAAGAAACGATTCATGAAGACATTATCAGTTGGTGATGGAATCCACAGATAGGGAAACAAAATTCCATATCAATGATTCATCTAAAGTGAAAACATGTTGATCAAGAAAGAAACATGAATATTATAAGGTTTTTTTATCACATACCGTAATTCTAAATCACCCACTGACTTGGATTAAATAGAACATGGCTTTGGATTCGGGTAATTCAATAGGTAATGAAAGAGGAATCTCAAAATTTAAGGGGATTCATATAAAAGTAATAACATGTCAAAAAATACTATAAATTGTTGTTAAAGTTAAATTTGTATTATTACATTCACTTCATCATAGACTGGAAGCAAGGTTCAACAAATCATGTTCCAATAGTGTGATCATTTGGGGATTCTTCATAAGCCATATAGTTTGGGATATCACTTTATTAAATTATGTACCGAAAATATTATTTGTCACTAGATATTTTTTCCCTAGTTTTCCAAGTTAGGCTCCAACATTTTTCAAATTATAAAATTTAATAATGCACTACCTCTTGAGCTAATACTTATAGTTCCACAATTTCATGGATAATATAAAAAATTTGAATATTCTGTGATCAAATTATGCATCCTTTAAAGGCCAAAAATCTTCTAAACCATATAAAAAATCCCAAAAAATCTTCCCAACCAATTAATATATCAAAAAAACATTATTGATGGTTGAATGTTACATATAAAGCACCTGAAAAAACCCAATTACATTCTCCCTGTATGATGACTTATCATCCTTGAGAATCCTCTATAGGAATCATTCTAAAACAACTTGAGCCTCTGAGCCTAGTCATATAGCTCAAACTCCCAATTCACTTTCTGGGTTCCCTTATGTTTTCATAGATTCTCGGCAAGCGGTACCAACATTCATCATAGGAATTTATGTATCTTGTCTACAACCCACATCAGTCATTCCACATATAATCCATCATTCTCTTACTCACCGTCCTAATCATAAAGTAAATTAATGATACTAGTATTGTCCATGTGAATATTAAACACATAGTGTATGCCTCAAAAATGAGATTGAATATTCAGATAGTACACCACTATTCTAGCACATTCAGTGATCTCAAAAGATCTAAAAAAATGTCAGGCGATTATCCCTAGATTCCTCAAAAAGTTGGTGTCCTAACTGATGATTCAATCTTAATAAATATCTTTCACTAACACAAAACTATAGAGGTATCCTATTATAACTGGAATAGAATTTATTCTAGATCTGAGCTATGATCAACCTCATCTAAATCAGTTACACTCTCTTGGAGGTGTCATGTACAATTCTTGGCCCCATAACTATTCCCACACCGACCTCATTCCAACAGACAGAAGAACAACATAACCTTTAATATAGATCTTAAAGTTTCTATACGAATTAATGATGAGTAACTAAATTTTATATAAACT
This sequence comes from Viscum album, assembly GCA_963277665.1. Classification (NCBI taxonomy): domain Eukaryota; kingdom Viridiplantae; phylum Streptophyta; class Magnoliopsida; order Santalales; family Viscaceae; genus Viscum; species Viscum album. The sequence goes on along the minus strand of OY728125.1, from coordinate 1,892,548,141 downwards.
ATACCAAGTCTAGGTGATCTTTCAAGGATACACTAAATTCTCGAATGCATGCTTGGATCATATCCTCTAGTTTTCAAATCATCAACTCTAACTATCCACCTCTCTAGGGATGGTATGCTATACTCAATCTCATCTAAGCCCTTAAGGCCTTCTACATTCCCAAACAAAACCACAACATAAAAAATAAATCTCTATCAGAATCAATGAACAATGAGACTCTATTAAAATGGACTATCATATGTGCATATAACTTTCCCATCTCATTTATTTACTGAATCTCACAGATCAGTAAGAAATGAGAAACTTTTATTAGTTGATCAACAATTAACCAAAATAAATCATGACTTTTTGGGGTCCAATTTAACACCATCATAAAGTCCATCGTGATGTCCTCCTACATCTACATGAGGATAAGAAGTGGTTAGTAAGAACCACCCATATGTTAGTTCTTAGTGTTTATCCTTTGGTATATAAGGAATTGGAAAACAAATATAGTAATGTACCTCTTCATCCATGAGCACTGGAAATGTCACATAATGTCATGGTAGTTATTTTTCACTTTAGGATGTACCACCCAATAAGTGGTAAGGAGGTATCATATCATATCTTCCCTGATGGAAGAAGGAACTAAAAATTTTCTATATACATGGATTTTATAATCATTGTTCAATGACCACTCGAGTATAGAGTCACTACATACTGGTGGTTTTTTCCTCAGAACACACTCTTGATCAATATTATATTCAGCCTTTAGTTGGTCTACTAAATAATTTTGGACCAAAAATTGGGAACTTATCATATTTTACTAGTCCTCAAAATCATCTATCCTCTAGTCATATAACAAGCTCATCAGGTTCCACTTTTCCTCCACATTCCATTCACCAAGCACTTGAGCTACATGAGTCATATTAATATGATAATCTACAAGGATGTTTCCTTTTAATTATGCATCAATCATCATAAAGACGAGTTTATATAAGTACTTTACCTAGTACCACTACATAAAATTGAGGTCTTAATATGTAATGATATTGTGAAGGATTATATAGTCCGAGGGGATAAAAAACTCTCACTAAAGAGGCAGTGTCACTAATATTTCAAATAATGAACCATGACTATTTTAGCTATGACATTGGTAGAATAATTCTTCTCATGGGGTTGCATCTAACATGACCCATAACATACTACACCCTCTTGATATATTAGTTCTTTTCCGAAATCAAGGCTTAATTCATCACAGTAAACATAATATCCAATTCCTAGATCAATAAGTATCTATATACGACTAGTATTGAACCTCCTATTCATATCATCAAACACCCCATCACATAAGTATGACCACTATAACTTCACACCCTTATTCATCAATTTTGTCATAGATAATGAAAAACAAGATAATTCCAAGATAAAACATTGATAGTACCCTATTACTTTCAAAATTATCTTGATATTGAATAAATTTTTGGGAAATGTACAAGACATCACTATGTCAACATTCTCTGAGTACATGGATATTCCTATCTCAAACAACACATGCCCCAATAATTTTATCTCCTAAATCCAAAATTTACACTTAAACAGTTTTGTGTAAAGTTGATGTTCTTGATGATTTATTAGGACTATATCAGGGTTTCTGGAATGCTTCTATTATGTTTGTGAGTAGATGAGGATATCATTAACAAACATCATTATGAGAATGTCCATATATAATAGAGGATCTTATTATCAAGATAAATGAAAACTATCAGTGCATTTCTATGTCCAAAAAACATCAACAATTACTCATATAGCTAATAGATTCTCCGAAATGATGTCATTATAATTTATTTATCTCTAACCTACAAAGGGTGGTATCCCGATTGAAGATAAAACTTAGAGAACAAATATTCTCCTAAAAACTGAAAAAAAGATCACTGATCTTGGAAAATAGATACTTATTCATAACAATCACAATATTCATCTTCATGTAATATATATAGATTTAAAAAACACCATTCATAGTCATGGAAAATAGGATAGGTGTACCCAATAGTGATGTTTACAGCTTAATAATTCCCATATACTCAAAGTCCTCAAGATATACTTTGAACTTTTTCAACTCATCCAGTATCAAACAATAAGTGGGTATTGTAATAGGATTCAAACCTAGCATAAGTTCATTCACGAAGTAAAATCCAAAATTAGGGGAAATAACTATTAAGTAGTTTGGAATGACGTCCTGATAGAGATCAAAAACTAGAGGAGAAGATAAAGAGGATAACCTTGATCTTTTTAAAATATCCATGCCTATAATCTATGTCATGATCATCTGAATGTGGCTCATGATTCAACCAACTCTACCTGCTCCCAATTCCCACTCACTGGTTATAACAAGTATCTTCTTATTGGGTGAAGGAAATAATAACTATATCTGATAGAAATTGATGTAGGTTTGAATGATGGTCTATCAACCCATTTGAAGAATCACATAGAAGATCATAATATCTAGAATCAAGAATATATGTAGATTTCCATAAATGGAAATGACTATAGGACACTATGGGCATCACCAAAGATGGTCTACTTTCATTCCCAATATTATATCAATGGAAAGAAACTCTGAGGATAACATGACTAGTATGTTAGGTCTAGTGATAACTTGTGAAGACATAAAGAAAATTAAATAACCTATATAAATAAAATCAATATAAATTAAAAAGTATATCAAGACCATACCTACAATAGTAGATGGTCCCTCACTACTATATTTTGGAATCTGATCCTTTATATAAACTCATCCTACCTTAACTCTATAGCCTTATATTTAAGGTGGATGACCTTCCTTAGTAATAAATATCTGATCCTACTGCAAAGAACCCTTTATAGATCATTGGGTCATATACCTTGTCTATATTTCACCCATACAAAACCTCAAACGTTAATATCTAGAAAAATAATAGTAGACACCCCATCTTATCACACTATCGACATATTATCTGATGTTTTTCATAGAACATGGGATAATATATAGTCTTCCCATAGTTAATGCATTGTGGATCACCTCTTAAGGAGGATGGAAATGTCAAACTCTACTCCATCTACATGCAACTTCCCTACTTAACATTCACTGTCATCCTCTTCTAACTACCATAAGAGGCAATCATTATAGTAGAAGGAGGTTAACCCACTTTATCACTCAACGGTGAAAGAAATCAAACAACACAGTCCTATTATAGAAACTTATCAAAATTAAAGGACATACATAGATCCTTCAGGTATATCTATATGTTGATGGTCTTAACCTACCATTGGATGTTAAGATTATGACCAATGTTAACCAAATAGGTGAAAATAAAAGTATCTCAGATAAAGGTGGAGAGTATGCAGATATCATCATGGACCCTTTCTATTTCTCAAATGACTATTATACTCAATTTATCTTTAGAGTTCCATGTAACAACTATTCAAAGAATAGATCCTTAAAGGTCTCATAGGATAGACTATAAGGTTGTCTATAATGACCCATCACACCCCATAACCTCTGATCATGGAAAAATATCAGTAATTCTTTCAACTTCACCTTCTTATCCTCAGGTTTAGCAATGACATCAATGACACCCATATTGATATCAATGTAGTCCTCTGAATATTGTGGACCTCTATTTCTATAAAAGGTTGGTGGATGTTGTAATTGAAGGTCTCTTGAATAGTCAATAATGGGATATGGTGACCCTTCTCCGTAGGAAAGTACAATTGAAAATACTCTCCGACAAGGTGGGATTACATCTTGTAACACTAGAGAAGGTGAAAGAGTGTTCTCTACTTCAACCTCATATATAGAATGTTGTGGAACAGTGACATACTCCCTAGTGGGTGAGTCCCAACCCATGTTATATGGCGGTCTCATCTATATTTTTAGTGTGGAAAACTCTATAAAATAAAGAAAACATCTAGATAAATCAATTTTTTAGGACTATTCTTAATTTTTCTATGGTATAATACAAAGTTTATCTACGAGTCTACCCATTACTTAAGGTTTTACCTCCTTATATTTACTAAGGTCTCTAACCCTATACATTAGTCACAGTCAACTATATTTAAAAAACATAATAGAGTGCTTATGATCAACAAATTAATCCTAGTAGATATATCAAAAAATATAAAAATAGATATTTCACATAATTAAAAACACATATATATCTCTAAGAGATAAGATAGTTAAGGCAATAAATTAATAAACTAGTTTAGATCACACAATATGTGCATATATGGAATTTGATCCTATATTACTTATATTGATGTATGAATAAAAAATAATAACAATAATCCCATCAATGGTAACTCGATGGACTGTCACATATGACTTGTCCAAGAACATGTTAACTCCACTACATGATTCCTACACAACCTATGTATTTTTAATAATATCCTAGGTAATTTAAAAAGAAAATAAGAAAATAATGGTCTCATACCATTTTATGACACCCATACCCAAACCCTCAGGTTTGATCTAGAGATTCACATGACATCATGCATGCCCACTCATATAAAAGTGGCTTCAAAGATGTTTTGAGGGTCCGAAATATGTCATTGTTGAGACTATAACATTATTATCATATTTTTTCACTTATAATATAAGTAAAATACAAAACCACTTAGAGTAGTCAAATTGGAAGAATATAATATCAAATGGTACACATTTCATACAATGAATAAAAAGGATCCTAGTGTTGAAATCCAATCCATGGTAAATGTTTAATGAGATAATTAAATATAACTATAGATAAAATCCTCTAGAATCTGTCCTATTTACACCACCATCTCTATGATCCATGACTCACCTATCATCCAAGACACCATTTCCCTCTCTTTTTTTCTGTATACATGAAGTTTGTGCACTTAAAAAATTTCCCATAATAGGTGTGAGTATTAAACCTTTCAGTAAGAAAAAATATTTCATTAAAAATTGTGCACTTGTATAACTGGTGTTTTCCATTATAAATAAATCCACAATTAAGCAGAAATAATAATATTTTATGAACCCAGGATCTAAAATGTATACTATAATCCTAAGACATTCTTTATTTGGATTCATATCAGAAGGATAATTTTTATTTGTTAGTGATCCAGAACATTCCATACGTATAGAGACAAGTTACTGGATATCCTCATGGTATTAAGTCTTAAGTCCAACCACAAGGCCGACTGGTGAACATGTACATGGTATATATAAGGCACTAAGTTATGATACATTACTAGGTATCCTTAATGAATCATGTTTCTGGTTGGGATATAAGTATATCATTCTTTTACCCCCTTAATGGGTCGACCACCATCATTTCTACCTGTTTTTCATACTCCCCCTATAGTGGTAAACATGCAATGATGGTTTCACTCATTACAAATACCACGAAAAAACCTCTAACAACATGGTAACAAATATAGATCGGTAGTTAGTAATAACCAAAATATATAATTTCATCATGATCATATAGTAGAAACATATAAAGACACGTCATAAACATTAATCATGGTAACAAGTTACTCTAGAAATAATAATAAAATCAAGAATCATATATGGGTATTATAGATTACACACACACCCATAAGAAAACACTATCCAACAAGGATACCATGATATATGAGAACAAAATATATCAAGGATTCAAGAGTATACAAGAAACTAAAATGGTAAGGATATCATACCTAATGTTTGTTAATGAATAAATCTTAAGCATAGAAAAATGATCAAAGTTTTAATCAAATAACATAACCATAGATAACAATAACACACATAAAGGAATGATACTCAAGAAGACTCCACATCATCAAATGTGGTTATATAATCACATACCAAAAATATTTTATCAACGGTATCAATTCCAAGGTATGTTGAAGGAGAGTTTATAAATTCACTAGATCCTTTTTCAATTCGACAACAAATCATGAATTCACAACCAATTATAAAAGAGAATATCAAGTTTATCTAATGAACATAGTTCCACTATCAATATATAAATGAAAAGAGATACTATATTATGTTAATGTAAGGGAAATTCTCAAGTTTATCAATCTATGGTGACTTACATGAATGTTTCTTCCATCCATAAGGAATCATTATTTGATTAAATGTGATGTTGTTGATACGTCGAAACCACCACCATTATAGAAGAAAATTCAAGAATCTATAATTTTATAGAGCTATAATTAGTATATTGGAATCTTATATAATAAATCTATGAATAATATAATGATAAAATAGGTGGATCAAAAAAGAATCTTTAAAACTGAAGGGTTTTCTATCACATACATCAATTCTTGATCTTTTACTCACTTGGATTCACATGAATATTGTTTTGGAGGAGATAAATTCATCAGGGAAGTATTTTATATTATCATAAATTTAATAGATTCTCATATAAGGAAGAACAATCGAAACATACCATAAATGGATGTTAAAGGGGATTTCAAATCATTAAATTCGTGCATGAATGTTTTTACTACATGGTTTTAGAAACCATGTTCCAAATGTGTTCCCCTTCTAGGATTCTAGATAATATGCATGGGTTTTTTACATATTTTTTTCTACTATGATCCAACCGTGTTGTCTAAATATTTTTATATTGTTTTCTAGGAGAGTCCATACAAATTTTTAAACTGTGTTCCTTAAACGTATACTACACCATGAGATAATTTTTGTAGTTGAAAAATTTTGAAAAGAATATTCACAGTTTGGAAAAACCATTCTAGAAAAATTAACCCTAATAAATGACTCTAAAATTATCCTAAAAATTAAATAAATCCCAAAATCTCAGTCCAAACAATTCAAAGATAAAAAAATATGATTAAATTCTAAATTTAACTCATAACCAAACATTAAAAAAATGAGGCAATCGTTGTTATGAATACCATTAGAATTTCTTATGAACCACTATTGAAAAAAAATCTTCAAGAATTGTTTTTATAATCATTAAGATCCTGGTCCTTTGATGTTATCTTAAGGCCTTTACATCCTGCAAAATCTGATAGATAAAGTCAAGTCTCGAATGTATGTATTACCTTATTCAAAATTTTTCCTCCTTAATATTTATCAAAAAAATCTATTATGTATAAAAAATATATTGAATTATTTATCATTACTTTCTTATTTGTTATTATATTATTGTAATATCAATTATTTTCTCCTCTATACCCCGAATGAAATTAAAAGAGTATTATTTTTTATTGTGAATACTTCAATCTCCACAAAGATACGCCTTCCATTTTTATTCACTGCCATCCTTGACTGACCAAAATATTACATTGGATGATTAAATATAAAATATAAAATATAAATATGATTATGAAATTCCAATATTACAATTTACCTATTTTTCTAAAAATCATTGAAAAACGGATACATTAATCATGTATTCTTTTGGAATAACACTTCTAAAAGAAATGAGTTCATTTTTCATCACCACTAATATTGGTTTTCTTTAAAGATATATTTAATATATGAAATTATTATAGATAAAAATATTTATATTCTAGATGTTATGAAACTATTTTAAAAATATTTTTACTGTGGTCAAAATACATAAGGAGTTATAGAAAAAATGGTCAAACAACCTCAAGTAACCGATATATAAAAAACAATATAATAATTAAAAAACATATGATAATAAATAGAACGTATAAAATTAAATATATTTGAATAAGGTTCCTAATATGTTTTTTAATAAAAATAATTTGATTATTCAAGAAGTTGAGTTCATGTGCGTAATTATTCAGAAACATGTTAAGGGTTTTGTCTCAAAATTTCCATCTTTATGACATGATTTATTTTATATTCCAAATGTCTTTAAAATTGTGTGTATATTTCCAAATAGATATAAAATATGTTGGATTATCATTATTCATGGTACTTGACAGTCAAATACAACACATGACTATTTAAAGGGGATATTATTAGTAAGTTTCTTAAGGTGTAAGTGTTTCTGTCTTAATCACCATTTATTAAGGAATTCTTTGATATTATGCACCATTCATCATTTTTTGGTGTGGATACTTTCCCAATGACTTATAATATCCAAAATATTAATTGAAATTTGAATATTCTATTCTATTAATTCTCTTTCACACTATGGGATATTATTGATACCGATAATAAAGTAAAATTTTCATTTTTAACCCAACGTATGTAACACCCTGATATTTTATAATAGTTTTTTCTTAAAATAAATTTTATTTCTTTTATAATGATTTTTATTGAAAAATATATTTTACATTAAACAATTTTAAAAGCCTATTTTATTTTAATTTTTTTAAAAGATAAATTATTTTATTTATATTTCAAGTAACCCAATTATTTAATTATAATAAATTTTAGGTTTGAATTAATTATAAAATTCTCTTATAATTTAGAAAACTTTTTTTTGGGAAAAATTCTTTAAATAATTTTTTTACCGGTTTAATTCTAAATTAAGTCATTCCACTTCTATAAATTTAATCTTGAAATATGGACTCCTTATTTGGAATTAGTATATTAAAATTTTGTATGTATTCCCCTACTATTTTTTCATTATGAAAATTAACCGTGGTAAATATTTGACACATCAGTAAGACTAAAAATGGTAAAACATAGTTAAAACCCTGATTTATAGTCTCAAAATTAGTTTAACACGTGCCTTTATAATATTTTATGGGATAAATTTGACCATATCCATCCAAAATTTAAATATATTGGAATTTTATTCAATTTCCCTTGATAATGAAATTTATATTATTTTATGTAGAGAAATTTTCAAAATAACACACTAAATTTTAATATATATAAATTTTTTACTTAGGTATAAAAAGAGGATAATTTATATTGTAAATTTTTATTTGAAATAATAATATTTTTTTATCATGGTAAATTTTTTATCGATGAAGTAATTACCTTATAATATTAAAAAATGCCATCAAATTACTTCTATAAGGAGTAGAAAAATATTTAAATAATTTTGATGAACTCAAAAAGTGACATTTTTGGGCGATTTATAGTTCCCAAAATAATTATTGATTACTAACACATATTCATGATGTATAAAATTATTATATTTTTATTACATTACAATATTTATTTCTTTAGTGTTAATTTAGTTAAATAGTTTCGAAAATGACATTGATGATATTTTACGATTGTTTTTTTTATCAAATTGGTTAAAAATCATTAAAGTATTGAAATTGAAAAATTATGATAAATAGTCTTGGAAAATTTGTCTCCTTATCCACTTAAATTTCAATTGTTAACTTTTCATTAAAATTACAACCCCTTATAATTGAAAAATTCATTACCACGATTAAGGTTAAAATTGGTTAACGAATGGGTTAAAACAAAATATTTGGTTTAAAATGACCCCAAAACTAGTTTAAATTTCATTTGATGATGATATTTACACCATATACTATTTTTTTCATAAAATTAGTGGCTATTTTAAATCATTATACTTGAGAAAAACATTAATTATATTTAATACTTTTATGTAATTGTTCATGTGTCCTTTCCCTTCCACATAAAAGGTGCCCCTTAATTCATTTCATTATGCCTAATTGAGCCATATAGATCCAAAAAACCTGAAAATTTATTTTATAAACTCCCATATTCATGAATTACTATTTTTTTCCTGACATACCATTCCCATTTTCCTTAAGAAGGGATACGAAAGAGCCCTATCAAAGAAGAGGTAATCATCTTACCCAATATATTTAAAATTATTTATTATTATATAAACATTAAATATTTATTAATAATAATAAAATAATAAATTAAAGATCCAAAATATAATGAAATTTTATTATTATTAAATCACCATCATCCACAATCTATTCCATTAAATGGGAAGTGAAAATATTTCTCGTGCGAATGTGTGGCCTACCATCTCCTTGAAGCGATACAACTCATTTTCTATCACAAAATTTCATGGTTAGTTATTGTGATGGATTTAATGATTATATATTATATTAATGATATAATTATTATTTTTCAATTAATATAAAATATATTCATTGTTACCTTCCCATCCATTGGAAAATGATAATGTCGCTCATGTGTACGTGTGGACTACCACTCCATGAAGTGATGTGAGCCATTTTTCATTTTTGCTTTACATTGATGGTAATAAGGATATATTAAATTAATATATATTAAATATATTATATAAAAAATATTATACAATTCTGAATTATTATTTACCTTTATTTCCTTCCACCCATCGAAAAGTGAACACAGTGGTCCTGCGTATATATGGTATGCCCTCTCCATGAATGGTGTGAGTGATTTTTATATGTACATAAATTTTTTGGATGAATAAATAAATATATATATATATATATATAATTAAAATATATTATATATATAATGAATAAAATTATTTAGATTATGTATACATGGTCAATGAAAGAGGATTTAGACATCTGATTCGAAACATGCCTGAGAAAAGAAGCTGTTATCACCTAAAACATTGATTTTAATAATTTTTTATGAATGTATGTTAATATTTTATTAATAAATTAAATATGGTTTTATATATATTATTATAATTCATAAATATATTTATATTTAATATATATTTATTATACAAGAGGATAAAATTCAAATGAATAATGACAAGACTTGAGGAAAGGGTTTTATGATTCAATCCCATTTTAATCCGGATTATTTACAGTTGAATTTATATTAAGGAAATTATATGATCATTATCTGATAAATATCATTAATTTTATTATCCTATAGTTTTTCAAGAAATTTTCATGTAATATTATCATTTAATCTCCTTTTTTCTTAAAATAATAGATAAAATGTTAAAAAAACAGACATTATTTCTTTTTTGTTTTGGAATATTTTTTTTCAAGGACCATGCTTTATATAAAAAGTTTTCAATAATGTTTTCCAATTATTATATGATTTTATAAGAAATTTGTAGCCATGAATTATTATTTAAAACCTTTATTAAATGGATAATTATTTTCATTTTTTTAATGAGGTACTTTTTACCAAATTTATGAATATAATAGTTATTTTTTATAATGATTACAACATGAACAAAATATCATGGAATCTTTTCTGATTAAGGACTTGATGTTTACTATACAAGTTTTCATGTTTCTTTTTAATGAAAATATTTTACACAATATTTTAGAAATTTTATTATTTTAAAAAAGTAATTTCAAAATGAAAAGTGTATTTTCTCATGAAAATATTCTACTTATCTTTTAAAAGAATTTCTATATATTTCAACATCATTTGATGTTAATTATTATTTTCTATGGTTATGATCAAAGGATACCATCCTTATTCTTCCTCTACATTGTTTATGATTCTCATTATGAATTGTCTATGAAACCTATTTTATTTTTGTAACATAGGAATTGATATTATGATGAATGTTTTATGATATTTTGGAACCCATATTTATGGTTTTAAATATATAAAAGGAGATCCTAGAATTATATAGAACTCCAATGAATTGGGTAAAGCATTACCTCATTTTCTAATTGTGGGAAACATGTTGATTTCCTCTATCCTCTATTGGAAATGTAAGGATACTTAATACACTGTAGAAAATAGGTAGGGATTCCTGATACTCTATAGGAAACAAGTATTGAATCATGATTTTTGTGATATGGGAATTAGATTTTTATGCCTAATCCACTATGATTTTATGGTCTGGGTAGTTATCATTGACATTTGAAAAAGTTTTTATACTTATGATGGTGGCATTATTTTTTTGACATGTTATTATGATTTTGATATTAACTTAAGATACATGGTTTATTTTTGATGATTATTGACACATATTATTCTTGTATTTTTAAATTAGAATCTTTTATGAAATGAATCTAGCTTATGATCTATGAAAAATAGGTTATGGACATTGTATATAATGGCCATGATCTCATACCAATATTTTTATGTTATTATTTAATATGATCAAAAATTGATATCTCCATTGTTTACCCTTACCAAGAATATATGATCACTCATTATTATTTTTCCATTCTCCAAGTTATAAATAATGGTTTTAGGTAGGATTTGTAATGAAGGTTAAAAAGTGACAAGAACATTACGAGAGATGATGAAGAATGCAACTAAATAAGATGGTTAAGTATCTACTATTTGAAGACACTAAAACTTTATGGACATGGAATGGATTGTGATTATTTGTATTTATTCATCTAATGATATATAATATTTATTTATGAAAATATTATGTTACCTTATTTGGTATTAGATCAATTTATAATTAATCTTTTGAGAGTTGGGTTAGAAATATATTTGAAAACCATGGGGATAAGTCAAATAATTGGATAACATTTTGAATTTTTGGAAATGATCATGGATAGAATACGTAAAACCTAATATTTTATAGATTTAGAATAAGGTTTCAAGATTTTAACATCCAATTAAGGATATTTCTTGATTATATTTTTTTCACTCTGATTATTACATATCGATGATTAAAATTTTATTTTTTGTTTTAGTCAACTTCTAGAACCAAAATAAATCATGATAAAATTAATTTTTACAGAAAGTGAAATGATTTTATGGTGACCTAGGATAAACTACATGGATATTACATAGTATTAGATAAATATTCATCACATTACAAAAATACATGCCTAATTACCATAATAGTTTAGTGTATTTGGAAACCTGGAAACACGATATTCTAAATCGGTGAAAGAACAACAAAATATCCATTAAAGATCCCCCTTTATTATTCCTCATTAAAAAGGTTATTCATAACCTTAGGAAATGAAACATAAGAAAGGGGGGAGTTCAAATTCTTAGTAAAGGTAAACAAGGGAGATATGTAAGCATAACACGAGAATAAGTGTATAAGAACATGATCCTAACATTAGAAGATCATACTCTACATATCAAAGAACAAAATAAAGATTCATGGAATAAATATCAGTAGTTCATAAAATATGAATCATAAGGAAGTAAAGTGAATTATCTAGAAGATCATAACATAAACATAAGACATGTGATTATGGTAGACGGATAATCATATAAAATTATTTCTATAGTAGTCAAGGCTTAATTCCACGACCATATTAGTGGAATCGGTTCACTCCTAAAACCATATTAGTAGTCATGGTTCGCTCCTAATAAAATATTAGTGGATATAGTCTTTTAATGAACTAGGTTAAATCCCTATTCAATCATTTTATTACTAAAATTGGTTCACCTACCATTCCAACCCTATATTACTGAAATAAGTTCTATCCTCATTCCATCCATTTATTGCCGAACTGAGTTTAATACTTGTTCTATCCCTGTATTATTGAACCAAGTTCACTCTTCGTTATAGCCTTGTATTTCTGAACCAAGTTCCCTCCTAATTCCAAACCTGTCTTACTAAATCGGAGATACCTCCCATTTCATCCCTATCTATCTCATGTGATATAAAAATCAATACCCAATTAATTTTATAGAGAAATATATCCCACCCTTCACATAATAAAATCATACATACATGTGCCACAATATAATAAAAAATTCATCATATCATGACACATAAAATATATGGGTCTCATAAACATAATATCATAAACCATGGAATTGAATGGGTATCATAAACAAGTAATCATGCCGTAACTTATGTAAAATATACAATTTTGATAATCACTTCCTAAAATAATAACCGATGAAAAGAGGAGGGTTTCATAATATTTTTATCATGGTATAACCTGTGGAAGAGGAATGGGTTTCATAAAAAACATATCATTAAAAACATAACCATTTAGAGAAATAATAATAATGGTGTCCTTGGATCATATTTTGAGAAAATTCTATACTATAACAAATTACGACTCCTTTGATGGAGAAGGATTTGGAATGATCACGTGGAACATTTCCTTATAAAAATAATATTTCTATGAAAAACAAATTTTAAAACATGAAACATTTTTAAAATAAATTTTCTTTTAAAACACTTTGAAAACATATAATGGAATCCTTTAAAAATAATTTAAAATATTTCATGAGGTAAATATTCTTAATTCTTCAAAAAAAAATTCAATACATAAAACCTTTTGAAAACTATTTTAATTTAATAAAACTTGTTAAATTATAAAATAATATTTTAAAACCATTATAAAAACCTTTTAATACATTAAACACTTTTAAAACATTTTCCTTGAAAAAATAATTTTTAAAATAATTCTTAAGAAACATGGTATTTGAATAAAAATTATTTCTGACTGAAGAGATAAATAAGTCCATGTGTTCTAAAAAACGTTTTATTAATTATCATTAGTACCAAATAGTAAAAAACTGGTACCATTTCATGTGGATTCCATGAATAAATAGAGGATAAGAAACTTCATGAGATTTTTTGAGATATGGGTCATAATATTTCATCAATTGTAGCATAATCCCAAATAATCTCGATAAACTATGAGACTATAGAAATAAACTATTACCACTTTGGTAACTTTGAATCATAATACCCATGAAAGAATAAAAAAAAATCTTAAAATATCATGAAAATAAGTATATTCATGGTATAACACATCAAAGGGTGGTATATACACATCATAGAAACATATAGGTTCCTATCATGGGATGTGTCTCAGAGAAGAAAAATTGAGACATAATTACTTTACAGATTTGGTATCTTTTGAACCATAAAACCAATAAAATAAAGATCATAAAATGGATATGTAAATACCCATTAATTTAAGTATAGTAATCACATAATGTTTTTATGGGAATTATATACACCACACAAAAAAATAGTGGTTAATAAGGAATAATTCTCATATAAATAAAAGTGAGATGAGAAAAACCCTTACCTCATGTCTTGAATTTTTTTATACTTCCCAAAACTCATGTATAATAAGCATATGTTTATTATAAATCTAAAAAAAATATTAACATATATCATACCATATATTATATTATTATGAATTTATAGTACCCCTTTTATTAAAAATTTCATTTTAATATTATGTTTTATGTAATTTTCTCTTTGATTTTTGTATATATTTTGACATGTTATTATTGATAATATTAGATAGATAA
The DNA here is from genome assembly GCA_963277665.1 of Viscum album. Taxonomy (NCBI): domain Eukaryota; kingdom Viridiplantae; phylum Streptophyta; class Magnoliopsida; order Santalales; family Viscaceae; genus Viscum; species Viscum album. Next base: position 1,892,533,104 of record OY728125.1, on the reverse strand, counting down.
TTATTTAATTATTTAAATAATATAAAACATTAAAAAAATATCATATATATTCACTATATAAATTTTTATAATAATCTATAAAATATATAAATATAAAATGGAATACACCGTTCATGGAGATGGTAGGTTGTACGTAAGCTTGAATATTATTTATATTTATTATCATATTGAAAGAAATAAAGTATATGAAATATATGTATATATATATATATACATACATATTAAAATTATATTATAATTATTATTTCATATATATCATATACTTTTACTAAAACCATATTTAATACATTCTATATAAAGTGTGAAAAAGTGGCATTATTTTGAGGAGGCTGTAGTCCACACATCTAGAAATGAAGGTATAATTTTTACATAAAATGGAAATCATTAAGGTTTTTTAATTTTATAATAAAATAAGAATAAAAGAATCATATGTATCATATATATCATATAAAAATATTATTTACATCATAATTCCCAACCTTGAGAGTTTGTAATGGAAAAACGAATGGTATCGTTTTGCAAGGTGGTTGTATACCATACAAATGACCAATAAGTTCCTTACCCATTTGATTTAATTGTGTTTATGTGTGGGTATAAAACATAGAATAAAAAATTCTAAATTTATTTTGGAAAATATTTTATTATTTAAGCATAAAAGATGATGACTTTAGGGGGTGTAAAACGAAAATAAAACAGAAGACCTTGTGGAAGGATGTTAAATATTCTTTGGTTAACTCCTTTTGGTTTTCACTAAAGGGCATACTTCATTGGATTTATTACAAAATACAATCCTATATGATTAATGTGGATAAATTTTTATCTTATTTTGGAAGGTTTTTGATGATTTAAAAGGGATTGAGTGGCATGAAAAATATGGGGCGGTGTGGAGGCCTTTTATAAGTGGGGTAGAGGACCCATTGGGTATTCTTGAAAATATTTGAGTGTTCCCCACATTTTAACTGTAATAAAAGGGTTAAAAATAGACCATTATATATCTTTATAGGTTTAATGGTATAAATATTACCATAAAATAATTTTATAAAATTATAGGGTCATTTTTACATAAGTTTAGTCTTTAATTATGCATGTTTTTCCTTAATCATTGTAATTACTTTTTTTTAATTTCACTAATAATTTTATAAATTATTTTAGACAAGAAATTATTTTTATTTCAAATATGGAATCTATTTTTTCAAATTATATTCGCATAAGTGGCAGAAATTAATTTAAAATTAATCCCACATGTGGCATGAGACGATAGGGTTTTAAAGTGAGAAGGTGAAAAAGTTTGAAATATTTTATATCAAATTTTAAAGTTAAATTGGTTTAAATTACTTAAATTTAATTAATTGATGTATAATTTATATAAATATAATTTAAATCCAATTTAAAATATTATTTAACTATATAAATAAATTAGATAAAAAATAGTTCTAAATTAAAATTCATTAGTTTTCACTATTCATCATAATATAAAGTTTCTCTAAAAAAACTAAATAATCACCTGAATTATATTGTATATATATATATATTTCAAAAAAATAAAATATTATTTTATAAAAAAAATATTTTATAAAAAAAATTATAAAAATTTCAAAAATTATATTCAAAATGGATTGTCCCATAAAAGGCGGTAAGATTACTATTTATAAAAATATATCATTTCATTCATAATATTGGATTTATTCTTGTATTATGAATATAAAATATATTGTATGAGTATCAACAAATATTTATTTAATATATAGATATATAAATCATTGAGAACAACCACAGTAAGCGGGTTTTTAATTTTATTGAGATAAAATGGGGAATGTACATAAAGAAATAGTTTTCTTAGAAAAGGAATTTATTTATATTAAAATAGGTATTACTTTAATTTCTAACTAATTGATAACTAAATGATTCATTTTACCAACATTTATAAATCATATTTTCACAAATAAGATAACAATTTTTATATCTTCTATTCCAACAGATGGTTGGTAACTATAATAATATTTTAATAAAAATATTAATAATATATTGTTGTTTGATAAAACTTGACCTTATGTATAACACAAGATATTGAGTAAACATGGTATTATGTGTATCAAATGAAAAAAATAATTTATCATTCACCATAAGATAAACTATGTGTTGCCTTTAGTGTAAGTTCAATATGATGTTGTGTATAATGTAAAAGTAACTTAGTGATTTTATATAACAAAATCTATATTCAGTGCTGTGTGAAATGAAAAATATTAGAAATATTAAATTAATACAATTTTTTTTATAAAATAATACAGTTTTACATTCTATCCCCCTTAAAATGAAATTTTCTCTCTAAATTTATCTATTTTTTCAATGGTTTAATAATTACAATTTCTTTTCTTAGAAACCCACATCGTAAAAATGAATAAGAAAACATCTTTTAAAAATGAAAGTTTGGAACCATAATTCTTACCCAAAGTAAATCAAAACTAGGTTTCCATATAGGATAAAATATTTTGGGGTTAAGGATTATAAATGGAGTAAAATTATAAATAATCACATAGAGTGATAAATATCACTGATCACCAGCATGTGAATGATCTATGGAAAGTTAAGGGACAAAAAAATATAAATCTATGATGATTTATAAGATCATCAATTCTATAGAAATTATGGTCTTAAGATAAATATTTTTCAATATTCTTTTCCTAGATTTTAGGAATCCTTTTACTCTCTAAGAATAGAAGGAAATATAATTACTTTATTTCATTCCATTTCATATGCACAATCTTACCCCTCTGTTTATTTCTTGACCAATTTCCACTTCCTATCTTACTCAATGAAATTTAAGGTGCAATTTTTATCCCTAATGCACTAATGGATCATAATATCCAGAGTTAGAATGCTTAGTTATTACATATGTCTTTAGATATCATCATATAAGAAAAAGTTAACACAAGTTATCCAATATGATCAAATAGTTTTATGAAAAAATAATTCATTAATATCTAAAACCTATTATGAACTTTCACTTAAAAAATCCATAAATGGTCAACCTTGTAACCCTTCTGAAATAGGAAAATTTTAAACCTTATAAATAAGATCACTAAATCAGCTTAACATTGTTCCCCTGTATATCATAATGAAGATATTTGTTTTTTCACTCAAAAAAAGTGAGAACCATTATCATGTATTCTATTGAAACATGTTAATAACATGAATTACCATACATATTAATTGAAAATATGAATCTTTTCTTATTCGAAATATTATTGGTTATATTTCTTAAATATCTTAATCTCCATCCATGATTGCAAAAACCACACTTTCAACAAATCTTTCATTAAATCTATGGTTATAAGTACTATCTAATTTTCTTTATCCATATCATCATATCTTTATCCCTAATAAATATCATTTTCTCATCCTCAAGAACACATTATGGGATACCTTCCCTGAATCAAAATATCACTTTTTTAAATCAATTTTATATGTCTTCAAAACCATTCAACATATCATTTTCAATCCTTTATGAAAAAATTATACTAAAAATAATTATATATTTAATGATTCGTATAACATAATTTTTGAATTCCAAAACTAAAACACATTATTAATAAAAATTTATTATAAAAAAATTACTCAGGATTTATCATCTTATTCCTTAAAAACCCTTTTGTATAATTTGAAATATGAATATTTTCTTAAGATTCATCATCCTCATTTTAAACACGCTTCTTATGTTTAATGTAAATTGTATTGTTAAAACATGACATACCATTTACATTTCATCCTTGTTCTATTTTTTTTAATAATTTTCTCAAATAATCATGGACCTTCCGAATTATCTTCATGAGAGATAGACATAAGAAATCAATTTTCATAATTCCCATACTTTATTCATCTGAAATATTCAATGTTAAAAAAATTTCTTCTAGTTCACACCATTGAATAAAACTATAAAGTATAGGGTGAGAAACACTTATCATAGTATAAAATGAAAAAATAATGAAAAAATACTCGTAAGATTTCCAAATCATGATACCAACTTTTAAATATATGGAACCGTAGTCTTATCCTTAGAAAAACCCCTAAAAATATCCTTAGAAATATCCTTAGAGATATTACTAAAGTTATCCCATCCTATTTTCCAAATGTTCACTAAAACATTCCTTTGATACCAACTATAGTGGCCCAAACTTAACATACATGGATATTACTTAATTTAATCTGAATATTCACTACATTACAAAAATACATTCTCGAGGAATGTAATAGTTTAGTTTATTTAGAAACATGGAAACATGATCTTATAAATTGGTGAAACATATTAAAAATACCCTAAAATATCTTCCTCATTAGTACTCCTACTTAAAACTGTTATTCACAACCTGTGGAAAAGAAACATAAGACATGGGTGATCTTAGATGCTCTGTAAGTTTAAAGAAAGTAGATATATAAGCGTAACATGAAAATAAGGGTATTAGAACATGATCTTAACATTAGATTACCATAACTTATATATAAAAGATCATAATAAAGAGTCATGGAATAAATATTTTTAATTCACAAGACATTAATTGTAAGGAAATCAAAAGCATGGTCTATCATATCATTACATAAGTATAAAACATGGGATTGTGGAAAATATGTATACATATAAAATGATTTCCATTGTAGTCAAGGATTAATTATAAGGCCATATTAGTGGAATGATATCACTCCACAAACCATATTACTAGTTAAGGTTCACTATAAAGAATATCATAGTGGACAAATTCATTTAATGAACTAGGTTTACTCCTTGTTCCTACCCTGTATTACAGAACTTAGTTCACCTTCCAGCCCTGTATAACTGAACTAATTTCACTACTCGTTCTAGCCCTATATTATTGAACTGAGTTCACTCCTCATTACAACCCTATATTATTGAACCATATTCACTCCTTATTCTAGACATGTATTACTAAACTGATTTGACTCCACATTCTAGCCCTTTATTAATGAACTAGATTAACCTCCCATTCTAGTCCCCTCAATCCATTGATATATATAAATCTTTCCCCAATACATTGGGGGGAGATATTGGTCCCACCTATCACAAAATAAAATCAAACATACATGTTCCCCAAGATGATAAAATATTCATCATATTATGACCTATACAAATAGATGGATTTCAAAAACATCATATCATAAGGAATGAAATAAAATGGGAATCATAAATATGTTATCAAATAAAAACCTATGAAAAAGATAAAGGTTTAAAAACCATTTAATCAAATCATAACCTATGAAAAGAAGTGGGTTTCATAAAATTTTTATCATGGTATAACTCGTGTAATAGAAATGAGTTTTATAAAAAACATGTAATAAAATACATAACCATTTAGATAAATAATAAGAATGGTTTCCTTGGATTATATCCCTAGTAAATCATAAACCATAACAAAGGATGAATCCATATATGGAAAAGGATCACATAGAAATTTTTATAAGAAAACTAACCTTTATTTGAAAATCATTTTTAAAAAATGAAACATTTTCTAAATCGTTTTTATCTAGAAACTACATTGAAAAAATTCTAATGGAATCTTTAAAAATCCTTCAAAACATTTCATTATAAAAATATGATTTATTCTTAGAAAAATTATTTTCGAAACATAAAACATTTTGAAAACCACTTTATTTAAAAGTAAGGTTGAAAAATTATAAATTAATCTTTGAAAACAATTTTAAAATCTATTTAAAATATAAAACCCTTTTAAAATCCTTTTCCTTGAAGAAAAATTAAAACATTTTTAGAAAATATGGTATTTGAGTAAAACAAATTTTCGAACGAAGAGAGAAATAAGGTCATGTTATCTTAACAAAATTCTTAATCATTTTAATTACCAAAGACTGATAAATGGTAACATTACATGATGATTTCATGAATAACTATAGGATAAAAAATTATTGATAGTTTTTGAGATATGGATCATAATATTTCATCAATGGAATCATAATCATAAACAATCTTGATAAATAATGAGAATGTGGAAATAAAATGTTACCACATTGGTAACTTTGAATCAAAATAATTATGAACGAATATCATTAAATTAATCTTAAAATATAATTAAAATAATTATATTCATGAAATAAAATTTTAAATTTCATTATATACACATCATAGGAAAATATAGGTTCCTAAAAAGGCTTGTATCTCAAAGATAAAAATTAAGACAAAATTAATTTACTAGTTTGGAAACTTTTTAACCATAATCCCCATAAAATAAATATTTGAAAATGGATATGTAAATTACTATAATTTTTTTGTATAATAATAATAGAATACGTTAATGTTCAGTATATACACCACATAAAATTAATGAGTGGTGAATAAGGCATAATTCTCAAAAAAAATAAAATTGAGACGAGAAAAATCGTTTCCTTAAGTCTCGAATTTATTCATACATGTTAAAACCTACTATAAAATATGTATAAGTTTTTTATAAATATAAAAAATTATATTATCATATATCATACAATATATGATCTGATTATGACTTTATATTACCCCATTTACTAACAATTTCATGTTAATGTCACATCTTGGGTAATATCTACTTTGTTTTTCGTATATGTTTTGACTTATTATTATTGACCTTATTACTTAGATAATTATTAACCTATCTACATAAAGTAAAATTTTATGTATAAATATTCAAAATATAAATATTTATAATAATACATATAATATATAAATATAAAATAAAATACCCCATTCCTAGAGACGGTTTTCCATATGTAAGTATGAATGATATTTTTGTTTTATTGTCATTTTGAAAGAATTAATGTTGATGATATATATATATATATATATTATAATTTAAGTGTTATTATTATTTACTAAATATCATATAATTTAAATAAGCCTATCCTTAATACATTTTATGGAAACTATGAATGATTCACATTACTTTGAGGAGGCAGTAGTCCACACATCCACAAACAAAGTTAATGTGTTTGCACAAAATGGATGGCATGAAGATAAGTTTTATATAATAATTAAAGAATAATAAAAACAAGATAAATATAATATTGATAATATAAAAATAATATATATAACATACTTACCAACCATGGGTGGTGGTAAATGAAAATCAAATGACTTCGTTTTGTGAGGCGGTAGTCCACTGTACAAAAAAAACGGTAAATTCATTACCAATTTGATGTAAGTGTGTATAGGTGTAGGTGTAGCCATTAAAATTAAAAATATATAAGTATAATTAAGAAACTTATGTTTTTATTTAATCATGTAATAAGATTATTTTATAGGGTGGAGAATGAAAATAAAACTAACGATATTATAAAATTATGTTACCTCTTCTTTGGGTTACTCTTTTTGGTTTCCACAAAAGGGAATCCTTGGTTGGATTTATCCCCAAAGTAAAGACTTTAGGATGAATTTAGAGAATTTTTTATCTTATTTGGTCAGTTTTTGTATCATCCAAAATTTATTTACAAGTGTGAAGAGAGGGGGAGGAAAGGTGGCGTTTTATAAGTGGGGCAGAGGACACATCGGGTATTCTTGAAAAGATATGAGTGCTCCCCATGTATTAATTTTACCCCCAGGGTTAAAAATAAAAAATTATAGATACATAGTGAGTAATGATTGAATTTTTTCTACAAAATAATTTTTATACAAGTGTATGTTCATTGTTACCCCTTATTTTCCATGTTTAATCATTAATTAAGCTCGTTTTTCTTTATTCACTATAATTAATTTTAATTACATTATATAATAATTATGATAAAAAACAAAGTTTAGATTATTATATATTATAAATTATGATTATAAAAAATATGGAATCAATTTTTCCAAATTTTAATAACATAATTGAAAGAAATTAATTTAAAATTTATCCCACAGACGGGATGAGATGAAGGGTTTTTAATTTGAAAATGTTCAAAAGTTTGAAATGTTTTCATGTCCAATTTCATTGTGAAACTAATTAAAATGACCTAAATTAGATTAATATATGTATAATTTATCTATATATACATTAATACTAATTTAAAATATTTTTTAACTTTATAAATAAATTATATGAAAAAGAAGTTTTGAATTGAAATTCAGTTTTTTCACTATTCATCAAAATATGAAACTTTCTTGAAAAATACCAAATATTCCCCCAAATTAAATTTCAATATCCATATTTCAAAAAAATTTTATTTTTTCAAATAACAATTATAAAAGTTTCAAAATTTAATTTAAAATGGGTTCACCATTAAAATGTATTTAAATTACCCTTTAGAAAAATACATTTTTCTTCCTAAAATTAAATTTATTCTTATCTTATGGCTATAAAATATATTGGATGAGTATAAAAAATATTTATTGAATATATATCATAAAAATTTATTAAAAACCCTTATAATAAGTGGTATGTTTAATTTATTAAGATAAAATTTTGTTTTAAATAGAGAAATAATTTTCTTTGAAAAAGAATTTATTTATTTTTAAATAGTTATTACTTTCATTTCAAACTAATTGATAAAAAAGTTTTTTTTAATAAAATTTTAAATAATATTTTCATAAATTAGGTAATTATATTCGTAACATCCATTCTAATGCAAGGTGGTAACTATAATAATATTTTAATAATAATATTAATAGTATTTTGTAGTTCGGTAAAACTCACCCTTGTGTGTAACACAATATATTGAAAGAACTCACCATTGTGTGTAGCATAAGACAAATATAATGTTCCATGTATCACAAGTTAATATATCTATTTCATGTATTGAGATATTGACATTATGTTTTGTATAATGAAATCCAAACATAGTTCTTTCATATAAAAAATCTATATTTAGTGTTTTTTGAAGAAGAAAACATCAAAATGATTAAATGAATTTGAAAAAATATTTCATAAAATCTTTGGGTGTTACAATTTTCCACATAATAAAAAATATTATATAGGACTTGGGATATAGAATCTTGTTTATTTTCTCTAAAAACTTTCTTAGAACATAAATCATGTTGAGATTATAAACAATGGAAGGAGGAGAAAATGTATTATTGATTCATTAATGAAGAAATATACATCTTATTTTAGTGGGTATTATGATCCAATAGTGGAAATATAATAGATAAGAACCATTAATAAAAAATTTTCTCATCTCCAGTGCTAGAAATATGAAAATGTTATCCTAGATGTTTATCATTTGAAAGATGAAGAAGATTGATGGTGGGATATTATAAAAAATACATGGAAAGAGGAAGAAATTGACTCCATATAATGGGATGAGATTAAGAGAATAAATTTCTATAACTATTTCTCTAATATTATATTTATAAAATTGATATATAATTCCTTGAGTTTGACAAAAAGAATAATGAATCCATTTTTTACAATGGCACAAATGCTACAAGAATTGCTTGGCATGGTTTTGGTTTAGTCATTAGACCCAGAAGTAAAATTGACTGATAATTTTATGGCTTGAGACCAAGAATAAAAAATGAGTTATCTCTATGATACATTAGTTTCTATGGAGAAATCATTTGAGGTTCACTGAAGGTAGAAATGTAAATTTTATATTTCCATCATTCCCATGGTTTTTTATAATAAATGGAAGATGGAGTCTAATTAAAACTCGAATAAATGACATGGTGGAATCAAATTCTAGTCATATACATACAAAAATGTGAGATGAAACATCATGGGAGTTGGTTTAATAGAACTAGAAGGTTTTTTTAAATATGAACCTTTGAATATTAAGAGGTGATAAATAGGCCAGGTGATAAAATAAAGGAAAAGAAGATTCCAACTAATGCACCATCCATGGTCCAATTATTGAAATTCAAGAAGTATGGGAATTATTACAACCAATGCATGAATCCAATATTTTATGATGATGATCATCATTATGTAACTCTTATTCGCAAAGAGAATATGAAATCTACTATGATCGTGACCATCAAAGTTAGTTACATGAATTAATTGGTAAAATGTACACTTATCATCCACTCTAAAATAACTAATGTCATATTTTATTCTCAATATACATTATATTTTATATCTAAGAAATTTAAAAAGGGCATGAAATTACCACCACAATGATTATATGTTGAACTATCCGTGAAAAATCAGAATGTTATGATGGTGGAATCTCAATAGTTCATATCTGATTGAAGTTTGTGGGAATGTGTTTTGTATAAATATTATGATTATACCTTCAGTTTAATTTTATGTTATTTTTTCCATATATTAGACTTCATTATATATATATATATCCAATATAAATTTTAGTGTAAGGGAGTCACATTTTATATTCTAAATGAACCTATGATCATTTATTAGTGCCAGGATTAATATGAAATTTCTATAAAAATGACTAATATATTGAGGGTTTTAATTCCTATCCACAAAGGGAATCTATCTTAGATTGTTGGGGAGAAACTCAAAAGTATAGATATAAATATTGTATAATAGTTTATTGATGTATTTATATAATATTATTCTATTTTTCCTTTGAGTTGTGAAGTTTATTTTTCAATAGAACACATACCTAGTGCTACACCTATTTCAAATACTAATTATAGAATGAACCCAATTGAGTTTCAGGAATTAATGATGAAACATTAAGAAAATCATGAGAGATGACAAATATTCCCTAGTGTATCTCCATGGGATATCCCTATTATTTTATTAAGAATAATTATGGGACAATGAATCTTTTTATTGATTATATGGAACTTCACTAGACCAATATCAAGAACCTGTATCCTCTACCACGTATTTACGAGTTTTTTATCAAGTATTTGGAGCTCAATGCATTTCTATGTTTGATCATAATTTTTGATATTATAAACTTATGTTTACGAAAAAGTCTACACCCAAGATTAATTTCTATATAAGTTATGGGAATTATGAATTTATAATGATTTATTTTATACTTACTGTGCCCCATGTTATCTTTATGTATTTAATGAATAAAGTCTTTAGATTTTTCCTTGATCAGTTTTTGGTTGTTTTATCGACGATATTTATATATATTCAAAGGGAAAGAAAGAACATGAATATCATTTGTAATTTGTGTTGAGGACCCTAAGAAATGATAAGTTTCATGAAAAAATTACCAATTGCGAATTTTTGAATCAAAATGTTTGATCCCTAGGATATATAATTCCAAGTGATGGTATATCAGTGGATCCTTAAACAAAATTTTATAATGCAATGGACTAGACCAAACACAGTAGCAATAATTTGTAGTTTCCAAAGGTTATTTGGATACTACCAATGTTTTTTGAAATATTTCTCAGGACTATCTACCCCACTCATAATATAGACTTGGAAGGGTATTATGTTCTTGTGTAGGTATGAATATAAAGAAAATATCAAGGAACTGAAGAGAAGGGTTTTCTGTGCACCTGTGGTAACACTACCCTATATTGGAGAATATTTTATGACCTATAGTGATACATAATATAAGGGGATAAGATGTGTACTCAAGAAGAATGATGTGGTGACTTCACTGGTATTTATCATAGCTTGAAAAAATGCTGATAAATGTAACATTTATCAGTGCTAAATAAATCACTGATAAATTTAAACTTTTATCAGTGTTTTTTAGCGTTGATAAAGGGAACATTTTCCATCACTTTCTTTTTAGCACTAATAAAGGGTAACCTTTATCGGTTCTTTGTTTTTAGTATTGATAAGGTGTATCCTTTATTAGAACTTAATTTTTAGCATTGATAAAGGGTACCCATTATCAACGCTTTTTTTTTGCTGATAGATATTTCTTTCATCAATTCATTTTTTATGGTGATAAAGGTCTAAATAAAATGAAATAATTAAATAAATAAAAAATAAAAGATGTTCTTATTTAAAAATGATATTACAAATTATATTAATTAAATAATTATTGATAAAAATGAATAGATTGATTATAAATTATTAAATATCAAACATTTTATTAATTAGATAATTATAATAATTAATGTCATTAAATTGTATATATTAATTATATAGATATATATTAGTGTATATAAATATGAATTGTATGTTATAATATATTTACGTGCCTCACAATAAATATCCATATATTTACTGAATAATGGATTATAATAAAAAATTAATATGAATTAAAAATAGTGATTAATTTCATAGTACCTGACATATAATTGAATGTCATTTGATTTTTCAATTTAATATAGATAAAATGTGTGTTATATTGATTTCAAATATCCATAATTAATGAGTTTTTATATATTACAATGGACACAAATAATACTTATCCATTTTTTCAATATTGTTAGTGTAATTATTTTTAATTTATTCAATTTCACTCATTTTTATCAAATATTCATGAACTTTGTAAGAACTCGGATCTTCTTTTCAGGCATGTTTTTCTCATTTATGCTGTTTTTTAGAGAAAGAGGGGTTTTTGGATATTTTTTAAGTACACACATTGTATTTTAAGTACACACAGTGTACTATTTTTTTCATGTAGCTGTGTGTTGGTCATGTAACGGATGAGCACACAACCGTGTGTAGTGACATGGAGACCACCTTATGTGGGGGCCAGTAAGGGAAAGTACATGCCATGTACATCTAAAGTACAAGCCGTGTACTTCTAAAGTACACGCTGTGTACTTCTAAAGTACAAGTCAAGTACTTATAAAGTACATGCTATGTATTTCTAAAGTACAAGACATGTACTTATAAAGTACACGCCGTGTACTTTCTTTTTCTTCATTAAATGTATCGGGGTCGCGTCTAATCGACATAACCATCTTCTTCTAGGTTTGTCTTATCCGAGAGTGAATGTACGACCATAGATCTTCTTCAATCCCTAGATCGATAATCCATCCTTCGATTCGACCACCGTCGATTCTGTTGGGATCGCAGCAGTAAGCTCTTCCTTCTTCTAGATCTTCATTTCCTAATTCATCCTCATTCTCAAATTATCTCCAGTTGAAATTTTTTAACTGTTTTATATATATATATTTTTCTTGGGCAATTCAAGACCTGCGGTTCATGTATAAAAATCCTACAACATCGAGGTAGGTGGTTTGAGCCTTTCCGTAGTTAGTCTTTGAGTTATATGTGTAAAAGTGCCCAATACCCTTGAATAGGGTATTGCGTGTTTATGTTTTCAGCCCTATTGTTTTCCTGCAATTCCATGGTCGGTTTTATAGAGGTTTTTTATTGTGAATAGGGTTTACTTTTCTCTACTATGGATTTCTTTCCCATGCTTGTATTGTTTATGACTGTTTGGTCTTTCTTAACCTCCCAGACTGCTTGCTTTTCATTCCTATTGCCAATAGGATGGAGTAATATCATTTATCTAACATGATGTTATGTTGTATACTATTTTTCCAAGTAGTTCTTGAGGTATACCTTCATCGTTATATATATCTATGCTCGATTGACATACACTGGGCCATGATAACCTGGTGCAGTAGACTATAGGGAGAATGGATGTTGAGGGCTTCTCCAGAGTGTCTGTTTTTACTATTACAATGCGAGACTATAAGGGGAATTGACATAAGTGATTTCTCAGAGTTTCTGTAGTTCCATGACGCGGGCCACAGGGGGAATGAGACGTTACTACTTCCCTAGAGTTCCGTTTAGTTACTGATACGAGAATATAGGGGGAATTGACGGTGAGTGCTTCCTCATAGAGTATGTGTTGAAGCTGAACTAGAGGGTTCAGACTATGTGTACTCCCCAGAGGGTTGCTTGTGTTTTTTAGGTAGTACCAGAGGGGAATAGGCTGTGAGTACATCCTAGAGGGTTACCTGTTTGTGATTATCTGCTTACATGATATGTGTGTTTGAATGCTTTAAAACTGTACGAATGTTTACTGTTGAGTAATTTCTTTGTTTACTACTTCTTTTGCTTATTTCCTGCCATATATATTCACTGATTATTAGGCATAGATCTCTTTGTGGTTACCAACTATGATTTTGTCTCACACCATGTTTAGCCCATGATTTTGGGACCAAATAGATTATATTGTTGCAAGTATAGATAAGGTCAAGTTCCCTTCTACTTCAGGCACTTGACTGCTTTGGATCTGGAAAGCATGGGACCAAGCTGAGGCATGCAATGCTGAGGAGTTGTTTAATATTTATTTTACTTTGGTTTAGTATTGTAATTCAACATTGTGACATGTTTGGATTATTTCCAAGACATATGAATCATTCATCATTATATATGCGCTCCAACTGTTTGTTACTTTCAATCTTATGTTGTTTACTATTGTATGACATTATTACTGCTTCCGCTATTGCTATCTATTTCTCCTACATTGTGTCACTCTACCAATGAGGGCATATTTTTGACACTATCACACCCAAGGCCCTCGCTACTAGTCGGAAGCCTCTGCCATTAGGGGAAATGTTCTTGAGGCCTTGTGACCAATCGGGTATGGGGCGCCCATGGGAGGCTTCAGAAATATGGATGTTACAAAGTGGTATCAGAATAATTTTTTTCTTCTTGACTTAATGTTTGGAGCATATATCTAGGGATAAAAAGGAATAGGAACTTGGTATTAAGCTGTTCCTGGGAGTAGCTAACTCGGGTACAGGGAAAAGCCAATCTACCTCACTATTGCAATTTTTCTGGGTTTTCAATTTTACAGTTGATTTGATTTCACCATTGGGTGATTCACATGTTTTGTGCTGTTATTGTTGATATTATTGAGGTTATATTTTTGTTGAATCCCGATGAGATGATGGTATTCCATCTAATGCATCATATAAGAACTTGGTAGAAATAAAATGTTATGCATTATTGTAATGCCATTTAGGGTGTATTAGTGATTACATGTTGTTGCGATAGAGGATGTGTTAGATATGCATGCCGTTGTGATTGATTCCTTGATAGAATATATGATTTTTGAAAAGGTATTGGTTGTGTAAGGTTTAGTTTGAATGAACGCCAAACTGTGGTTCTTGAGGTGTTATGAGCCCTCATGGATCGGAATTTGGTGGATCATTATACTGTTATCCTTGAATATGACTTGAATGAGATGCCAAACTTTGATTCGCTAGGACTATGGGCCCTCACGAATTGGAATTTGGCACTTTAATGTTCGTTTAAGTGTTTTTATTGGTTCTAGAGTAGTTCATGAGGCTTACTGTCTAGAAGAACCCAGAATACATGACATGTAATAATGAATACATGCCATGTGTCCTTCTGTTTGGGAAGGAATTGTTTTTCTTGAGTACATGGCATGTAATGTATGTACACACTGTGTAGTCTCTAACCATGTCACTGACTGGGTGGGCAGAGACACGGGGTTGAGAAATCTATTGGGGAAATACGCCACGTACAGGTTGTACACACCGTGTTGTATATACCTTGTGTCCACCCATGTGACTAACGACACAGAGGAATGAAAGCTTATTTTATACATGCTATTTTAACATTGAACATGCTATGTAGTGTATCCTAGGTATATGGCTGTGTAGAAAATAACATGGGTCAGTGAAACCTTTATAGTACACACCGTGTTTGGCACAAACACGCTATGTAGAGTGAGTCGTGTAACCGGCCGTGTGACTAAAAACACGGGTTGGTGAAGTTCATCTACTACATGCCATGTATGGAACTAACACGCCGTGTAGTCTTGTTCTAGGAGAACCATGTGGCCTAACCATGTAGAATAAATTGGGTAGGGGAAGAGGATTAGAGTACACGATGTGTGTTAGGACGACACACCATGTGTATGGGGTGTTACACGACCTAGGTTGGCAAAAGTACATGACCATGTGAAGGCATAAGGGAACATGTCATGTAGTCATTATACACACCATGTATCCATGTTAAAAAAACATGAATGCTTTCTTACTCTTGTTACCTTCTCACACATATAAGTTTCAACCCTTATTAACCTTTATCTAAGGTATGCGCTTGACCTTGCAGAGTCATTCCACCGAGATGTCCTTCGGTTGTACGCCAGTTATAGGGCAATAATCAAACACCGAATATGGATGATCAGAGATTGTGAGAAGATCCTCCAGTTGTTCCAGTCTTGGAACAAGCCATTATTCTGGATACAGGTGTTGACACACTGTTCCGAGAGGGATTTATGAGTTTTATATAGACCTTTTTAGGTGTACCACATCCTGTCCCTACTATGACAGAGCTGATGCGGTTCTTTCAGCAGTAAAATCCTCCCACTTTCACCGAGGAAGGAGGGCCTTAGGTTGCATAGTCATTGTTAGAAGCCATGCTTTCTATCTTTGAGAATCTATATATTCCTCCAGAGAGAAGGGCGAATCTCTCTATATACATGCTTTGAGACTCTGCCAAGAGATGGTGGGATGTGATATCATAGTCAGGACGCCAGGAGGTTATGGCATGTGACGAGTTCCACCGGGCCTTTTATGAATACTTCTACCTGGAGACTTTGAGGGCTGATCGAGCATGAGAGTTCATGAGTCTAGAGTAGGGTAATCTTTCTGTTATGGAATATTATTCTCACTTCACAGAGCTACAATGATTCACGCCTATTCCAGGAGGTGATGAGTTATTCATGTCAAGGAAGTTTAAGGATGGTCTGAGGCATGACATCCGATCACAGGTGAACATCTTCAGGTTGACTTCCATCACTTCTATAGTCAACCAGGCGCTGATCACAAAGCAAAATCTGAGGTATTCTGGAGTTGTGATCCAGGGCAGCATGACATCTGGAGTTGGTATCCCTCTTACTGACAGAAGGAAGCATCACATGGAGTCTACGTGTGGGGATCCGAGGAGGCGGGACACTTTTTCTGGTAGTAGGGTGGTGTGCTACTAGTGCGGGAAGAGCGGGCATAATAAGACACTTTAGTCGATATACCTAGTGGAGTGTCGATCTTGTGGAAATATGGGTAATCTCTAGTGCTTCTGTCTGATATTCTCACTAGCAGCTAGTGACATGGGTTCTTCTCCAACTCCTCATTTGGGAGAAGCACCCCAACTTCTCACCAGTCAGGGAACTGGAGTTCTTCTAGCCATTCAGGCCATGGTAGAAGTCATGGCCGTAGTAGCCAGTCACAAATATTTCAGTGAAAATAGGGTGGATCAGCTCAGGTTGGTCAGGCAGGGTCATAGGGCCATGGGGTAGGCTAGAATTTTGCAGGGGAGTGCACCCAGCAGGAGTAGGATACCAGACCCTCTACTTTTCAACGTACGATCCTAGTTTCCTTAGTTTTAGAGTCTTCACTTTTTGATATATGGGCTTCCCATAGCTTTATATCAATTGATATTGTGGAGTGCATTGGGATCTATATCTTCTCTTCTGCTGATATCTGGATGTTAGACACTCCGTTGGGGACAAAAACATATAGTGTACAATAGTGCAAGGAGTTCCCTCTGGAGGTTGCTGGGAGTCACTTCTTATGGGACCTTTATGTCCTAGAGATTACGGGCTATGATGTCATTCTCAAAATAGACTGTTTAGTTCCCTTCTAGGTATTTTTCGATTGATATCGTCATAGGGTGAGTTTCACATCACCATTGGGCGGATCGTTTCTTCAAAAGGGCAAATGGGTTTTCCAAGCGAGCAGAGAGGGTCCTGGACGTCATGGGTATGGAGGAGTGACATCTTGGATTTCTAGTCTCTATCTTGAGGACCAGGGGACTTCACAAATGGAATTTTCTCTAATGGAGGATCATTTCAGGGTAATTTTTCTAGAGGACTTTTCAAGATTGACTCCGGAGCGAGAGGTGGGATTTTCGATTGAGCTTGTTCCAGGAGGGGTTCTAGTGTCCATTCCTCCTTATAGGATGGATACACTAGAGTTTCACGAGTTCAAGAAGTAGATGAAGGAGTTTTAGGCAAAGGTTTTTATCCAACCTAGTACATATCCATGGGGTTCTTCTATCTTGTTTTCAAAAAAGGAGGACGATACCCTCTAACATTGTGTGTATTATCAGAAACTGAACCAGATAACAGTCAAGAACCGATATCCCTTTCCGAGGATTGATGATCTCTTTGATCAACTTCAAGGAGCCTGGGTGTTCTCGAAGATCGACTTGAGATCCGGTTACCATCAGTTGTGCGTTATACCATAATATGTACCTCTTATAGCCTTTCAGAGCATGTATGGTCTATACGAGTATGTGGTTATGAAGTTCGGTCTCAAAAACGAGCTTCCAACTTTCATGGCACTGGTGAATAGAGCATTCCATCCATACTTGATTTTTTCATGGTAGTATTTGTGGAAAATATCTTGGTGTACTCTCGCACTCGACATGACCATTCCCCACATCTTGAGATTGTTTTGAGTACACTGAGAAAGAATAAATTATATGATAAGCACTCAAAAATCCACTTCTGGATGGACAAGATTCACTTATTAGGTCATGTTATCTCAAATGAAAGAGTATATATAGACTCAGAGAATGTGAGATTCATAGTTTCTTGGGTGAATCTGAATAATTTCATTGAGGTAGAGAGTTTTCTAGGGTCAGTTGGTTACTAAAGACATTTTATGGTGTAATTTTCATGCTTAGCAGCACCACTGATGGGCCTAACTAATAAGGGAACAAGGTTCTTGTGGTCAAATTCTTGCGAGTCAGCCTTTCAAGAGCTTAATGGGAGGTTGAATTTAGCACTGATACTAGTATTTATATAGCTGGGGAGGATCTATATAGTTTTCTGTGATGCATCAGGTACTGGTCTCGGAGCAGTGCTTATGTAGGGAGAACAATTTGTTGCGTACGGGTCTCGGCAGTTGAGGCCACATGAGAGGAACTACCCGACCCATG
Source organism: Viscum album (assembly GCA_963277665.1). Lineage (NCBI taxonomy): Eukaryota > Viridiplantae > Streptophyta > Magnoliopsida > Santalales > Viscaceae > Viscum > Viscum album. The sequence goes on along the minus strand of OY728125.1, from coordinate 1,892,514,370 downwards.
ATCTCGATCTGGCTGCAGTTGTTTATGCATTTTGATGTTGGAGACATTGTCTTCTGGGAGATAATTTTGTGGTTTTCACTGACCACAAGAGTCTCAAGAATATATTCACTCAGTGCGATCTAAATTTGACACAGTGAATGTGGGTTGCGTACCTTTAGTCCTCTGACTTTGAGTTTTCCCATTAACCAAGGAGGGGAAACGCTGTGGCAGATGCGTTGACCAGGAGAACTTAGATACAGGCATTTCTGGAGGCCAGTAGTTAGTGGCAGCTTATGGATCTTTTCTCTAAGATACATCTAGAGGTGCATGAAAGGCAGGGGCAGACTTTCCTTTCTTCTGTAGTTGTTACCTATACTCTACTTGATCGAGTGCGAATGGGGAAACTATTAGATTCTTAAGGCCTAGTCCTAGGGGAGAGTGTTTCAGGAGAGGGGCATATTCCTCGATGAACAGTAGGCAAGGATGAGGTATTGCTTTTTTAATGGACGTGTGATGGTTCTAGAAGACATATGTGAGGAGATAATGTGAGACTTTCATTCCTTAGTTTGGGCAGTTCATCCTGGTGTCACTAAGATGTATCATGATATACACCGTTAGTATTGGTGGATAGGTATGAAAAGAGATGTTGCTAGTTTTGTCATGAGGTGTTCCACTATCCAGTAGTCGAAGGAGGAGCATCAACGACCAGGAGGGCTTTTGCAGCAGTTACTCATTACCGAGTGGAAGTAGAACTATGTCGCAGTGGATTTCGTGATAGGGTACAGAGGTTTCCTTGAGGAAACGATGTGGTGTGGGTTGTCATTGATAGAATCATGAAGTTTGTTCACTTCTGGCCGATCAAGGAGACCCATAATGTTGATGAACTGAGAAGGTTGTACATTTGAGAGATTTTATGTTTACATAGAGTTCCACACTCCATTTTTTCTAATAGAGACACCCGTTTTACTTCTCGGGTCTGGCAGGGATTACAGAAGGCTTTGGGTACATAGTTACTTCTGAGTACGGTGTAGCATCCCCAGATAGATGGATAGTCTGAGTATACGATTCAGGTGCTTGAGGACATGCTCCAAGCATGCATCCTAAAATTTGGAGGCTTGTGGGAGAAGAACATACCTCTTATGGAGTATTCCTACAATAATATTTTTCAAGAAACTATTCAGATGGAACCTTATGAGGATTTGTACAATAGGATATGTCGATCACCCTTGTCCTTGCTGGAGGCAAGAGAGGAAGCTATGATGGGACCTCATATTTTCCAAGAGACCATAGAGAAGATAGAGTTGATTCGGAAGAGGATGGCTAGTGCACAATCTCAAAAGAAGTCATATGCTGATCAACGGAGATGACCTATAGAGTTTGAGGTTTGGGATCTGGTTTTCTTGCATGTCACACCGATGTTGGGACACTAGAGGATTAAGAGATAGGGTAAGCTTTCACCGAGGTACGTCAGGCCATTTAAGGTGTTGGTGAGAGTTGGGCCACTCGCCTATCAGTTATGGTTACCTTAGAGGTACTGGGCTATGCACGACGTCCTCTACGTTTCTCAGTTTTGACATTACTTCTCAGACCCATCTCATGTTTTTAAACCCGAGGAGGTTGAGTTAGAGGTTGACGCCTCGTTTAAGTAGCATCCTTTTCCAGATTATTGATCGAAGTACTAATGTTCTCTGTGTCCAATATGTTCCCTTGGTATGAGTGCTATGGAATCATAGGTGAGTACAGGATGAGACATGGGAGAGGGAGGCCAATGTACGATTACAGTGGCTGGAGGTTTTCGAGGGTTATTCTCTTATTCCACCTTTCTATGGAAATTCGGGGATGAATTTCATTAAGGGGGGAAGTTTGTAAGAACCCATATATTCTTTTTAGGTATGTTTTTCTTTTTTCTAGTGTTTTTGAGAAAAAGAGGAGCTTTTAGAAATTTTTAAAGTAAATGCTGTGTACTTATAAGTACATGTCGTGTACTCTTTTTCTGCATGTAGTCATGTGCCAGCCACGTAACAGCCGAGCAGACATCCGTGTGTGGTGACCTGGAGACCACCATATGTGGGGACTGGTAAGGGCAAGTAAAGGTCATGTACTTATAAAGTACACACCATGTACTTTATTTTTTTCATTAAATGTACCGGGGTCACGTATAATCGACGAAACCATCTTCATCTATGTTTTTCTCATCTGAGAGTGATCGTACGACCGTAGATCTTCTCTGAAACCCCGATCGAGCATCCGTTCTCTGATTCAACTACCGTTGATTGCATTGGAATTGCCTCAGTTAGATATTACTTCTAGAGATTCATTTTCTGATTCATTTTTTTTTCTCACGTTATCTCCAGTTGAACTTTTTTAACTTTTTTTTATAGATCTATAGTGTTCATGGGTGATTCAGGAACTGAGGTTCACATATAACGATCCTACAACACCAAGGTAGGTGGTTTGTGCCTTTCCGTTGTTATTATTTGAGTCATATTTGAAAAAGTGCCCAATACCATTGAACTTGGTATTGCGTGTTTATGGTTTTAGCCCAATTGTTTGCCTGTTATGCCTTGTTTGGTTGGATAGAGCTTGTTTGTTGTGAATAGAGTTTACTTTTCTCTGCTATAGATGTGTTTCCCATGCTTGTATTGAGTATGACCATTTGGTATTGATTAGCATGTTAGGGTACTTGATTTCCATTCCCAGTGAAGATAAGATGGAGTAATATTATTTATCTGACATGCAGTTATGCTGTAGACTGTTTAGACAAGAAGTTCTTGAGGTATACTTTGACCGTTATATATCGTTGTGCTCTATTGACTTACATATGGCCATGAGAACCTACTCTAGTAGACCATAGAGAGAATGGACGTTGAGGGCTTCTCTAGAGTGTCTGTTTTTACTATTATGATGCGATACCATTATGGGAATTGACGTAAGTGCTTCCTCATAGTGTCTATAGTTCTTTGATGTAGGCCACATGGTGAATGAGACGTAAGTGCTTCCCCAGAGCGCATTTTAGTTACCGATACGAGACAACAAGGGGAATTGAAGGTGAGTGCTTTTTGAGAGAGTCAGTGCTAAAGCTGAACCCAAGGGGTTAGACTGTGGGTACTTCCAAGAGGGTTGCTTGTGTTTTCTAGGTAGGAACCACTAGTGGAAAAAACAATTAACACATCAGCATTTTTCACGTCGGTTCTATATAACCAATGTGAGAAGCTTTAAAAATCGATATATGACGTCCGTTATTTTATAACCGACGTGATATGTCGACCAAGATCCATTTTTTATGTCGGTTATTTTATAACCAACATAAAAAATATGGAGATTAGCTTTTTTACGTCGGTTATTTTATAAATGATGTGAAAATTGAATCTAATGTGCTTTATCCCATTAGTTATAAAATAACCGACATGATAAAGGAAATATCTATGCTTCATCACGTTAGTTATAAAAAAACCAATGTGAAAATGATCCATTTATAACATCAGTTATAAAATAACTGACAGTATAAATAATTTTCTACATCAGTTATTTAATAACCAATGTTATAAACAAAGATAAAAATAGTTTATCACGTCGGTTATTAAATAACTGACGTGATAAATATTTTAAATGATTTATCGTTCCCCGTATTCAGTCATTCTGTTTTCTTCGATCGGGTGACCCATGATTCGTCTCTCCTATGTGGAAAAACGTGAAAGGATTCTTCAAAGTCGTTCCCTCCAGCCTTGTTTTTACAACATTATTCATCATATTTATTTTCACCAGATCTATCAGGTCGACTCACAACACTCAATTAAGCCTCACATGGCTCTGTTTCAGTTATTTTTTTCCACAATTCCCTAATATAATTTTTTGAGATGTTATTTTTCTATATTTGTTCTTGCTATCATCATAAGTTTCATAGTGTTCATTTATACGATGCTAAATTCCTTTCTGGTGAAAGAAACCATGGAAGTGATATAATGCAAGTTTCTTATTTTTGATTGTTTGTATGTGTGCGTGTACAAGGGGTGTCCAAGGGGGTGGGGGGATGTCCAAGTGGGTGGGTGGTGTCCAGGGGTGGGGGGGGGGGGGATGTCCAGGGGGCGGGGGTCTCTAGGTCATGTCAAAGGGGGTGGGGGTGGTGTCCAGGGGGGTGGGGGGGCTATCCAAGGGGGTTTGGGGTGTCCAAGGGGGTACGTGGGATGTCAAAGGGGTGGGGGGTGGTGTCCAGGGGGTTCGGGGGCTGTCTAAGGGGTTGGGGTGTCCAGGGGGGTTTCCAAGGGGGTGAGGGGGATGTCCAAGGGGATAGGGGTGTACAGGGGTGGGGGGTGGGGAGGGGTGATGTCCAGGGAGGTTAGTGGGCTATCTAAGGGGGTAGGGGTGTCCAGGGGGGCTGTCTAGGGGGTGGGGGATATCCAGGGGGTGGGGGATGGTGTCCAAGGTGGTGAGTGGGCTGTCCAAGGGGGTAGGGGTGTCCAGGGGGGTTGGTAGGGACTGTCTAGATGGGTGGGGGGCTGTCCTGGGGGTGGGGGCTGTCTAGAGGGGTGGGGGCTATCCAGAGGGTTCGGGGGGCTGTCCAGAGGGTTGGGGGGTGTCCAGGGTGTCCATTGGGGGTGGGGTGGGGGGCATTCTAAGGGTGTGTTTGTGTGTGTGTGGGTGTGTGGAGGGGGGGGGGGTCTAAGGGGGTGCGGGCGTCGAAGGGGGTGGGCGCTGTCCAAGGGGGTGGGGACCTGTCCAGAGGGTTTGTGGGGCTGTCTGGGGGGGGGGGCTATCCAGAGGGTTGGGGTGTGTCTAGGGGGGTGTCCAAGAGAGTAGGGGGATGTGGTGGTGTCCAAGAGGGGTGGGGGTATCCAAGGGGGTGGGGGTAGGGGTTGTCTAGAGGGGTGGGGGTTATCCAGGGGGTGGGGGGACTGCCTAGAGGGGTGGAGGGTATGTCCATGGGGGTGGTGGTGTCAAGGGGGTGGGGGGTGTCCAGGGGGTGGGGGGTGCTTCCAAGGGGGAGTTGGTGTCCAAGTGGTTTCCATGGGGGTGGGGGTGGTTTCCAGGGGGTGGGGTGGTGTCCAATGGGGTGGGGGTGGTGTACAGGGGGTGGGGGGCTATCCAGGGGGGGGAGTATAGGGGTTTCAAATCATTGGGATTTGTGTAATTTTTCAGTAGTTTTTTTAAAGGTTGGGGCCGAAGTTTCATTTATTATTAAAGAAAAGAAAATGCTTCTTTAACTCGGTAGTGGGAGACCCATTACATAGCCCGAAGGTCCAGTGGGCATTTAGCCCATTACATGGCCCGTAGGCCCATTTTTTGGCCCAAAGACCATTCAGTGAATAGTACTACTACAGTACACGCACTACTAAAGTACTGCACAGTACCCGCCACTGCTACAGTACTTTGCCGCTACTACAGTGCCCGCCGTTTCTACAGTGTCGCCGCTGCTACAGTGCACTACTGTACTACTACACTAACCTACACCCAATGGGTTTTGAACCCCCTTTTTCATGTAGATTTAAGGGGTTCTTTCTACTAAGCCAAACCCCAACTACTATGTAATTTTCAGTAGTGAATGTATACATATTTTAATAATTATACTGTATATTTCCTTTTTATGGAAGGGTGAATTTGTTATCCAGTTGCACCATGATATATTCTTTGTGATCCTTAAGAAGAAAGGATCCAAGATGAATTTAAAACTTTTATATCTAACTATATTTTTCATTTAAAATCATTTTCAAGCATATTTTTTTAAATATGCTTAGATTTGTATTATATTTAAAAATAGTTTTACATTATAATTATGATATTTTTCATACAAACATATATTTGTCTTATCTTAAAAAGATGTTTAATTTTGATATTTTTATAGGTAATAATGAGTTAAAGTTGGATTACAGCACATCGAATGAGTAATGAATGTGAGGAAGGTGTTGATGCCTTTTTGGAATTTTTTAATCGAAATGTTCCAAGTAGTAAGATTTTTTTCTACCCATGCCTGAAATGTTTGAATTTGAAGAAGTTGAAAAGTAGAGAGATCAAAGATCATATGATTGGTCATGGTTTTAATCTGAGTTATAGCCCTTGGATCTGGCATGGTGAAATTGGACAAAATGTCAGATCTATTGATGATGATGATTCTCAAGATGGTAACTCTGATGGAATTAAAGATATAATTCATGATATTGCAGTAGAACAAATTGAGATAGAACTGACAATTGTGTGTCTATATGGTGATGCTGAAAAACCATTATATCCTGATCATAAAAATTTTAGGGTTTTTTCAGCAGTGTTAAGATTGATTAACTTGAAGGAAAAACATGGATGGAGTGACAAAAGTTTTATAGAGCTGCTAAAATTGATAAAAGACATTATTACAAAAGACAACGATCTTCCAGATTCATATTATAAGTCCAAGAAAATATTATACCCGATGGGATTGGGATACAAGAAAATACATGACTGTCTAAATGAGTATATGATATATATTAAGGAATATGATTTTTTGTCATAGTGTCCTAAATGTGGGATATCACGGTATAAGGTGAATGAAAAATCATAGACTGATGTAGAGATTACAAAGATCCCATACAAGGTATTTTGGTATCTTCCTATAATTCATCATTTGAAACGTTTATTTGAAAATCCACTTGATGCAAAAAGGTTAAAACGACATGCTGATGAGCAGATATGTGATGGAAAAATACAACATCTAGCTAATTTTCCATAACGGAAGAAAATTTATGAGGAGTATCCTACATTTGGAAATGAAATTAGAAATATCAAACTATGGTAGTCCACAGATGGAATGAATCCATACCGAACCCTCAGTAGCACACATAGTTCATGGACTATTTTATTGGTAATTTAAAACCTCTCTCCTAAAGTTTGTATGAAGCGTAAATATGTCATGTTGAGTATAATGATCTCTGGTCTGAAGCAACCCATCAATGATATTGATGTTTTCTTTTTACTATTGATTGATGATCTGAAACATTTATGAGAGGATGATATTAGGGTGTACGATTCTTATAAAATGGAATATTTTCAACTTCATATAGTGATTATGTTCACTATAAATGACTTTCCATAATATGGAAATTTTTCTGGATACAGTTTTAAAGGGCATAAATCATGTCCAATTTGTGAACAAGAGACTTCATATTGTCAATTGCATAATGGGTGGAAAAAAGTGTATATGGGTCATCGAAAGTTTTTGCCTATGTATCACTTTTATGAAAGACTAAAAAAGGAATTCAATGGATCACAAGAATTTGATATTGCTCCAAAAACTTTATCCCTTGATCTGTATTTTGAGAGGGTGAAAAACCTTTTTGTGACATTGGGAAAGATACAAAAATCTGGCAATGATAGACATATTTGGAAGAAATGGTCAAAATTGTTTGAGCTACCATATTGGAGATATCATGAAGTTAAACATAATATTGATGTCATGCACGTGGAGAATAATATCTTTGACAGTTTGATTAGAATATTGTTAGATATTAAAGGAAAGTCAAAAGATGGGATGAATGAAAGATTAGACTTACTATCATGGGGAATACATTTGGAGTTAGCTCCCACTTCTAATAGAAGACGAACATTTCTTCCCCCGACTTGTCATACATTATCCAAGAGGGAGAAAATTATCTTTTTTCAGTGTCTTCATGATATCAAAGTGCCTCAAGGTTATTCTTCAAATGTAGAATTTTTTTGTCTCATTGAAGTACTTGAAGTTGATAGGTATGAAATCTCATGATTGTCACGTCATGATGAAATAACTTCCACCAGTTACATTGCATAGAATATTTCCCATCTGTGTCAAAAATACTGTAATGAAGTTGTGTTATTTTTTCAATTCAATTTGTAATAATGTGATTTATGTGAATGCTTTGAACATTTTGGAAAAGGATGAAATTTTCATACTTTGTGAATTGGAAATGTATTTTCCTCCATCATTTTTTGATATAATGGTGAATTTAATGATTCATCTGGTTTGAGATATAAAGCTTTGTAGACCTGTATATCTTTATTGGATGTATCCTTTTGAAAGGTATATGAAAATATTGAAGGGGTATGTTAAGAATCCTTATCGACCTGAATCCTCCATTATTGAAAAGTATATTTCTAAGGAGGTTGTAGAGTTTTGTACGAGATACTTGGATGCAGTTTATGACAAATATTTTCCTCCATCTCACCATGAATGAGTTAATAATGAGGTAAAGGGGATTCATGACTTGAAAGTCAAATCGTTGTCAGCTGAATAGATGAATATGTTAGATTTATATATCTTGAAAAACATAGCTGATTCTCAACCATATATCACATTGCATATTAATGAGTTTCAACAATGTCATCCAAAGAAGAAAGAAATGTGGATTTTCAATGAGCATAATAATTTTTTTTCATGGTTTAAAAACACCTTTCTTGGTAGATCAGATGTATCAGATACATTAAAATGGGAAGTGGGTGGTCCATGTTAAAACGTGATAACATGGCCCAGTTATGACATTAATGGCTATAAATTTCATATGAAATCTCAATACAACAGAAGTGCAGTTCAGAATAGTGGTGTATTGGTGTTTGTTGAAGCAATGCATTTTTCAAGTGCTAAAGAAAAAAACCCAATTTCTGCATCAAGTGCATATTATGGAGTGATTGAAGAAATATGGGAGGTTGAATACTTTAAAATTAAAGTTCATATTTTTAACTATAAATGGTTTATCGATAACAACAGTGTCATAAACGATGAATTTGGAATGAAATTTGTTAATCTAAATAGATTGGAAGACACAGCTGATTCTTTTATAACTGCAACGCATGCAAAACAAATTTTCTATGTAGTAGATCAATCAAATATGAAGTGAGATGTTGTTTTACAAGGTAAAAACAATATGTTGGTGAGGATCAACTTGATGAAGATGATGATTTATGTGAGATCCCTACTTCCATGGAAATATTAATAGAACATAATGATGAGAATGTTGAAGGCATAGTTTTTTCCATAAGGAATGATCATGACGAAGGAATTTGGGAAAACAATCCATTTGTACATTCATAAATTAAAGGTAACATTTGATTATTTCTTGTTTACATTTCTTATTTTCATAAAATGTTATATATTTTAAGTTTTTTCTTTATTAAAACATGTATTAAAAAAAATAAGTATAAATTTTTGTTTGTTTTAATTTTGTTTAGTTTCCTTTATCATGTTTACCATTACATAAATTATATATCTATTATTTTTGATTAATGACAATTAATTTAACATGTTTACCATTTTTACTAGGTTTACTATGTTTACCATGTCTACTATGTTTACCACATTTATCATCTTTACCATTGTTTAACAAGCTTACCATATTAACCAAGTATATTATTATGTAACTTAGTATAATTTTCTATTTTCTATTTACATTATTATTGTAATATTTGAATATGTATATTTGTGAACGAATGTTTGTTTTTTTGAATTCAAGGATAATTAAAGATCAATACGTTGATCAACCACATGATTCTGGAGATGAGCACATTGTTAACACCTATGGGGAGGAACATTGACATGCTCCACTTGATGTTCCCCAATCTTCCTCATGTGCTCCCATTAAAACAAAGGGTTCAAGATTTTGTAAATTTGGGTGCACACATTTACGAAAATTATCAATTGGCCGTATGCAGGACCAGAGGATACTCGTTGAGTTTTATGAAAATGATATTCCTAGAGGTTCAAATGCAAAAAATTTTAAGAGTTTTGTATCAACTCAGGGTAAGAGTAAATTAAGCATTTTGTATGATGACTGGAGAAGTGTGGACAAAGCGATAATCTGTCAGTTTTGAGAGACGATTTTGGTAAGATCTTTTTCTATTGTTTTCTAATTAATTAAATGTTTCTAGTATATATAATATATTCAACCTATTCTTTAGCAGATGCCATTTTATATTATTGACACTGGAGGGGTAAATAAGAAATTATTATCGATGGATGCCAAGAGATAAAGGGATTTAAAATCAACCCACTCATCTGATTTCATTTTTTGTCATAGGAGTCATGAAAATCCATGTCATATATATATATTTTCATAGATTAAGATACATGGAGACTGTTTGTTGAAAGTAGAAGAAAATATTTATTTCTGGTAAGGGTAATGTAAACTTTTATAAGAGTTCTTATTTAAATTATCTTATTAATGTTTATTTAATGATTTATTATTCTTAATTTATCGCAAACGAGGAAATATCATCAAGAGATCCAATCTAAAAATTGTATACCCTCATATTTTATCTCAGGGAGGGTATACATTATTTGAAGAACAAATGATGGCAGAAAAATTACAAAAACTAAGAGTTGAGTCATCAAGCTCTAGAGAGGGGCCCCTCTGTCCCCTATATCTAGACATGTAAAATGGATGAGAGCTCAGATGGGAAAAAAATGACAATATCTTTTTGAAGATTCAAGAATCATATTTGAGAAGATTTTAAGATATCTATTTTATTTATTTAAGTTAACTGTATTCTTCATATAATTTCAATCCTTATAGGAATGTTCAATTAATTAATACAGAATTGTCTTGGAGAGTATAGCTTACATGGGGTATTTACAACTGCTGGGAGGAAATATATTTTATCTGCGGCATTGGGAAAGCCAGAAGATCCTGGTTATGTACGAGGATATATGACAAGTGTATCAATAAGAAAATTGTTTCCACATTCTTCAACTTCTTCCATTGAGGGTGTTTATAAAAAAATAGAATCCTTGGAGGCTGAAGTTCATAATATTAATACGATGATAGATGAAAATACTAGAGCATCGGTACAGTCTATGTTTGTAGACATGCAAAGGAAATTTCAGACTACAGTTCCCACTCCTCCACCTCCCTTGCAGACCCAATTATTTATCATTCACCTCCACCAGTAGCTCCCACACCCCCACCTCTGCCTGCAGACCTCATTTTTTATCCTACCCCTCTACCCCAACTTCCTACTTATTGCGAGTTGTATGTTGATGATCCTTAACATCATATAGTAGCATATTGGACGGTATATTGTATAAGATATATAGTTCATCATCAAAAATTATAGGTAGAGGGTCATTGGGTCACTGTACAGGATATTATAGATGAATCAGCTCGAGTACCATTACATACAGATGAGGTGACGATAGTTGGACATAATGTCAACCATTTTTTAATTTGGCTATCCAGACTTTTGTGACTCATTACCATAGAGGTTTGTATGTTATATCTTTTTTTTATTAAAGTTGTTTTATCATTTTAAAACTAATATATTTTTGTATTTATTTTGACAAGAATACTTTAAATGTAAATAAATACTATATAGACAACAACAAAGACAAATGACTATGACATCAGATACAGATTCAAGTAGTCTTTACAGATTCTCAAGATATTCAAATTTTTTGGTGGATCGTTATGATTTTTAAACGCAAGCTCATGTTTTTGGATGTTCAATAACTATAGGGATGGTGAAAACAGATATCATGGAGCTTATTACGGGAGATAAGTTATGCATCAACGTGGTGGAAATTTTTTTTCCATGTAAGTTTTAACACCTTTTCCCTACATTATATTTATTAAAAATGTATACTTATGTCAGTTTTGTATTAGGTATCTTAATAAAATTTGTGAGAATAATGATAGGAAGGATGTATATGGATTCTTGGACCCGCATTTTATTTCCCCTCAAGAACATTCATTGGATGAGAAACAAATAATGCTTTATATTGCTGAAATATTTGAACAGAATATAGTCACACAATGTTGGATGATGCCTTTTTGTGTGAGGTATGAAAAAAATATCTGGAAAAGAGTTCATAATCTTATAACATAAAAAAACACAAACCCTAAATTTTCTTTTATCAGTGATCATTGGATGTTAGGTGTTTTTTACCAAGGGATAAAACACTTTATTGGATATGCTCTATCCATGGAAATGTGCGGGAAAGTTTTAGGAAAATGCCAGAAAAGTAAGTTTGAATTTTTCAATAGTTTTATATATTATAATTAATTTCAATTTTTTCCCATTCTTAGTATTTTCAAATAGGGGATGGGTCTAATTTAAAAAAAACAAAAAGAAAAGGAGTGAGAGGATCAAATATGTAAATGTAAAGGTAAATACCCATTTATAATTTGCACTTTCTGATTTATTATATAAAAATAATATATTGAATTTACACTCATTCAAACAGAATTTTCATGAACAACAAGGCACCATAAAATGTGGATATTATATGTTAATATTTATGTATGAAATAATTTCAGCTGGAAAAGTTGTTAACTTTGACCAGGTAAGATTTCCTTATAAAAATTTCCATAATATTTCATTTGATTTATTCATTATACACATTAACTTATATCCTTTTAATTTGTATATATTTGATGCCCCTCAACCCTATAGTGCTCAAGACGTCAAACACTTACAAGTGGAATGGTCAAATTATTTTACAGGTTTGATTAAATTTTAGTTTCTTATAGTGTAAAATGTAATTTTGAATACTGTCATTGTAATTGTGTATTTGGTAGTTGTTTAGGTTGGATTTAGTTTTTTATGTTGAAGTTATATGTTTTGAATGTTATATATGTGAATGTTTAATTTTTTTATACATCTTGTTTTGTTCTAATTATGATAGTTTTTCTGGTATGGATTCTGGTCTTGGGGGGGGGGGTCCAAGGGTGTAGATGGGTATCCTATGGGGTGGAGGGGGGTATCTAGGGGTGTGGGAGGGCTGTCCGGTAGGGTGGGGGTGTCATGGGTTTCCATGCGAGTGGGTGGGTGGGGGGAGTCCGGGGGGGGGGGGGGGTTTCCAGGAGGGTTGGAGGGTTGTCTATAGGAGTGGGAGCCAGTCTAGGCAGTGTCTAACAGTGTGGGGGTGTCCTGTGGGGTGAGGGGGGTTTCTAGGGGTGTGGGAGGGTTTTCCAGTGGGGTGGGGGCTGTCCAAGCTGTCCATGGGGATGGGGGGGGGGCAGTCTGAGGGGGGGGGGGGGATCATTTCCAAGAGGGTGGGAGGGATGTCCATGGAAGTGGGGGGGCTATCCAGGGGGTATCCAGTAGTGTGGGGGTGTCATGTGAGGTGAGGGGGGTTGTCTAGAGGGTGTGAGAGTGCTGTCCAGGAGGTGGGGGTGTCCAGGAGGGTTGGGGGGATCATTTCCAAGAGAGTGGGAGGGATGTCTATGGGAGTGGGGGGATATCTAGGGGTGTCCAGTGGTGTGGGGGTGTCATGTGGGGTGAGGGGGGTTGTCTAGAGGGTGTGGGAGTGCTATCCAGGAGGTGGGGGTGTCCAAGAGGGTGGGGGGGGGGGTTGTCCAGGGGTGTGGGGGAATTCAAGGTGGTGGGGGGGGGCAGTCCAGGGGTGTGTGGGTGTCCAGGGGTGGGGTGGGGGCTGTCCATTGGGGTTTTTGGGGGGGGGGGGAGGGTCTGGTCTAGTTTTGGTTGGGTTTTGGTCTATTTTTAGTCTGGGGGTGTCTAGTGGGGTGGGGGTGGGGGTGTTAAGGGGTGTGGTGGGGGCTGTCTAGTGGGGGGGGGGGGGGTTCTTGTCAGGTTTTGGTTTTGTTATGGGGGTTTCCAGTGTGGTGGGTGATGTCCAGGGGTGTGGTGGGGGTTGTCTAGTGGGGTGGGGGTTGGGGGTCCAGTGGTGTGTGGGAGGGTGTCCAAGAGGGTGGGAGCATTTCTAGGAGGGTGGGAGGGTTATCCAGGGGAGTGGGGGCTGTCTAGGGGGAGTATAGGGGTGTGTGTGTCTGTTTCTATGGTGGGGGGTGTCATGTGGGGTTGGGGGTCCAGGGTGTCCATGGGGGTTGGGGGGGGGGCTGTCCAGGGGGTGGGCGGGTGTCCAGAAGGGTGGGAGTGTTTTCCATGCGAGTGGGGGGATGTCCAGGGGGTGTCCATGGGTGTGATGGTGGTGGTGGTGGGGGGAGGGGGTGTCTAGGGGGAGGGTTGTCCAGGGGTGTGGGAGGGTTTTCCAGGGGTGTGGTGGGGGAGGGTGTGCATGGTGTCTATGAGGGTGGGGGGTGTCATGTGGGGTGATGGGGGTTTCTAGTGATGTGTGGGAGGGATGACCAGTGGGGTGGGGTGGGGGTGTCCTAGGTGTCCATGGGGGGAGTCTAGGGGGTGAGAGGGTGTCCAGGAGGGTGGGAGGGTTGTCTAGGCAAGTGGGTGGATTTCCAGGGGTGTGGGGTGGGGGGGGGGGGGGGTTCTAGTGGTGTGGGAGGACTGTCCAGGGGGTGTGGGAGTGGTGTCTAGGGGGTGGGGTTGTCGAGGAGGGTGGGTGGGGGGTTATAATAGTGTGTGAGGGATGTCCAGGGGTGTGGGAGTGCTGTCTAGGGGGTGGGCATATCCAGAAGGGTGGGGGTTGTCTAGGGGTGTGGGGGGATGTCCAGGGGTGGGGGCATTCCAGGGGTGTGGGGCTGTCTAGCGGTGTGGTGGGGGCTGTCCAGTGGGGTGGGGGTGGGAGGGTGTCAAAAAGGGTGGGAGGGATATCCAGGCGAGTGGGGGGATGTCCAGGGGGTGTCTAGGGGTGTGGGGGTGTCCAGTGGGGGGGGGGGTGTTCTAGGGTTGTGGATGGGATGTCTAGGGGTGTGGGAGTGTTGCCCAGGGGGTGGGGGTGTCTAGGAGGGTGGGGGGGGTGGGGGTCTTGTGGTGTGAGAAGGCTGCCTAGGGATGTGGGAGTGTTGTCCAGGGGGTGGGGGTGTCCATGGGGTGGGGGTTGTCCATGGGTGTGGGGGGCTGTCCAGGTGGTGTGTGGGGGGGGGGGTAGTCTTGGGGTGTGTGGGGGGTGGTGTATAGGGGTGTGGTGGGGGATGTCTAGTGGGGGGGGGGGGGGGGGTTATGTTCTATTTTTGGTCAGGTTATGGTTTGGGGATGTCCAGTGGGGTGGCGGGTGTCCATGGGTGGGGTGGGGACTGGCCAGTGGGGGGGGGGGGATTCTGGTCTGTTTTTGGTCGGATTTTGGTCTGTTTTTTGGTCTGTTTTGGGTCTTTTGGTAGGGCATTGTAGTGGTTGATCAGTTTTATTAAATTTTTTTACGCCAGTTATTTTATAATATACGTAAAAAATGCATTTGTATTATTTTTAACGTCAGTTATTTGAAAACCAATGTAATAAATACATGGGAAACAATTTTTTCATCGGTTTTGAAATAACCGATGTAATAAATAGAAATGAATAGTTTTTTATGTCGGTTATTTTATAACCAAAGTCGTAGATATGTTTTCTTGTCAGTTATTATTTAACTGACATGGGAAACTGCTTATCAGACAGGTTTATCACGTCAGTTATGAAGATAACTGACATGATAAATGTTTCAGAGAATTGATTTATGACGTCAGTTATGTAATAAACGACATGAAAGAGTATATACCATGTCAGTTATTTAGTTACCGACGTAATAAACTACACTCTGAAGTGTTTTCCATGTCGGGTATTTTATCAAACGGCGTGAAAAATGCTTCAGATTTGTGTTTTTACGTTGGTTTTAAAATAACTAATGTAAAAAACAATGTTTATAACATCTCCTATAATAACATCACCCCAAATCTGACATAAAAATTAAAAAATAACCACCGTAAATTTTTTTTCTCCACTAGTGACCAGAGGGGATTAGGCTATGAGTACATCCCAGAGGGTTACCTATTTGTGATTATCTTCTTACATGATATGTGGTGTTTGAATGCTTTGAAACTGTAGGAATGTTTACTGTTGAGTACTTCCTTGTATACTGTATCTCTTTCTTATTCCCTGCCATATATATTCACTGACTGTTAGGCATAGTTCTCTTGGTGGTTTCCAACTGGGATTTAGTTGCACACCCTGTTTGGGAAATGCTTTTGGGCCAAAATAGATTATATTGTTGCAGCTATAGATAAAGGCAAGTGCCCTTCTACTTTAGGTACTTGAATGCTTTGGAGATGGAGAGAATGGGACCCAACTGAGGCATGAGATGCTGAGGAGTTGTTTACTATTTATTATACTTTGGTTTAGTAATGTACTTTATCATTGTGACGTGTTTGGTTACTTTCCTAGACATATACATCATGAATCAATATATATGTGCTCTAGCTATTTATTACTTTCAGTCATCCATTGTTTATTGTTGTATGAAATTATTTATGCTTTCTCTATTGTTATCTATTTCTCTTCCATTGTGTTACTATGCCAATGGGGGCATAGTTTCCCCACTATCACACCCAAGGCCTTCGCTACTAGTTGGAAGCCTCTAGCATTAGGGGAAATGTGCTTGAGGCCATGAGAACAATCGGGTATGGGTCACCTGTGGGTGGCTTCCCGAAGTGGGACGTTACACTCTTATATTAGATAATCATTAATAATGTTAACAATATATTTGTAAAAAAATATTAATGAATAAAAATATTTATAAATAAATATTTTTATAAATTTACCTTTACTATGTTTATACATTTAAATATTTATAATTATAAGTAAATAAATATTTTTTCTAAAAGTATTTATATATTTATAAATAAATAATTACAAATATTTATATAATTATTATATTTATAATATATTTATTTAAATATTTAATATATTTACTATATTTATATTTATATATATATATTAAATATATATATATGCATAATTATATAAATATATATAATGATATAATTTTTTTTGAAAATATTTCTGTAATTGTAAAAAAATAATTATAAAATTACAATAAATATATTTAAATATTAATATATACTATATATATATATATTAAGTATATATAAATATATACAATTTTTATTTATAATTAAAATTATAAATCCTTTATTAGTGCTTTATAAATAAGTGATGATAAAATCATCTTTATCAGCATTTTTTTTCATTGATAAAGATAGTATATATCAATGCTAAACCAATCACTGATAAAATTAATATATATCAGTGCTATAACTTTAGATTTGATAGAGATCTATTTTATCATCACTTTTTTAGCACTGATAAAGGGCTCTTTGTTAATGCTTATTTTCCAATGTTGATACAAGTGTCCTGATCTATTTTAAAAACCCTAACCATTTTTGAATCTATTGCAATATAGAAGCTTTCAACAGAAGACACCCACTACTTGTGCTCTTCCATAGTGAATCGAAGGTCGAATCACACCACTTGACTGCCTCCTATTGCTCTAACATCTTTTCTGACATCCAGTGTTCAATTGCAGTTACGATTTTTGAAGTGGGTGTCAAATTTTCATCAACCTAGAGAGGCATACCTTCTTATTTTCTTTTTGAATTTTTGGTTTCAATTTTGATTTATTCTTCTAAAATTTCTTCATGATGTGTTGTTTTTTATTTTTTTGTGATCATCTGTTTAGGGAATGATTTGTGGTTTGTTTTTTATATTGACTACTGATATTTGATCCCTTATTTATACCTCACCCTGAACCATATATTTTATTCGTTGTTTTTTACAACTATGTTTTATATATTTTTACTAAATAATTTTTTCGTTTTTGTATATAAATGTGTAAAACTTTTCTTGTATAATATTTTTAAAAATTGGTTACAACCGTGAAAGCAGTAAATAACATGATAAAGGAAATACAGGTAAATCACTGGTCGGGGGACTTTACCCTGCATCCACACCCAAAACCTATCCCCACCCTTAACACCCAAGTTGAGTGAGAGGGAAAATATTAATGTATATTCTTGTTTATTGACAACTTATTTGAGGAATAATGGTGGTTCCCTAATGATTATATATACGATGACACCTTTCATAGACACCTCAGTGGACATGTAGCTTTAGATGCTATTTTTAAGAACCAAGTTAGTGGAGTGATATATGTTCCTCTATTGGTTATATGTATCACAGGATCTAGTTCCCCTTATAATTATCCATGGTATATAGTTTTCTTATGGTTAAGATTTAAAGAGGTCATCCCCAGATATATATGTGAGTTTTTATCACATCAATACATCACTTTTTGAATCAATATGGCGACTTTATAGTTCACATTATGTTTGAATATCTTTTGTTTATCTATTTGATATTTATCATAGACTATAAGTGAGTTTTTATACTGGTGTGACATGTATGTGTGTCTACATAGCTATTTCATCATTTATTTTCATACGTATTTTATCTAATCGGCATGCCTATATCTGGTGATGACGATTTTGGGACATCATGTCCATTGACCCCAAGGGTCATGATAGAATTTTATTCAACCTCTGTTACTAATTATTTATATTGTGGGCACCTCCCATTTATGGTTTTTCTTCACCCAATGATTAAACCATATATTAGGGACTTTGAGGCATGTTAGAGGTCATAACATGATCTGACATGGTGTTGTTTGGGTAATTCAAGTTGGGGTCATTACACAATCACTCTTCCAGTTTACACCTATAAAGTCTGGTGATAATATCATTTATTATTTTCCATTATATCCCTCTATTTTTTCAAATTACAATAACCCTAACTATTGCATTTGGAATATCTAACAGCTTAGATATTCTAGTAGAAATAATCCATATTTCCCTTATTTAAATTATCTACAACTTTAACTTTTGATAATGAATATCTTACGTGTATTTTTTTATATATTTTATAAAATAATGTTTTATAAACCTAATAGGATGGATATGAACTAAAAATGGATTCCGACTAATCGTTTGATAAATGAATATGAAGATGGAGTTAAAGAGTTCATCAAGTTTTTAAGAGATCATGCAGATGACCCTTCTAAAATCCTTTATGAGTGATAACATAGTTATTATTAAAGACAAACTATTCTATAAGTGTTTAAAGAATATTTGATTTGTCATGGAATATATCAAAGCTATAAATGTTGGACTAAACATGGGGAAAAATTGAAGGTCTATATTAAAAGTGATGATACTATGGTTTATGAATCATTGGAAATGAATAACTTTGTAAATGATAATGGTGATCACATGAAAGAAATAAACATGGAAATTGAAGATGAACTTCGTGATTGTAAAAAGTTTTTTAAGTAGTTAAATAGTTTTTCCCATATACCATATAATACCAATTTTACTAAATATATAACATTTTCAGTTTTATTGATGTTATATAATTTGAAAGCAAGCAGTGGATGGAGTGTCTCTAGCTTTACAGAACTACTTGGTCTTCTGAAAGATTTAATACCAGTAGAAAATGAATGACCATGCTGAATATATTATGCAAAACTAATGATACATTCAATGGTTATGATCTCTAAAAAATCACATTCTTGTCCAAATGATTGCATATTATTTCAAAATAACTCTAAATCACTCATAAAATGACCTAAGTGTGGAGCATACCAACACATGAAAAATTAATCAAGTCCATCAAAATCTTTATGGTAATTTCCAATCATTCTATAGTTTAGAAGACTATATGGATGTTAGGAAACTGAAAGACTATTAACATGGCATGTAGATATAGGAATTAAATATGGGAACCTAAATCATCCAGAAGATTCTCCTCAGTGGAAGAAAATTAATTATGAGTTTCTTGAATTTGGAGATGAGCCGATAAAATGTTGTCTTTCATTATCTATAGATGGAATAAATCCTTTTGGTGTATAGAGTAGTACTCATAGTACATGGATCATCATGTTTTTAAATTATAACTTTCCACCATGGTTATGCATGAAGTGAAAATACATTATATTGTCTCTGCTTATGTATAGACCAAAGAAACATAGAAATGATATTTATTTCTATTTGGATCCATTTATTGAAGATCTGAAATTGATGTGGGATATATGTGTTACAATGTATGATGCACATAGATATGAATAATTCACATTAAGGTCCATGTTTTACGGAATGATAAATTTATTCCCCACTTATAGAAATTTATCAGGCTATAGAATTAAAGAAAATTTGTGGTGTACCATTTGTCAAAAACACATAAAATCTATTCAGTTGAAACATTCCGTCAAGGATATGTATTTATGACATCAGAAAAGTTTACCTCGACAACAAAAAATACCCAAAATGGATGGTAATATTTTATTGGAATATCAAACAAGGCAGAACATCATCTCCAATAATGGGTTATCAACTATAAAAAAAGTAAAAAAGATTGGCACTATTTTTGGTAAACCATTTTTGAAAAACCATAAAAAATTTGGTTGCAAGAAGAGATCAATTTTCATTTAATTACCGTATCTGAATTGTTTATATATCTTACATTTTCATGATTTCATGCTTGTTGAAAAAAATGTATTTTATAGTGTTATTATCATGTTACAAAATGTTCCTGGAAAAATAAAAGATCATATCAAGGCTAGGTTAGACTTGATTGAAATGGTCATAAGGGAAGCTTTGGAATCGATAAAGGGTAAAAGACACACTTTTCTTCCTCTAGTAGATTGCAGTCTATCTAGACAAGAAAAATTACAATTTTTCCTTTTCCTTAATAGTGTAAATGTTCTACCGGAGTATTCATCAAATATCAATAATGTCATGTCAATGGATAATTTAAATTTACAAGGAATAAAATCACATGGCTCTCATGTTTTGATGAAATATTTAATGCATGTGGCTTTTCATTACATTCTTCATAAAAATGTATGATATACATTAACTATAATTTTCTTATTTTTCTAATCCATATGCAACAAATTTATAGAACCAATGAACTTATCCATCATGAATAAAAATATTGAAGTCATATTATGTGAATTGGATATGTTCTTCATACCATCATTATTTGTTATAATGGTCCACCTGATTGTTCACTTGGTTAGAGAGGTTCCAATATGTGGTTCTGTCCATTACATATGTATGAACCCCATTGAATGGTATATAATTATTTTGAAAGGGTATGTCACGAATCGAAGTTGGCCAGAAGGATGAACTGTATAATGGTATATTTTTTAAGAAGCTATTGAATTTTGTACTGATTAGCTATAAAATATTGAAAGCATCAGTCTCCCAATGTCTCGTCATACCGAACACCTTAAGGGAGAAGGGTTTTTTGGAAGATATTTTATTATAATTACAATGATAGAGAATGAGAAACAAAATATTTACATATTACATAATAGTGAAGATATTGATCTATACATTAAATACCACAAATAAATTATTAAATATTTTAATCTATCAAGGGATGGAGGTTGGATATCAAATACACATGATCAACAGTTTATATTACAGTTCAAAGATCAAATTTATAAGGATTTATATAAAAATATGAATTCATCTACCCAACAACTTCAATGGAGAGCCAAATAATCGAATACAATTGTTATATCTTACACTAGTTTTGTAATAAATGTTTATATGTTCTATACATAAGAACATAATGACTTCAGTATGATGTAAACAAATAGTGTTATGTTTGTAGCTGAAGCGATGCAGATATCTGGTTTCAAGGACAGAAATCCCATTTATGAAAATGTACCATATTTTGGCATTATTGAACAGATATAAGAGTTGGATAATATAACATTTCAAGGGCCACTTTTTCATTGCAAATGGGTTGACAATATGAATGGAGTGAAAGTTTATGAAATGGGATTTGTGAATGTGAATTTCAATATAGGGGAAAAATGAAGACATGTTCATAATGGAATCACAATCCTTGTAAGTATTTTATATATCTAATCCAACAAACCATAATTGGTCGATTTTCCTGTTAGAGACTAAAACAAATATTGAGCTAGATGAAAATTCGATCGAGGATGACCCTTTCATTGGGACATCAATATCAGTTTATGTTGCTCCTAATGTAGAAAATGTATTGTATGTTAGAGGGGAACACAAATAGGGGATTTGGATTCTCAAAAGAGGAACCAAATCCTTAAAAAATTTAAAAAATGAAAGATAGTTCAATGAGAAGGTAAAAGTTTTTTTCAATATATTATATTTTTCTTCATAATATTATATGTTCTATACTTCATTAACATAATCTAAATTAAATGTTTGAATACTCATGTAGATAATGTCTTATGCACATGATGATGTTACCAATACCTAATAAGAACAAACAATAATTATGAAAACCATTTGAATATTTGAAAAGGTAATGTTACTATATAATTTTTCTATTTTACTGAAAAATTATTTAATGTAATGTTGATTTAATTTTCATTATTCCATGATAATTTCAATTATTTTAAATGATTTATGCCAATGTTTCATGCCTTTCAAGAAGAGAAATAATGTTGTCTCTGCTCAATCATAGAGGTAATCTTGATGTTTTCACAGTAAAATAATTGTCCATAGAATTATTTTTTTGTTTCATATTTATATTAAATTTTTTTATTATTACTCACATAATAATTGTTTTCTTATATAAGTGGATTATTTTTTTCAAGTTGGGGTGTTCTATCCAACTTTCTTGATCCTTATCCCCTAAAACCTTTCCACCCCTATAGTTGTGAATTGATCACTTTCTTTCAAGATATCTATACTACCTTTTCTAGAAGATAAATGACACTAACTCTACTAAATTACAGAGGTAATATTGATGTTTGAACAATAAAATCATTGTCTATAGGATTAATGTATTGTTTCATATATATGTTTTATTTATTTATTTTTACTATTTCTCGTGTAATAATTGTTTTCTTTAATAGGTTAATTATTTTATTTGAGTTGGGGTGCTCTGTATATCCTCCATCCCCTTATAGACTAAAATAATACACCGACTTCTTCTCCCATAAATCCTTTCAGTCCAGTAGTGTTGAATTTTATCACATTCATTCAAGTTACATCCATTATTCAATCATATAAGCAATGTTGATATTTTCATCGAAAAATCATTGACCATAGAATTAATATATTATTTCATAATTGTGTTTAATTAATTTATTTTTAGTATTACTCATAATAATTTTTTTCTTATACCAGTAGATTCTTTTTTTTTACTTGAGGTTATTTTTTCAAAACTACTCATGCAGTGTTGGCAGTTCGACAAAGAAATTAAATTGAAATTGTGGTAGCATTCACTATTAGGATTGTTTTTTGATGTATGAAATAATTTTTATTTAATAAATTTTATAAAATAATTTATGTAATATCTATAATATAGAGTTTTTTCTGGAATTTTTTTTATAAATCTCGTTTCAAATAAATTATGTATTAGGACCTATTTTTGTTGATATCTAGTTTGTTTCTGGTGCTACAGTGTGCTGTTACAGCACACTGTAGTGGTGATGCATTGTCTTGTAATAATACACTATAGTATTTCCCTTTATTAGCACTTTTAAAAGCATTAATAAGTGGGTAATTTATTAATTATTTTAAAAGCACAGATAAATGAAACATTTATCAGCCCTTATAAAGTGTATATAAAAGGACTGTATCAGTGATTTTAAAAGTGTTGATAAAGTGTTTATTCAAAGATACTAAATAAAAGAACCAATAAATGGGTCCTTTAGTAGTGATTTTAAAAGCTATAATAAATTCCAATTTATCAATGTTTTTTTAGCATAGAGAAATGACCTATTTATGATTTTTTTAGTATGGATAAATGACCCCTTTACCAGTTCTTTTTCAGTGTTGATAAAAGTCTTGGGATTTTAACATTTATCATTTATTTAGTGCTATTATAGGGCTGATAAATCCATTTATAGCACTATTAAAGGACTATTTTGTAGAAGTGATATGCCTTATGCGAACTAGCAATACATACAAAAAATTACCCGACTCATGATTTAGAGTTGGAAGTGGAAATTTTTATAGTAAAGATATGGTGGAATTCTATTTATGGTGAAATTAATGACTTATATAAAATATATAAAATATAGAAGTATATATTGATACATGAAGAGATTAATATGTTCCATTAAATATGGTTGTATTTGATTAAATATTATCACTACTCATTACATTCTCACTATGCGAAGGTGAAAAATGTGGTTGATGATTTGAGTTAAAAGGAACATGATAAATTTTACATAATGAGAATTGAAAAAAAATTATAATTTCTAAAACATGGATCTTGAAATTTTAACATAAAGGTAGAAATCATGTCTTGTTTAAATCTGAGTTACACAATATATCCATTTTAAGATCAAATAATGAAGAAGGAAGATATAGAACTGAAAAATAATGAGGGGAGTGTTTTAGTATTCAAACATGATTATGATGGAATGATGAAGTTTAAGAACCAATTATATGTCTTTCTGATACCATACTAGAAGAAGTTTTTTTTGGATGAAGTTCATAGTTCATCATTCACTATTTATCATGTAATTACGAATCTTTATAGAGATTTGAAAATGTATTTCTTATTGGACAAAAAAAGGGATATTACATAGTATGTATATTGATTCCACATAAGTAATAAAGTTAATTACAGTGGATATAATTCAAAGGGGATGTTTCAACCTTTACCCATACCTATATGGAAATGGGAAAAAATTACCATTTATTTCATAGTTAGACTACCCAAAACATCTAACGGTCACAATAATATATGAATTTGAGTCGAAAAATTAATGAATTCATCACACATAATTTACATTACATAATATTTATATCTTTATTAACATTATAGGTTATACATTAAGTTAGTGGTCAGATTGTAAAGAGTATGATATTCTATAGTATCTGATCATGATCCTAGGATTACCTCGATGCTTTGGAGATGTATTCAGTAGGACATGGGAAGGAAGTTGAGTTTAATAATGAATATCATACTTATACATATAATGAGTATGAGGGTATATTTAAAACTCGATATGATAGGTTGATATCTTTCTTAATAGATTTAAAAGATTCTTGGGATCAACACCTTCCTTTGGTGGAATGTTCTTACAACTATAACTTTAACTAAAGCATTCAGATGGATCAATATGAATCCCTCTAATAAAAAAAGTTCATAACTCCAACATGTTGTTATAGGTTGGAGAAATAAAGATATTAGGACCTTATCTTTATGTAGACAAATATGAGACCAACACACACATATATATATATATATATATATATATTTGTCATTTTTAGAATCTGTTTCAAATTGGGATAGTTTTTTTATCATTTGTAAGTTCTACATAACAACACTAATGTTGATGATATGTTCCATGTATCTATCATGGGAAAGTACATACCTGATACTTCACATGTACTAAAATCTGAGGTCATACGACTGAAGTAAGATTTCTTTTTTGAATTAAAATAGGTGGATATTTTTTATTGTAGAAAAAACTATGAAACACGACCATTTAAATAGTCAATGTTTTGTAGTAAAATTGTACAATAGTTGAAGCTACTTAGGAACCAGATGATGTGATAAAATAGAGGTATCCTCATTTTCGAGAATTTTCTCTTTAAATAATTTTTATTTTTTTCAATAGCTTGTGGTACACACAATATAAATTCATAACAAACCATGATAGTCTATACCATTATAAAAAATCAATTAAATTGGTGAAGTAAATAAGAATAAAGTTTTGTAAAAAAATATGTAAAAATGTTTTAGATAAAGAAAATAAATTGGTAAATAAGTACTTAATTTTTTGAAAAGTATTTATATGATTAAAAAATACATTATTACTAAGAAATGGGTTTCATTTATTTTTATGATAAAATAGTATATTTAATTTTTGGAACTTTTATTAAATTTATTTGGAAAAAATAACTTCATTTTTTAAATCATCATTTCAAAATTATCTTATATTATTTTGATAATTTTCTTTCAGGATTTATTTTTTGATGAATTATAAAAAATATTAATTTTTATTGAAAACTATATATTCATTAAAAGAAATTTGAAAGTTACATTTTGTTTCAAAATGTATCTAACATTAACAATAAAAAATTTATTTTGTTAAAAATCTAATTACATTCATTATAATTAATTTTAATTTATATTTTATAATAACAATTGTTAATATGTCAGAAAGCAATTTTTCAAGAAAACTACTTTTCATCATGATTTATGGATTTAATTTTAAATTAAATTAAATTAATTATGTGAATTTAATAACAAAAAATGGATTCAATATTTGAAATTATGATTTTTTTAATTTCTCCTTTTTATTTTTTTCCATTTTGAAAAATAACCATGTTAAATATTTTTCACTTTGGTAAGGTTAAAATTGGTAAAACATGGTTAAAACCAAGTGATAATATCTCATAAATCAACCCAAAAAATGTATTCATTTAACTGGTTGTAAGAAATTATACCATAGCTATTCTAAGTTCTAATATATGTTATTTTGGTAACATTATCCCATGATAATGAATTTATAAAATTTAAATAAATATAATTTGAAAATGCCACTCTTTTGATTTTAATATATCAAACATTTATTAATGTTGATAAAAGAGGATAGGTTTGGATATAAATGTTCAATTTTAACACTAAATATTTATTTTTCATGGTAATTTATTTTTAATTTTTAGTTATGGAATAGATATCTTAAATGCTTTCACAACGTTGACACATTTCTTGTGAAAGGAGGAAAAAACTCATGTAAATAATTTTTGAAAACTCTAAAAGAAATATTGTTGTGTTATTTATAGATACTCAAATTTTTTTTAGAATTAAAAAAATATTAGAAATTTTTGAAAGGGTTATATTCCAATTACATTACTGTCATTATATCTTTAATGAAAAATTAAGTAAATAGTGTTAATAATGATATTAATGATATTTTAAGAAAAATCATATTTTATTAGTTTATTATAATATAATAGAGTTACATTAAATAAGAAAAATATTATAAGAAATTTTCCAAACATTCATCTATTTCCCATTTATTTTCCAATTTTCACCTTTTGTGTATACTTATAACCATTTATGAATGAAAAATTCATTACTATAGTGGGTGATAAAATTAATTAACAAGCGGTTAAACCCAAAATTAATGTTTAAAAAGAAACCTATACCTATATAAATTTCATTAGATGATGATACATAGAATTAATATTATTTTTATTAAAATTCATAGATATTTGAAATCATTATACTTGATAAATACACATTGAATTTAAATATTTTAAGTAATCCCAAGTGTGACATTTCTATATCTTATAAAAGGTCACCCCTTCTCTATTATCTTTAAAAATAATTAATGCATATAGATTAATAAACCCTTAACATTTCCCTTCAAAAATACCTTATCCATGACATATAGTTTATTTAATTCTTAAAATAATATTCTATGGGTCTATAAGAATAAATATAAAGGAGGCCTACCGAAGAAGAGTTAATCATCTTACAAAACCTCTTCCAAATAATCCATTATTTCACCTAATCAAAATCATTAGCATCCATCATAAAATAATATCTTATTAATCCTAAATATAAATTTTTATTTTTGTTTTTTAATCACAATTATCCACCGTATATTTAATCTAATGGGATGTGAAATTATTACTCGTGCGTATGTGTGGAATACCGTCTAGACATAACGATAGAATTATTTTTCTGTAACTATATTTTATCAATGGTTATTATTATGGTTTTAGTATTTATATATGTCATTTATTGTATAATTATTATTCTAGATTTATAATAATAGTTATTCCATCTTACTTTCCCATCAATTGGAAAATGATAATGTTGCTTGTCAAGTACCACCTCCATGAAGAGATGAAAATATTTTTTTATTTAACCTTTAAATGGATGGTAATAAGGGTAGATTTAATAAATATATATTTTATATGTTATATATTAATTATTATATATGGAGAATTATTATTTACCTTTATTCTTTCCAATCGTCAAAATGAAGAAATATCATTAATGTGTACGTACGACCTACCGTCTGGAGGCACAATGTAATTCATTTATCTATCCATTAATTTTATAAATGGCTCTAAATATATATAAAATTAAGATATATTATTTTTATATCATTATTAAAATTTTTTGTATAAAAGAGTAATGATAAATGAACAAGGACTGGGACTGCAGAACTCAAACATTCATGACAAATGATCCAGTTTTAAGCTGGAATAGAGATTTTAGTACAAATTGTTAATGGATAGATGATTAAATGTAATAAATAAATAACATATGGAATTATATATATATATATTGTTTTGGATTAAATTTATAAAAATTCTATATTTATTAAACATTATTCACAAATTCATTTGATGAATGAAAATACACGAGGTAAGGGATTTATGTTTCAAACCAATTTTAATATAGATTGTTTATCCTTGAATTTAATTTGAGGAAATTTTATAATTATTATATAATAAATCACGTAAACATTATTTTTCTATATTTTTTCAGGAAATTTTTCTATAATATCACCATTTACCTCTCTTTTTTAATTAATATTACCGGGAAGATAATTTTATAATAAATTGTATTTTTTTCTTCTTGGGATGCAAATTAGTTTAATATATTTATAAATTTTCTATTAAATGTTCTCAAGAATGTTTTAATATTTTTATATTATTGTTTAATGTAATTTTTAACCATGTAAATACTTTTTTTAAATTATAAAAATAAAATTATTTCCATTTTCTGAAATAGGTTATTTTTGTCGAAGGTTTGAATAGAATCATCATTTTTTAACAATTATAGAATTAAAATAATATCTAGAAATCATCCCGTCAAGTTCTGTATATATTCCTTTAAACGTTTCTTGGTTATTTTCAAAGAAAATATTTTCCATAAAATTTTATAAATATTTTTACATTTAATAATTTATTTTAAGATGAAAATGTGATTTTTATTAAATAATATTTTAGTGATATTTTAAGGTAATTTTAACCTATGATAATATAAATAGATGTTAATTGTTATTTATTAGGTATATGATTCAATGAAACCATCGATATTCTTCCTCAAGATGGATTATGATTATTACAATTAATTTTATATAAAAACCATTTTTATTTCCATGGGTTATTATAGGATGATATGATAAATATGTTTTAGAGTTATGTCACACATCTGTTTTGATTCCATTATATGATAGGTTGGAACATAATATATATCCCTCTAATTTATTAGTTTAAGCCTTATATCACATGAGATAATTATTGGAAATGAGTTTATATACTTGATCCACTATAATAAATAGTTAAGGACACTTGATCCACTGTAGGAAATAGGTCGGGATTCCTAGCGCATTATAGGAAATAAGAGGTGATGAAAAATCCAATTTCATATATGAAGAAGGTTTTGATGTTTAATCCATTTTATTTTTAAGCACTCAATATTTATCCTTGTCATATGAAAAGGTTTATATGACATTGATGGTGGAAAATGTTTTATGATATGTTCATATGTTTATTCTTTGAATTTATTATTTATGATTAATTTATGATGATTCATCACTCTTATCATTCATGCCTTTTGAAATTTTATGGTTTTACGCAAATATTCATGTTTATGATCTATGATAGATTGGGAGTGAACTTTTTATGTTATATATATGATCTCATAACCTTATGATTATCTTATTCTCTCATATGATCATCATTTGATATTTAACCTATTTACCCATACTAAGCATATGGTCTCCCACTTTTTTATGTTTCCTTTACCTCAGTTATGGAGAAATGATATGAGTAGGGTATGTCAAGAAGGGTACAAAGGTAGAACCTTATTAGAGAAAATGAAAAATGTACCTAAAAAATCTATTTAGGTTTCTTTTCTCCAAATACACAAAAACATTATGGTTATAGCATGGATCATAATGTTCTGTATTCAGTATTCATCTTATAAGATGTAATATCTATATATGAGAAAATAGGCCACTTTAATCTACATTAATGATTAATAATATTTCTTATTTAGTTACATCATCAATATAATATGAAATACTCTATTTATATCTTGGTAGAATCCCTTTCGAGTCATATATTCATTTTTGATCACTTTTACTCCTTCTTGAAATGCAAATATGTTAAGAGTAATTTTAATGATCTTAAGTGATAGTTTGTAATACATGGAAATGTTTTACTCTCCCATATAATGTTTCCATTAATATTTAGACTAAAAATAACTTTTTTCCTTTGTCACTGATACTTCACCTTATATATTTTCAAAAATTTTGTTTTTTATTTTTTCCATAAAGTAGGATTTTAATAAATTTGTTTAAAAAATATGAGTTTTTCTTCCACTTAATAATCAAAGGATTACCTTCCACTATAAAAAACCTCAATATAACTTTTTATATCACTTTAAAGGCTCTATTATTTATTTTTATTTTGTAGAACCAAAGTTTACAAAAATATTTCACTTCATCTTTTTAGAAATTAATTCTAAAAAAGAACCATAGTATGGTCTTTCATATCAATATGAAATGTGTTTTTTTATAAAAACACATTTATATTTTTTCATACACAATCAAAATTTATATTTAAAAATTAATTTACCAAACAAAATTTATGTTTTGTGAATTACACTTTGATTTACTTGACTCTATTTTATTTTTTAGGGAATTAAACTCATTGTATTTAATGTACCCAATTATTTATCTATTATGTAGTATCGTTAGAAAGTTTATTTGTGCAGGGATGTTTTTTGATCTTTGTAAACAAACATCAATATTTCTTTTGTTAATTTTGTTAATTTTTTTTAGAATCCAACTTATGTCAACATATGGTTTATGGTCATTATTTTTAAAAATAGTCTTGAGAGCCATTTGTTTCTTATATTAATATTTCTTTAATGAAATTATGAATGATTTTATATATGGTACACTAAGGAAGGTACATAATATGATGAAATGTGTTTTCCCAGCATTATATATCCATCTAGTACGTGGGGTAATGCTTAATATCTAATGAAATGTTTTTATGGGTTTTGGGAGTGAACCTAATTCACTATGGGACCTTATCTACTATGTATGGTGCATGAGAAGATATCCTAGGATGGCTATATTAGGTGATGAGTGGGATCAGAATTATATAGCCCTTTAATGCATTGGTTAATTATTTATATCCCATTATATTCTATATAAGGGATTATGGAGTGAACCTAATCCTCTATAATACTTTTTACACCATGTTTATGTGAATTTAGAGTGCACCCAATACACCCTGGGGATTTTTCTACTTTATGATGGTTGTCATTGGAGTGACCCTTTACTTATGATGACATTTATTATAATATTTAAACATATTCTAAGATTCCATGATATTAAGATTCCATTTTCTTATGCCTTGTTTTCATGATTATCTCACAATGTTATGTCATTAAACATTATTGTTATTTTGAGATTAAAATTTTTTCTATCTTGATTTATGGAAATTTTTATTTTCTCCCTTAAAAAAAATATATTTCTCAATGAACCTGTTTTTTCTTATTATTATGATCATAATCTTGGTGGAATATTGATATTATTTCTATTACTGAGCATTTATATCACCCCTTTCATATGGTTCCCTTCACAATGTTATGGTGATAAGTATAACTTATCATAATTCTAGAATGGGGTCTTGAGGAGTTTTATTATGGAGAAATGTTCATAAGTTTGGTACAATATGTTTCCAAAGTAACTGAACCTCAAAGATATGACAACAAAATATTCCATAATTAATGGGATATTACTGTGAGAAATAATGTTTAAAATTTAGAAAATGATGTAATATAATAATATGTTGATGTTGTGTTGTAAAATTTTGTATCAAAGTAGTGTTTAGTTATTTTTTAGGGTTATTCTAGTTAATTTTTGGGATTAGTATTAGAAAACTTTAGTGAAAAACATAGAGACAATTAGAATGGAAAATCCAATGTATATGTTATAATGTTTAATTTTTTTTTAAATTTTTAGTATTTGGTTTTACAAAAAAATATACCCCCTTATGAATATTGGAAACTAGATGTGGTTGTGGAATAGATTCACCTAGGGGTAATCACATCGAAAAGGGTTGGTTGATAATTTACTTTATCATCACATTGATGCATGATGAGTGGTCCTAAGATTTAAAACAAGGGTAGACACTCCCATGGGAGTAAATTTGGTTGATCATATGCTCTTTATGAACCTGTCTCAAGGAATTATTTCCTAGTATCATTGTGGAAATATTATAATAAGTATTAGATAACACAACATAAGGTAAACTAAGATGAACCATGAATGATATTAGATGAACCAAGGATGATATAATTTGATCTAAGAATGAATATGTCAAACAAATAGTGATATAGCATGAAATAAAATTATTATAGGATAATATGATGGTATTATAATGTGTGTCATCTACACATTAAATTTTACCTTGGTTATATAGGAACCTCTATTATGATGAAATTTTTTCACCACTCATGTTAACCATTTTTTGTTTTAGTAATGGGTGGAACTTAAAAGAACCAACATTAAAATATATTTTAGGGACAATTAAATGATTATCTCAATGATCAACCAATTGATGTGAGAGTTGGGCTATGAAATTTAGTTATTATGAAAAAATAACTATCATGAAACATCGAAATGTGTACATAGTTGAAGTCAATAACCTACCAAATTTTATAATTATGGAGTCTCATTAAAACTTGGGTGTTTAAAATGACAAGTGAAAGAGTATTTAATATCCCTCATATCAATAATGTAGTAAGAAGCACCGAGGAAATTATCTCATATAGACTAGAAGCCTCTTTATTATTGGAAAAAGAGGGCATAAGAAAAATGTTGTCAAGTGAAAAATAATGACACAATAACAAAAGATAATGTTATACCTATAGATCCACTAATAAGTTTATGTTTTAAGAGTGAGTAATTTTTGGAACTTGAAACAACTATTGTTGAGGTTGATAATGAATTATCTCTCTAGATTTTATTTTCTGTCTTATATCATGTATGATTTTATCTATTAGGTATTGAGTTATAAATTATTGAAAAGTTTGGTTGTATAATAATTATGTACATGCTATATGAAACATCATAAATTTTCTAGAATTGATACACATTATATATTTATCACTTATTCTCACTCCAGGATTCTATTAGGAATATATTATATCTCTTTACCATAGATCATATCATGTTTTTATAGGGAAATGTCACTTCATATCCTAATTAAACTCATGATCTACTACCATTTTATGGTTAATTAGGAGATCCTTACGTAAATTACACAAATTAAATGGGTTTCACAATTATGAGTATGCAATTTATTTAGGGGTAGAATGTAAGAATTTTAAAAAACACAATTTTTTTCATTAAATTAATATTATAATATTTTTTTTTTCATGTAACACCAAACAAAGAAGAACCATAGATCATTATATAACCATGGTCATGTTGTCATTATATCGGCGGGTACAAATATATGTGACCAAATTATGAAATATAAAGAGAAATAAAGATCATTTTTAGTGTATTTAGATAAATAATAAAATCAACTTATTTTTAAAATTATATTTTTCTAAAATAATATATTTATGCACTATAATTTTATAAACTAAATATATTATAAAAAATGTATAATTTTTTTATGAGTAATAGTTATTTTTATATTAAATATATATTAATATTAATTTTATTTGTAATTGATTGAAAAGATTAATAGTAATTATTAATACTTTGAAAAGTTGTTTTCAAATAAAATAATTTTTTATTATATGTTAAAGTTATAATTAAATTCAAAATTATAAACCTTTATAATATGTTTATAAAAAAATTAAATTTATTTATACATTTAGAATATCAATATTATCTTAAAATAAATTTTCAGAATTTTACAAAAATATTTGATTTTTAGGTGAATAGTAAAAATATTCATTTTGATAAAAACTATCACGTTTATTAATTCTATAATGACATAAAAGTTTAGAAAAGAATTTTTATATAAAAAATATATTTAATAAATAATATAAATATTTTAAAAATACTTGTTTGGAATTATAAAACACAAGTGTAATATTTTGGAAACTCAAGTAATATTTCCCAATAAAAACTATTTCTATGCACTTATATTAAAAGTTAGACATTTTAAATTTTAGAGATTAAATAAAAAATGAATTTAATATTTGGGGTAAACATATAAATATTTTTTATGATGTTAAATATCATTTCTAAACCTAAATATAATATTAGTAAGATTATTGTTAACTACCATAATTATGGTGAATTTGTTAAATGAATTATTTTATAAATATTGTAAAATTTTTATATAATCAATTAAAATTTTAAATTTTAAATTAAAAATATAATATTATGTTTAGAAATATATAATTACATTAACACTCATTCAATTGGTTATAAATATAAATAAATTTAAGTACATAATATTTTTAAAAGTTAGTTTTCTACAAAAAATGTTTATATATATTATATATAATCAATTAAATTTTATTTTTTCATCATTAGAAATTGAATATGGAACTTTTTTTATAAAATTTATGTTCAAAATATAATAATTTTGTAATATGGGTTACCATATATTTGTAAATAATATTTAAATTACATAGTGAATAACTAGTTACAAAGGTAAAGAATAAAACATAAAACATAAAAAGCTATGGAAAAAGGAAAGAACTATGTTTATAACATGTTTGGAAAGTTTTGGTTGTGTATTTTTCAAAAAAATCTCACCCCAAAATCAAATATTAATTTTTTGGAGTCATTTCCTATGGAATAGTTTAACGATATCGTGGAATTGTAAACGACATTCCATAAAGCACCATTTTCTTTAGTTATAAAAGGGGATCACATCCACCCCACAATAGATAAACTAACTATTTTAATTTAACATATTCCTCTTCTAAAACTTCTTTTGTTGGAACAAATTTTACAATCCTTAATCACTTGGCCTCTATAAGTTATATTAAGGCCTTCAATCCACGGAAACATAAATCTTGGGTACGTGTGGACTACTGCATCCATGAACAATGAGTATCATTTTTTATCACTACCCATAATGGGTGGATTTAAAAATATATAAAATATATAAAAATAATTTCCTTAAAACTATTAACAATCTGGACACTTTGAAAAAAATTCATAATTCTTTTGACCATGGTAAAAATATACAAGTAATTACAAATAATAGAAAAACAACCACAAGTATGAAATATGTGAAAGAAAACTATATAATTAATAGATAGTATTTGATAATAATTTGTCCATTTTAAAATAAATATATGATAATAAGATTCTTAATACGTTATTTAATGAACTTAATTATATTATTTGTGATGTTAGATATATATAAAGAATAAATCAAGAAAAAGGTAAGGATTTCATCTGAAAATTTCCTTCTTTGAGTCACATTTTATTTTATATTCAAAAAACATTTTATACACAAAACGTTATTTGTATATTGTGGATAATTCCTCTATGATATATAATATTATAAATTATTATTTAAATTTAATATTTCACTTCCATTAATTCTTTCCCTTGATATGAACTATGATTAATGCCTTTTCTAAAGTA
The DNA here is from genome assembly GCA_963277665.1 of Viscum album. NCBI lineage: Eukaryota > Viridiplantae > Streptophyta > Magnoliopsida > Santalales > Viscaceae > Viscum > Viscum album. Next base: position 1,892,479,146 of record OY728125.1, on the reverse strand, counting down.
TGTAGGTATTTTAAAACTCAATATACATTCTTGAGTTATAATTTTTATCCTTGAATTTATTCTTATATTTCGATGTTACACCCAATTTCTATTATGGTTGAATAAATTTTGATTCATATATTCCTTGATGATGATTAATATTCCTTGTTTTAGGGAAGCTATGTAAATAATAATTACCACAATCTTAAATGATAGTCTATAATGCATGTCCATGTCTTTTACTTCCCACCAATTTCTTCCCATAGTATTTTCAATACCAAGAATGTTTTATTTCTCTTATTACTCTTACTTATCCTTACTAAAGTTAAAAAAAAAATTATGTTTTTTTGATGATGTGGGTTTTTATAAAATTAACTAATATAAGGTGGTGTTATTCTGATTAATATTCATAGGATTGTATTTCACTCTATACTTCCTTAAGATAATCCTTTATATCACTTTAAATTTAATATTATTGGTTTATAATTTTTATAATAAATATTTTCAAAATATTTCAATTTATTTATTTATAAATGTATTTTTAAAATGAACCATGATTGTAACACCCTAATATTCAAAAAGAATAATATTTTGTTCAATAGTTAATGTGACATGAAACACTGAGTTTATATTGTTTTACAAGAAACAAAAAGTTTCTTTGATAGCTTGCGTTACACGCATGAATGAGTTTTATCGAACAAAAATTTACAATTAACATTATTATTTAATATGGTAGAAATCACCAAGTTGTTGGAATGAAGGTATGGATAAGATTAAATAATTTTTTTAAAAATATATTTTACACGTGTTTACTAGTTATTTATTAATAATAAATAAAATAAGAATCTTTTGAAAGAAAAATAATTATTTCCTGAAAAATTATTTTTTCTATAAGACGGTTTAATCATGCTTGGCACACATAATTTAAAATTAATTTATACCAATTTTTGAAAATTTATATGAAAAAATAAAATTAATTTTTTAAAATTTTAAAATAAAAATTAGGTTTCGGTTGATTTTTGGGATTTTTCTCAAAAGTTTCATTTTTTTGATGAATATTGGATAATACCAAATTTTAATTGAAAAATTTCTTTTTGTTTAATAAATTTATAATGTAAAATTATGTTTATAATTTATTTTAAAGTAAAATTAAATCAAATTTATATCATTTAATACAATTTAATTCATTTTAATAATTTTTTATTTTGAAATAATATATAAAAACATTTTATACTTTTGAACGTTTTCAAATTAAAAACTTCTTTCTTGTCGCGTTTTTGAGATTAATTTTAAATTAAATTATACCAATTTCTATGTATAATTTGGAAAAATGGATTTAATATTTGGAATAATAAAAATTTAGATCATATAATAATTTCAAAATAATTTTTAACCACACTTATTAGTGAGAACAATTAAAGTTAATTATCATGATTATGGTTAAAATAAGGTTTTGCACAATACATGTGTTCTTATTAAAATAAATTTCACACACATATAATATTTTTTTAAATATAATTTTATTTCGTATTTAGAACTATTTTATTCAAATTATCTTATAAAATTCATTCTAATTTTATTATTAAAGGTTGATTTTTTAGGTACTAAAATGATACAAGTTACCTTTGTAAAAACTAAAAGGGTAAAATTATGTAATCTTAAAGAATAAGGAATAACAAGAAAAAATTGAATTATTTTTTTTGGTGGAGGTTTTTATTGACCAAATAATCATTCATCTCCATTATTGATCTATTTTTTATGGAGACCTCTCAAAAGTGAATACATTTGAGTATTTACAAGAATTTAACCGCTCCTCTACTATAAAAGAACACTCACTCTCCCACAGTCTTCACACTCTAAAACCACTTTGGTTTAGACATGAACGACACAATTCACTTACAAACTTAGATACACTCATTTTAGAATCCATATTCTTGGCATAAAGACAAACTTTTATAGATTTAGTGTAAACCCGAGGAGGAAACCCGAATGAGAGGTAATGTTCTTAAACATGCTTATTTATTTAATTTATTTATCCACATACTTCAATTCCATTAAAACCATGATGATATAATAAACTCAGTATCTTAAATATACCAAAATATTTTTATGTTAATGGAATAACCTGAAACCACAAAAACTTCCATCAAATGGGTTAATTAATCTTAATTCGTGTGTACGTTAGAATACCATATCGTGAATCGATATCATTTGTTTTTCTATTACCACCCCTAAAAGTAGAGTATAATGATATATATAAGTTATATTTTTTTTATAACATAATTATATTTTTTGAGTCATTATATAATATATATTTTTTACCTTTCATATCATATTCATGATATAATTATTATATTCCTGACATACTTACAATTCATTAAATATAATATATATATCAATTTCCTTCTTTCTTTTTCACCCACATAATGATGATAAAATCGTTCAGGTATTTGTGGACTACCAACTTCACAAAGTGATGTGACTCACTATTCATTACCACACAAAATAGATGATATATAAGTATAATTAAAGAAGTAATGTTATAATTATCTCACTATTATTATCATGAATAAGATAGAACTATATGATATTCATAATAAATAAATATTTTTTGATAAAGAACACATGATAAAATAAGGCGATTGACACCCGAAACAATGAAATTTTTTAAAGATTATTATCAAGTGGTTGTAAAATTATATAACAAGATCATGTATGATATTATAATTGTTAATATAGTTTTTATAAAAATTAATAACATAATTAAAATCATTATACATGAGGTTAAAGAATTTTAAACCAAAAGAAGGTGAAAGGTAAGAGATTTCATCACAATTTAAATTCATTAAGAAAATTTGTAATGTTATCCACCAAACTTCCTTTATATGGTGTATGCACTACCCCTATAACATGAAATATATTGAATAATTCATTATTCATTATATTTTGTGTTTCAATTTGACCTATTTTATATAAGGGGATTGGAATTGAATGTTATCAAGTGGTGAAGAATATCATAACTCAATTTGTTTTCATAGAGTTATATTATTTCTTCATTGTCATTGATATTATATGATTATGTTTATAATAAAAATTTACTATATATTTTTTTATTTAATTTTTTTATTTATATTTGTAAATATTAAAAATAAACTATGCAATAATTTATTCCCACACCAACATTATGATCATTGTTTGGGTTTATTTCAGAATCTCATTCTAATCGAGAATTTTTATACTTATATTTCCATTGAAGGAAATTATTTATCACTATCTAATAAACCCATTTAATTTTGTCCTACTATTGATATTCATTATATTTTAATATAATATTTCCATTTTCCCACTCTTTTATACATAAAATTGTTTAGAAATTGTTTTTAGTAAAATCAATCTTCATTTATCTCTTCTATCACAAATCTATTTATTCCAAAACAATGTTTGCTAATAATGTTTTCTAAAACTTTTAATATTTTTAAAAATTATTTTTAAAATTAATTTTCAAACATTTTTACTCTTTTAATATTTTTAATGTTATTTTAAAAGAAAAGTATTTTCAAAATGTCTTTCTAAATGAAAATGATATTTTTCTGAAGAATGTTTTAACGTTTTTTATGTTATTTTTATTCACCAATGAAAAAAACCTTTATTCTTAATTCAATGGGGATATGTTGTATTTATACCATCCATATTATTACTCTATATGCTTTATGATTATTCTAACCAAGGACAATATTTAAATTCATTTCCTTGGTTAATTTTTGTAGTCATTTTCTTTCCCTTGAAATATTCGCATTCTTATGATAATTGGATTTTGAATTTCCCCAAAATGTCTATATTATTTATCATATATATGTTATTTTATTAAATTGAATATCATTTTTATATAAGGTGTTCTACATTGAAATTTATTTGTTTATTATGGTAAATACTGATAAATCCATTTTCTTTACTCAATACAAATATTTTATGAAAATACACATTGTTTGTTAATTATAGAGACTATTCAATATATAATAAATGATTAGGATCTATAGTGATAGGTGTGAATTGGTTTTATATAGCACTTAAATTATTAATTTGGTCTCATGAGGTATATCAATTAATCTATCATTAAATGGTTTTTCCAATAGATTAAACCATCTTATTAAGGATTTTGATAGAAGAGGTTGAATTTTCCTTAGACATGACATTCAAAAATTAATCATTGCATGATTTAGGTTTTTAGTTATTATTATCTAGGATATTTTAAAAATGATATTATATGTAGACACATTTAATTCTCAATTTACTTATTAAATGCAATTAATTTTCAGTTATTTACCATACCATATTTATTATTCCTTATCCAGTTATTGAAATGGCATGTGTTTTTAATTATTTATCATTCTATATTTATTATACCTTATCTAACTATTTAAATGGAATTTTTTTCCAGATATTTATGCTTCAATATTAATTATACATTTTCCAATTATTTAAATAGGTGTTTATTAACTTATTTACATTGTCATGTTGATTTTATTTTTTGATCCCTGATAAATTTCGATGTACTTAACCCTTATTGAAAAATTAACCTCAACCTTATTTTTTTTCCTTTCACTTGGGTTCCATGATGAGTACAATGTTTGATATTTAAGGATATGATGTAGGGAATAATGTTATTCTTAAAAATTATATATTTTAATTTGTGTATAAAAATGTAATGTAATACTCAAGTATATATCTTGTTTACCAAGACTACTAAACTATTCAGTCCTTCAGGATATTATTCCATGTATATTATGCCAATGTAATAAAGCAGACACTGGATTTGGGATAATAGGGCCTGGGTCACTATAGTTGGTATTAAATAATGTTTAATAAAAACCTTGCGAACAATATTATTGAAAATACATATTAGGGAACATAACCCTATGATATACATTGATTAGAAATATAAAAGAGAATCATAATTTTTTAGTAACATAGTGATTATATTTATATCCTCAAAATACATCTCTTTATGGATAATATAAGTGTATGTGGTAATAGAACAGAGGATCTTAGGAGTAATAACTTCGAAAAAAGGCATGTTGATCTTGACTAGAGCATTACCTAGTACAAGACAATAAGCCTTAATGTACACCATGTTTGAAACTCATGGGGAATAATATTTGGATAACTCACATTTCATTGACACATAATTATGAATGATTTTAATTGTTAATAATAATGAATGAAATTGGATAAACCCTAGACCAAGGAACAACCTGTGTTGAAATAAAATATTTTAAGGATTTATTGATATTTTAGAATTAAAATAAAAGTGGTTTATCAATGATATTCTGGTAATACGAATCATGAGACATTTAATGATAATGTTACATTTTAGTAGAATATATGTCTTCAATATTTAAGATTTATAAAACCCATTATGGATTTGAGTTTATTATTGATCATATGTTGAAAGTCCTAAACAACTCCTTTTTAGGTTTAATGTGATGGGAGTCTACCAAGATTAATTACATTTTAGAAACATTTATAAGAAGTATATGTTTTAGTGGAAAATTTATTTGAGGAAGAATGCCTTTAAATTTTATAGATGCAATTTTAAATGTATCGATAGCCTTTAAGGTTAACATGATAATTAATAAGATTTTAATAATAGTTAAATAATATTATTATACTTAAAAAAACATTTTATTAAAAATATATGTAAAAGGGTTTTTAATGAATAATCTAATTTGAAGGAATTATATCATATTATTTGGGAACATTATAGAAATTATATTAATATAGTTTCAAAAAAGGCAACCTGCATGTTGGGTAACAAAATGATGCATCCAAATAGGTGGTATATCATGAACTCAAGATTGAATCATGATAAGTGTTTCATACAAAAAAATGGCCTACATGATGTCTTAGTTAATATGTCATTGTTTTTAGGTAAACAGTCTAAACAATGAATATCAATGATGAACCAACAATATTAATTTTTTGGTTTAAATATTAATTTATTATATTGGATAACTTGTGCTGACAATATTGGTTTTGGAATCGTTTTAGAGACATATAAAAATACGTTTTCCTCTTTTATAGATCCTATGTTAAATTAAAAGTGAATTTTAGTGTTCCAGGCATAAAAAACTTATTTTCAAATATTCATTTCCTATAGTAAGTAATGAATTATAAATTGATTAGAGCATAATTAAGGTTTAAATTATGATAATTAAATTATAACATATCAAGTAATTATAATTCCTTATATTCATATATAGTAAATAATTCCTCAAAATTAAGAAAATAATCTTGATCAAAAAATGTTATCCTATTACAATCATTTATGATCATAAAAATAACCTTTTTACACCTTAGATTTTTTGTTTTAATCCCATTAATTTTTCATTGATAATACGTTTTTTTGTGATCAACTACCTCAATCTCTCTCTGTAAATATTTACATTTTATCTCATTGTCTATATCTTCACTCACCATTAATGTTATCCTGTATAAAAACCTAGTTATATTTTATTACATGTCATTTTTTTAATTACCTTTCTCTATAATTAATTGTATATTTTATTAACAATTTTGCGACATGTTTTTTACAACAATGGGGTTTCCATTTTTCATACCCTTGAATATCGAGGTCATGTTTAAATTGAGAGGACACAATTTATTTAGGGTGTGTTAATGTAATGTCCTAAATTTTTAAAAATAAAAAAATTTAATCAATAGATAATGTTACATGAAACAATTGCTTTTGCTTACATAATATGCTATAACAATTTTCATTAATAGCCTTCATTACGTACAAGACCGAGTTTTACCAAAAACAATATATTATTAATATTATTATTTAATTTGATAGTTATTTCATATCCATTGGAATGGAGGTTATTAATAGTATTATATAAATTATAAAAATATATATTTTAATGCTTTATATTAGTTATCTTTTGATTATAAATAAAATCATAATCATTTCAAAGAAAAATAAATTTTTCCTGAAAATGGGTTTTTTCTAAAAGATGATTTAATCGTTCTTAGTACACATAATTTAAAATTATTTTTTCCACTTTTATACTATTTATATGGAAAAATAAACTTGGTTTTTAAAAATTTAATACCAAAATTATATCAGGATGAATTTTTGGGATTTTTTAAGAAGTTTGATTTCACGATGAATAGTGAAACTGCTGAATTTTAATTGGAAACAACCTTTATATTTAAAGATATTATAATGTTAAATTATATTTTTAATTGGTTTATGTAAAAATAGGTAACTTTTGTATCATATAATACAATTTATTTCATTGTAATCATTTTTTAAATTGAATTTATGAATAAAAACTTTGTAAATTTTGATCATTTTTACTTTAAAAACCAGTATTGTCACCGCGTCTGTGAGATTAATTTTAAATTAAATCCTACCACTTATGTTAGTAGAATTTGGAAAACTTGATTCCATATTTAGAATAATCCTAATTTATATTCCTTAATATTTTCAAAAAAATACATAATATAATTATTAGTAAAAAAGGTAAAATTAATTACCATTATTAAGGTTAAAACAAGGTTTTGCACATTACATGCATTTTATTTAAAAATAATTTTTTCACACCTAGGGTTTTCATTAAATAAATTATATTTAAAATATTTAATTATTGTTTTTAAATCATCTATTAAAACTAATTTTAATTTTTTTTAAGTGGAAATTACCTATGAAATTTAAAAGGTACAAGTTACCTTGGTAAAAAACTAAAAGGGTAAAATTGAGTAAACATAAAGGCTAAGGAATAACATGAATTTTTTTGTAAGAGGTGTGTATAGAACATATAAAACAAAACATCCATTATTTATATATTATTTATCCACATTTGGTAAGGGATTACTCTAAATAGTGAAGACTTTTGAGTATTTACAAGAATGTACTCCTCTACTATTATAAAAGGGCACTCAGTCTCCCACATTATTAACACTTTAGAACTACTTTGGTTCATCAAATACCTACCCAAATAACTTCCAAAATTCCCTAAAAGCATCCTATAATCAACAGTATATGTATAAATACAACCTTTTAATTAATTAGTGCAATCCTAAGGATGATACCTAAAGGAGGGGTAATGTTCTTAAACAAGCATCTTTATTTTTTCTTCTTAACCATCTCCTTAAATTATTTTAAAACCATGATGATATAATAAAATGATTATACTTCATATACTGAGAAGTGTTTATGTTAAGTTTATGAAATAAAACCTCACAAAATTCTATAAAATGAGTTACAGAATCATCATTAATATGTGCGGTGGATTTCCACCCCGCAAACAATTATCGTTTGTTTTTCCATTAAAAACTTTCAAGGTTAGGTATGGAGATTGACATAAATTATATATATGATATATATTAAATAATAATAAATTTTGTTTCATTATATTATATATAAATTTTTACCTTCCATTTTGGTAAGAGATACGATAATGTCTCTTACGTGTACTGCAGACAACCGCTTCACGTAGCGATGTGATTCTTCTTACACTAACAGCTCAATGAAAGGTAATAAAGATAAATTTAATGATTATATGAGATAAACATGAAATAATTATGGAATTAATTAAACAATTATAATTATATAAATATAATATATATCACTTTATTTCATTCTATTTCACTCTTGTAATGATGATAATGTCATTCATGTTCATGTGGATTGTCGCCTTCATGAACAAGATCGTCTGTGACATAACACGGCTAAGAAAAAAGATAATTAACACCAAAAACAATAAAAATAATGAAATATTATTATCAAATGTAAAATAAAATTATATAATAGGTTCATATATAATATTATAATTATTAATATGGTTTCAGAATAAGTTAATAATAAGCTTTAATTCATTATACATGATGCTAAATAACTTTCAACCAAAAGTAATCATAATGTAAGAGATTTTGATTTCAATTTCAATTCATTGATACATATTGCAATGTTATTAACATTGTTTCTATTATATAGTGTATATTTTTCCCCTTTTATATGTAATATCATGAATAATTAATTCTTAATGGTAATTTGACGTTCAATTTTAATTCTTTCATCTAAGTGAGATTTGACTGAAAATTACCAAGTGGTAGAGAAATTCATAATATAATTTATTTTAATTGGGTTATATTACTTCTTAATTGTATTATATATTCTATGATTATATGTAGAATGAATCTTGAAAATATATTTTGTATTTAAACTTGTTTTATTTGGATTTAATTCTAATACACATAATTGATTCATTGATTAATTATCAAATCAACATTATGATCATTGTAAGGTTTTATTTCACAATATCATTCTAATCAATATTGTTTATAATTGTATTTCCATTGAATGAAATTATTTGTTGATTTTTTAATAAAAAATTTTATTTTCTACTAATCTCTTTATTCATTATATATTCACTTAATATTACCATTTTCCCACACTTTTTTACTAAATTTATTGAAGAAAATGTTTTTAGGAAAATCTAATTTTTTTCTCTCTTTTATTGAAAATCTATTTATTCTAAACCATAACTTCTAAAAAAGTTTTTAAAAAGGTTTTAAAATTTTCAAAATATTTTCTTAAATTCATTTTCACCCATTTTTATTCTTTTAATTTTATTAAAAGTTATTTTCAAAGAAAATAATTTTCCAAATGTTTTTTAAAATGAAAATGAAATTTTCCTCAAGAATGTTTTAATGATATTTTTACGATATTTATATTCATCATTGAAAAAAACCAATTATTATTACAACAATGAGGATATGTACTATTTATTCCATCCTTATTCTTCCTCTAGATATTTTATGATTATTTTCACCACAGATAGTATTGGAATTCAATTCCTTGATTCATTTTTGTAGTAATTAACTTTCGCTTAAAATATTCAATTTCCAGTGATCATTGGACAATAAATTTCACCAAAATTTCCATATTATTTACCATGAATATATTGATTTCATAAACATTATATAATTTTTACATATTTTATTCTACATTGAAAGTTATTTGTGTATCTAGGAAAATATTGATAAATTAGTATTCATTACTCAATAAAAACATAAGATGATAAGTAATGTTGTTCAATTATTAAATATGTAATTCGATATATGAGGAATGATTTGGAACTGTATTCATTGGTGAGGCATGATATCATATGTACAGTGGACGCATCAGTAGATCCCATGAGAAAAATCAATTAATATAGCTTTAAAGGTGTTTTTACCAGTAGTTTAAACCGTCTTATGAAAGGTCTTGACAATATTGGTATCATGTGCCTGGGACATGATGTACAATGACTATGTATTGTCTACATTAAGTTTTATGTTATTATTATACATGATATTTTCACAATTATATTATATCTGGATGTATTTCATTCTCAGTTTATTTATTAAATGAAATGTGTTTTCATTTATTTACCTTTCCTTAATGATTATTTATTATCTAGTTATTTAAATTCCATTTATACTTAAATATTTAGATTTTCCATATTTATTAAACCTTATCTAGTTATATAAATGTCATGTATTCCCAATTATTTACCTTTTCATATTTATTATACATTATCCAGTTATTTAAATATCATGTTTTCTCAGTTATTTACCTTGTCATGTTGATTATCTTTATTGATTCTTGATAGCTTCTATTGTCTCTTACTGAGAATTTGATAACACACTTGTTTCTTTCTCCTTTCTATTATATTCCTTGAATAGTACTATGTTTTATATAAAGGATATTCTAGAGGGAATAAATTTATTCTAGAAAACAATTATGTTTTAATTTTTGTGTAAAAATATATTCTGAGACTCAAGTATGTATCTAGTTTACCAAGACAACTAAGCTATTCATTTCATTGGGATGTGACTCCCAGTATATTAGGACAATGTTATAAATCAGGCATTGGATCCAGGATAATGAGGTTATGGTCATTAAATTTTGTATCTAAGTAAGTGTAGCAGAAACCTAGAAAACTAGGTTTTAGAAAACATAGATTAATAAACATAAACCTATCATAGAATTTGATAATAAGTATATAAGAACATACTAATGTTTCGGTAAGATATATATTATTTAGTTCTTCCTAGAAATACATCTCGATCTGGATAAAAAAAGTTGATGTGGTTTTGGAACAGAGGTACCTTGGGGTAATAAATCTAAAAATAGTGCATCACGCTTGCCTCGACCATTAACTGGTTCATAAAAATAGCCCTTACCACACACCTAGTTTGAAACTTTCATGGGATAATCTTAGGAAAATTCACATTTTTTAATCACCATTATAAAGTATTTGAGTATATAATTAAAATAAATAACCTTGTATAGACCCTTGACCAAAGTATGACCATTGTTGAAATAAAACGACATATGTATTTAATGGTATTTTAGAATTAAAATGTAGAAGTATTTTTATAAAGGTATTTTGATAATAAGAATCAAGAAACATCTAATGATTTTGTTAAATTTTTGAAGAATATATGTCTTCATTAACTTAAGAGTTTGGAACACCATCATGGAGAAGAGTGTAAGATTTATCAAAAGTTCAAATTCTTAAACACCTCTTTTCTATGATTTATGTGATGGGAGTCTACCAATACAAAGGTCATTTTGAAGATATTTTTGAAAAGTATAAATTTTATTGGAAAAGTTATTTGAGGAATAACGCCTTAAAATTTTTTGGACATATGTTTAAAGGTATTGATTGCCTTTAGGGCTAATATGATCATTAATTACATTGTAATAAAAATAAAATAATATTATTAGACTTAAAAAAAGTTTGTATGAAAAAACTTAGTAAAATGGTTATGTAATGAATAATTTTAGTTCAAGAATGTCCATCATATTTTTTTGAGAACATTAAAATAATTATATTAATATATTTTAGAAAATGGTTAACCTTTATACTGAATGAAAACCCAACATATCTGGAATGTTGGTGGGGCTTGAACCCGTTACTGAAGGATGATAAGGGTTTCACACCTACCATTGGACTATGTTATTTTATAGTTAATATTTCATTGATTTTAGATAAAAATTTTGAATAATAAATATTATTGATGAACTAATGGTGTTTATTTTTTGGTTTAAAGTTTAATTTATTATATTGGATAACTTATTCTCTCTAGATTGGTTTTGGAAAATATTTAGAGATAGATGGAAAGAGTTGTCACTCTTTTATGGATT